>CM077130.1:17580000-18830000 GCA_039645545.1 Dendrolimus houi | reverse complement strand
AGAGTTTAGGAGGAACCTAGAACCTGATGCCAGCGTCACCTATCGGTCCAATTGTGAATCTAAACTATCCGGGGACCCATTCAAACACACCCAAAAAAAAATCGTCAAAATCGGTCCAGGGGTTTAGGAGGATCCAAGAACCCGATTCCAGCGTCACCTATCGGTCCAAGTGTGAATCTAAACTATCCGGGGACCTACTCAAACACACCCAACAAAAATCTTCTAAATCGGTCCAGGGTTTAAGAGGATAAGGACCCGATTCCAGCGTCACCTATCGGTCAATAGTCACCTAAACTATCGGTCGAATAGTGAATCTAAACTATCCGGGTCACCTATCGGTCCACTCACACACCCAAAAATCGTCAAATTCGGTCCAGGCATTTAGGAGGATCCTAGAAAAAATTGATCAAAATCGATCCAAGAGTTTAGGAGGAACCTGGAACCTGATGCCAGCGTCACCTATCGGTCCAATTGTGAATCTAAACTATCCGGGGACCCATTCACACACCCAAAAAAAAATCGTCAAAATCGGTCCAGGGGTTTAGGAGGATCCAAGAACCCGATTCCAGCGTCACCTATCGGTCCAAGTGTGAATCTAAACTATCCGGGGACCTACTCAAACACACCCAACAAAAATCTTCAAAATCGGTCCAGGAGTTTAAGAGGATCCTAGAACCCGATTCCAACGTCACCTATCGGTCCAATTGTGAATCTAACCTATCCGGGGTCCACAAACACAAAAAGTTTTATCAAACTCCAGAGATTTAGGAGTTCAGTGACATAGACACTAACATTAGAATTTTATATATAGTCATTGCTTTCAGCCTTATAAACTTAAAAACAGAAATCGATTATTATTAAGAAGCTGCCCCGGAAAACTTCGTACCGCCTAAACGCAGTTTCTAAGGAAAGCGAAATTGTAGTTTTTACTATATTCCAAGCATTTTGTTCATATTTACCTTTGAAACCTTCCCTGGATTTCCACAAATAATTCAAAACCAAAATTAGCCAAATCAGTCCAGCCGTTCCCGAGTTTTAGCGGGACTAACGAACGGCAATTGATTTTTATATATATAGATTTTGAATTTCTTTTATAAATTTTAAAGGATCAGCACAAGGGGTCGGTAGACATTTCAAACGTTTTCCCGCCAACAATTAGAACACTATTTTTTAAAAACGAGCGATTTTTCAAAAGCCTTCTCAAGCCTTTTTCTCTTCGATTGCCGTAGTTTGCTTTCCTACTCATTCTACTCCATTTTAAATGAACTTAATACCTCAGTTCACAAAGTTTAACCATTTCTTGAGCGCACGGGTTTCGCTCGAGGGACGTGATCCTCAACCTTATATTTTGAGTATTTTTTCCTAAGACTCCCTATAAAGCAACATCTAAATATTAAATTGTTCAAGCCCTTGCTTCAAAACCTCTTCATGCCAAAAGTTTACTATCCCGAAATCCAACTTTTATAAACAAACACAACGTCACGCTATGCTCGGGCATAAACAAAAAATAAACATTTTCTGTGTCAAAAACTTGACTAGATATTAACTTCAAGAATAACGCATATTGTAGGTAGTTTACTTATAATACATACGCTTATATAAAGAACAATTAAACATCCTCCAAACTACGCCATATGTTTGATCAAAATGGTTACAATTATTTATGTCTAGTACTTAAAAACTAATTTTCGTAAACATATTTACGGAAACGAAGTCATTAATCCGTTTAAGAAAATAAGATAAAATTACTTATCTATGGTGTGTTCCAAAACGATTTAAAGCTGACGTCAGCAAATTAACAGACCACACTAACATGTATGATAATTTGTTGCACCTAGTTTTTTGAGAAGGACTAATCGATACGTCCGACTGTTATAACTGATTTCAAATCGACCTGGACCACAACTTTTGACTAAATACGGTGATCGAAATATCGAAACACATTTGAGCTTCATTAGCCTTGAACATTAACATAAATCGTTCACAAAATAGACATGATTCACTGTTTTTGTCGAATTAACAAAACATACTTTATATAAACAACCTGTCTATAAATAGATTTTTCTAATATCGATTTATATGTAGATTCATAATAATACTAATGTACAAAACTAGCACTGTCTGAAAATTCTATAATGTTGAAGAAGATCTACAGAAGTGTGATTTTTATTTCATAAATGATAAACTACTACACCTGGGATAATGTCAGTGTTAGTGACTGTGTTTCGCAGATGTACACTGATGGATTTACACTAGAGGCTCAGGGCGGCAAAATTTGGAGTGTCAGCAAAAAAAATTTCAACGATCTGCTATAAAAATTAATGATTTTATAAAAATTGGGAAGTTATTGGTTTCATGTCAAATCTTAAAAATCGAGTTCTCATTGGATTTTACGTTTTGAAGTCTAGTTACAGTGCACAGATAATAGGGCGGTATTTTTCACGGTGCCCCAGGGCGGCAATTAAGGTAATTCCGGCCCTGCAGATGTAGCCAAGGTTTTAATGTGTTATTGAGTTGCAACATTGTTAATGACGTTGAACATTGAAATATAACTCATGCATGTATATGTAGCTAACCATTAACGGCGTTATTTTTGTACGCTCTAAGTAAGTCGCAATTGGTCACAAACACCAACACTAAGACACTAACACAGATGGAGCAGAGACATAAGAGTGAATTTGTAGAAACAAATGTCAAATGAGGACTATAGTTATGTGGTTGTCTCTCAGAGGAATTATTACATAGAGAGCATATAAGGCTATTTAACGTGTCTCCGATAAAGTCAGCCGAAACCGGTTGGAAGCCAAGACATATCACAGCCTCTTGATTTGCAGTACCTTTCCCATTGATACATAATATATATGTAAAATATGTAAATACACAGGCCATGTTAAGACGAAGTAACAAGAATAATCTATCTTTTTCTATCGCACGATACCTTCCTAAGTGTTTTGTATACGAATTCTAATGTTACATCTATGGATATATTAATCGATCTAAGTATTGTCTTTTCTATAGTTATCGACACTGTGGCGTCAATACCACAGATCAATTAATAATTCGTCTGAGGTCCAATACACATATCTATGTACCGACATTTAAATATTTGCACTAACTGTAAAATACAATTCTAATCGTGATTTATTATTTGAAACTGCACAAATAACACCAGTATCATACAGTTTGATGTATGTAAACACAGCATTTTAAATGGAGAAACAACTTATCTAATTTTTTATATTTAAATATTTCCACTTCAAAGCTGGGACATTCAGCAATAAATAATAATGATAATCAGCAAACAAACACACATATTGTATATCCCCAAATTAAGCAAGTTACGCTTGTGTTATGGTTAATATATAACGAAATACTCTGAGGCCAATCCTAAACACCCAGACCATAGTAAATAACTGAAAATTTTTTTCCGTAATTTACCATGCCAGGAATCGAACCCGGAGCCTCTGCGTTCGGCGAAGTAAGGAGGCCGTCAAATATTATGCAACAAGAATACTAGGAATGACAATCGCTTAGTTCAAACTCTGAAAAGCGTTTAAATCCCACATAACTTAGTTTTAGGCGCCACAGTTTCTTAGTCTATTTGTGATGTTTCATTATTTAAAACACAATTTAAAACCAAATCAGTCAAAAATCAAGTCTTAATCAGTTTTCTTTTTTAATTTCAAATTTAATCAATAAGTCTCTACAAAGTTTGCACGTGACTGAGAATCTATACTAGCGACATCCAATGAACAAAGTGTAACCATCAAGAGAATACTTTAAGCCTCTCAAATTGTCATTCCTAGTATTACTATAAAATTTCGTAAGTTTAATTTCAATGTGACCGAAGACAGACAGTTAAAATATTTTAAAGTTTTTACAAGTTATTTAACGCGGGAAAAATCACTCCCGATCCTAGTACATTTATTCGATTATGACAACACATATTAAGGAATATTTTGTCTATTTTCCAATATATTTAATTTAATATTAATAAAAGTAAGCTGTAATAGCAACAAATCGTTTATCAAGAAAACTTTGCTCGACTTCCACAGAACCTCCTAGACCTTTGGCCAATGATAATATCTGAAAACAGAAAAAATATACAAAAAATGTTTTATTAGATTGTCGCTATGTTAAACAGATAATATCTCAATCGTCATAATTATATGCATATAACAGATATGATAAATGAGAAATGTTCGTGAAATACAGATCTGAAGTTGACACGAGTAAAACCGCATGGACAACTAGTTCTCCATAGACTAGGAGTGGATTTTGAAGGGCTATTTGAAACATTCACGCTATATATTAATTACTAGGATATACGCGCGACTTTGACCACACTTGATTTGAAATTCCTGCTGGACTCTCGGGACACAAAGTACCGCAGCACTTAGAAAAGAATATAAGCTGTATGTTTAATGCACATCTCTCTCCATAAAAACTACGCACCCATCTAACACTTCTCAATACGCGCAACACCTTTACAAATATTATAAAGAGGTAAAGTTTGTGAGTTTATTTGTAGGAAGTAATCTCTTGAAAATTCTTTCATCTCTTGAAAGATATATTATTCCTGAGTGACATAGGCTATATTTGAGTGTGATTAATAATATGCATTTTGAAGTCAAACTTCTATTTAGACGGGGGGTATTAGGATATTTTCTGTCACGAAAAAGCGTTATGTTCGCGTGGAGGGGCGGAATAAGTATAGAGTAGACGTGGTGAGAGGCGGCATAATGTTAAAGTAGACTAGATGTTTTTTTGGTTCCGGATCGAATTCATTTCTTTTTGTTTGATAAAATAAAATATGTTTAAATAAAAAATGCATTCATTAAAATGTACCTAACCTAACCAAATCATAATTTGCAGTAAACCTGCGAAAAACCGAAATGTGTACTGGGACACATAGTAGAAGTGAAACTTCAATGGACGAGTGGAAAATCGCAACAAAATTTTTACTTGAAGTTTTACGGGCAGATTGTTAATAAACCTACTTTGTCCAATTTGAAAACCTACCCGTAAAACTTCAAGTAAAATTTTTGTTGCGATTTGTTTTGGCACTTGTCCGTTGCCATTCGTTTTTCCACTTGTCCATTGCGATTTGTTTCTCCACTTGTCCATTGAAGTTTTTTAATACACCAAGCGAAGTGGGCACGGGTAAGCTTGTATCTTTATAAAGGGTCACAAAATAGTATACAGACAGACACTGTTATTGTACCTGATCGGGCCTTGTGTTCCTTGGCAAATACAAGGCTATTGTCGGTGAGATTTCTTTGACCACGTCTATTAACTCTGATGCTGGTTTGGGCTCCAACATGGTTTCTAAGTCATATTGATCATTCTGGAACACAATATAAATACATTTAAAAAAATGTTCGCTAAATTAAAATAATTTATTTATTGGGAAACAATGTTTTGAATACAGTCCCTGAAAAATTATATGGTAATTAAATGGTCACAAAACAATCTTTCGGAAAAGATGCCATTCACATCTGTAGTTGTTTTGATTAAACGGCAGAGGAGCTACTGTTGATTTCCTTGCGCAAGGTGTCGAATGAAACGAGATGATGGGTTAGAAATTATTCGTTAAAAATTAAAGACGTAATAGATAGGATAATATTTTTTTTGGCGGCCCACTTGACATAACATAGTTACCGTTGTCTATGAACGTTTGCAACACCAAACGACAACCTCAACGCGTTGCCAACCCGATGGAAAAGAGGGGATGTAGGATATAATACGAGAAATGGGATAGAAAGTATGGGATAAGGGGAGGGATAGGAAAATGGGACGAATAGGAGAAATGGGATAGAAGTGATGAGATAAGGGTAATGATAGGAAAATGGGATGAATAGGAGTAACGGAACAGAAGGAATGGGCCAAGGGGAAGGATAGGAAAATGGGATGAATAGGAGAAATGGGACAGAAGGGATGGGCTAATGGGAAAATGGGAAGGATAAGAAAATGGGATGAATAGGAAAAATGGGACAGAAGGGGTGGGCTAAGGGGAAGGATAGGAAAATGGAAAGTATATCACCGGAACACTCACTCAGCGACGAAACACGATTAGCTGAAGGCAGGGATCACCTTCAAAGCTAACCCGTTTGACGCCTATATTCTGAGAGCGGCCATGGTGATATACAACATAATTTATACAACATGGCTAGTTACGTTATAAGAGTGATTTAAGTCTGATCTACATTTGCTTAAATTAAACCGTTAATTAACTTGCGAATAAGTCCTTATAGTCGTTTGGACAGACGTCTACTTAGGACCGAGTTTTCAATCACCTGATAAAAGATAATCATAGAATAAAATACAAGATGGGAAAATTAAAAATTACAGTTGCATTAATAAAACAGTTGGAATTTTTTCATTTTTTAATTCAAGCGATTTCTAACTTATTCCACTGATAACTTTTATGTGATGATTGAAAAATCATGTCAAGTGGTACGTTAATCAAACACGAGCGATTGAGTCGAACTGAACTTTATTATTTTATAAATCACATTCATTCATTCTCATTCACTCACATCCCCCTTTCAACAATATATAACATTTCACACACACACAAAAAAAAAGAAAACATTCATAAGTAATATAAAATTTGTGAACAATTATCATTATTATTGAATTACCATTATGAGACAATACTTAAATACTAAATTAAGTAACAACATAACATGCCTTACATAATAAAATTAATATTTTAAAATTATGAGTAAATTATATAACTTTATATTTGTTTATGTTACATTTGTTAAACAATTTTAATAATAAATGTATTTTTTTATTTTTTTTATTCTTATTTATTTATTGATAACTAACTATATGTATTATAAATAATGTATTATTTTAATTAATTTCTGTAATTATAATTATTTCTATCATGCTTTGACTTCATTCCCGATTGAGCTTATAATCTCCATCTATCCGGAGGCCTCACTGTCCTGCCAAAACGAGTTATATAATAATCACTTGTGCCATTATTATTATTATTATTATTGTTACTTTGACAGGGAGAATGACGATTGGGAGCTGTGTCTGATGACATGCCTGATTCATTGGATTGAAAAGGGTTAAAATCATCATAGTCTATGTCATATGTTGTCCTATAAGGCTGCAAATGAGGAGAATCAATAATTAAGTGACGCCTATTCCTAACAATTATTCTTCCAGTTTGCAACCTTATTTCATACTTCCTATTTCCTAAGTATTTCGTTATTACTCCTGATTTCCATATTTTTTTTGTTTCATCTCTTACTTTAACTGTTTGACCTATTGTAAGCATCGATAAATTTTTTGCATTCCTATCGTAATATAGTTTATACCTTTGTTGTCTACGATTAAATTCTATATGCATGGGGTTATAATGTGAGTGTTTAAATTGATTAATTATAGGAAAAATGGTGCGTAGTTTTCTATTAAATAATGACTCTGCTGGAGAAGGTAATTTATCACTAATCGGTGTATTTAAGTACTCTAATAATGCCAATCTAAAATCTGTTTTACTGTGCAAACTCTTCTTTAAAATATTTTTAACTGTTTGCACAGAACGTTCTGCCTGTCCGTTTGATTGTGGATAGCGCGGCGATGACGTCACGTGTTGAAAACACCATTTTTGAGCAAAATCACGAAACTCTTTGGATATGAATTGGGGCCCACAATCAGATACAAGTGTCTGAGGTATACCTAAACAACTAAAAGTACATTTTAAGTGTTTTATTATAGATTCAGAGAGAGTACTTGTTAGTTCTATAACCTCTATAAACTTACTATAATAATCAACAATCAGGATATAATTGATTCCTTTAAAATAAAATAAGTCAACACCCACTTTAGACCAAGGTTCTTTGGGTATATCATGAGGACATAATTCTTCTTTAAAATTATTTTTTCTATATGTTAGGCAAGTTTGACAATTCATTATTAAGTTTTTAAGTTGATTGTTTAATTCTGGCCAGAACAATAGTTCTTTAGCTCTCAGTAAACACTTTTCAAACCCTAAATGAGCAAAATGTAATTTATTTAACATTTCACTTTGTAAAGTTTTGGGAATTATGACCCTGTTGCCTCGCCATAGAAGTCCACATGCTTCTGTCAACTCATTTCTGTATTTCCAGAATGGTTTGACTTTTGAATTTATCTTATGTGTATCGGTTGGCCAACCCTTATTTGTATAGCGTTTTAATGTTTGCAGTGTTTCATCCCGGGATGTTTCTATTTGAAGAATTGAAAAGTGTGAATCTGTCAATTCGTTTGCCACGGTAATGCTGCGTATTGCCTCAGTCATTTCTTCTTGCAGACCATTGTCAACATGACTGGTTGTTTCACAAGCACGTGACAGAGTGTCTGCAATATATAATTGTTTTCCCGGCTTATAAATCAACTTAAAAGTGTAAGGTTGTAACCTCAATAACATACGTTGTAGCCTAGGAGGAGTATCGATAATAGCTTTTTTTATAATCGTAATGAGCGGTTTGTGATCAGTTTCTATGGTAACATCATTACGACCATATATGTAACTATAAAATTTTTCACATGCGAAAACACATGCATAAAGCTCTTTTTCTATCTGAGCATAGCGTTGTTCTGTTTTAGTCAACGCTTTTGAGGCATAGCAGACAGGCAATCCATCTTGTAATAAAACTGCTCCTAACCCATTTTTACTAGCATCAACTGATATTGTAATTGGTTTATGCATGCTGTAATATTGTAAAACCGGTTTTTTAATCAGGCATTCTTTTAACTCCATGAAAGATTTATCATGCATTTCTGACCAATGCCATGATATATCTTTTTGCAATAACTCCCTTAAGGGTTGTGTTTTTTCAGATAAATTTGGTATAAAATTACTAACATACGTTACCAACCCCAAGAATCTTTCGACATCTTTGACTGATTGAGGTTTTGGCATATTAACAATAGCTGACACTTGGCCTTCATCCGGGTATAGACCATCCTTTGTAATCTTGTGTCCTAAATATTTAATTTCACTAAGACAAAATTTACACTTACTTTTATTTAATTTTAAGTTAATTTTGCGACATCTCTCTAGTACGGCTTCTAATCTGTTATCATGTTCCTCCCTTGTCCGTCCATAGATAAGTAAATCATCAATATATAGACATACCCCTTCTAAGTCATCAAAATTTTCATGAATTTTCTTATGAAAAACTTCACTAGCAGAACATATGCCATAAGGCATCCTTAAAAATTTATAACGACCGAACGGTGTATTAATAGTGCAAAAATCAGTACAACTGGGATCTAGTTTTGTTTGCCAAAAGCCATTTGAGGCATCTAGAGTACTGAAATATTTAGCACCTGAGAGCTTAGACAAAATACCATCAAGAGTAGGCAACCTAAAATGTTCTCGTTTTATAGCTAAGTTAAGTTCTTTTGGATCTAAGCAAATACGTAATTCCCCATTAGCTTTTTTAACTATGGTAATACTATTAACCCATTCTGTAGGGCCTTCTACTTTAGCTATTATACCCTGTTGTTCCATTTCTTCTAATTTCTTTCTAACTTTATCTTTTATGGGTATGGGTATCTTTCTTGGAGCATGAACTACTGGCTTATATTTTTTATCTAATTGTATTTTATACGTCCCTGGCAGACAGCCTAATCCCTCAAATACCTCCCTATAATTATTCAATATATTTTTACATAAATTGCTTTCACTATAAATATAATACATACGTTTTACTAATTGTAGTGCCTCACATGCATTTTTTCCTAAAATTGGATCAGATTCAACATTTGCAATTTTAAATTCTAAAATAAAATTACGTTTTTTATACATAAATTTAATGAAACACTTACCAATAACATTAATGTGTGCACCAGAGTATCCTTGTAATTTTGTGTTACTCTTCAGCAAGTTATATTTTTTAATATTTAATTTAGACAGTAACCGTGCAGGCAAGACATTGACACCAGCTCCCGTATCGATTTTAAAACAAATATTACAGTTATTGATTTTTAAATTCACAGACCATTGATCATTATTGCAATTACTATTTACAGAATAAATTACCTGTTCATCCGATTCTGCAATATGGTATACTTTACACATTTTGGAGAAGTGATTTAAACGTGTACAACGACGACACATTTTACCATAAGCAGGACATGAAAACCTTGGATGTGTTAGTCCACATCTATTACACTTTGAAATTGAGCGGTTTTTAAATTTTATATTCCTACTGTAACCGCTCACGCCAACTAGGGAGGGCGCTGATGCTGATGGTGGATTATATGCACGCCTCCGGCCACCGGCGCTATAATTGGCCGCACCCGAGCGTTCCATGTGCTGACCATTTCGTGCAGGGACGCTGTTGCCTCGATCGCTGTGAGCAACCCGCCTTTGTGATGACGATGCATATCGGTCACCGTCCCTCGCGCCACCCTTTGGATACGTCGACTCAATCCTGTGTATGCTGCCATTATCACTCATGTTTTCTTTGTATAAATTATACATAAACTTAGTCGAGTTTTGTGTACAAATTTTCTCTGAGTACGATTTTGAAACAATAACGGCTTGGCAAATCTCAATAGCCTTTTCAAGGCTTAAATCGGCTTCTCTTAATAATCTTTCTCGTATCCCGTCGTCTGTTATACCACACACTAGCCTATCTTTTATTAAAGATTCACATAAAGTATTGAATTCGCAGCTTTGTGCTAGTTTTCGGAGTTCAAATACGTATTGCTCGATGGATTCATTTTCGCTTTGATTGCGCATAAAAAATTTGTGGCGTTCCACCGTCACATTTTTCTTCTGCGTGAAATAGTTTTTAAATTTGCCCAAAATTTCGTCCACTGTTGTGCAGCGCACATTAAATTGTTCGTATAACTCCCGACATTGTTCTCCAATTACATGTAAAAGTATATTAACTTGTATTTGTGGGCTCTTTTTTGACAATTCACACGCCTCGAAGTAAATTTTAAATCCTTTACTCCATTTGTTCCAGTTTAAACACAATGTACCACTGGTAATATTTACAGTGTTTTGGTCATAATAGAACGGTTCTGGTGGAGTTAACACTGTTTCCATTATAATGGACGCACAAAATATGTTTTAAATTGCAGTTACCAAAAACTATTTTTACAAGATGGGCGTTACCGGCTGCGCCATGTCAAGTGGTACGTTAATCAAACACGAGCGATTGAGTCGAACTGAACTTTATTATTTTATAAATCACATTCATTCATTCTCATTCACTCACAGCCTCCTAATTGACAATTTATTACTTATCTGATTTTTTCTCCTAATGACGATAAGGACTTACACGCGCCAGTTTTCGCAATTTAACGAAGTACTCAAGTAATATAAATGTTAATCGGGCTTAAATCATGTTTGAAATTACTCACAGCGGAATATCCAGGTCCTCCCCAAGGCGGACTGAGGAACACCATGTCAGCTGTCAAAGTATGTGCAATCTCAAAGAAGTCCCCAACGATGAACTCTATACGATCCGCCACACCATATACCGCCGCGTTGTGTTTCGCCATCTCTATTTTTACTGGATCAATGTCGACTGCTATTACTGTTACACAGGGAAAAAGTTCCAATCGTTCCATAAATCCAGCCACATAATAAATTAACCCCTGAGATGTCGAACTTTTTTTTGTAAAATGAGGTAAACAAAAAAATTAAAAAAAAATAAACTTTTCAGTTGAATTCTTCATTATATTTCACAATAAAAGTAACCGATGGCAAAATTCGGGATTTTACCATTGCCAAACAGTGGGCACGCAACATACATTACATTAACAACATACATGGACAGGTGCGTCGCCTAAATTTCAGGTTTTAAACATAAACAAAACTATGTCTAGATTTTTCTTTCTTGTTCACGGATTATAAAATTTCTTCACAGACTTATTCCCCAGTAAATGGACTTACATATACATATAATAAAATGACAGCTGCGACCGAACTCTTTTTATGTTGCAAGCTTGGAGCAACTCAACACTGTGAGTTGAATCCTATACCAATTCTGTAGGATTCAATTTACAGTGGTGTGTTGTTGACTCAACTCATGCAATTCACTTATAAAAAAAGGCGATCGCAGATGTCATTTTAGTCCAGCTAATTAAAAATCAGAGTATAGTTTCTGTGGATATATTGATTTCAAACAATGAAATCCCATAATTTGGTAGCTGACAAATAAGTAAATTGAGACATGTTTTATCATCTTAAGTACAAATTTATAACTTAAATCGAGTAAAAAGTCTAATAGTGTATTGACTAGCATTTAAATAGTAGGTAATCAAAATTATTTCTATTATAATATCCTAAGTGTATGATGATAGTATGTTATTTCAATACCTGGTTTTTTAACTGCAAATAATATTAGAAACTGGGATATGCCCGCGACTTCGTCCACACTTGACTTGAAATTTCCGCGGGATTATCGGGACACAAAGTACCACAGCATTTAAAAAAGAATGTAAGCTATCGTTTTACTGAAAACTATGCTGGAATAAGCGAATTATGCAGCCGAACAATTACAAACTACTCCCGTGAAAATTCCCGGGACAAAAAATATCACGGATGTTTTTATATAAAATTTGTTATCGATCAGTGAAAAAATCAGATTGGAATTCGTTTTTTTTTAATCTGGCCATTTTAAATCATTCCCAAGATAATTCTCGTGGGATTGCTAGGATAAAAAGTAACGTAGATTTAAAAATTTGCTGTCGCTCAGAGAAAACCGCATCGAAATCGGCCCAGTTATTTTTGCGTGATCCCGAACAAACAGACAAATAAGACAAGAAATCTAAAAAAATTGCATCGTGTTCTCCGTCGTTTATATAGTCTATTTCAGTTGGTTTTTTTTAAATGCCTTCAATGTCCAGACACTTCATGTTTCGAATTTTATAATATTACTAGCTTCTGCTCGCGACTTCGTCGGCGTGGAGTGGGTAAAAAAAAGGAGTTAAAATGTTAAACAAATTTGGTTAGCATAAAGAAGGTTATAGTGAGCCAACCTTAAAAGATAAAACATATGCTGTCGCGGACTTTTTTTTAGAACTTTTAAAGGGGAACAATTCTGTCACACATGATTTTTGCGAAACTTTAACCGTTTACGCGGCGGAAGCTCTCAAAAGGAAAAAACCCCGATTTTGAAACATTCTTCATTGGTGCTCCGGTCTTCTTGGTCTTAGCGTGATGATATATAGCCTATAGCCTTCCTCGATAAATGGGCTATCTAACACTAAAAGAATTTTTCAAATCAGACCAGTAGGTCCTGAGATTAGCGCGTTCAACCAACCAAACAAACAAACTCTTCAGCTTTATATATTATTATAAGATAGATTACTGTAAAATGTCTACACTACTACACTTACCTCTCTTGCAAGTCATCGCGAACTGTATGGTGTTGCCGCCTGCGCCGCAAAAAGCGTCTAACACTGTATCATAAGCGCACTTGGTGGCAATATGTCGAGCTACGTTCTCAGGCGTTACACTGAACCAACTTTCGCGATCCAACTTTATGCCTTCATCAAATCTAACAAAATTAATGGAATTTATTTATTTATTCAACAAAGATCATCTATGTAACAAAAATCGTCAATTTTAAAAGCAGCACATGAGCCAAGAATGGATCTTATTCTGTAAGCAAACATAATTTTCATACAAATGGGGGTGTGTGTTTATCTACTCATTACTTTGGCTTCGATATGAAGTCATTTAATAGATTATAAACCATTAATAATATAACATTGTTACGAGTCGCGAGACGCGAATTAAAATGCCGTTATAATTACTATAAAGTTTATTAGAACTATACAAAGACGTATAACACAGGTAACAAATATAACCGAACACAACAAGTCCAAACGTAATGCAGAAGGTCGTAATTCGATAAAACGCGCAAAGTCCGTCACTTATCAGATTCCGGATTGTAGTACACGCGTCTACAAATTCCATGATAAACATATATTATGTAACTTTTGTAATATGAATCTTTTTAAGAAGATTGACCTACTTTACGGTACTTTGATTCTATTTTTTTTGTAATATGTATATAATCACTCAACTTGGCCAAAGTCGTAAGATGCGAAAAAGCCGTTTTTTAAGTCTCTTTGGCTGTCAAGCGGGACGCGGGGAATGAGTCTACTCAACTGTCTCTTTCATACTCATAAGCTTGACCGCACGCAAGAGAGACGGACAGAGTTCTTGTGGTGCGAATGCAGTGCGACGTCACAACACGCGGTTATTCACAGACACTACACAAGCACAACCTGTGTTGAACATTCCATGCGCGAACTTACCCCCACTACGCCAAAACGTGGCCAAGTTGCGTGCCGCGTACTATAATACACATAGCTGGGCATTAACTATTTAATCAGTTAATCGTTAATTAACGAAGTTAACATTTCGAGTAACGGATTAACTTTTGAGTTAACTTAAAAATATGTTGACGGACTCGTTAACTTCCGTTAAATTTTATAAAGTCCATTAATCATTAATCCAGCACAGTCACAATTTGTTTACTAAATATAATACTGCTTTACCCTCAAGCGCTGCAATTGAACGTCTTTTCTCCACAGGCAAGGATATACTACAGCCGATACGAGCCTCGCTTTCACTTCAACATATTAATGTTCACGAAGGGGAATATTCATATTATTCCAGATGACTAAATTTACAGATAAATTGGACGGGTTAGTATCGTTTCGTCAAAGATGTAAGTGGTCTATGTAGCAATTGGTCATTATTATATTATTATCAAATCGTCTTAAAATTAGTTCGTCTAATTAGGGTTTCGTCCAGAATGCCACTAGTCTATCTTAATAAAATAAATTCCAAACCTATATCCAAATGAATGAAAAAACATTGTCAACATGTATATTAAACACTAATAATTACAACTGTCTTTTTTTTTGTTTCTAACCTTTTAACTTCCAGAACCAACAGTTTTTATAAGAAACTTGCCGTTTATATCACGTGTTAACAGATTAACTAAGTAAACTTTTAACTAAGTAAACTTTTTCAGAAACGGATTAGCAATTAATGAAGTTAATTATTTGATTAATGGTGCCCAGCTATGATAATACCTCCTATAACTCAAAAAAGAACTTACCTATGGAACAAAGAATGCCTTTTCTTCCAGTATTTTAGCATTTTGCGATCATCCCTCACCTCTGGTGGTAAATCTGTAAAGTTACGAGTATCACCTTCTATCTTTGAATGTCGTTTCTGCCGTCTTCGACGTTTAGTTGTTTCTTGTACTAAAATTATTTCAACTTAATTACTAAAAACTTACAACTTTCATATGATCCATACAATATATACAAATGTTAAAGTGACTTTGTTTGTCCGTAATACAAATCCAAAAACTTGGGATTGAGACTATTGTGATCAAATTTGTTAAATGCTTAAATAAATTATATCAACATAAAATAGAATTAATCACACAAAATTCGATAGTTTACATAGAGGATACTGATTGTTTGTCACGAAATTTAGTGTAAAATATTATTCATAAAGTTTATATTGAATGACAAAACAAATAATAATATCTGCACCTTCTAAAGTTGCCTCATTTTTCTGCTCACAATAATCATGAGCATCACTTAAATTAGTTTCTGAATCAAGAGGCAAAGGTACATTTGCAGCCTCTTCCAATTTACTATCTTTCACTGAAACATCACTTTCATGGTTCTTAAAACTATTGCTTTCTTTGCTATCTAATGTATCCTTTTCTGTGTTACTTAACACATCATTTTCTTTGTTATAAGAAGAGTCCAATTCTGTTTTATCTAAAGTGTACTTTGCTTGTTCATTTAATTTATCAACCGGTGTGCTGCTTAATACATCATTATCTTTACCACTAACAGTACTTTGTTCTAAATTATTGCTTTGTGCATTTGAATTTGTGTTTTGACTTTGTTCTGTCTCTGTTTTTGTTTCTTGACAATCATCATCTGTTTGCATTTCTCTTTCATCCTGAAACTCTTTATACTGTAATTGATGTAAATAGTTTAAATTACTTTTTTGAAGTTAATAATTAATAATAAAATTACATTTTCACGGGTTTAAGTGTGGTTTAAGTCCACACATTTACTCTAACTCAATATGAATAAAATTATATTAATTTAAATATATATTTGAATATTTTTATTGACTTTCTCTTTTTGACTCTTCTTTTGTATGCCTTTAGGCAGAAACATGTGAAATCTCATTTCATATGTATATAACATGTAATAATTGACCTTGTTTCCAAAATAAATATAATTTAATTTAAAGGTATTTAATTTAATAAAAACATTGAAAGTTTGTTAGATTTTAAGAATTCTTATAAGATATTTGAAATAACTTAAATTAGAAGTAGCTGTCACATAGTAACATAAAGGTGAAAGAGCAACTTTTATAAGTTGAATGAATAAATTTAACATAATTTAAGCATGTTTTGACTGCTATTTGCGAATGAATTACATAAAATTGTATGCAATAATAATTTGTAAATATCAAAATATAGGATACCTGGTCCAATTGATAAGGATACCCATCATCGTCAAAATATGTTTTCTTGGGCGTGTTAAATCGCTTGTACCGTGGAGGTCGTAGTCTTGCTAATCGTTTTCTGTATACAAGTTGTCCCTTTGGCATTTTATCAGCATGTACACAGAAACCCATTATTTCAAATGTTGATTTGATTTTCTCGGATACTATCTCTTCGTCATCTAATTCATGGCTGAAATTGATACTTACATGAATAAATTGGTTAACTTTGTGAGTTAACAATTTTTGTTAACACAAACCACAAAAATAAAAAAATGCTTTCATTTATATATCATTCTATAATCCATTTTAATTACTCAACTTTGTCTTAAGGTCTATATGATTGTCAATTACTGAACTTTGAGAGTCTATTATTTTCAATGAAGGTAAATCTGAATAATTATATTTTTTTAATAGTGGTTGGCCTTTTGAATGTTTTCAGTAACTTGCACCATTTTAAAACTTCATTGATATGAAAACATTTCAATGTTATAGATGTTTGTTATTAAAGTATAAGAATACATAGCAAAACTATCATTAAGAAATTAGACTTCTATTGGGTTCAGGGCTGTATGCTGTAAAGTGTCTTAGTTAGCTCAGTATTGGAAATTACTGTACTTTTATGTAATATTTATGATCTTTCAATCAGTGTTACATTTGATCCTTACTATATATATATTACAACATCATTAAAATTTGTATTCACTATCATTTTTTATTCAAAATTATTTGTTTTGAAATATTAAGCAAACATTATAGGATATCTTAAGAATTAGAAAGTGAATTATAATTTTAGTAATAATGACTATGCTAATGCAACTATTTGCATGTGAAGTATCAAATAAGTGTATTTACCTTCTCTTAAGTGTGATAGGGGTTTCATCAGGTGGGTCGTCATCTCCACCGTCATAACTATATGAAGTAAAGTCATTATTGCTAATAGATTGTTGGATATTTGTGAGTGATGTATTTGTTTCAACAACTTCATTTGATACTGGCTCTGATTCATTTTTATTATCATTTCTTTCTCCAGCATCTATTGCTTCATTATTTTTCTGTTCCTCTTTAAGCAAATGTTGTAATAGAAGTCCAACTGAACTGATATATCTATTACTAGCTTTTTTATTCCTTTTATTAGATTCATTTGCAATTATTTCAACCTTATTTTCTTCAATTTCTGATTGATTTTCAATAATTGTTGGCATTTCTGTTGAATTTCCTTCACTATTCTCACAGTCGATTTCAGCAACTTTTTCTGTACTTTCTTTATGATCAATAATTTCTATATTTATTTTAGGCAATTCTGTTTCTTTAACACTATGTTTTTCAATATAATTTGCATAATGAAAAGCATATTGCTCTCCAAAATGTTTCTTCCATAAAAACTGCCAGTATTGGTCAGTATCCATTTCTTCTATTGGAATTTGCTCTGTGGTATCTTCCATATTCACTATTCTTGTTTGGTCATTAGATTGATCATCAGATGGAGATGATGATACACTATAGCCATCTGTCGGTGTGGATTCTGATGTCACATGACTGGATGTAACATCATAACTTGATATTGTTATTTTAGTAACATTTGTCATAGAGTCAGTACCAGCTACAGTCCTTGGACTTAATATTCTATCATGCTCAGAACATGATCGTCTTCTACCTATTGGTAACCACTGTCCCTCTTTATGACTTATTTCTGTATTTTTATCAAGTTTATCATCTGTTCGCTTATTCTTTTTATATGGATTAACTTTAGAGTCATAAGAAAATTTTCTTTCCCTAAACTCATCTTCCATTTTTGGATTATTATCAGTATACTCTTGACAAATAGGTTCAGCAGAATGTTGTTTTGGAATACCGTTCTCTTCCTCCACAAATTCTTTGTTTTCATTTAAATAATTGGGGTTAATGTAATCACTGTACTTTTTAATCCATGAAGCCCATATTATTCTTTCACCATGTATTGCCCAGAATTTTTCCCATGTACTTTCAGATAGATAATCTTCATTGGTATCAATAATTTGAAAGTCTTGATCAACCATTTTGTCAGTGGTGTAATCAGAATGGCAGTCTTGGTATGTAAGATCAGCTCCACTATCACTGGGCTGGAGTGCATGGGATAATGTGCCTTGGACCAAAGCTGGGTCATGTTCATCAGTCGAACAACAATTTTCTGTGTGTGATGCACTACAGTAACAGCTAGCACTTTCATCTTTCTATAATAGATAAATAGTATTTGTTTGATAAATAGAAAAACTAACCACTGCAAGCAAGTGTGACTTTGTATTTTGAGGTTTGAACTATAAACAAATTTCTACATTACTATTTAGATCCTTTTATATATTATCAAATGAAAGCTATTATTAAATTTATTTTTAAATTAATTTGGACACAAATGTAATCTATGCTTTCAGTTTTTTAATAACTTTTTCAATTAAGTAAAGGGGAATAAATTCCAAATTGTTTTAAAGATTTTATGGCCCATTAATTAAATACTTACCTCGCATTTCACCTTATAAGATGTGTCTAATGAAAAATGCACATGTGAATGGTCATCCCATTCTTGGAAATGGGAATCCCGGAGTACTTCAATGTCACTCTCACTGCCCGCCTCTTTATCTACATAGTATGTTTTGACATTATCCCTGTAAACAAATGTGATTTTAATCTTTAATAGATTTATTATTTGAACTTTAACATGATACTACACAAGTAAGGTAAAATTTTACAGTGACACTGCCCATTGGCGTGGATTACAATGAGTATGTTTCTACTATCAGCACAAATTCATTGTATAAGACATATTCAATTATCAATGTGGCAGTAATAATCAGCCTAAGCTATAGACTTGTGCAAAACCGCTCATTAAAAAGTCAGAATTGAAATACATAACAATGACTGTCGCGGGTGTTTTAGCCACTGAACCATCATGACCTTATGGTTTTTATTATATTCATGAAAATTGCAAATGAAAGAAAGGATGGATGCATACCTGAAAATAATATTAAAAAGCAACCTCAAATGGAGATCGTACCTGTGAATGAAGGTCTCACCTTATAAATGCTCTGCTACACAAACAGTATAAGTAATTGTCATCATCAAACTCTTCCTCATCGCTATCAATGTTAAAATGGAATTCTGCAAGAGGCTCCCAGCGATGAAAATGATCATAATATTCGGACATTTTTACTAAAACAAAATTAAATAGTTTTTGTACCTATGTACAAATATTTGTCAGTTATTAGAGACCAAACATCATTAGTGAATAACTGATTGTCGTTATGTTCATTTACGTAATTCGTAAATCTTGTAATTAGTACAGCTTACAACAAACAACTTTGAACAAGATTTTGGAAAAATCGAAGATTTTAATTCGTTTGCCAGACTTACGTTTCATTTCACAGTCACAAATTGAAACAATGTTAGAATATTGATTTATTTTCTTAACACCTATAAAGGAACGCGCAGAGTACGTTCCTTCTTCTTTACTGATTTATTTCATTTTCGCATTATTTGATATGACCATAATGAAATAAGTGTTATCTATGGATTGACTTTCCTATGATTACCATCAATAGTCAAAAAATAATATAAATTATATATAAAGCCTCTCTTAGATTCAAAAGTACAATCCCTTTTATACTTATCCCTCTTAATATTATAAATTCGAAAGTAACTTTTGTCTGTCTGTCTGTTACGCTTTCGTGGAAAGAAAAAACTACTGGACCTGTTCCTGACCCGGTCTTACCGCGTCACTCCACACATCCATCGCAGCATATTCATCTCCGTGACACGCAGTTCTTGCTTAAGTCGCTCAAGTACAAGCCACGATTCACTGCCATACAAAATGACAGGTCTAATGATGGATTTATAGACCTGTCCTTTTAATTTAACTGGCATTTTGGAGTCACAAATGAAAGGCATCTATTATATAGTTTTAATACCGACAATGAACATATGCATACTTTTCATCCCGGGAGACGGGATAGTTTGCGATATAAAATTAAGTAAATTTTCCTGGGGTGATTACCGCCTACATAAAAATTTAATTTAATCTAATCTGTATTAATGCTTGATCTTTAAACAAGGGTTACTAACCAGGGTTTCACCCGGGGAAACCCCTACTATTTAATAAGTCTTTTTGATTTGAAAATCTACAAAATGAACCGTGTTTTGGCATAACATATGTTAATGGTGTAAAGATATTGAATATTTGTTGGAGCCTGTATTGTGACCTGCAAAATCGAGCAAAATGCCTCTTGAGCCCTACAAGCTCCGCCAATGCAAAACTGCTCTGCAGGATAGTGAATGGGCTTGTTAAGGACGTGTGCCCGTCTTTAATACTGTCATAGCTGACATTTGTCAATTATTAACAACACGTTATTCAGGGATATTTTGGTTCTTAAATGCAATTGAAAGTGAGCAAAATTTAATACCAAAAAGTTGTTTCAGAATATAATTTGATTTAAAAAATGGGGAAAAAGAACAAAGATTCCCTTGGAAGGTCATTGATAAAAGATAGGTTCTCAAAAAACCGACATAAAAGGCATGTAGAAGACAACACCATGGCAAGTTATCATTTTTCAATAATATCTATAATAATAATTTGTTTATATAAAATTATGTTTCTTTTGGTTTCTAGATAATATATATTGGCAATTTACTTCTTAGATCATTGTTCATAATAATATTAACTCTAGTATCACATTTTAATATTTAACCTAAAACTATGTTTACATTTACTGTTTTTCGTACCATAGGCGTTTTACCGTAAATTAATTGAACTAAAAAAAGGCTGCGCTTTGGGCTGCTACTCTGATATGTGGTATACGAATTTTATGTGGTTGGTGGGCGGAGTGGTTAGGGGGAAGGTATACATACCCTTTCTGCAATGCAAAATAGGTGAAGTGAGGACCACAGGGTCGGCACTTCACCTATTTTTTCACTAATGTTAATGTGATGGGCGGTGATAGGTTACGACCAGTGACTAGAACAGTGATTTAGATTAGGTTAGCTTCAAACCAAAGCGCACAAACCAAGCAAGTGTGCTGCTGTAGCGGCTGGCGAGTGCCAGAACCGACTGGTAACTATTTCTTTTATTTACATGATTTATAATTTCATCTCTATTGGCCACCGTTTTCATTATTTTCATAGTTACTCTTGTAGTGTATGTTAATGTGCTGTGTTATGTTTATTCTTCATTTTTGGCGACTTACACTGTTTTTTGGTTCTTTTTCTGCTGATTACTGGCTTTCTTTTGGACTTTGACTGGATTGTTTAACTTTGGACCTATGATATAAGTGCAATATTAGTGAAAAATAAGTGGTTTATTAACAAATTAATATTTCAAGATCTCCAGACCATAGGGGTTGTAGTAGGGTTAAGTATCCTCCCCCTACCCACTCCATCACACTTTTTTGTTTAATCCCGAGCGTCCTTTGTCCGGGCTGTGGGCTCACTCGCACATTCACCATCAGTCCGGACGGATGACAGCTGGCCCCCTTTGCGGGCTGGCCTTACCTTTTATTAGCTGGAGACCTGGGTCTCTCTGGCGCCTAGACTTCACCGTGAGGTGAGAGGGAGTGCGCGGATTGTGGAGCGTCCCTCCTCTCTGGACCCACTCCACCACCCTGCTGCTTAAAATTCATGCATCAAATATCTATAGATTTTGTGTTTTTTTTTTGTTAATGCTAAGTTTTAACTGCTTTAAGTACATCATTTTATTTGATTTTATTTCAACCACTTTTTAGTAGCTTACATGCTTCTAACTATGTGTACTAGTCACAAAACTTAAGAAAATACTAGTTTTTTGTGTGTTTAAAGGTATTCTTTAAAGTTGTAATTGACATTACTAAAAATTGGTTATTCAAATATTTCACTGGTCAGAAATTTGACATTACTTGTATGGCGCTTATATCAAATTTTAACCAGTAGTAAGGCAAACGAAAAGTTAGTAAGATGTGGTATATGTAGGAGCCAGCCATGAGTCTTATTATCTCCCTAGTAAGAGAAGAGTCTGTCCACAATGACAAACAGTTTTTTTTGATAATATGTTTATTTTTATATAGAGTTATGAACTAAATTTATTGAATGCATTCAATGTTTTGTTTATTAACTGTATTTAGTATTTCCCAAATACAAAGATCCACTTGATACTAGGGATGGGCCGAATGTGGTTTGAACCGAATATGAATTTAGGCTGAACATTTGGTTAAAATAAAAATTTCAGCCAAATTTCTGTTTGATTTCTCTACTCTTTTTTAAGAGCAACATGTTGTGACTTGCTAATCAAATCTTTGGCGTTTTTACACCAAAACCTGCCTCTAGTAAATTTTAAGTACAAGTAGATGGATAAAAAAAAATATTTTTAGACCTTTGATTGTAAGATAAAACACCATTTCACAATTCTAAATTCATAATGTTTAATTCGTAAAAAAGTTATTTCAACCAAAATTGAAGTGTTTAATGTATTCAAGTTATGCATTATAATTAAGCAGTTACACTACTTACTACTTGATATTTGTTAGATGAATATTAATCTTATTTTTGTTTTAATTTGATATCTATATTTAATTAGGCAAAGACTCAATCAAGAACTAATTTTATTTAATTGTTAGCACATTGCAAGTTAAGGTTTACATGTTCCTAACTAAAATAAATGACCATGAGTATATAGAGACCTATTTTTATTTTACGGTTATGATATAACTTCAGTCAAAATAGTGCAAGTATGTATTTAAATATTGTTCCACCAAATGTTCGACATTTAAACCAAACTTCGGCCGAATGCCGAAGTTAGGCTCAGGCTGTCGAAATTCAGTCAAACCGAATGTAAAACGAATTTCAGCCCATCCCTACTTGATACCATGTAAAGGTGCAGAAAAGTATTTCATATACAAAATGTAAATATTTGTCTTGTGTATGTTTTTCAAATATTTATATGATATATCTCGAATAAGACACATCTCTGTTTGTGAGGGTGCAGGAGCATGGTATGGCCAGTGGTGAAGCATAGAAGAAAATGTTGTTCCCAACAATGACAAAAATCAAGAAAACCTATTTGTAAAACATGATTTATGCTATAAATATGCACATTGACTGTGATGGGATAGGGTTGAGAGCAAAATGGGCCATTGTAACTTTTTTTTAATTAATTTATTTATTGCTGAAGCACAGCAGACATGCTTACGGCCCAACTGTAATGGAAAGTGGTTACCACCTCGCCTATGGGCATTAGCAATACTAGTGGTGCTGCCACTGTGCTGCCTGCCTTGCAAGAGAAACTGGAACCTGGCCATTGATGCCTGAACACAACTCAAAGTTGTTATAGCGGCATGCTCTAAACCAGGGGAGGTAGCCATGCAGTCGGGCAAATGCCCTACCACCTGGCTGTGGGTTGTTTTGTCGCCTCTTACGACAGGCTGCCCGGCCGCAGGAATTTGTATTCCTTCTCCGTTGCATGCAGGAATAAATAACTCTTACCATACAAAACACAATTAGTTTAAGGCTAACTATCTAATATTGGTATTCTGCAAATGTGGTATCATACTGATCAATCTGGCCCAGCAAGCTGTAATTAAGATATTGGTCACAGAATGGCTCTAGTCTACCACATGTAGATATCTAAAGACTATAATAATAAAGAACAAATATAAATACTTTTTTTTCACATTTTAGCTTCACACCACTGAAGTGAATGATGGATATGATTGGGGTAGGCTAAATCTACAATCAGTTACCGCAGAATCATCTCTTCAAGAGTTTCTGTCTACAGCAGAACTTGCTCAGAGAGAATTCACAGCTGAAAAACTCAATTTGAAATATGTAAAATCGGTGCCGAGTGAAATAGCTATAGTGACTTCACAGCCTGATTTTGATGAGCCATTGACTGTGCCAAGAAGGTAAATGAATTTTTTAGAATTTTGAAATATCCAAATTATAATAATAGCATTGGTTGTGAAATGTCATTTTACATGAAGGTTTACTAAAAGAACTTATATTTGTTTGTATGTAAATGTATAATAAACTAGATGGATGTTTTTTGTTGGGGCTTGCTCTTGGAAAGTGGTTACCATCACCCATAGACATTTGCAACACTCATGGAGAAGACACTGCAGTGAAAGCCTTTAATTTGTAAATGAATATGATGATGTTGATAGAAGAGGTCTAAAACTAAATGTGGCAAAGACGGAGTACTTGCAACACTAAAGAGCCCATATCCATGCGCATAGGCAAAGATATGGTCGAGCGCATGGACCAGTGTAAATACCTGGGATCTGCTCTTAGCACATCTGGGGACATCAACCATGATGTCAAGGCCCTTATATCAGCAGCTTGGGACGAATGGCGTGAGGTGACAGGTGTCACTGGCGACCCCAAAATGGCGGTTACGTTAATAGGACAGGTCTACAAATCCATCATTAGACCTGTCCTTTTGTATAGCAGTAAAGTGTAGCCTCTTGAGCCACACAAGCAGGAGCTGCATGTCACGGAAATGAACATGCTTTGCTGGATGTGTGGAGTCACATTAAAGGACCGCGTCAGGAAGTTCCACATCCACGGCAGTATTCATGCCCGTGACATAGAAGACAAACTGCAGGAGAGTTGCAAAAGCTGGTATGGCAACATTTTACGGAAACCGGCTTATTTTACATAGGGAACAAATGTGTAGTAATGCTGTTTCCGCCAGGTCCCGGTCGAAGGGGTAGGTCCAAGAAATGCTGGCTTGATGTTGTGAAGGATGGCGTACGTACCAATTGTCTCAGTACAAGGGATGCTGAAGACCGGGCGAAGTGGAGAAAAAAAGTAGGAAAGTGAACCCCGGGCGTCCAAACATTGGCTCCGAACGCAACCAGGATTTAACGCTTGGTTGATGATGATGATAATGGAAGACGGGGATGAGACAGATGGAATAGGATATCGAATTGGAATTGTGTGATAGTATAGGGAAAATTTCGGAGGGCAAGGAAGTGGGCCTTCGGAACTCTTGCAAACTCGTAAATATTTCAAATTATCTAAACACTCTGTAGGTGGTGATGCAATCCACTTTTAAATTTTATTCTTATAGGGCAGGACAATGTCAAACATTTAATATATCCCATTCACGATAACTTGATGTGCAGGGGTACCTAAAGCTAGAGTGAAAAATACCTAAAATAGCAATAATATATTAAAATAATATTAAAATAAAAATAACTAGAAAATTTAACAAAAATTCAAATTAATTTACGTTTTATAATCATCTCTATTTATAACTCAAAAGTCAAACTCTAGTGTGTACCTCTTGTTTAAAGAGCAGGCGTTAATACAGGGTACATTGTATTATATTTTTATGTATTTGCCTCCAGAAGATTCACTTCATTTTATATCGTAAACTATCCCATCTCTCATCTCATGGGGATGAAAATGTGTATTTTCGGTATAAAAACTACATTTAAACAAAATTACAGCAAACCCATTCCGGTACTCCTAATAGTTTTTCTGTGAAAGCTTAACAGACAGATCGAGTTACTATCACATTTTTTTATATATGATGATTTTTTATATCTATAAACTTGAGAAATGATTGGTCTCCTGTACAAACTTTCATCCCCTATTCCAACCCGTTCTACAAACAGAGGGACAAATATATTTTTTAGGATAAAAAGTATCCTATGTTCATCCTCGCCATCGAAAATATATATATATACTAAGTTTCAGCCAAATCGGTCCTGTAGTTTTTCTGTGAAAATGGAACAAACAGACAGAGTTACTTTCGCATTTATAATATTAATTAATTATAGGGATTTTACAACACAATGTTATTTTTAGAATTTGGTAAGGCTGCTTATCAAAATTATCGTGAATGAGGTATAGTCAAGTAAACTTATCTTCTGTACTAATAAAATATAAATACATGTTCATGATGTCCAAAATAAATACAAAAATTTTAATTGACATTTTTCCATATAGACCAAAGTGGTCACCAGGCATAACAGCAGAGGAGCAACTCAGTCGTGAACGTGACGCATTCCTCGATTGGCGTCGCCATCTTAATGAGCTGCAAGCTAAACTCGGTGCAGCACTAACTCCATATGAAAGAAACCTAGAGTTATGGAAACAATTGTGGAGGACCTTGGAGAAATCAGATGTTGTGTTGATATTACTGGACGCTCGTAACCCACTTTTGTTTAGGTAAATTTTAATTTGTTGACTTCTGCTTAGGGAAGTATGTCAGTAGGAATTGAGTGAATTTTGTGTGTAGCTTATGTGTATAAATGAAATAATGGCATAGATTTGATACCCTTGTTACACTACACTAATTTTGGGACCCTTTCTATAAATTAGGGGGTGTAGTAAGAAAGAAGAATCTGAATATAGAATTAGTTATGTCCAGTCTCTTTACCGGGTCCCTAAATTAGTGTAGTGTAATATAATATAATAAGTGCTTAAATTAACAGCACTCATACATGTAAATACATGCATGTATTATATTTCAGGTGTGCAGATCTCGAGAAATATGCATCAGCACAAAAATGCAAATGTATACTTTTATTGAATAAAGCTGATTTGACAACCGAATATGAAAGGAAGTGTTGGGCAGAATATTTCAGTAAAGAGGTAAGGTAACACACATTCAAATTATAAACAATATAATATAATCACCTTCTTTTGGGCATATTATTTCAGTTTCTATTAAACTTTTCCATGAGGAACAATAATTATACTTTTACAGTCATATATATACATAATTATGGATTATGATGAACTCAAATTTTGTCATGAACATTTTATTTCAGAATGTCCCTATAATATTTTTCTCAGCAGCAAAAAGTACAAATGAAAACAAATTAGTAGAAGAAAAAGATGAAACACTAAACACAGAAGATATTACTGATTCAGAAGATACTGAATCAATTAATTCTGTAGAAGCAAATGAGATAAATGACAAAGAGGCATTAGACAGCACTCAAGAGGACATAGAACTATTCAAAAGGCAGCTTAGTCAAATAGACAAATCAGTGACAGATACAGAAGAGAGGATAAGCAGAATTCAATTAGCTTTAGACAAAGTTGTTGAAAGTTTTAGACTAGGAAAACCTATAGAAGCAATTATTAATATAGAACAAGAGAAAGTTATAAATGAACAAGGAATAGAAACACAGGAAGTTAGTGAAATAAAAGTGAAAAATTCACATGAAATCTATGACAGGAGTAGATTGTTAAGTGTTTTAAAGAGTTTAGAAGTGGAACCTTTGAAAAATCCACCTAGATTAAGTGTAGGGATGATTGGGTATCCCAATGTAGGGAAGTCCAGTACTGTCAATATCCTTATGCAGACTAAAAAGGTAAGAAATATTACAAATTCGACTCTAAACTTTTTTCAAATTATGTAAATACCTTCTTTGCTTTATATTTTATTGGCTTAATTGTTGGTCGTACATAAGTCATATCAAAAAATAAGGTTAGTAGAAATATATGCTTAGATAAAATAATTACTACCCTCATATTCATTACAATTTGATTTGATAACATTCATTTAGATCAAAATCAGATACAAAAGAAGGAATTTATGTGTTTGCTTAGTGGGTAAAATAAATACAAGGGCTAATCTAACTTAGATAAAGTGGGAATTGTTACTAAACATGTATATTCTATTTAACATAGTCAACTAGTGTCTATGAAATGAATGAAATAAAATGTTTTTCTATAAACATAATAATGGTGTAGACCTATAGCCCGTAATTCAAAAAAATACTAGGGCCACATTTCAATTTAATGTTACATTTCTCTCTGTGATTCTCACTCATAATTATACCAAATTTCATGATATTCAATTCAATCCCAAGGCTATGGAGTATACAAAAATACATATCCTCATGCAAATAACGTAATATATTAAAAGTGGATAAAGCCAGTATGAATACAATATCTATTCAGTTAAAGGTAAATTTTAGCATTTAACTCAAATTTTTAATAATATATTTTTTATTTTCATATTAGGTTAGTGTAAGCTCGATGCCTGGTCACACGCGTCACATACAATCTCTAATATTGGACGACGACATTGAGATTTTGGATTGTCCTGGACTAGTGTTGCCAGCATATGCTGTTGCACCAGACCTACTCTTAACTGCTGTGTTGCCCATTGATCAGGTAAATATTTTTAATCTTTATACTAGGTGCTATTTCAAGTTTTATGGAAATCCGAAATAAATGTGTGCATCAACATACAACATTATTTTGTATAAAAAAAACGAAAAAGTATGTTAGGATTAAAGTTTCATACAAAAACTGCTTCACAAAGTTTGATGAAGATTTACAATAATTATTTAGAGCTTTTACATTAGAATTACATACAATACATTGGCCCACAAAAAAGTGGTCGGTACTTTTGATCAGACCTATCCATCAAACCAGTTGCAGTTTTGGGGATTAAAAACTTCTTTGATTCACCATAACTGCAATTTATTGCTATTTTTTTGTAAGTTACTCCAAATTTTGAGGCTGTATGGGCCAAACTGATCCAGATTCAGCGCATTGAAATACATAAGAATATATGGGTCTGTTGTTGATGTTGTTTAAATTGGCCAAAATATAACTATAATTGTCAAGTAGAAATGCTGCTACTGTAGATCCATATTGCACATTTCCAAAATGCAGATGAAGTTGCGAGTGGTCGTTAATAAATGATAAGGGTATGTTAGTAAGGAATAAGATTTTTGGTTTTACAGAAAATGTTTGTATGGGAAATAAAAAGCACAAATTGGGTACAAATAAATTTATTTTAATGTAGATGCGTGCTCACGAGGCTGCCATGGCTCGCCTGTGCCAATTGGTGAGCAAACACACTTTCGAAGAGAAGTATGGACTTCTACTACCACAGGATGATGATGGGGCAACATTGGACTATAAACAGATTCTCACCGCGCATGCTTGTTAGTATACCTATTGAGTAAATGTAAATAGTACAAATCTATAATATTATAAAATTCTAAATATGGCAGTATCTGTACATTGAAGCTATTAAAAAGAATATTGGAATACACTATATAAACGATGAAGAACACGATTAGGGATTGCAATCCGGCCGGATCCGACCGGGTTTTCCGTCAATCCGGCCGGGCCCGTCCGGATCCGGCCGGATTGATCTGACCTGGTTAACTTCAACAACAACAACAACAACAACAACAATCACAACAATTATTCTTTATTATATTTTTTCTCTTTAGCTTTTAAACTTTTGCTGTTGCAAATGTCCATAGGCGATAGTAACCGCTTTCCATTAAGTGGGCCGTCTGCCTGTCTGCTGAATTCCTGCAATTAAAAAAACAAACAATCAATTTTTGGTTTGAAAACCGATCTTAGGAAACAAATTATGTTAAATGTGTCATCTGCCAATCGACACGCTGCACGCATTTATACTATGTGATCTATGGACTCGCACGCACAAGCACCACGCGTTTAAAATACCTACTCATTCATGCAGCGCGCGATTATTTTGCCAAAATATGTAATCACCGGATCCGGTAAGTGCATATTGATGCCGGATCCGCCGGATTACCGGATCTTAGACTTGAAATTGCGTCATTGATTATCCCGGGAATTCAGTGGTAATTTTTCTGGGAATGGTTTAAATGGACGGATTAAAAGAAAACGAATTCCTAAGTGATTTTTTTATAGCAAATTTTATGTAATAAAATGTGTGATATTGCTTTACCTCGGGAATTTTCCCGGGAGCGGTTTGTGGTTGTTCAAGTGCATAAAGATTAGCTTATTCCGAAACAGTTTCCACTAAAACGTTATTTGATATTCTTTTTTGTTACATCCTCAACAATGCTGTAAGAAGATATATTACAGCATTGTTGAGGGTGTTTTCTGGGCATATTCCATCAAATCGGTTCAAGCATTTAATGGGACTGACTGTGTCACCAAATTGTTCAACCTGTGGTGTACTAGACGATGTTTTACATGTGCTGATGGTGTATTCCCAGAGTGCAAACCTACGAACAATAAACAGAAGCTACGACATAGGTATCTGTAACACTAGCTTGGCCTCTCCCCTATTTCAGCAAGCAAAAGACTTGTGTTATGTGTTAACCGATTATTTAAAAAAAATGTGGTTTTTGTTTTATTTGTATTATCTGATGTATATCTCTATGCGGGTGGTATTGTCACTGAGTGATAAAACACCTTAAAAAAAACAGAATAAAAAAAAATATTTTCGCTGTACTTTGTATATTGTGTTTTCTACTATCTCTATATTACCTTGAATGTTTTACAGTCAATAGGGGTTTCATGACGGCAGCTGGTCAACCAGACCAATCCAGGTCGGCCAGACTTTTGCTGAAAGACGCGGCCAACGGTCGCCTGAAGTGGGAGCAACTGCCACCAGGATACAGTCCAGCCCCAATCGAGGAATTATTGGAAGAGAAGAGAAACGAGAAAAGAAAGCCTACTCCCAGAGAAACCAGAGCTGTCGAGGCAAGTACAAAGAATCCTAGGACTTAGAAAAGAAATAATATATGTATACTAGGATATGGCCGCGACTTTGTCCACACTTGACTTCCCGCGAGATTCCCAGGACACAAAGCACCACAGCATTTAACAAATAATTTAAGCTATCCTTTTAGTAAAAAGTGTGCTGGAATAAGCTAATTTTTATGCATCCGAACAACTACAAACCGCTCCCGGGAAAATGCCCGCGAGTTTCCCGGGACAAAAAATCACAATTTATTACATAAAATTTGCTATCGATTAGAGAAAAAATCACATTGGAATTAGATTTTTTTAAATCTGGCCATTTTAAATAATTCCCAGAAAAATTCCCGCAGGATTTCTAGAATAAAAAGGAGCGCAGATTTTAAGTTTGAGAATTTGCTGTCGAACAGCGAAAACCGCATCGAAATCGGCCCAGTAGTTTTTACGTGAATCTCGAAAGAAAAAGAATTTCATCGTGTTCTCCAACATTTATATAGTGTATTCCAGTTGTTTTTAAATAGCTTCATTGTACTGACACGGCCGGCATGTTTCAAATTATCAATGAATGATGAATATAATAGGTTGGGGAAAAAGTCTTTTCGCATATAGTATGTATGAACTTGTAATAAGATCTCTTTGGCTATACCATTTGTATCTGGCTGGTTTTGGTATCATTAAAAAGTTTTAATTTTAAAGAAGACAATTCCAAATTCAAATTAGGAAAATGTGAGATATTCATTTGTTTTTCTTATTGTTAAAATGAGTTAATCTAATGAAGAAATTCGATACATTTTAAAATTTTACTACAAAAAAGGTAAAAATGCAATACAAGCCGCGAAAAAATTTTGTGATGTTTATGGACCTAATGCAGTATCTGTGAGAGTAGCGCAAATTTGGTTTAAGCGTTTTCAATCCGGAAATTTTCATATCAAAGATGCACGTCGCTCTGGTCGCCCTGTTACGGACAAAATTGATGCCATTTTTGAAAAAGTGGAGCAAGATAGGCGTATTAGTAGTTACAATGAAGCTGGAGAACTGGGAATTGACAACAAAACGGTTTTGGCGCATTTGAAGAAAGCTGGGTATACAAAAAAGCTCGATATTTGGGTGCCTCATGAGCTCACTGAAAGAAACCTAATGAACCTTGTACTCATTTGTGATTCTTTATTACGACGTAATGAAACCGAACCATTTTTGAAGAAGCTGATAACTGGTGATGAAAAGTGGATCACGTACGACAAGAAAGTGCAAAAAAGATCGTGGTCAAAGGCCGGTCAGGCTTCACAGACTGTGGCAAAACCCGGGTTAACTCGCAACAAGATGATGCTGTGTGTATGGTGGGATTGGAAGGGCATTATTCATTATGAGCTGTTACCGCCAGGCAGGACCATCGATTCTGAACTGTACTGCAAACAACTGATGAGATTAAAGCAAAAAGTTGAGAGAAAGCGGCCGGAATTAATCAACAGAAGGGGTGTGATTTTTCACCATGATATCGCTAGACCTCACATATCTTTAGCCACTCAGCAAAAATTACGAGAGTTTGGCTGGGAGGTGTTAATGCATCCGCCGTATAGTCCTGACCTTGCACCTTCATATTTTCACCTGTTTCGGTCTCTGCAGAAATCCTTAGGCAGTGTCAGGTTAATATAACGAGAGGACTGCCAAAACCACTTGTCGCAGTTTTTTGACCAGAAGCCCCAAAATTTTTATAGCAATGGGATCACGTCCCTACCTACAAGATGCCAATAAGTTATCCAACAAAATGGCACCTACATACTTTAGTCAAATGTAAATAAACTTTATAAAAAACCTTTTGAATTTTTATATAAAATGCGAAGAAACTTATTCCCCAACCAAGCCCAATATTTCGCTATCCAGGGCTTGGAGGCTGTATAACATTAACTGCTTTTAATCGGTTATAATAATTTTAGTCCACTATTATTCACTTATTCAGAGAGTAAACTTTAAAAATAGTACACTTTCTTAAGTTTTCGCGACTAGTAGGTATACAAAACTATTTTTAACCGTTTTAAGCGCGGTAATTTATTTGATTTTTATTATCAAACGTCGTAATAATAAAAATCAAACAAATTACCGCGCTGAAAACCGTTAAAACGTAGTCTCAAAAATAGTGTTATGTGAAACTGCATTAACCGGTTTATACCGCGAGAATTACAGGTATATTATCAAGGCGTTTTTGCGTTTGTAGTAGTATTTGTATATTTACAGGAGTTCTAAACTTGAAATTTAAATTTTCTTGTACAATCAGCAAAAATAGGTTCCTTAGTTTTGAATGAGAAAATATATTTACATTCAAAAGTCAATGGTGAAAGCCGAATAAATAAAATATAATTGATGTGAGGTCTATTTATAATAATAATATCGGAACGAATTATATGATGGGATGAAAGTGAAGATGAGGATGAGTAGAAAATGTCTGGAGTTGTAGTAGAAATTTAGTATTATAAATTTGTTTAATATTGATATTTATTATTTTAATATCTTTTAATATTATTAGTTTCATATTAAGTACCTGCCTATAAAATATATAAAAAGTATTAGTTTATTTATTTATGTGCTGACCGTACACTACTACAAACGCAAAAACGTCTCGAAGCTAATTTATCTGTACTTTGTATGACAACTGTTTCCAATATAAACAAGTGTTTTTTGTAATTGAAAACTTGCTATACCACATGGCTGCGCTTTGAAGGTATGTTGTGGCAAAAACCGTTCGAAACCGGTTTATTCAACAAAACTTGTTTAACGAACTTTTGTTGCTAAAGATCGTTTAATTGAGGTTAAAGTTAGAACAAAACCGAAAAGAATATTCCTATAATATACTTAGACTGTAACCGGTTTCTAAGCCCTGTTGATATCACTTCTTACGACTCCTAACAATTTTCATGATCCTTTTGTCTCCCTCAATGCTTTTGTGAACCGTATTATATTCCAGAGGCGGCGTAACACTCACACTCCTAGAGACCTCGCACTTCGGAAGACAGGACGAGTACATTTTTTGTCGCGTTTAAAATGTCGAAAAATTTTATTTGTCCTAAAACAATAATCCTTATTCATGCCAAATTTAATTCGACGTTTAAAACGACGAAAAATTTTATTCGCCGTAAAACAATAATCCTTACTCATGCCAAATGTAATTCGACTTTTAAAACGACGGAAAATTTTATTTGTCGTAAATCAATAATCCTTACTAATGCCAAATTTAATTCGACGTTTAAAACGACGAAAAATTTTATTCGCCGTAAAACAGTAATCCTTACTCTGGCCAATGTAATTCGACTTTTAAAACGACGGAAAATTTTATTTGTCGTAAATCAATAATCCTTACTAATGCCAAATTTAATTCGACGTTTAAAACGACGAAAAATTTTATTCGCCGTAAAACAATAATCCTTACTCATGCCAAATGTAATTCGACGTTTAAAACGACGAAAAATTTTATTTGTCGTAAATCAATAATCCTTACTAATGCCAAATTTAATTCGACGTTTAAAACGACGAAAAATTTTATTCGCCGTAAAACAATAATCCTTACTCATGCCAAATGTAATTCGACTTTTAAAACGACGGAAAATTTTATTTGTCGTAAATCAATAATCCTTACTAATGCCAAATTTAATTCGACGTTTAAAACGACGAAAAATTTTATTCGCCGTAAAACAATAATCCTTACTCATGCCAAATGTAATTCGACGTTTAAAACGACGAAAAATTTTATTTGTCGTAAATCAATAATCCTTACTAATGCCAAATTTAATTCGACGTTTAAAACGACGAAAAATTTCATTCGTCGTAAAACAATAATCCTTACTCATTCCAAATTTAATTCGACGTTTAAAACGACGAAAAATTTCATTCGTCGTAAAACAATAATCCTTACTCATGCCAAATTTAATTCGACGTTTAAAACGACGAAAAATGTTATTCGTCGTAAACCAATAATCCTTACTCATGCCAAATGTAATTCGACGTTTAAAACGACGAAAAATTTCATTCGTCGTAAAACAATAATCCTTACTCATTCCAAATTTAATTCGACGTTTAAAACGACGAAAAATGTTATTCGTCGTAAACCAATAATCCTTACCTACTCATACCAAATTATTTCTTTAATTTCGGCTAGCGACATTCGCGGTAACTATTACGGGGAACCACCGCCGACCAGTGCCAGTAGTCAGTTTCAATTGTTTTTCAAATCCATCTTTTTACGTTACCAAGAGGGCCTCGCAATTTCTCACATGAAATTTAGGCCTTGCCCCGCCACTATTATATTCACATTAGTTTATACATAAATATTGTTATAGGGCTGGTTGAATAAATCAACTGAAATCGACAACGCTTTCTTCGCAATGAACAAGAGCACGGCACACGTGAAGGGCAAACCTATTATCGGGTAAGTTGAAAACAAGTGGTCGTGTGCGAATCGGATTCGCGTGTGGAGAGTGCCTGTATTTTATCCGTGCAGAAATGGAGAAAGAATACAATTTCCTGCGGCCAGGTGGCCTGTCGCAAAACGCGACAAAACAACACACAGTGTAGGGTATTTGTCCATCTGGCTGCTTCCACCCCTGGTCTAGAGTATGCCGCTATAACAACCGTAAGTTGTGTTCCGGCATTAGTGGCCAGGTTCCAGTCTCCCTATAGAGAGCGGCAGCACATTTGTAGCACCTTTGGTGTTACAACTGTCCAAAGGCGATGGTAACCGCTTACCTTCAGGTGGGCCGTTTGCCTGTCTGCTGAACTCGTACAATAAAAAAATAGAAAAATTACAATTTAACTTTCGTAAATGAATAAAGATTTTTGTCTAATATTTTATAATAATGACAGTTGACCAGTAAAAAACGTAGCTCTGAAAAGATCCTAAATTCTCAATTTCTAGATAAATCCGCAGATTATTTCAATGTTGCTTTTTAAAATTTCATTAATTAAAGCATTTTTTTTCGTGACATATCAGTTAGAAATTGAAGAATCTTATGAAGATTTAAAATTTTTGGCTGGGTCGGAATAAATATGTTTTAAATAAATTCAACCTGAGTCAATCTATTAATGTTATTCTGATTATGTACGTTACATTATAGGATTTAGATGCTTTTTTGAGTTGCAATATTTATTGAGTGATTGTTATATATATTCTTATTTTATGGTCGGAACCTGAAAAGTAAAATTAAGCAATATTTTGATTTTCCCGATTATTATCTTAAGAGGTGAATTCTCTACGTGTATTGCTTCAGAATACGGTTTATTTAGATAACTCCTTTGATATCTTTCGTCGTGCCCTCTCCCAACCCATATTCCGACCTCCAAAAGTGCAGTGTAAAAATACACAGCGCCAACCTCGTGTCGGAGATGAAAGATATCTCGTCGTTATTATCAATTAGAGCTAAAGGGAAACCTAAATAAACTTTGCGAGATGAAATGGCCACCCTGGATGCAAGCCAAGTGTTAATTCATAAAGATCCAACTGGTTTATGAACGGGCCCGTCGCGTTAACTGCCGTTCTAATTCGGCTAATTTTGATTTGAATGAGGACTTTGACACTTGCCACATGGAGACAGGTACACCCGGCTTATACTCGATATATGGGACAGCTTATAAAGATAGTTGATGTTAATGAGAACTTTCACACTTGCAACATGAGGATAGGTACATTCGACTAATACCCAACATATTATAAGACTAATACAGATAGTTAATTTCAATGAGAACTTTGACCATTGGCACATGAGAACAGATACTCTGGACTAATAATATTCTAGCGTAAATCCTTCGCTGTGCAGGCTGTCCGGATGTGGAATTCATTGCCCGAAAACATAAGACCGGCAAAGTCACTCCCCATTTTAAAAAAAACTGGTGCGAGAATATTATCTCACTTTATAATAAATATTTAATACCTATTTACATATACGTTTATTTATTAGTGTATTTGTATATTAATATTATGTATATTAGTATATATAATATTAATGTATTATGTATTAATAAATATTAATCGACAGACAAACACACATATTGTATATCCCCAAATTAAGCAAGTTACGCATGTGTTATGGGTAATATACAATGTACCACTCTGGGGCCGATCCCAGACATCCGGGCCATAGTAAATAACGGAGAAAATACGTTTCCGAAATTTACTGTACCAGGAATCGAAACCGGAGCCTCTGCGTTGCAGTAAGGCAGGCCGGCAACGGCTTAGCCCGCTCAACCACAGAGGCCATCAAATTGTATTGTATAGCTATTGCTGTTGCTATACACATATTAATAATGTATATATTAGTATATATATAATATTAATATGTGTTATTGTTTATTCTATATTTTATTCATTTTAGGTAAGATATGTATTGTGTGAGATTTATATATCCTATTTATATATTATATATGTATTTAATTTGTACACCACCGTCATACACTTGCGAATCTCCTATTCATAAAATCCATAGCCCCGGTTGCCTGGAAGAGATCGCTCTAAAGCGATAAGGCCGCCCATTGCTCCTACTTTTACTGTTTAATGTGACTACTGTAAATTGTTTATTTTATGTGTATGTGGTGAACAATAAACTGTTTTCTATTATATTCTATTCTATAACGTTGATGGATAATCTTTCAGTTTAGTTATTGACACTACCTTACACTGCCCGCATTGCAGCCAAGCAGCCATACTATCCTACATAGTTATAACGTTTGCGCAGAAACATCCCACTGCCAAGCTATCTATTTCTTTTTTAAAGGAACAGACAATATTTGCGTCACGCTTGTTCAAGGCGAATTAATACACTGGTTATCTCGAGGTGTAGGTTTGATCACGATGTTTTCCTTCACCGTTAGCGAGTGTTAGTTGTAATAGCATGTTCAGTCAGAAAATTGCCTAAGTTGTGCTTTCTTCCTGGCCATTATCAATTTATCATAGATGGTTAGGGTAATGGTCAAATTCAGAGTCTGATATTGGTCAATTAATTCACACAGCTGCAATTGAATATCTTTCTATTTCGACTATTTCTTGTCGGTTAGTATTATAGTAAGTTAAATAACACTTTCCAATATTTTTATGTCATGACATTATGAATTTCTCTATAATATAGAGCTTAGACAATAAATAAAGGCTTAAAGTCACTGAAAATTGCAGGTCATATACCAAGTGGTGTAGAATCGTACATCATTGTTGGACTTAGGCCTCCCTGAATTTGCGCCACAAATCCTAGTCCTTTGCTTATCTATAAGGAAAGTAGGTCCGGTAAGCTTCGATAGTCCTCAACGCCTACGTACAAACTTGCGCAGGTTGGTCCCCCGAACTAGAGGGTCTTTTACACTACGTTTCGCAAGACGCGATCTTCACTCTATAATTCGTCTACTCCATCGACCATCATACAGCGATATATATCACCGGAAAACTTAGCTTACCCCATTAACTTTGTGGTAAATTTAAAGCGTCTCCTTAAATAGTTCGGACCTCCGATTTGGTTTAAATGCTTTGTCCGTTTGTAGCTAAATGAATGGCTGTATGATAGGAATGTATACCTAAACCATTTTAGCATCCATAGATAAATTGTTGGTGCTGAAATGTTCATCGTTGCTGGATTTTGTGAAATGATGAACATATTGTAAAATGTGTCATATATGTAATCATTCTGTAAAAGTAAGCTTTAGTTCAACATGTTAATGTGTTTATTATAGGTAGATGATTTTTGAAGTATTAAAATACTCTTATTAAAAGCAAATTTTCCTTTTTAAAGTAGGCGTGTCCTATTTATAGAAATAGCCGTGCTGTGTATTGTTAGATGATTTACGATAACCATTTGCCACTTGACGTCATTTACGTATACGTCGATGCTTATATTTCTTTGTGTTACCAAGCTAAATTTTACTGTACTTCTCCCTGATATTTTCTTGCCGATTCTTCTTTTTCCAAAGAGACCTTCAAAACCAACTATTTCGCATGTTATAAGTGTCTGCTGCTTGTTATGTTTTCATGGTTTTACTGTACATATAAAGTATGTATTAATGGTGTAGCAATTGCTTTAACTGAAACAGAAACGAAGCATGGTTATGATAACGACTATAACTCTCTGCGCTGGCAAAGTGCCAGACACTTTTTTTAATTCAGGGCATGTGTTATTCCATTAGCACTTCTATATTTTCCATAAAGAGAATACCTTGGTTATCTTTGGTCATTAGAACGGCAATACCTACTTCATTTTTAAGCAAATTCAGAACTCTATTTTTATGAAATTTATTTAAAACTCTAAATAAATAAAATATTCGTCCATGAAGCAGGAACAAATTCACTTTCACACATGGAGTGTTTATACACCTGTAATAGGTCTAAAGTTAGCGTTTTTTGATCCTTAACAGCTAGATGAATCCATTTGCTGATTTCTCCATTTCTGAAACAAATAAAGGATGTGTTTATATAAAGTGTTTGGAAATAACAGTGTATCGAATATCTAAATGTTGTATGTCTTTGCAGCACTGCCGGCGCCCAGACAGCAGACAGACAGATCAGCAAACCCTGGAAGTTAGAGAAAAAACATTCCAATAAAAACAAAAGGGAGAAGCTTAGAAGAGTGTATGCACATTTAGATGAGCACTGAGAAAATGATTAAAACGTTTTATCCCGGGAAATATATTTGAAAAAGTTGTAATTCTCGTTGAGCTCTGTATTTAAAGGAATTTATAAAAGTCTAATAAAAACCCTGTATCTCGTATACTAAATGTTTATTTAAACAAATCTCTCATGGCGTGTAGTCTGATTACAGTTAACAATATTGTTTATATTGTATGTATTTCTTGGGGCGTATTTGTTCTTGGCGGGCATATTTGTTCTTCACATAACTAACCGGATTCCGTAAAACGTGACTGTGTCAAAGTAAGTGACTCGCTGACAGTATATTATGGACATGAAAGCTGTTAAATAACGCGGTTCAGTGGTTCTTCCATATGACTCTAGATATGCACAGTATCATATTCGTTTTCGTGCCACGCAATTTCTACTAGTGTTACGCAACTTCTACTAGTGTCGCCCAACTCCTATTAGCGTCACGCATCTCCTACTAGTGTCACGCAACTCCTACTAGTATCACGCAAGTCTCACTAGTGTCAGACAACTGCTAGTATTATGCAACTTCTATTAGTGTATCTCGAGTCTAATCCAGTTTACCGTCAAATTTTATTATGGATTTATATACATTAAATATTGTAGGTAACAATCTTTCACGCGTATTATGGACCCTCCCTATCCATATACATACCTCAATTAGGATACCAAACTAACAACACGGATTTTTGAATTTTACGCTAATATTACTGCATTTTACAAACAAATAAATAACCATTAAAAACTAGAAGTCTAACTCGTGTGATTTATTATTTAGGTTTATGGCTTGGCAGCTAGGCCTTTAAGCCAGATCTTAGATTATAATGTAGTTTCTTCATTTTCTTAAGCCTATCTGTAGCACAGTTGAACTGTAGGTTATCAGCTGGTGCCATTCAACGGAGTTCTTGTGACAGCTCAAAAGGCCACATTTGACTATACAGTTCACATTTCTCACAAAAATACATAATTACTACTCAAAAACTATCAATATCCTACAACTATTGTTCATTTTAGAGTAATTTTACGCATTTTTAGAAAATAATACTGCACAGCACAACATCTCCTTTCAGTTCAAAAAACTCCTGATTTTGTTTATTGTTAAAAAGTACTTTATTGATAAATCACGTTGTTCTCGCGAGAAGGTGATAACTTCATATATAGCAAACGAAAGCGCTTGCGTTCAAAGGCGCCAATAATAATTGCAACACTGAACACACATCGACGCAATCAAATTAACTGCCAATAAGTAACATTTTCAAATATAAACAACATTATACATGTAGTTTTAAACACATTCACGTTATAATAAACACGTAGTTTGCGAAATATTTGTGGCATTCTTATGGCGTAATGTTGGCCCAAATCTGCTGATTTACGACGCAGTTGCTAATTTAAGACAAGTGCTTGGGTGTAGGGCTGCCGGATTTCCGTTACTATGCAGCTTTTAATGATATTGTAAACAAGGAAACACCACATTGCTATATTTGTAATCGGTCTATTTGTAATGACGACGGCCAGTCACGTCTCACGTACTAATGGCTGATGACGCAGAAGACTGCTGGCATAAAGACTGCATCTTCACAAAATTGGTATGGCCAAGCTGCTAAGCCAACGAAAACAGGTCCATCCATCGGGAATCGTACGTTTTTCTGGGATAAAAAGTAGCCATGTACTATGCCAGACTTATAGTCTATCTCTGTGCCAAATTTCATCCAGATCTGTTCAGCCGTTTTGGCTTGATTCAGCAACAAACAACCATCCAAATTTTCGCATTTATAATTGTACTAATATTTATTTCTCTTTTTCGAGTAATTAACGGAAACTTAAAAAATATGTTTAGAACCTCTTAATTAAAGTTTGCATCTAACATAGAAGACCGGTGCTGGAATCGTTACTTCTTTATATCTCTTAAGGCCGGCTCGCTCTGTGTGATACTATGCTCTCACAGAATATCGGGGTGAAGCGGTTCGCCTTGAGCTAATTGTGATTTGTGCGATGAGTGAAAGTTCTGGTAGCCCACTTCCCCCTCCTCTTATTCAGGGGCGTAGCTAACGCTGTAACAGCCGTTTCCATGATATGGGGCCCTCAGGCTACAGGGGCCCCGAAATTGTATAAGCAAAAATTCCTAAAATGCTGTCCACAATCTTTTATAGATTAATAACATTTTTGAGAATAACTGCTGGGCCAACAGGAAAGACTATCAAACTTGTCATTATTGTCTATAGAGGCAGGTCTAGAAAAACAGAAATCATTAATGGCATTATTTTTTACGCTATAAACAATACTCATCTGTCCACAACCGCTGACACTAACATTATCCCAGATGCAGTAGGGACATGAGACGTGAAGTATTTGTTGTGCACCTAATCGAGAATGAAACTGAGAATCTGCTCAAAAAGGTGATATAAGTAATAATTATATAAACACATTAAAATTCACAGGCACGCACACTCACACGCTGAAGCACACGCATAGATACGCGCATACCTAAACATGCAAAGCTAACATAATATTATATATATCAGTGTAAAAAAATGAGCATTGGAAGAGCATCGATACCTAATACACTATAGGTTTCTATGACACTTAGTTTTAGGTGTCGAAGCCCTCGTATTTTTACTTAAGTGCAAACATTATTGTCTTTTAATACTCTGTTACTTTTACATGTTCTTACTAAATTACTAATCAAAATGTATGAAAGAAGAGAAAAATATGAAAGGACAAGTATAAAAGGATGTAAGTACTGTGACTTCAGTCTTCAGAACAATAAATAGAATAGTTATAGAGATTTAGGGTCGCTTTTTCAATCATTAGATAAAAGTTATCGAATAAATTATAATCTGATTAAATTCAAAAGTGAAACAATTCAACTGTTTTATTCATGTAACTGTCATTTTTAATTTTCCTATGTTGTGTTTTATTCTATAGAATATTTTTTATCTGGTGATTGAAAAATCAAGTATATGTTCAATCAAGACCAAGTTATATCTAGTATACTGAAGGTTGAAGATCCCCAAAAAATAAAACAACAGCCCTGTTTTTATGTCACCTATAGTTACGCGAAAACATTAATCACAACGCCACACCGACATGAACCGCGGTGACCGCTATACTTCCTTCCTGTTTCGCCACATAAACAAGATTTACGAATCTATTTGATAAATGAAATGATCCAAAGATTTTTCTTTTCAAAAATTTATTTTAAAGAAGCCTCTTCAATATTGATTATATTATATATTGTATATACATATTTCTCTGATTACGGTCAATACCAGTGGCGTTAGCTTGCCTTATATGGGCCGTGTATCAAAATGTGTCGGGGGGGGGGGGGGGGGCAAAGGAAAGATAAAGTTTTTTATAAAAGAAACAAAAAATTCTCGAATTGAATTAAAATAATTATATATTAATTATAAGTTATTACTTATAATACTTAATGCTCCTAGAAGCTAAGTTAGATAACAATTTAAATCAAAGATACACATTTCTCGCTTTTTAACGGCAAGGTTATTTATGAAATCATCCATAACTGAAGAAGATTTCAGTTTATCTAGATTTTCTGTCTCTATCGACAATAATGACAAGTCTGATAGCCGTTCCCGTTGGCCCAGCAGTTATTCTCAAAAATGTTGTTAATCTATAAAAGATGGTGGATAACATTTTAGGGAACATTTGCTTACACACTTTCGGGGCCCCTGTAGCCTGGGGCCTCATATCATTGATACGGCTGATACGGCGGTAGCTACGCCCCTGTTCAATACTAATATAAAAATGTAAATGTGATTTTGTTGGATGTTAGTTTGTTCTTTGTTTACGGATATAGAAAAGTGTTAGGACCGGCAAAGACAAATTCACACCTGCATACTTGTTTTGCGCATTTATTACCTTTCGGCATTTGGGTTCTTTTGTTTACTTTGATTAGAGAAACAGCCCATTTCCCATTGTGCTTAACCAACAAAGCGGACGAAGCGCTATGCTTCCACTTTTATTATTCGCACCGCTGAAGAGTGGAACTCTTTACCGTCGTCTGTTTTTCCTCTAGAATACAATTTAGGTGTCTTCAAGTTTCGCGTGAACAGGTATCTTCTAGGTAAGCGTACTCCACCTTAGACTGCATTTCCACCTGACAACATGCGCAATGTCAGTCAAACGCGAACCTATTCATTATAAAAAATAAAATAAAAAATTGTAATATTTTATGGTAGTCATTAGCCAGGTGTGATTCTAAGAAATTCGGTCGGTGCGGCCAGGTAGACATATTGCATTTGTGCAGCATAAAGGAATGCCCCAATGGAGAGATCGTCAGTCGAGCGATAACCACAAGCGGAGCAAGACTTGTGTGCATTCGGTAAACTATTTAGTGACGGACTTTGCGCGTGTATTTGAATTACGATCTTCTACATTACGTTTGGACTTTTGCGTCCGGTTATATTTGTACCTGTGTTATGCGTGTTTGTATAGTTCTAATAAATTATATAATAATTCCAGCGGCAATTCGAGTCCTGCAACTCGTAACAATAATATATGTTTTGGAAAAAAGTTTATAAAAATAATTTAAGGGGGATGCGGATTCGAGATCGGAATACAAGATCTATACTAGTTTAAACAAGTTTAAAAAACCAACCAAGTCGTGGCATATAGAGCAAATCGTAGGGTTTCGTAAAGGATAGTAACATTCACTGTATTTGGCTGTTTGGTTAGGGTACTCTAAAAACGTTTAATCGGAAACGCTACATTATTATAAAAAAATGTGTGTGTTTATGCAGTTCATACGCAGTAGAAGTGAAGATTCAGATAATATACTCACAGATAATTCTTTTCTAACTTTTATTAATATAAATATAATTCCTTTAGCCTACACCCGTCAACATATTATAATTCAAAATAAACTTCTTAATTATCACTTAAAATTTTTCACTGTTTTAGTCTAAAAAATATTATTATATAGTTAGATAGATAGATATAGTTTTATTTCGGTCCCAATTGGACCTATGTTTAATCATCGGTTTTATTGACTCTTAATCTGTGCTGCACAATGCAAAACTCGCATCTCATTCTCTCGCAGGCTTAGTCCTATAAATTTATTTGTTTATCTCTTTCTAGTGTCGATTTTTCATTTTATCGAGTTTCAAGTCTCAGCAATTCTAAAGAAGTTTCACTTCAAAAACTATCTATTAATATCATATTCGGGCTAATTTCCAGTGAAATTAATTTTTGAGCTCTATCATTTAAATTATTGTCAGCTATTACATCCTATTCCAAAATTAATATTCTAGTTCAAAAACTAAAATATTTTTTATGATTTTGGATTTACTTAAAAGTCACAAAGGAACATCATTAGGCATTTTTTTTGAAGATCTGTTTAAGGATACCTTACATATCCATGTTCACTATTTTTTCATCACATGCTTACTGTTTGACTGTTTGGTGGTGACATTGGATTTTTCGCGATTTAATTTCCACTCCATTCAAAAAGATCGAGTTCTTAGAGAGGATAATGGTCGTGACATACGCAGACAAATTAATGGATACTAAGGTCGGACATGACTCTTTTACAAAGATATAGTTTTTTGCTATAATACCTATGGAAATCTAAAGCGGGTGATAGACGTGCGAGCAAGTACGCGTATTTATGGTAAATAAAAATAAAAAATAAATCAGCAGACAAACACACACACTGTATATCCCCAAATTAAGCAAGTTACGCTTGTGTTATGGGTAATATACAACGGACCACTCTGGGGCCGATCCCAGACACCCAGACCATAGTAAATAACGGAGAACATACGTTTCCGAAATTTACTATACCATAGAGGCATAGAGGCCGTCAATGGTCTGACGACCTTTTCCGCTCGTGTGTACGGACACTAAAGTACCTTTAGTACGAATACTTACTCGGACGTCTACCCATACTTAAAATTAGTTTTGTTAAGCATAAGCCTGATCACCTGACCTCGAACGTTTTGTTATTTATCAAATGATAATATTACTTGCAACTCTTTTACAAAATGTATTTTAGTGTATCCACCTATCATAACCCACCTCTTTAATCGCAGCTCTAGAAACCATTAATATATTGTTTGTAAATCGTAGCCGTCATTTCCCAAGTGGATACAGATTTCTGGAGCGTTTTCAATCTTATCAAAATGTAGAATAACGGCTTGTAAAAGTATGACGAAATATACTACATAAATAAAGAATAATAAAGATAAATTGTGTTTTGAAATCGTTTGAGAAAATTATTAATTTTATAACGTAATGGATAATTTATTTTGGACTAGCGGCCACGACCCTTAATCATTTTATTTACGTTAGCTTATATTTTGGGATTACCGTTAAATTTATAAGCTGTCAGAGTGAAATTTATATGACGCAAACTCTATTTGAGGATTAGAAGCATTTTTGAGTGGATCAGTCAGCACTTGATATTTTATCATCATCAATCCCAGTTGCGTAAAAGATGTTGGCTTTCTACTTTTCCTTCTCAACTAACATCAAGCCACTATTTCTTAGGGGCCATCCATAAATTACGTCTCACGAAGGGGTAGATGAAATGTGACATTGTGTGACAAGGGGAATAATTTCTTGTCAAAGACTATACTTCTATAATCATAGATTTAGCAAAGGCACCAATAAATAAAAGAGTATATATGCGTGTGTGTGTCAAATATATGGTAGTGTGTGTAATGTTTTTTTTATTGATTTAATGTATTTTATATGCATAATTTTAAAAAAATATTAGCATTCGTCGCTTCTTCTCTATATAAACTACTAGCGGCCCGGCGCGGTTGCACCCGCGCTCTGTCCCGGTCCCGTGGTATATAGGGTCATGTTATATAGCCTATGATACTCCCTGTTAACTTAGCTTGCTAACAGTAAAAGAATTTTAAAAATCGGTTTAGTAGATCCAGAGATTACCCCCTACAACGTTACAAACTCACAAACTTTGCCTCTTTATAATATTAAGTATAGATAATATAAGTGTGTAAAATTTCATACTCCTCCGTCCGCGCAATTTTCGTAAAAAGGGGTACATAGTTTTTACTTCACGTATTAATTATATAGATTACGGAACTGCTGTTTTAATTTAATAATTTCTTGATGTAAAATTGCAAAATATACGATGTCACATTAGGGAGGGAGCGAGTCTCACGAATGTGTATCCTTTTTACTGAGACCTGGCGAATAGGCAGGACCGTCTTTATCCGGGAGTTCAAGGGGTGTATGATCCCGGGTGCAGGGACTTAGAGGACGCTAACTGATTTTTATCTATACATACGGTGCGTAATTTCGTGTTTTTGATGATTATTTAATCAGCATTCATTAGCGATCGGATCAGGATATTAATGAAGAGCTTACTTCCTTTATTTTTGGCAAGGGGGCGCAGTTTAGTTTTTGGGCCCCGACGCCCAATATATTTAAGACGGCCTAGAACAGGGCCGTTATGTTGGACGCCGGGGTGTAAAAATCTGTTTGCGCCCCCGATATTATAAAATAATATTTTATTTTTATGCTATAACCAAACCCTTGTGAATTCGTCATGTTGCTCGTTGGTCTGTCCGTTTGTCTTTGTGTTTCACAGTCATTTTTCTCAAGGACTACTGGGTTTATATAGATGCTAGCAAATGTAGCATGTTGATCACCGTGACATGCAGCTCCTGCTTGTATCACTAAAGTGAAGTACAACCCGTAGTTCACTACCATATAAAAGGAAAATAACAGCGAGTGTTCGGTGTCGTCGGGTTATGTAGACTTGCGCACGCATCGAGTTTATGCATGTTCATAAAAGATACAAGAAAATATTAGAATGTAAACAAACTAATGGATATTATAGCATAAATATTAGTTCGACGGTATTTTTAAGGTTGATTTATTACGGAATTTATTAATCTACTATATAATCCATACGTATTAAAGTTTATGTAAAAATAAATAATCTGGTACTGCTAAAGACATCGGAAAATTTGCACTACACATTATTACATGTTTATTTAAATTAGCTCATAAGTAAGTCAAAGACACTGGTTATAGACACTCTCCAAGTAGAAGAAACAATGTGAATCCTGCAAAAGGGTCAAACTTTTAAAAGTAGGTTTGTATATGATGAATGTTGTCAGGTAAAAAGTAGCAATTTCTACTAAACTGGGGTGATTTTTGTTAAACACTTCCTAAAATTATTAAAATTATAATGGACTGTAATATTTTATTAATTAAAACTACACGTGCGAATACAGAAGAATTTATACTGAGAGAAAAAAGCTGACAGTAGAAAAAATAGAACACCGATAAAGTTCGTAATTCAAAATTTTAATATTGTTTGTGGCCAGTCCTGAGCCATAATTATATTAAAAACTTGTTGGAGATCCTAACACATTATTTTATTTTTGTACCTATGTATGAGGAAATGTCAATTACCTACCTATATTATACCAAAATCTTTACAAGTACATATAATACGTTTAAAAATAGTATATTTCACTAGGCTAATTTTCAGATCCTTTTAATTATATTACATTAATTTAGAGACCCACTGTAGAAGTGGCCGAGGCCTGGATAAAAATTCATATTGTCTTTTTTTTATTAAATCAATCTAATTCAAAGAAAGAGACCCTAAATTAGCCTACTGCAATAGTCGCTTAAGCATTATTATTGGGCCAAAATTATACAAGTAAGTACTTCTTTCTTCTTCTTGAAGTTAATCTTGATGGTCCATTACATCGGAGTAAGTTCTCATAAAGGAGACCTTTTCACTTTGCTGTTGACATAAATATAATTATCAGCAGCAAAGCGGAAAAAGACAAATTTATGGAGAACTTTCGCTTCTCTCTTCATGTGTAGATTCGAAGTCTTCCTGCTGATATTATTAACTAAGATTAAAATATTAATTAAAGTACTATGTAATTTAAGGCCGATTTTTAAAACATCAGATAAAAGTTATCAGTCGAATAAATTATAACCTGAGCGAATTCGAAAGTGGAACCATTCAACTGTTTTATTAAGGGAACTGAGATTTTTAATTTTTCCAAGTTATACTTTATTCTATGAATAACTTTTATCTGGTGATTGAAAAATCGGCCCTTAAAGAATTACAGAAATTCACTTTACGTTGTCAAATGATTGTTGATTAGGTACTTTTTATTGCGAAGCTGGTAAACAGGCAAGCGACCTAATTAATGGAAAGTGGTTAGCGTCAACTAAAGACATTTGCAAAACCAGGAGTAATGCCAACGTTTTGCTAGCCTTTAGCATGGGATAGAGGAGATCAACTAAGCGCGAATCCAGCCCTAAGAAAGGTTGTGGTCACAGCCGCCCGAAAATCAGCCAAGTGCGAGTCGGAGTATGAACTCACTGATAATTGTTATAATACATTTCTCCTCATCTCCTACAAAGGAGATGCTTACAAAATATATGACAACCTGACCAATATTTTTTTATTTTAAATTAGTAGATGTCTGTGTACCCAGCGAATTTTTTATCCAATATAAGTGTTCAAGTGACAAAAAGAAACAGGTAATATGCAATCAAAAATGTGCCATAAGGTGTCACCAGCATCTCGTCTATGATGACTAAGTACTTTGTTGCCTTCCTAATCATGCATGATTCACGGTTTTTTTTATTTTTTATTTTTATTTTAAGGCCTCGGATATAATATAATCAGCCTATCGACCTCAATAGACTGTGAAAATGTAAAGTCACAAGTCTAGGCATGCCCATAGTGGTCACAACGGTGGATCCGCGCTTGGGATCAACAGGGATAAAGGGATAAGATGGGAGGAATGGAATCGGTGAAAAGGATAGTAAAGATGGGATAATAAGAGAGGGAAGTAGGCAATAGGAACTCACCCATCGCACGAAACATGACTAGCTCAAGGGTAACGGCTTCATGAAGATATTCTGCGAGAACGTAGTAATCACACCGATGGAGTCGGCCCAGCAAGTTGTAATTAACATAATCATGCCTGTATCGCTCTACTATGCCAGGACTTAATTATGTAATGAAGATATTTATGAATCAAACTGTGCTAAGCGAGTATGTAAATTATGCCGAATCAGCATATTAGCCGAACACGCTTAGGGATTGCTTATACTCTCAGTACGAACGTCATATCAAGGCAAGGGATGAAATAAATCAAGTATATAAAGTGTGTAGTTTCAATCAAGGATCCTCCACATTTTTTGCGCGTGTTCATCTCAAACGCTGACTCGGGAAAATGTGCGTACTTGCTTCGTATACAAATCTTATTAACATGCAGAATGTAATAATAGAATATGAATAGGTTTTTTATTTTATTTACTCCATCTAAAAACTTGGGTATTTAATAAATCTTGTTCAAACCAAATTACGTCCAAAATACTACTCCCCACCTATGTATCAAATGTTATAACTCTAATATAATATATATTTAGTTTTTTGTGGTTATCATTACATATTTGTATAGTCGCATATAAATATAATGCATCATCCGCTAAATATCTTCTCTAGGTATATATATCCAATATGTAGTTTAAGTATCTTTAATTATGATATACCTAATAATCTGCACCACCTACATCGCCAGATTAGGTTAAACTATTCCTTAAGTTAGGTTGCCTGGAAGAGACTGCTTTAAGCGATAAGGCCGCCTATTGTTTCTACCATGACAATATTGTAATTGTGCATTTTTGAAATTGTACATTTGGTCAGCAATAAAGTGTTATCTATCTATCCAATGGTTTCCAATAAAACGGTTGTAACATACTTAGGCAGACGAATTGGGCCCCAATTCTGCAATTACAATATCGTCATAATGGTTGAAATCAGAAATCTTTTATTCAAATAGTTTTTCATACAAAGATAACTATTATAACGCCAGTGGTCGAGACCATTCGTTCATTACAATGGTCCCCTTTTATTCCAAAATAGTAACGGAATCCTAAAGTATTTTATATAGAAGAAAACAAAAATATGTGCAGTTCACACGCAGTAGAAGTGAAACTTCATAGAATAACTCACAGATTTTTCTCTAACTTTTATTAATATAAATATAATTCCTTTAGCCTACATCCGTCAACATATTATAATTCAAAAATAAACTTCTTAAGTATCACTTTCAATTTTTCACTGTTTTAGTCTAAAAAGTTATCAGTTTTATTTCGGTTCAAATTAGACCATGTTTAATCATCGGTCTTATTGACTCTCTGATCTATGCAGCACAATGTAAAACTCGTATCTCATTCTCCCGCAGGCTTGGTCCTATAGATTTATGTGTTCTGTAATTCTGGAATTTAGCAGTTAGAAACCCCGTCCGATTCCAACGGGCAATATTAATAGTGTGTTGTATATCACTGCATGGAAAACGTAAACAGAATTTGTGTTGTGTAAATACTAACTCTCGGTTCTTGTTGGAACGAAGGCCGCCCCAATTGCTAACTGAAATGTTTAAAATTCGCTTATATTTGTGCGTTTTTCGTGGAAAATCTTAACATTGAGTGCATGCGAGCGTTTGCTGAAATATATTTATGCTCGAACAAGTTTATGTTTTCTGTGTAAGATATGTAAGGCGGCGATTTGTTTACGATTGGATGAATCACTTGGTGTCGAATCTAGGGATGAGCGATTCCTTCTCTCATTTACTTGGGATCAGCACAATATGTTTTTTCCTTCCATACTTCTCTGTTCTGAAATACGTCCTCTGACACACCACAAATCATCATATCATAATACAAACAATTTTTTGGTCTACCTTTACATTTTTACCCGTAATTCTTCCAGTTTAACATTCGTTTTGTCATGTAACTGTCACCCCTCCTCATTACATGCCCGTAACACCTTAGTCTTCTTCCTGTCAATTTTTCAGTCATGAGTGTATTATATTTTTAATTGGGTAGTATAGATAAATATACACACGTATTTTATGTTTAATACATATATTGGCAAAGCACTTTATTCACTTCATAACATCGAAAGATATTTCGTGGACTTTTCAGATAGATAGATAACACTTTATTGCTGACCAAATGTACAATTTCAAAAATACACAATTACAATACTGTCATGGTAGAAACAATAGGCGGCCTTATCGCTTAAAGCAATCTCTTCCAGGTAACCTAACTTAAGGAATAGTTTAACCTAATCTGGCGACGTAGGTGGTGCAGATTATTAGGTATATCATAAACCAACATACCTAAACTATATATCCCTTTACACCCGATGATATTTTTTTGCTATTTTCTCCATGAAGTGTTTTTGTTAGCTTTCCACACAGTCTAAGAGTTTAAAAAAAATTGCGGAAAAAAATCTCAAGTTTATACTTAACCCAGGAGTTAACCCTCACGATCGTGAGCTTCAGGTACAACTTGACTACTCACGATCGTGAGGATAATATGAACTGGATCTTTGCAATGACAGTTTGATGGGAAATTAAACAAATTTGTACTTGCTTAGGCACTTTGTACTTTAATCAGTCATTATTATATCAGTCTCCATAATCAAATGTAATAACTACATCCTTAATTCTAAAAAAACGACAATGGTAACAAAATATTATTTTTCTCTCTAGTAGATGTAACAAAAAAATATTCTTCTAAAACTTAACTAATTTATACTTTTCCAAAACGATCAGGGACTGTCAAATTATACACTTTTGTGATAAGACTTAAAGCAGTCTTTTCCACGTGAGATGCACAAATAAGTGTCGCATTTTTCGCATCGTATTTTAGTATGGCTGCAACAATTTTCATACCGACACATCCTTGGAGCTTTTATTTCATTGAATACGGGAAAATGATCGTCACCATCATACCTTTTTGCCTCGGAAGGCTTATTTGCCGGTCTATAGTGTCTTTTAATTGGAGGTCCATTTTCTGCTGCCGATTCAATGTTTTCAGTATCACTCGTCAATAGACGTTCTTTGGGTGGTATGCTCGATAAACCATCAGCAATATTCAGACGAAAATCTAGTAAGGGCAAAATGTCTTTTCTGCTCAATTTGTTTGCTTGGCAATCATTGCGATATAGCCGCCACGAATTGACAATGGCTAAATCAAGAAAGTGAATGAGCACCTTCAGCGTCCATTTTTTTGTTTTTATAAAAGTCCTGTATTACTCCATCTGCTGGTCGAGTACGTCGACTCCACCCATGTGCTGATTGTAATGCTCAATTACTTGCGTTTTGTACAATTCTTGCGTACAATTCTTGCGTTTGTCCCATCTTTTCACTATAGATGTCATGGATGAGCCGGTGCAGTTTGACGCCATCAAAACAGACTTGTTGTCTTTCCATTTGACAATAACCGTCGGTTTACTGACATACTGCTGATTTTCGCCACGAGCCATTTTAGAATCAGATTTGAATTTGATTGCAGCACGGTCAGGAATTCTGTTTAACATTATTGTTCCAGTACTGTGAAGCTTTCTTTTGTGCATTTCTTCGATCAACGGGATTGTTGTAAAATATCTATCATGATAAATACTTCTTCAAAAAAAACTTTGTCGAAAAGTAGTCGGAAAAATATTCCATCGGAGTCCTCACGCTAGATATTGGCAGCAACGGATATTCATGAGTACGATCTTGAAATGGTACATGTTTCCAGACCCGTTTGCAAGAAGCTGGATGAGACAGTCTTTGACGCTCAGCTGCCAATGGTGCAGGAGTAGTTGATTGAACCTCCGGCTCAAGTTCTAACTCAGTTTCTGCTTCAGTTTCTAATCCTGAGTATATTTCTTGAAAATTGAACTCGTCAGCAATATTTGGTTGAATTTCGTCATCTTCATCGAAATCTTCAATATCCGATATGTTTCCGTCACCCAAGATAGCCAAAACTTGTTCATCGTTTAAGTTCCTTCCTAAAATTAAAGGAAAACTGACAATAAATAATTAAATCTAGACTAGAAATAATAATCAACAGTTAACCTATTTTCAAACAACTTTTCGAGCGTAAGACCGAAGCCACGCGATCGTAGCAGTCGAACCTTACATCAAAATTGCACCTAAACCACAAATAAATCCGGCAAACTAAAATAACCTACGTATTCAGCATACTTTTAACTTGTAATAAGTAAAAAATCATACTACATATTTAACAAATAATATGTACAATAAGTACTTACCCGTGGCGACGTGTAGCTCAAAAAAAGCTACCATCTCCCATCGAGGCCCAGTGGCAACTGACCGCCCGCACCCCGACAGTGAGTATATTAGCCCACGCGCAATATCCCTCACGGCCGATCGACGCCGGTTGCGTCCTCAAAAAATAAATAGTTTGGCGCAGGGATTTTTTAAAAGTGTAACTCACGCTCGTGTCATTGCGGGTGTAAAGGGATATTTTATAAATTAAATACACATACTTACATTACTTTATAAATTGTAGTTCAGGTTAGATTCTATTAAAAGCAAGTTAAACCAAAAAGATCGTGATTATATTATTTATTTCATAGAACATGAAAACTTTTCACGCTAACAATAACATAAGAAGAATCTTATATACATAACCTTCGTACTATCCATTACCAGCAGTCACAATAACTACCGCTTGACTCTAATGTACTAAATCTATGATTGAACACGGCTTTCGGTTACTTATATATCATATATAAAAAATGTCCCGTATTAGGCAATTTCGCCTCCTTTTATACTATCGAACCAACAACACCCTCTTCATATTTTAGCAATCCTATAATGTAAAACTTATTACAAAGGTTATAAAAAATCTTAAAAAGATTTATAAAGTACCTAACAATGTAAATATTACCACATAAATACGACCTAGTTTTTATTACGGTAAAACATACCACTTATTCAATAATCAAAAATCAAGTGTAGGTATTTTAAGAAAAACAAACGTACCTTTAATTCAAAGTCGCAATGTATCTTTTCACGGTAAATACATAACACAATAACTTCACTTATTATACTGTTACAACTTAAGTTCCGCCGAAAATAAAATCCACCTGCATATCTATAAAAACACATTTTATTACCCCTCGGCATTTGAACTAATTGATTGTCTACTTTTGTTCACTTATTTATTGGTTATTGTGGAGAACAGCCTATTGTACACGTTTATGACCGCTTGCAGGCATAATTAGCCAGGTGTGCGGATTACGATTCTAGGAAATTCACTCCACGCTGCCGGGCGGACATATTGCATTTGTGCAGTATAAAGCAATGACCCGACTGAGGGAGCGGACAGTCGAGCGAGAACCACAAGCGAAGCAAGACGTGTGTACTACAATCGGGAATCTAATAAGTGACGGATTTTGCGCGTTTATTGAATTACGGCCTTCTGATTTACGTTTAGACTTGTTGTGTTCGGTTATATTTGTACCTGTGTTATACGTGTTTGTATAGTTCTAATAAACGCTATAGTAATTATAACGGCATTTTAATTCGAGTCTCGTGACTCGTAACAATATATTTCCATATAATCTATCAAGTGCAACTTTCAAAGATCCCCTTATATCTCCTCATTTCTCACTTTATCTATTCTTGTAACACTAAACATCCATCTAAACATTGTCACCACAGCTGAGGGATGGGCGATTCCGATGTCTAAGTACCTATATTAATTAGTGTTTAAACAATCGACAGAATCGCAATCGATCTAAAACTATTAATTAGTCCATTGAAAAGTTACATTTAGGCTTGCGTTTTTCAGAGGACGCAATTGTATTTTTTTGATGTGTAGGGGGGGCTAGTATGAGCTTAAGTTCAAGTTTGTGGGGTCGCAACCCTTGTCCTCCGGCCGTCATCTTGGAAAAAGGGGTGCAAAGGGTTTTCGCACTGTATCTCGTAAACTAGCAACCCTACAGAAAATTTTATACGACATTATTTGTAGAAAATTAAATTGTCTACAACTTTATTCCTATTACTTTTTATCCTAAAATGGAAAGTAGAAAAGTTATAAACAAAAATAACTGAAAGTTTTTAACAAATTTTCTTTCGGGCATTATAACTTTTTCTGGTTATTTTACAATAAAATGACACCAGAGCAATCTTATAGAGGGTTTTTTAATTAATAATTTCTACTAAAAATTCGTTAAATTGCATTAATTTATCTGGGTTTTACAGCGCTCCGAAGTTGACCGGTTTCTTGAATACTCGTAAGAATACGATAAAAACGAACCATTAGTTTTATATTATATATTTTTTGTTCATATAATTTATGATTTTCTTAACATTCCTATGTTATTATTAATTTATTATCATTCACATCCACTCTATTCACTACTATTCACATTCACTCATTTAATAAATAAAACATTACAGTTCATCTGTATTTTAATATATTGCCCAAAATAAGGTTGTAATTATTCGTACTGACCGGGAAAAGTGATTAATTATGCAGTTTTATTTATATTGCCCACTTCATACGGGCATTATGTATACAGACCTGCATCATTATTCATAGTGACCGGATTGATCAAATAGCTCGTAACATATATATGTACATACGTTATCTGTCAGTATTTCACGTCATTAACAATTATTAACAATGTCGCATCACAAACAAGGCATTAAACCCATCGCCACATCTGAGTGAAACGGTCACTAACACTAATATTATCCCAGACGGAGCAGGGACATTACATTAAACAGTTCAATGGCTATAATTCAAACAATGAACAAAGGTTTTAGAAAACAAACGGCGAATTTAAATTAAAAAAAAACAATGTTCATTTTCCCAATGCATTAATGGCGACAGATTAAATGGTTTTGGAATCGTAATAGAATTAGAAGTTTAGATCAACGGATGTTATCTAACATTTGGAAAGAATAACGCTGACTTTCATGACTCTTCACGACCTGTTTATTTCGATTAATGACGCCATTCGTCTTCGGGATACCGAGAGAGTTGCGATTCAAACAAATAATCAAAATTACGAAAGAATTTTTAAAATTTTGTTCCGTATTGCATTGAATATCAATTTTAAAAAACAAAAGACGAAAGACAAAAACGAGTGGGCAGGACCGTTAAGCAGTTTCTTGTTTTCACTGGAAGTGATTTGGTTACTAAACCTATTAATTTAATAGGTTGGGGAAAAAGTCTTTTCGCATATAGTATGTATGAACTTGTAATAAGATCTCTTTGGCTATACCATTTGTATCTGGCTGGTTTTGGTATCATTAAAAAGTTTTAATTTTAAAGAAGACAATTCCAAACTCAAATTAGGAAAATGCGTGATTTTCACTTGTTTTTCTTATTGTTAAAATGAGTGAATCTAATGAAGAAATTCGATATATTTTAAAATTTTACAAAAAAAATGTAAAAATGCATCACAAGCCGCGAAAAAAATTTGTGACGTTTATGGACCTAATTCAGTATCTGTGAGAGTAGAGCAAATTTGGTTTAAGCGTTTTCAATCCGGAAATTTTGATATCAAAGATGTACGTCGCTCTGTTCGCCCTGTTACGGACAAAATTGATGCCATTTTTGAAAAAGTGGAGCAAGATCGGCATAGTAGTCGTTAGGATGTAGCTGGAGAACTGGGAATTGATCACAAAACGGTTTTGGCGCATTTGAAAAAAGCTGGGTACACAAAAGGCTCGATATTTGGGTGCCTATTGAGCTCACTGAAAGAAACCTAATGAATCGTGTACTCATTTGTGATTCTTTATTACGACGTAATGAAACCGCCCCTGCCCCCTGTCTGTTCCCCAGTAGACATAGACAGGGGGACAGCCCCTGTCTGTGTCTGCCGGGGAACAGACACAGACAGGGGCTTTGTCTGTTCCCCGGCAGCGGAAGAGGTCGATGGGCCATCGCTTGCCAGGGCCAGCGGAGGGGCTAGGTCATTTACTCGTGGCCCTGACGTTAAAGGGGAAGGACGGAATACCGAGGGGTTTTAGTGGATATCCCTAATTGTGGCGTGGCATAGCATCCTTAGTTCTGGCTTGAGATGCTAGTGCCACCGCGACCTGGCGAATCCCACACACTGGCCGCAATTTTCCCCTAGGAAGTTCTGTTCCCCCGATGCGTGGCTGATAGCCCTTAATCGGGTTTCCCCTCGTTAAAAAAAGGTGGGGCGTCATTTGGGTTAACGTTAAAGGTATGATCTGTTTCACGCAGATATGGCTATGGGTGTTGTGTATACGCGGATCTGAAGTTTAAAAAAATCCCGGATATTCGGTACATACGAAACCGCTGAAGATAATAGTATAATTTTGTTGCCTTCAGTTGTTGTGTAAATGTTTCTTGAATAATAGTCAATAAGTACAGAAATTACATACGCTCACCCAAACTCATGTCCAAAGACTGTCCGCCTTTGGCTTCAGAAGTATATATCTTGCACATATCTTGAAACCAGCTCAACTAATCACTCTCACCAAATTCAGTACTTTCCAGGGTGGCCGTCATTTAATATAAGTTCATCAACTCACTACGCTTGCCAAAAATCCATTATTTCTTACATGTCTATCGTTTTAACACCGCAAAGGAATCCGACGACAAAAATGACGGCGTCTTCCATTAACCAAAGGGAAATTGATGGGACAAAGATAGATATACATACATACCAATATACAAAAAGAGAAGGAAATATGTATGTATCAAGAATGTGTATTGAAGTTCGAACAAGAGATGGCGATACCATGACTCGACTTCATTAAATAATAAACAGGTGTAATGGGCAATTTGAGATGCAACATTGTTAATGACGTCAAAAATTGATAGATAACGTATGTATATACACTAATGTGGCTATAAGTTAACGACGTTATTTTTTACGGCTTTAAATAAGACTCATTCGACCACAGCCTAAATCTTTAACATTAACGCAGATGAAGCCCCTGCATAAGTTTGTAGGCTACTTTAAGAACCCTAAAGAAGCCCATAAACTTACTCTAATTCAATATGAATAAGACTGTTATAATTTAAAACATATTTTAAAAAAATTCGTACTACCATAGTAGTAGATTTTTTTTCCATGGTACTACATAAAAAATAACCTTATTACCTAAGCTAAAAAATTATTAGAATAGTACAAAATATTAACTAATTAAATATAAAAAATGAAACATTACCTAAATAAATTCATCTAAAGTTAGATAATAATCAAAATCATTAGATTATGTAGCAAATCACTAAAGCATCATTTTAAAAATTAAGTCAGAGATAAATGAAAATTCCTCATTAGCTCCTTTTTAATTTCGTAAATTTCATGAAAGTACTGATGGTTTTAAGGAATTAATTTAAAATGATATTTTACCGTGTAGTTAAAATTTAAAATACATACATATATATTTATATATATATATATATATATATATATATATATATATATATATATATATATATATATATATATATATATATATATATATATAGGTAATACTGGTTGAAAATGTTCATGTGTGTATTATTTAGCGATATTTAAATTAAGTTAAATTATGTATTTAGATGGTTAATTTTAATTAACGTGTATACTTAGGACCAATTTTTCAAGCACCAAATAAAAGTGATGCATAGAAAGAAAAAAAATCATGTTTTTTTTTAAATGTCAGTTGCATGAATAAAACAGTTGAATGGTTTTACTTTATCTCGTTTTACTTTATAAATTTATCCCGTAAGACAAAACAGATTATAAGACCCGTGCGTTGTTTATGCCTACTAGAATAATTCGAATGTGTTTCGATGACAGCTCGTTTTTCACAAATTTGTTTTGGCTCCGCTTCAGTGTGAAACGAAACTATTTAGAAAATGCATTTAGAAATTACTGTTGTGTCTTGTAATTTATTTTTATTACTTTATTTAATCCTGACCAACTTTGCGTTATCACTATATTAATACGTGAAGCAAAAACTTGGTACCCCTTTTTACAAAAATTGCGCGGACGGAGGAGTATAAAATTTCGCACACTTATAGTTTATATAGAGGAGTGCAGATTACAAAAAAAAATTAATATTATTTATAAAAAAACACATTAAATCAATAAAAAAACATTACACTCACTACCATGTATTTGACATACACACGCATATATAATCTTTTGCTTATTGTTAAAGTCAAATTAACAGCGTAGCCTTGGCCATATCTGTGATTATAGAAGTATATATAGTCTTTGACTGTTGTCAAAGACTATATATACTTCTATAAGGTTCATTATTATTAAGGTTCTGTTGAACCTTAATAATGTTCAAACTTATAATTTAAATTAATTATAGTCGAATTTCGACCATTGGGGGACCACTAATAGTAGATAAAACTTTAATTGTGTGTATACTTATGATAAAGGTAATGAATACATACATACATACATTCCTATTACAGGTGCTGCTTATGAAGCAAAATGGGATAGTTTCTGAAGCATAAGGCAAGCTATAATCTATATAATCATGAAATTTAATATTTGTCAACTTAGGAGAAAAGGGGTGTTAGTATCCTTAAACTTTTTAAACCGAAAAATGAAATAATTTTGTAAATTGTAAAAAAATCACAAGCTATTCTGTTAAATATTTATTGTACCTATGCTTCATTTTTTTTCAATTAGACAAATTTGTGGGTAAATTTATGTTAAATTGTGTCTTTAAATGATTAACATAAAACATTTTCCACTGTTATATCTAACTTTAGATCTGGTGTAGGTTGTCTAATGGCCGGTTCTTATATCTTACCGACCATTCCTTTACCTTACTATCGGTTAAAATTTGACATAAGCTCCATACATTTTATGCCAAAATTCAACCGATGCTAGTAGGGCAAGTGAATAAATAATAAAATGTAGGAACCGTCCGTAAGACATTTAATCATAATTAATTAGTGTAATTCATTGCAAAAATCTTGTTTGCAATGTACGAAAACGATCTTCTAAGGAAAACAACGTATATATAACAGTGGCGCGGGGTAGTAATTCAGCTAGGGTAAACCGGTTGAAAAAAGATATCGTGTGATGCAAGCGCGACTACACCGCTGTTGAAAAAACGTCAACTCGAGATGTATTTTCTTAAAACAATTTGTATTTTTAATTTTGCAATCTTACCACATATTTTGAAAGAAAAGTCGGTGTTCGGTCGGGTTATGAGTCATTATTTCATCCAATACGTGTGAAAAGCCACCGAGCGTAAGAGATAGCAATACAGTAATAATATATGCACGAATAAAAAACGTAAGCGCCAATAAATTCATGGTGCTTTCGACCTCTTGTTCGCTAGTTAATTTGTAGAGACACTGGTAATAGTAAGTTTGAACAGAACTCATAAACGCCAATGAATGAATGGCGCTTTCGATCTTTTGTTGTTGTCGCTAGTTTCTTAAAGGTAGGCTATCGGAAATCGAGTTGTATGAACTGATATATAATACCAACCGATAAATGGTTCACTACTGGGTTCGCATCTCCGTACTGTAATCAAACGGACCGGACAGTAGGGTAGGGCACGGTTATCCAAGTTGGATTGATGGGTTTTAAACTTCGATAACCTAGAGTTGCAGTTTTTCTGCACGTATTCCTTCAAGGATATGGTACATCTGAATAAAAATTATTACCAATAATCCCTGGGACCGACGCTATCAAACTGGCGCTAATCCAACGCTGTTTCATTTCCAGGTGTGTGCACGTTCTAACAATTTTATTCGTACATTTTAAAAATGTAATGTATTTTTGCATGGTCTACTTGATCGAGTATCAAAATAGACCAAGGTTGATCTCTAAATAATCAACAGCAGTGTAGATGAATTTATTCAACGGCCGAGCAAACCGCGTTGAATCTTTGTGAAACGTCTACCATAAATTATAGTAAGGTGATTTGATTTACTATGATTATGAGACATGGCCCGTCGTTGCAAAACTTCTTCCGCGAGGATATTAAGATTCACAGAGATTCCTACGTCAGCTCTCTTCCTCTAAAATTCACTTTTACCTCGACAGTATATACAGTTAATCACCCGTTGCAGGTGTTGAAACAATAAATTCTCCGCAATATTGTAACCGTTCAAATAGATGCTAATTATCTATCCGTCTACCAAATTTTGCGAAGAACTACTTTATTCATACTAATATCAAAATGTGGAAGTTACTTTGTTTGGATGTCCATTCATCACTGTTATGGTAATAACTAATAAACCTATGTGAACTAACCTATAATATATACATGTAATTTCGATAACGTGGATGAATATAGGTGGTGTTTCTTTCCCAAAAAGAATATATTTAGTGCGGTATAGGAACTTGAATTTCAAGCGTGTGAAGTCGCGTGGAATGTTCTAGTACATGAATATATTATAGGTATAGATTTCAATAACGATAAATACATTGTGTCACGCCACGTCTAGATTTTTAGAAAGGGTTTAAATATTTTAAAAATTCGAGCAATTCGGAAACGAATTATGTGTGCAAACTAATGCTAGATTGATAAGATGAATGGTAGATCAAAAAGAAATTATATGAATATTTATGGTGTGATAGAGAAGGTATGCTAGAATAGAAAAGACATGGTGTGCAGAAGTCGACTCACTTTTTAACATTAAAGGTGTTTAATGTAACATTTAAACTTAATCATGGATATAGACAAATACAGTCAAAAATTGAACAATAAAGGACCTTGTAAAAGCTTTAAGTATTTAATTGATGTATTCTACCGACTGCATAACGGGGAGTGTTCCGAGGAACTGTTTAGAATGGTGTTTTCGTTCTCCTTCTACCATCGTCCCGCTCGCCATCGGTTGGGAGTTCATCTCGACATCCTCGAGCCGCTTCGCTCATGTACGCTACGGTTTTGTAGACCGTATCTCTTACATACCGTGGGAATTTGGAATGAGCGCCCAGCCGAGGATTTTCCACAGCGCTTCGATATGGAGTTTATCAAAAACGGTCTCATAAAATTTCTTCGAAGCCGGCGGTGTGTTGGTGACATCAGGTGAGCGGTCAGCCGTGCTGTACTCCAGCTATAAAAAATAATTGAGTTGGTCTAAAAAGTAAGTTATAAAGCTAGGGAAGAAATAACTATTGGCTCCATAGGATACAGTCATGTATAAGTTATGGCTCTTCAGAGTTCAGACATACATTTTTTACTTGATTCCATGGTAACAACTAACTATCCCACGTAAGCGGTTTATTCCCAAGACTGTAAAGAAAGAACAAACAGACATCTTATCTATGGAAGCATTAGTTATACTACCTGGTCACAATTCACGATCTCAATTCGATTTTTGTATCGAGAAAGCGTTGAAAGTTATAATAATCTGTCCGCCAACCTCTAAAGCGTCTGAAGAATATGCGCTAAAATACACTAGGAAAATCCTGAATCGCTCTTAACTGACTATTGTTTACATAATGAATTCCTTCTAGCTAGATAATGTTAAAAAATAAATTTTGTATGTGGGCTGTTCAGTATTTTATAGCGACGATAAAAAGCCGTGTAGTTTAGTAACTAACGCTTGCGTTGCAATTGATGTGGTTTCGAATCCTGGTCAAGACGCATGCAACACTTGGTAAATTCCTGACCTAATGTGCATATTGTTATGTTCACCTGCACATTGAGGTAACCGATGTGTCAAACCCACCCATCGCTTTGGACAAGTTTTGCGGATATACCGTGCCATAGACCAATATTATGACTGTCCGTTCCCGTAATTTTTGGGTTTCATCACGAATAATGTTATAGTATGTGACTTATTAAAATTTAATAGAAGGTGCACAACAACATTATTTGCATGTAGCATATTTATGATGTCCATCAAAATATATAACAAACTAGCTGTCCCGGCAGACGTCGTCCTGCCCGAAAGGACATACAGACAAACATTCATTTTTATATATCAAGATTACAATTAGACATAAAGACATGCCGCGAATTTGAGACATATAAATATAAGCTATTTACATACTTAACGGACAAGACATTTTATTCCATACAGGAATTCTTGGACAGTAACAATCAATGGCTAAAATATTAGATAAAGGTTGTATATTTAGAATTCTGACTATAGATAAAAAACACACATCAAAATAATTAGGAATAACAATATACACGTGCGTATTAATATTCGTTTCTTTTTGACATTTGATTTTTTTATTATTTTTCTTTGTTTTATAATCTGTGTTAAATATATTTTATTTCAGTTATTTTTCATCATTGTTAAGGTGTTCTGGAAGATATCGCCGGGGGTAAAAAGACCTCCTATTGTATATGTACGTGTAACTTATGTATGCAATAAAGAACATTAATTCATTCATTCAAGTTATTGACTGTGGCCAAATGCTTCTTATTTATAGCATTAAAAATAATGCCGTTAACGAATAGTTAGATCAACGTTTATACATACATACGTTATTTTTTCTTTTCTTAGGATAGGTATTTTTTCATTATACTCATTATTTCGTTTTTATTATTACAACCTACATATTTTTTCTGTTTCTTGTGTTTTATATTTTAATCTTTGGTACTTATACGTTTTTTTATGATTATTTGTTTTTTTAATGTTCAGCACGAGTCGCATGCCATATGTGATTTAGGTGTTCACTGAAAATCAGCGCTGTGTCGGACTTCGTTTCGGCACAGCAAAATGCTGAGTGTCAACCTCATTTACAAATTGCGGCATACAATCTCTGTATAATTTTATCTATACTTTGTTATGTTAGTACTATTTTGTGTTGTGTGTCGCTATTAGAAATAAATATTTTTCTTTCTTTCTTATTCAAAACCGTGATAGCTTAGTGGCTAGCGCACGCATCCGAAACTCAAAGGGCACGAGTTTGAATCCTGACTGGAAAGCATGCACCAATGCACACATTTTTCTGACCGAATGTGCATATTATTACAATTACCACGTGCTAACGACATAGCAAAACATTGTGATGAAATCTGCACATCGCGATAGCCGATGTGTTAAACCCGCCAATCCACCTCGGACAGGTGTGGCGGGTATAATGTCCGTTTCCCTATAAACGGGAGGCCCAAGCCCAGCGTTGGGACGTTTATGTTATTATATTTATATAGTAGCGGTCTCGGCCGACGTTATCCTACCCTGAAAAAATAAAACTCTAGAACCCGACTCCAGCGCCACCTACCGGGTTTAATTATAAATCTGGACCACCCCTGGAACCCACTCAAACACATAAAATTTCATCAAAATCGTAGAACCCGATGCCAGCGCAAAGTATTTTGTTTAGATTAATGGGTTACATTATTGGAATTTTAGTAGGGATCTCTAATCTTTATATAGCCTATATTAATCAGGGATAGCATTCGAAGGGTGAAAGAATTTTTGAAATCGGTCAAGTAGGTTTTGAGTTTATTCCTTAGAAACACAGAAAAATATAAAAATACAAATCTTTCCCCTTTATAATATTAGTATAGATGTTATCTGTCAATATTTAACATCATTAACAATTAATAACAATATCGCATCGCAAATAACCCATCGCTACATCTGCGTGTAACGGTCAATAACTATAACATTATCCCAGATGCAGCTAAAAGTGGTCCGAGTTCAGCAGTGAGGCGTTTATGGGTTCTTAGAAGCCCGAGTTCAGCAGTGAGGTGTTTAAGGGTTCTGGGATGTCCGAGTTCAGCAGTGAGGCGTTTATAAGTTTTTAGAGGCTCGAGTTCAGCAGTAAGGCGTTTCTGGGTTCTGGGAGGCCCGAGTTCAGCAGTAAGGCGTTTATGAATTCTTATTATTATTTATGGATGTAGGTTATTCGGCTACTTACACCGACTATGCGAATTGAAGAGTGCGTCAATCGATGCGCGCGCAGGCCGTTCGCCCGCGCACCTGCGTCGGCGCAGCCCGCCTACCACAATTTTTATTGCTGACAATATATTTTTCTTTCTGGAAGAGTCATTGAACGTCTAGGATTTTGTGACGAGTGGAGAATTTTTCATATGCGCTATCAACACGTGAGAATTTGGCTTCAGCTTTATAATGCTGATTATTTTTTCGTTTTAATCCATACTAACAATTAGATAACCTGAAAGTGTTTTCATTTGGATGCCGCAAGTTTGGTTTCCTACGTGACTTTAAAATAAATTAAGTGATTTATTTAAGTATAGATTCGAACATTTTTCATTTCGAGATATGGAATTATTTTATTAGTAAAAGCATATCTAAACTGCCTATACTGTTACGAGCTACAGGACTCGAATTAAAAATGCCGTTGGAACTACTATAGAATTTATTAGAACTGTACAAACACGTATAAAATAAAACTGGATGCAACTAGTTTTCACTGCACGATTCAATACAATTCGAGACGCGTAAAGTCCGTCGTCTATATCACTAATCGAGAGTACTACAAACGTCTTACTCGTCTCGTAGTCGTCGCTTGACTGCCCACCCGTCCATTCGGGCATCGTCTTATACTAACTACACAGTACAAAGAAATTGGCCGCGCACACCGAGTTTCTTGGAAATAGTAATTTTCACGAACGGCAACAAAGTCGAAAACAATAACAATAAGGATTAGTTCGACGCTAATGATGGTTATAAAACCAGTAGAAAAACAATAGGATGTTTTTCTTAATTGCAAATTCAAAACACAAAGAATTCCTTAATCCCCCGGAGGACAATAGACTGCGCTTATAATAGGCAACTGCGCGCTTATCTTTGACGGCATGTAACAATACGTGTGTAATGTGAACGAATGATGATAGATAAATAAAACTACGGAATACTAAGCAGTATTCCGTAGTTTGTTTTCACTTTACTGGTGTGGCCGCCGATTCAAAAAAACACAATTCACAGTATCAATACATTATTTCACTTTTCGCCTCTAAACTCAATTCCAATCACCGATTTTACATACTTTACTCAATTTTGACCTTTACAGTTACATAGATTCCGGTCAAATCATCGTTCCGAACAAACGCTAGCTGTTTTTATATTTTGGCGCTAAAACCAACCGATTTCCGTACCTCAAGTGGCGCCATTTATAAACAGCGAATATTCGCGGAAACAAAGTTTTCATAACAATACAACAACTTATTTTCATAACTGTTAAAGTTATATATAGTATACAATTACGTACATAGTTTAATGATATCTCCTATAAATGCACATTAGCTGCCATATATTTTAGGATGCCAACACTGGTTCAATACAAAGTAAAATTTACTTATCGTAATAATTTAATCGAATCATGTTCGTTCTTTACTTCCAAATTGAATAAGATTTGGCACTTTCACATATCTGTAGCGGAAATTGAAATGACGCAAAACTGTAGTTGCTGCTAAATGTTATTTATGGTTTTGCTATTATTTTATATATTTTAAAACACGCACTTAAAGTTTATTGTTCTTTATTTTATAAATAAATTTAAGACTTTGTAAATTGTTTTAATTTATTATAAGAAATATTAAGAATTTGATGTTAAGAAAATAATATATGGCTACGCTCTAACGCCACTTAGGCGAAATTACACAGGTTAAATTCTATCTTTCAATATATTTAAATTTAAAAAAATAAACGAACTAAATTATGTGTAGTGTGTAATAGTGCAGTAAGTAAAAAAATATATAGATCTTTTGGACAAACCTTAAATTTGGCCCTGATTTAATGTGAGATAAGTATAATAAAGATATAAGCATTAGTGACCAGGCTCCAGTCTCCTTTAAGAGAGCAGCAGAGCATTTGTAGCACCTTTGGTGTTGCAAATGTCCATAGGCGATGGTAACCGCTTTCCATCAAGTGGGCCGTCTGCCTGTTTGCTGAACTCCTGCAATAAAAAAATAAGCTCGTTAATTACTAAAATCTAATATTATTTAACCCTGGCGTTACTTGTTCCATGTACTTATTCCCATTTTTTACGACAAAAAATCCCTTACGGATTTGTCACCGTTTGGGAGTCATGGTGAGGGCGTGTGGGAAACACGGTGAGGATCGGTGGGATATGCTGACCTGGTCCTATTGCGGAGGTAGGTTAGGTATAACTACCTGATCACCCACTAAAACTTAAACAAAATTCTTCACCTTTAGCAGGTGATAATAGCAAGAACATATAATAGAAAAACCGTTTTAACTATGCAGGTGCCTCAGTCAGAGTTTGAACCCACGTCTTTGGTATGAGGTTGAAATTGACCCAGTTGCGTTAGTCAATAGGTTACATCTTCCTATTAAGCTAGATCATAACCCAAGAAACTATACACAACATAGTTATTTTAGACAATTACCTGTGTATCAGGAAGTTTTGTCTATGATAATCATAAATGCAGGTTAAAAATGGATATCTATAATATTATAAAATTCTAAACATACCGTGTCTGTACATTGGAGCTATTAAAAAAACAACTGGAATAGACTACATAAATAATGGAGAACACTATGCAATTTTTTTATCCGTTTGTCGGTTTGTCTGTTTCACGTAAAAACTACTGGGCCGATTTTGACGCAGTCTTAGATTTAAGCTCTGCACTACTTTTTATCCTAGGAATCCCGCGGGAATTTTTCTGGGAATTATTTAAAATAGTAATGAAAAAAAAATCGAATACCAAAGTGACTTTTTACTGATCGATAGCAAATTTAATGTAATATAATGTGTAAATTTTTTATCCCGGGATTCCCGTGGGAATTTTCCCGGGAGCGGTTTGTGGTTGTTCGAGTGCGTAAAAATAGCTTACTCCGATACAGTTTTTACTAAAACGATAGTTTAAATTCTTTTTTAAATGCTGCGGTATTTTTAATCCCGGGAATCCCACGGGAATTTCAAGTCAAGCGTAGACAAAGTCGCGGGCATATCCTAGTTCTAAATACTACTTTAAAATTGTGAACACAATTTTTTTGAAAATTGAATTTGGTAGCTTTAGAAATATAGTATAATATCCAAAATGTGGGTAGTCCGAAGAGTGTAATATTAATTATGATTAACATCGCAGCTTACCTCCTGACTACATAAGTAATTGGTTACTAATAAATGTGTTTGTACTTTGTAAATTATTCTTTTAATTTGAAAATACGTAGATGGGGTTTATGACATATGAAAAATTTGGAATTATTATTCCCATTTTGATATCACTGATTCTTTTTTTTAACTATTCATTTCCATAGTCAGCTCATTTTCATGATTTTATAAGTTAAATAGGATAAAGCAAATTAATATTTGTTCGTCCTATACTTATGTTGAACTAATCAGTTTTTTCTGGGCTACGAGTATTCCCAGTTCAATCTCTATTCGTAGTTCATTTGGCATGCCGGTTTTTTGTTCCAAGGGCTATACTTGTATATTTAAATATTGTTTCTCCTACGCTAATTAGCTATGGATACTTCGATGAATGATATCTAGAAACGTATGAAAATAATGCGGTCCGGGAACGTGCTTTATGTCGTGTCACCTATTTCGATCGTGGTTTCGTTAGTTATGATAGGTCCGCCTCATTGGACATATAAAACAGATGTTTTCTTAAATTTATCTTGCGGTTTTCATTTAACAGTTTATGTTTCCTTCATTAGCAAATTTGTTGGCACCGTCAGTAAATATTAGAAAGAATTCACACACACATACTTGGGAATTCTAGAGAAAGAAATCGTAGGCACTATTTTTCTATAATGTAATAGGTAATAACATCATAGAAAATCAGTAGGTAGATTAGAACATGGACCATGCTCGAGTGTCGGAAAATCGTCTGATTTATTTGTGTACGCACCAAAAAACGAAAAATATTGTGTGAATATCTGACCAGTGTTTTCAAATCTCAGTTCTCTTCATTCATTCTAAGCCCATACTTTAAGGAACTTTTAACTAACTTAAAGACTGAATAAAAATTTAGTGTTAACTTTATTGTAGAACAATTGTAAAGCTAGAAAGTATACCTAACTCACATAAGTGGAATTACTTCTCTATTAAATGACGCAAAATTAAGATTTGAGTAAAATCTGCAGAATGTCGCTTGGCTGCATAAACCCGTGCATTAACTGAATTTATAAATAAAATCGGCTCTTGCGCAGCTATCAAGAGCGTCTGTAAAGTTAGACTGTGGCTGACAGTAATGACGTTAAACTTAATGTTCGCTATTTAAATTTTATAAACTAATTATTTAACTCTGATTGACATTCTACTCTAGGGGCGCGTTCCTCCAGTATCTCACAACGCCCAAAGTGCTCTGTCTGCCGTTCCACATGGCGACCATGGTCGTTATGATGGTGGCAAAAACGTCACTAATGACGTCATTATTTTCGATCACACAACGCTCATAACGACCCATGTCAAGAGCTGGGTCGAAGTGGGCGTTGACCAGAGAGCATTAATTATCTCTATCTATGGGCATTGAAAAAGGCGCGATTTTCTAATCAACTATTGACATTTGTGTATTTCGTCGTTAATGATATCAACGAGAGGAACGGGAAAAATCGCGATTGTGAACGTGGTCGTTGTGAGTCTCTTGTGGAATGTAGCCATGTCTAGGTCGATTAATAACATTTAGCAAAATTTCATGATCTGTTTGATCTGGTACGAACGAATTAACCCCCATTTCCTTGAGCTCCCATCCTTATTATTATTATACTTTTTATTGTTATTTATTACACACGACCACGCTCATGACCGCGCTTTTTCCCATTCCACTTGTTTGTGAGCGTTACAATCGTAAACTCAAGTGGAACGGATTATTCGACCCTTCTCTTGACATGAGTCGTTATGAGAGATGGGTGAGATTATGACGTCATTAGTGACGTTTTCGCGGCGACCATAACGACCGTGGTCGCTATGTGGAACGGCCGAAGGAGCCTTTTGATCGTTGTGAGCTACTAGAGGATCGCGCTCATATTGTCATTTCTTAGAGACGGGCAACGTATTGGCGATCGCTCCTGGTGTTGCAAGAGTGCATAGACGGCAAGGAACACATTTTCTCAAGTGAATCGTTAAAAAACTATTTTACCGTATTTTTTGTCTGCAATTTTTGTATCTAGATTTTGTTTGAAAATTTTATTCCAATTAGAATTAAGACATTAACTCAATATTTTAAACGGCTTGTTATGTCAACAATGTATTTTGGCAGCTGGCAATAGATATATATGGTGCTTTGCTTCCCGTTTTAGAAAATCTAATTTAGTTCGCTCGAATGTCGTAAATGCTTATCGAAGCCACACTTGCAATGCGTGACTTTCTATTCACAAATGCATAACTGAGCCAACTTTTACATTATGTTTTAAAAAACCACTTAATGCTTTATGTTTTTTTTGTATCATGTGTCACTTCTAATGCATATTGAAATATTGGAGATCGTGGTTTATGCGACTTGTGTTTGTAACAGATACATGATCTCTTCATTTCAAGAATAAAGATTATATTATCTTATACCTATAAAAGTTCATTCCATATCAATTTTATTATTATTACTTTTTAATGAAGCTTCATAGGAACTTTGAGCATATCCTCCTCCTGTTTTAAAGCTAAATTACGCACGCCCGACTTGTGCTTTCAGAAATTTCACAATAGGTAGATGCCTTTATAAGTAGACTGTGTGTTATTTATCTTTTGTCGAAAGTTTATTTTGGTTAAATTCTTCATTCCGGAACATTTACTACAATTTTATTTTTCACTAGGATATGAACGCGCCTGCGTCCGCGCTTGCCTTGAAATTCCCGGGACACAAAGTACCGCAGTATTTAAAAATAATGTAACCTATCGTTTTAGTGAAAACTGTGTCTGAATAAGCTAATTTTTATGCACCCGAATAACTACAAATAGCTGCCGGGAAAATTCCCGTGGGATTCCCGGAATAAAAAATATCACATATTTTATTACATCAAATTTCCTATCGATCAGTAAAAAATCAATTTGGAATTGGTTTTTTTTATTCTGAACATTTTAAATAATTCCCAGAAAAATTCCCGCATTATTCCCCGGGAGGATAAAAACTACCGCAGAGTTTAAGTCTAAGAATTAGCCGTCGATAAGCGAAAACTGCATCAAAATCGGCTCAGTAGTTTTTACATGAATCCCGAACAAACAGATAAACCGACAAACAGCCAAGGAATAAAAAAATGTATCGTGTTATCCGACGTTTATCGCGATCGTCTATTCCAGTTGTTTTTTTTAAATAGCTTCAATGTACAGACGCAGCATGCTTAGATTTTTATAATATCATTCAAACTTGCGAGGTTGTCAACTTGACAAGTCACAGGTATAGAAATTTCATCTTTTATTCTTTAAACTTGTAAGTCTGGTTGATGGTTTCCCTTCATACGAAATGTCGTAAATTAAAAATAGATACAATTTTCATCATGAATATGTTCTGTTATGTTATAGGTAGGTATGAATTCTTCAAGTGCAACTCCAGCCAGGTCATTGAGTTTTGGCAGTCAGCCGCTGGATCTTTTTGTCTGGCGTTTGTCTGCCTCTGGTGTATGTTTTACACACAAGATATCATTTTACTTTCAACTCTCTGTCATTATTACATAAATGTGTTGATCATTGTCGCGTTTCTGACAGTTCTCTGAAAATTAGTCGGACGTATGTTTCTAGATTTGAATTTAATAATTTGGTTGTATTCTTATATTAGACACAGCAACTGTACTAATATTATAAAGAGGAAAGATTTGTGTTTGTGTATGTTTGTAACGAATAAACTCAAAAACTACTGGAACGATTTCAAAAATTATTTCTACAATAGAATGCTATCTTGAGTAATATAGGCTATGTTTATTAGTAGAAAAAAATTAGACATCCGTACTAAAATTTCAATAATGTAACCCAAGGTAAAAGTGAATTGCCATTAAATTGTCTTTCATAAACAGTTTAACAAAGCCAAAGGTTAACTAACTACAAACAGGCCCGAACTCAGCAATTGCTGCTGCAACCATCGCTGATCTCCGTTAATGCCAAGCAGTAACGACACCTTCACAGAAGATAAAAACTACATACTTACCTTCACAGAAAAAAAACACCTACTCTTTTACATATTAGGCAAAGCTATCTATCCTGATACTTATAATTAAATGTACTGACGTCAGACTCCTAGCAATATATGTTAAAACCAATAGAATTTACAGTAAAACTAATCAACGCGAAATAAACACGTTAAAAACATTGAAAGTATTGTAGATAAGCTCCATATAACAAAAAGTTTTTTTTATTATTTCAGATTGTGACTACTCGACTCACATTATCAGTACGAGAATACTATTTAAGTTCTAGGCTGCATCAAGTGTCAATTTGGCATGTCTAAGGTCTTTTTGAATCACCTCCAGCCATGTGGGATGTTGGTAGTCCACGCAAACGATTTGGCGTAAAGCAAATCGAAGGTAAGCCTCACATTTGCCGTGTTTACAAGAACTACATAGAACTAATGATAACTATCTTCCAATGGTAAGGAAAATAGATAGAATAGATAGAACCTATATAGAATTCGAGCACATGTCCGTAATCGCTTGCGAGTTTGTTAATATAGTCTAAACAAATAAAAACTGCATTAAAAAGGGCATATAACATTCTTAAAATGTTGACCTTAATTTTTAATTCAAAATATCTAATTGTACGTACTCGTAAGGACATCTAGCGAAGGTGGCACGAACTAATCGTGAGAGCAATAAAATTTTCCGGTGGCATAACGACGTATTTGTTAGTGAATTGCAATAGTCTCGCCAATAAAACGCGATTGGTGCGCTATCTTTTCAGTTAAACTCGTCTATCCCTTGGAAACAGTACGGTTTTCTAGGTGAAAGGTACCCTATATCCTATTATACAGCCCTGATAACGTGTATGCAAAATGTCACAAACAAATAAACTCACATTCGCATATATAATATTACTTAGGATTACCACATTAAAAATTATATTAAAATTCCGGTAACAGTAAACAGCACCGATATGAATGGTAAACATTTCAAATCAAATATCTCAAAGTTAATTATATTATATGCCTGCTTTCCGACAAGTAACTCAAAAGCAAGTTATCTAATAAGACCTATAACTTAAGTCATAAAATCATATAACATACTGCATCGACGGCATTTAGCCCATCTCTATAATTATATTCTGAATGATATTATGAATGAACGCATGTGCACTCTCGAAATACATCTGCTAATGAATTCGGACACTATTTATTACTATTATCCCCATTCACCGATACATTAAATTTAGCAACTGATCAGAATTTCACTTTAAGGTCGTTGCTTAGTCTTTCTTGAAGAGAAATAGAAACAGGTGGTACGTTTAATTTAGATTCGTATCATTAGTTTCCATATCATTAGTCTCTTAGCTTCAATAATGTGTTAAACTTGAAAATTGGAATGTTAGAAAAAATTATTAAACCATCAAAAAATAATTGTATCGGTACGGATGACATTTTTTTCTGTTAATCTACTAGTTATTTTAAAAGTTACTATTTAATTTTTTGAAGGTTAAAAAAACGCTTTTCTAAAATTGTAATTTTCAAGATAACAATTTGCTTATTGAAACAAAGAGGAGATATGAAAATGAAGGTATTTTTATCAAAATATCTTAAAATACCTTATTAAAATCATGAGTCTATCAACGCTTCCCAAGCAATTTTAGTTACTATCTACTATATAATATTATCTAACGTGTCTGTTTTTCTTTTTAATATACGTAACATAGCTTAGTCGTCAGTGATTTTATTAAAAACCATATAAGGTGTATCTGAATACTTGACATCTAATGTTACTATTAGGAATTCGAGATCATCTTCATCTCACCACGTTTCGATCAGCGATCCCAGCGTAAAAGAGGTGATTCGCGCTCTGCATTGGGGTGGTACTTTCTTTTTTTAAAAACTTGGTTTCGAGAGGTTTGTGGCCCTAACCAGTATCAAGCAGTTATCAATATTCAAGTTCTAAAATGGACTTCAAATATTTAGGCACCAGGTGAAAGATGGGCCCTCAGGACCCTCCACCACCTCAGCCTCACCCAAATTGTATGTATCTGACATCAATTTACAAGGTCATCCAACAAATAGATTTTCTACAAAAATATACAGGCCTTGCTTAAATAGTGCTCAAGGACATAATAGTGCTCATAATAGTGCTCTTTCGAATATTTAAGTCAATTTTCACCAGATCTATAGCTATTCTTTTAATAACAAAAGTTCCCCCAAGACAGAAGCTTGGAGGCGTCAATGAATGAAATAATTTGTCAAAAGGACCTTATCTTCAATTTGACAAATTATAAAAATTGAATATATCTAAAGATACTTCATGCAAGTTCACTATAAAATCTTAATGCATCAAAGCATTTCATCGCCCATCAATAAATGTTCAATACGATAAATGATCGCTACAACTTGCAGGAAACACATTGAGCTGTTAGAGGCGAATGTTAACGTGTATACTGTGTTTAAATTAGGAGGCCAAGTAAGGGTAACGCCCTTATTTAAAACAGAAAAGTTCCCGGAATTAGATCGATAGATTACTCTACAAAACGGTTTGTTAGTATTTTAAGGGATACTGGAACCTAGCCACTAAAGCCGAAATACAACTCAAAGTTGTTATGGCGGCAGAAGTACTCTAGATCAGCGGTGGTAGTCATCGAGACGGACAAATGCCCTATCACTTGGCTGTGGATTGTTTTGTCGCCTCATAGGACAGGCCGCCCAGCCGCAGGAAATTGTATTCTTTTTCCGTTCCTGCACGGATGAAGTAAGTAGTAACGGACCATTTGCAGGAATAGAAGAGATTAAGAATTCTTTGTTGCTATAAGAAACGAAATGGTGTTTTGAAGACTGATGGATCTGTTTGCGAACGTTTTAAATGTTTATACAAGCGGTTTATAGCGCTAAAAGAATTTCTCATGTTGGCTATAAATAAATTGCATATTGGAATTTCAAGTGGCTATGAATCAATTCTACAGAAAAAAAACCGATAACTATAGATAAAAAAGTCTCCATTTAAATGTTACAAGTAACATTTTCGTATTGGTTTCATAAAATGGTGAAGAATTAATTTTATGCCAAATATTGAATGTACCTAAAATTATTTACGTTAGAGGGTAGTGTATCTAAAAAGCTGGCTGCATAGACACCTTGAACAGTAGGGCAGATTCGCTATGCGAAGTATGAAAACACTGATTAGGGGTAGAATCAAGTAATTTCTTAAAAATCTTTCAATGCTGCTATAATTGTGACCATTGGTATTATTTTAGATTTTTGGTTTTGAGAGTTTTGAGACCCTAGAACCGCAAGGGCTTGAGGCTCACAATCTCCATCGAGATCTGTCAACACGTCCGATAGAGGCATGGCATGCATTGTACTTGGGACAATGAACCAGCGTTACCATCCAACTTGGTAATGCTGCTGGTCGCATTTTGGGAGCGCTATCCATCGACAGCAATTTAGAATCAATATTGTATCTATCAATTTTCTTAAATTATAATTCTAGATTTATTTATTAGGTAGTTTAATTTAGAGTTGTTTAAAATGTACTCATTATATTAAAAAATTATGATAAGGTAATAATTCATAAATGTTTATAACTTAAACACTCTAATTTGAGTAATTTGTTTTATGTATTCGAATAAAAACGACATATTTATAGATCATCATTTCAATATACAGATAATATTATTACTCAAATATTGATTTAATTTTATTAAACTGGTGACAAGTGTACACAATTTATGAAGGATTCCAAACGTACAATTTATTTGATTCAAAGCCCATGAAGGACTACACGTTATTATGAAAACTCGTAAAATATACATTTTATTTGAAATATTCTTGTTCCAGCTACCGTTCTCATAATGAAATGAGACATTTTTGTTAACATCGCCGTCGAGTGGTTTATGTTTTTACTATTATTTCACTCTGAGGTTGACGTTAATGGTCTATCAACGTGTTGATGGTGCGTCATGTTTCTGTGTGGACAGGTTACTTATGAAAATACCCGTGAAAACACAACGACACGAATACATCCTATTCGAATACTCAATGAAAGTGAAAACACAAAGCGCGATAAAATTTACAACGAATTTTTTTGTGAATCACATGGCATTCATTAATAAAGCTAAAGAGTCTGTAAAGACTATTAGGAGTTATATCACGAATAATATTGTTTTGAATGGGTGTGACAAAGCCGTGTTAAATCATTTTCTACTGAACGTTTAGAGATAATGTTAGGCGCCCATAATAACTAAACACGATTGATAAATGAGATAATCCATTACAAAAATTTAGAAGACTAATTTAATTTCGTAAATGTATGGACCTGATGAAATCATGTAATATATATATGAACTATACTATTATGATAGTTTATTGCAGGTAGAATTTTAAGAAGGGCATTTAGATATATACCTATTGAGTAATATAATTAATGACTATTGAGACCTCTAATTATTTTCCATAACTTCTCTCTCTCTCTCTATCTTTCATTTTATTAATCAATCGGGGCAGACTCTTCTTTCTGCGACTTAATACACCGCTGTACATGAAAGACTCGTTCCACATTTAAACTGTGCTTACTGTGGTGCTTGTGTTTCATAGTCCCAACAAATTGCATCTAAGTACTTTGCATTTTGTAGGTAATATACATAGATAGACAATCGGGCGGATATAATAATAACATAATATTAGGGCTCCGTTGTTGCAGGTCGCTTCGGAACCTTAATAAATATTCGTCTACCGACAATATAAATTATATATAGGTAGGTAGGTTAGTTAGGTATATAAGAAACACAAACACAGCGTTTATATCTTGTCATTTTATATGATAATGTTACGAGTGCGAGACTCGAATTAAAATGCCGTTGGAATTATTATAGAGTTTATTAGCACTATACAAACACGTATAACACAGGTACAAATATAACCGAACACAAAAAATCCAAACATAATGTAGAAGGCCGTAATTCAATAAAACGCGCAAAGTCCGTCACTATTAGATTCCCGATTGTACACACGTCACGCCCGTATCGTAGTCATAGCTTGACTGCCTTCTATCTCTATCAGGCCGCCGTTTTATACTTCACCAATGGACTGTGCCCGCCCGGCAACGTGGACTGAATTTCTTAGAATCAGCTTGTACTCGTATTCCATAACACCTGGCTAATGACAATAGGCTGTGCACCACAATAGGTAGACAAAAGAAGACGATCATAAAAGGATTACAATTAGTTCAAATGCCGACAAGTAATAAAATGTGCTTTTACAGATTTGTACGTGGAATTCATGTCTTTGTCGGCGCCTAGGTTGGAACAATAAGTTTATGTTATTTTTTAAGGTTTGTCTATATTCGGATATATGTTACCTCCTACCAAAAATACTATAGTTTTTCAAATCCAGAACACCAATCGCGCTATCAATCAATGGTCCAAAATTAAAATTAACGGCCTTAGTTATGAGTGTACCAGTTACGATTTATCATTTCAAACACCACATTTATTGTTCCCTTTTATCTCCGAAAATAAAACTTCTCTTTAACAATGTTATAAATCCGCATAACGGAAACATTAGTTTGTTAAATTTGAAGGAATAACTGGCTATAATTAAACTAGAAATTTAGAGGCAGTTCGGTCGTTTAACCATTATATGCGTATTTTATGAAAACTATCAATTTCTAATCGACATAAAATCGTCATGTTCTTCAGGTTAAAAAAAGTTTCAAAAATTACAGTTTTATGACTGAAATTTGGTAAGAATGAGGTTTTTTTATTGCACGAGTTCAGTAGACAGGCAAACGGCACACCTGATGGAAAGCAGTTACCATCGACATTTGCAACACCTAAGATGCTACAAATGCGCTGCTGCTCTCTTAAGGGATACTGGAACCTGGCCACTTATGCCGGAACACAACTCACGGTTGTTATAGTGGCATACAATAGACTAGGGTTGGTACCCATCCAGACTGGTAAATATCCCACCACATGGCTGTGGGTTGTTTTTTTATCGCCTTTTACGACAGGCCGCCCGGCCGAAGGAAATTGTATCCTTTCTTCGGTCTCCGGTTATGTGAGTATTCTCTAAGCAGCTACAAAATGATGTAGGGGGATCGCGAAGAAACTATAACATTAAGGTTGATTGCCATAGATGTACCTACATACTTGAATATTTGAGGAATTATATCTTTCAGTTAAAATTTTCTTTCATCCAATGAGTTGATTCCGAATAAACAGCATGCTAAAGTAATAGGTTTTCTGGCCTTGTGGTTTATTGTTCTAATTTGCATTGTGTTAAGGTATCATGAGCCCACAATGATCCACTTTATTGTAAACATACATCGACTCCACTCTTTAAATCCGAAATTCTCTCTTGGACAAGCGTGGCGGGTCCATTGCTTTCCAAAAATTGAGAATACTATATAGTATTTCAGGCAATAGTTTGTGTTGATTTTTACATTAAATTTTTCACTTTACTACGTAGCACAAAGCAATATTCATTGGTTGTGAGACTTGTAAAACTAATTCATAATGTCTACTTTGACGCAAATACCAATTTTATTAACATTTCAAAACGAAAATAAACTTATTTTAGTTCTCGGAAACAGGTTATTAGTCTATGTTTTGGCCTAACATTCTATTGTTGCTAAATGCTTGGAAGAAACCAGGTGGGATGTCATCCCACGTATTAGTTATTTTAGGTTCAAAAACAATTTCTATTTTTCTAATAATCTATTTTTGCATATTGTACATGTACATTCCAGGTTTATAGAAAAAAATGAACAAGTGCGTACGCTATACACAAAGATGGGTTCCATAGAGGAAATCGACGTCCACTGTTTTCGACTTCAGCGTTTTAGCTACACAATCGTTAAACACCGTAGGGATTCGGAGATATGTTACCATAAATTCTCATATTCTTTAATATATAAAAGAAAAGACGTTACAAAATAAAATATTATCATCTAATTTTTAGAATACATAGATCATCATAAAAATAATTTTAATTACTTTTCAAAGTATATTAATGCGCTGTTTGATTTCTTTACTATCCTACTTATATCGTCATAAGTGGATATTCTTGTAGAAAATCTATAAAGCTGCGACTTTTTGTAAGTTTACAAATGCCCGGTTCCTATAACTTGCTGCTCATTCTCTTGCTTTAACATCGGTAGAAATTTGACATTGCTTCTATGGAGCTTATATCAAATTTTAACTAGTAAGGCAAATGAACGTTTAATATATAATAATTATATACGATATTACCGGCTAGAAAGTGTCTCGGTTGGATATTTTGTTTCCTCTCCTCTTGAAAAAAAACCTCACGTTTGAAAAACTACTCGAGCGTTAGCGAAGTGTTAACTAAGCTTGAGTAAACTGAAAAAACCTCGCCTAAGTAAACTGAAAAAAATCCATCTCTCAAATACGCATAAGAAGGCAAATTTTTAGTATCTTTGAAATTTTATTAAACTACATCAGAGGCAAGCGGCATAAAGAATACAGCTTCCAGACAGTCAGACAGACAGATGAGGACAGGGGCGGACAACAAAACGATTTTACAGGGGTACCTTTTCAGTCAAAATAACTTCGGAACTCTAAAAATGCATTACGTGGTATATAATACTTTTGGCAAAAACGTTGAGCTGTCAGGTTTCAAATTCAGTCCATTATGCGTGTCTCCGGGTTTTGTTTAATTTTGTTGATTTTTTGACGTATGTCCAATATAAGCCCTTAAACGGGCTGGGCTCGGACCTCTTTACTTTTAGAGGCCGATAGTCTGTCAAGCTTCTTTAAAGCGGAACAACGAGATTCACATTAGCAACTTCTCAAGACGAGAAAAACGTAAACACTCTTGCGTTCGTGGGTCCTTTTTCAACGAAGAATATGTGAATCGGATCCACGATCATTTTTCTCGTGGTCTTTTCATGACCTCGCGAGATTCGCGCGAGAATGTAGAGCGTCTATTAGACATGTTTTGTTTATAGTCACATAATTTATTTATGAGACGATAAATGAGTGTTTTGACACAGTCTTAGTTTTCGTAAAAGCAAACATAGGAAGTGCTATTGTAATTATCCTCCAATAAAACCCAGTTTATTAACAATCCTATGCACAACCGTGGCGTAGTGTGGCAATGTTTACCAGCGCACGTTTATACGCGTTCGGCGTTCCACATTACGAAAATATACGTCTTGAAAATCATCTAAAAAATGGGCTGCTGAAATTCAGTCTGCAAGCCGCCCTGACGGATGTTTGTGTATGGATTAAGAAATATATGTATATTGCGTTACATTAGTTCTATACGTACAGAATTGGTAATAGCGCCCTACATTTTCAACTCTTTATTGCTATTGCAAGCGCTTTTAGTACGCGATGAAAACTTACATCTCTTGTTTATTTTATTTTTTCGCGTCTGGTATCGCGAATCTCTGCTTTGATTTTGTTGTTGCTTTCCATCGCCACTAGAATTAAATGCTCGCCGTAAAACTATTTTTCATTTAGGGTAAGAAAATATTTGATGCTTTAACATAACGATACGAAGAACAGCGACTAATTTGACAGGAAAATTAGAGTAAATAAAATTAAACGATCTTATTCATATTGAGTTAGAGTAAGTTTGTAGGCTTCTTTAAGAACCTTAAATAAGCCTACAAACTTACACTAATATCTCAATATAAATACTACAACAACACCTCAAAATTTAGCTTGATCAGAGTGACAGCTGTTACTAAGCTTACTCCCGTTAATTACCGTATAATGAGACTGTAAAAATGTACCTACTCACGACAACCTCATACTTTATTGACAGGACCACACGAATAGTGTTATTCTGCAGGTCATCTTAATTACAGACCACAAGGATCGCTAAAAAACTATTTTTTTCTGAATTTAAAATTGGAATTTGTATTTTATCATTATTGAATCAACTTCTTCCTGATGACTGGAAAAAGATGATCAATAAGACGCGGAAAATTTCACAAAGTTTGGGAACTGAATGTTTGCTTTGATTCAAGCAATGATTTTAATAATGATGATGATTTAGAATGTTCATTAAATCCATAAATTTATTATAACGATATTTTCATTGTTGAATTTGGTTTATATCTTTTGATCATTTTTTTCTTAACACCTAGTCACATAAGTTTGGAAACTGTCTGTCATTTTAATCAAGCTATAATACTTTAAGGACTATAGGAATGAGAGAATGACAATTACTAATATAAGGACATAATACCCCATAGGAGTAGCAACAGTAAATTTCATCTTGGAAATAAAAACTCATGTTTTGCTATTGAAGAAACAAGAATAAAGACGATATGCTGAAAGTCGCGTCAATTTGATAAGCAAAGCTAGCGAGAGCATCAGCGAACAATTTAAATTTAGAATCTAAACTGTGACTTTCAAATCAATTGCAACAAATATTCAATAAAGTACCTACATTCCTAACATTATTATTGTTAGGTACTATGACGAGTTAATAAATTCCCGATTTTACATCCCTCGCAGTTCTCACTTCTGTGTAATGCTATAACTGATATTCTTGGCTGAACAACACTTTGAAGTTACACTGGTTTAAGAGAAGCGGTTCCTCAATAGACACAACGAATCAGGTTTACTGCCTGTCTGTTTCCAGTTTAATGCGTACATGAAATATTTTTGTAATTTTGTACGGTATTTAAAACAAACCATTCGAGACTAGTATAATTTTAGTATTACAATTATTATAACTTGTCCGGAATTCATGTATTAAGGTGTTTGAAACAATATAAATGAAGGGTACAACAAAAAATACTAAGAACGTGAATGTATCTTAGCTGTATAAGCTAAGAAGTGCAAGTGAAAGATCAAAATTAAAAAAAAATAATAATACAAAAGTTAATAACACTACGTTTTAACGGTTTTAAGCGCGGCAATTAATTTGATTTTTGTTATTCCGACGTTTCGGCCACGTTTCAGAACTCTTTTTTTCGAAACGTCGGAATATCAAAAATCAAATAAGTTACCGCGCTTAAAACCGTTAAAACCGTAACCGTAACCGCTAAAACCGTAGTTTTATTATGTATACAAGTCGCGAAAACTTAAGAAAATATTAATACAAAAGTTTTTATTCAAAATAAGTTCCACTGGAAAACACTTTTTGAAGGTCATACATGTAAGTCCAAATTTAAATCTACTTCCTATCCTATGTAACACCGCTTCGCAATGTGTTATCGCTGTTTAAAGAAGAAGAAGAAGCGGCAAGAAACTCCCCAGAAAAATGTCTAGCTAAAGAAATGTTTTTCATCATAATTATTTATATATCTCAGGCTCTTTTGTTTGTTTAGTTGTACTACTTTTCAAAGAGTTAATGCAATTGTAACAAACAAAACATATTGTTACTATCGCAATAATGACATACTAAGAATCCATACTGCGACAAATCTCCATATCTATGAAGAATCTTCCTTACATGTTATGCAAAATATAAACTTTATACAGAAGATAGTATAAGGTAGATAGGTTTTACTATGGAAGAAGAAGAATTACGTAAATGTCATGAATTAAAAAGGAGGTAATTAGGCATTAAGTCCTAATTAATTAGCGGTTTTAAGCGTGATATTTTATTTGATTTTTAATTCCACTTTTCGGTCACTTTTCAGTGTCCGTGTTACGAGCTCAGCCGCATTAGTTTGTTTCGTAGATTACGTAAAATAATTTAAAAAAATCTACTTTCACTCAAAGCCATGGCACACTGATTGAATCCAGATTCTTTAAAGAGAAAAAAAATCTCCTAACGCGTGGGATTTTAGACGTAATTCCGTATCGCCTGATCGTTGGCTTGGTGTAGTATTTAAATTTTTTGTTCACTTAGTACGTGACAGTTTGCAGCTATATCTATGCTAACGCGTGGATTCTTAATGTATGTGTGTTTGCTAGTTATTAGTGAATTTTAGTATTGAATGATAAATATTTTTTTTGTAAGGTTTGCTTTTAGGATTTCGTAGGCATTTTGGCAAAAACGGAACCCTTATATAATCACAATGTCTGGCTATCCGTCTGTCCGTGTATATCAAAGTTATTTTTATCAGAAACTACTAGGTCTACATGGATAAAATCAGTATAAAGCCACAAGGTGAAGTTGCGAAAAAAGTTAAGTTTGAGGGTGGCAGACATATAACTAAGGGTTGTTTTTTTTCAACATATAGTACACTTTTTTTAAATTTATTTATTATCAGAATGTTACAAGATTTAAACACTTACTTTTCGAAACTGCAACAACTCGTGCAGGATATAATTATGTCCTTTTCAAGGCCTTTTGTTCCTTAAAGACGTCAGAACGTAAATTTAGATATATGCAATATACGACAAGCTTAATTAAATTTTAAATTTTCCTTTTTATGTGCATCACAAGCTTTCCATACCCCTTTGTAACCAAGAATTATACCACTGCCTAGTCATGACAGTCTTGAACAACAGAAGTACATTACTTTATATTCCTAACTCTTACCTACTGGTACGAAATAAACAAAAACTCGGGTACGAATTAGGTGCATTATAAAACGTTTTCTCAAATTTACCTCAAAAAAAAGGTTTGCCCGGTTAGCGTCAATTATAACAAAGAATCAACTAACATATAAATGTACAGTTTGATAATATACTGCATAGTTCAATTACTCACAACAATTTTGAGAAAAATGCTTGTAAAACCAGACGACAAATTACATGAAATCTATAGAATTACTTACTTTTTGAATTTTTCTTTATAGTAGGTAAAAGTTAAAACGTTGTCACTAAGTTTAAGTAATCTAGCGGACTATTACTTCAATTTCTTGTCATTTCTGTTGTCACTGCTGTTTTTTGTTCAGATATAATGAGTAAGAGGGTATGATTTAAGAGCAAATACGATTTAGGCAAGTGTCCCCTACTTTCATTCAACCATGGAAGCTTTCAAGGAAAATTGTTTTGAACAATATCCATTGCGTAATTTTGAGATATGGGTGACTATGGCTTCAATACTATTTTTTATCGTTCTGTAGCCAATAATGAAAATGGGGAACGTTTCTCACGTCTACGGAAAAGCCTTAGTTGTTCAAGGGCTGCTATTAGTTCAGTAAAATATATTACGACCTAGTCGCCGACAAAGACAAATTCACACCTGCATACCTTTAGAAACACATTTTATTACCTTTCAGCATTTGGACTTCTTTTGTTTACTTTGTGTTTAAAATTTGTAATTAGCAAACAGCCCATTGTGTATTGTAATCTTTTATGGCAGTCATTAGCGAGGTGTGCGGATTATGATTTCTAGAAAATTGCGTCGACGCTTGCCGGGCAGAAATATCAGCATATGTGCAGTATAAAGCAATGGTCCGATTGCGGAAGAGGCAGTCAGGCGATAACCATGAGCGAAGCAAGACTTGTGTACATTCGGTAATCTATTTAGTGATGGAATTTGCGCGTGTTATTGAATTACGATTACGTTTGGACGTGTTGCGTTCGGTTATATTTGTACCTGTGTTATACGTGTTGTATAGTTCTAATAAACTATAATAATTCCAACGGCATTTTAACTCGAGTCCTGCAACTCGTAACAATATGTAGAAAGTTTGATATATAGTTGAGCGAGATTCATTCATTTTATTTTAGAATTTGGCAAGACTTATAAACTTGACAAATAAGACTTATCTATGCCTAATTGAAAGAAACTAGGTAAATATTTTTTATACAAAACTGTGAAGCAAGTGAGAGACTTGCTTCAACGATTAGGATCAGTAAAAATCAAGCCTGGAAGAGAGCAGGAGAAATTGACAAGTCAAGCTTGACATTTCAAAGGGCGGTAGTCCGGATGGATTACCTCCACTTTTTGTAAAAATACTGTCTGTAGTATTTACATACCTCTTCATATAATTTATAATCTATATTTATCTAAAGGAATTTTCCCAGAGTTATGGAAACGTGCATACATAACTCCAATACACAATAATGAATCAAAACATAATATAATAGAACATTATCGACTACATTCTGTCAAAAAAGTATCGGGAATGGATGATTTGTTTATGGTTCCAAATTAAATTTTGTGTTGTTAAATTGGCACAACTCTGTTTCATTTTGGCGCGGAGTTGGAGTTGCATCGGTCATTTAGATTAAATACGGTGCTGTTTTTAGTTAAATCATATTTAGTGTGTATTGCGAATTTCATAATGGACAAAAATATCGAACAAAGAGTTTGTCTTAAATTTTGCATCGCCAATGGAATGTAGTGTTCGGATACACTGAAAATATTACAAAAGGCTTACGGTGAATCGACTTTATCAAAAACACGTGCTTATAAGTGGTACAAAGCGTTCAAAAGCGGTCGAGATAAGCTGGAAGATTTGCCTCGCCCTGGTAAGTCATCAACGTCTTCAACTGAAGTTAACATCGCAAAAGTGAAGGAAATAGTGACTGAAAATCCTCATTCAAGTTTGAGAGAAATAGCCGCTGAACTTTCTGTGTCTCACGAGTCGATCCGTATCATTTTAAATAATCACTTGGGTATGAAACATGTTGCCGCGCGGCTAGTCCCAAAAGACCTGAATTTTCTCCAAAAACTCAATCGCATAAGAGTCGCTGAGGACATGCTAGGACGAGTCAATTCTGACCCAACATTCATGAACTGGTGATGAGACGTGGGTTTACGACTTTGACATGCAAACTAGTCAACAAGCTTCGGACTGGAGTCTTCCAATTGAACCGAAACCGAAAAAACGGTAAATAAAGAATATTGTTTGAGCGTTTATATGGCGTTTAAGAGAGCAAATTTGACGAAAAAGGCCAGATTTGTGGAAAGAATTTTTGGATTTTCTACCACGATAACGCGTCTTCGGACAAGGCCTTTATTGTGAACGAATTTTTGACCGAAAGCTCAACAAATACCGTCGAGAGCGAACACCTTATTCACCAGACTTCTTTCTTTTTCTTAAACCCAAATTACCATTTCCTGGCACCCGTTTTCATTCGGTAGAAGACATAAAGGAGAATTAAAGACGAGAACTAAACTCAATTCCGGAAAAACCGTTTAAAAAATGTTTTGATGATTGGATTTGTAGGACAACCTTTTTATACGTTTATTTTTCTATACATTTTTACATATTATTGACATTGTCATTCTAATGTTAGCCATCGAAATTATTTTCTGTATTATATTGAAAAAACTTGAAAGTAAATAATTCGTCTTTAAACAAAGCCTATCTTCTTCATTGCACCAATCCGCCACAGATTATTCGTTAGCGTAAGTGTATCGTTTCTGAAGGAGCATACTTTGAAGGTGATAAAATAAATTTGAATGAATAACTAACATTTTGTGTATTATTGACCTTTTCCCGGGACTTTTTTGACAGAGTAGTAAAATATATATTTTATTGTATCTAATTGCTTTTCTAATAAATAAATAAAATAAAAAAAGTCAAGATGATTGTCTTATTTTTGTTTCAAGGGTACCTAATAATGTTATTTAGATGTAAGTATAGATATTTTTTCTAAATGTCGGCAGACAAACACACATTGTATATCCCGTAGAGCAAGTTACGCTTGTTTTATGGGTATGGGCCACTCTGGGGCCGATCCCAGACGCCCAGACAATAGTAAATAACGGAAAATTCGTTTACGAAACTTCCCATGCCAGGAATTGAAATCAGAGCCTCTACGTTGTAGTACGGTGGGCCGGTAAAGGTTTAGCCCGCTCACCCACAGAGGCCACAAATTGAAATAAAAAGAACAAAATCCAAACAATTAAACAATGTTATTTCCTGATGCTGTTATACGATATACGGGTAGGTGGGAAGAATAAAAACGTCGTCGTCTGTACAGTATCAATCCACAATTGCATAGATATGAGTCGTCACTTGTATCACAACTTACAGCTTCTTCAACCGTTCTTTCAAGACCCGCCTATGTACGTCGTTAATCCACAGAGCTGCGGGGATTCATCCATTATTAACAAGCTGTGTCCCGGCTAGAACTCAGCTCAGTCGGAAAATATGACCGGTCCAGAATCACTTCTGTTTGCTCAACAAGTTTTGTATTTGTCTTTCTGTTAAGCTACAAAGAAATACATGGATTGTGTGAGTTACTTGAAGTATCACATGATGATTTTCATTGTGATAGAGGTGTACGCCAATGTATAGTAGTATGGTAAGTAAAGATATAAATAAGTATTTATGGAACGGAGAAAGAATACAATTTCCTGCGGCCGGGCGCCTGTCGTAAGAGGCGACAAAACAACCCACATCCAGGTGGTAGGGTATTTGCCGGACTGGATGGCTACCACCCCTGGTCTGGAGTATGCCGCCATTACAACCTTGATTTGTGTTGCGGCATTAGTGACCAGGTTCCAGTCTCCCTTAAGAGAGCAGCAGCGCATTTGTAGCATCTTTGGTGTTGCAAATGACCATAGGCGATGGTAACCGCTTTCAATCAAGTGGGCCGTCTGCCTGTCTACTGAACACATACAATAAAAAAAAGTTGGTACTATGCTGCCAAGTGATTGGAAAAATACACCTAATAAAGTTTGTAATAACAGCCTCTTTCAGACCTTATTTTCATATTTATAGCTCAATTGGGTCTAATAAATTATAAAATAAGTCGTGTTCGTGTAATGTCTACCTTTATTGGTCGTATATATAGGTACGTCTAGCGTTTACGGTTTAATCGTGACATAAGTATAAATACACATCATATGTTATCTGTCAAGTAAGCAGGAAAAAGGTTTTAAAAGTGTAATATACATACATATTAGCATGCTATATTCTCATAGGGGTACACAGACACAACAAAACTCTACTTGCCACGATCTATGACATCATAAGTTTGTACAATAAAAGGAATCAATAGCGAATTCATTATTGTTTAGACAGTAATTAAAAGTAAAATTAATTAAATTTTTCTATATTAAAGTCTTCATCATTATCCGAGCGTTAAATCTCGGTTGCGTTCGGAGCGTTCACTCTGACACCCAAGGTCCACTTTCCTACTTTTTCTACTCCACTTTGCGCAGTCCATTGGTACGCATGTCACCCTTCACAACTTCAAGCCAACATTTCTTGGGCCTTCCTTCGACCGGACCTGGTGGAGGCGGCATGGCTAGACATTTGTACTCCTAATTAGTCGGTCTCCGTAAAATGTGGCCGTACCAACATAAGCGACACACATCCATCGCAGCATATTTTCCTTTATTAAAGTATAATATTATTAATATATAATTAGTATAATAATATTTGTGGCTTTCAGTGTCGAAACTCTAAGGCCATGGAATCTCGAAGCTTATCGACTCTATCGAGACCTATCAGCGCGTTTCATAGAAGTCTCACGTGACCAAACGGACTCAACGAGGAAATGCGGCCAGCGTTTTGTCAACTTTCTCAACCCACGGCAATTTGGAACTCATATATTATACGTAATTTTCGTTATTTTTTTCTTTGATTTTAATTTGTACATATAGTCTACTTCCAGTGTTTAATTTTATTTTAATTTATATAGATTATAAATGAAATATATTGTAATAAAATAAATAAAAAACTGATACAATTAAGAAACAAGTACCTACGTAAAATGCACAATAACTACGCCATTAGGCCGGTTCCTATATTTTATCGATCGTTCATTTGCCTTACTAGCGGTTAAAATTTATCATAAGCTCCATACAAGTAAGGTCAAAATTCAACCGACGTTAAGGCAAGTGAATGAATATAATAGTAAGATAGAATAGAAGATAATAGGAACTAGCCATAATTGTAACACCATCATAACTTACCTTACTCTATTTACTTGCAACATTATTTGTCCTTCCAGTGCGTGTCAGCGAAAACAATTACATGGTGCTCATGCACACATTGATTGGTTTTGTGCTTCATCTCCAAATGTAATTTTGTAGGAAACTATCTCTCTAGGTATCAATTAATCTAAGCCTTGGAGCCTAACGCGGCCATTTTTGAAGAATCGCTTATTCATTGACACTTGTCTGGTCACTGGTATATACTTATATAAGAAAATATAGCATAATGTTCCACTTTATTTTGATATTTGTCATACAAATCAGCGAAAGCGGCCTATTTAGACGAGGACCTGGTACTTGTCTGTGATATGTACAACACAATTGCGCAATTCTAATTAGATATACTAAACTACGAACGCACATAAATGTTTGACAACTCGAAAGGAATTATAATGAGATGTTAGGTCGGCTTTAAAACATTTATATCATTAATTAATCACGACATAAATTTAGCATGAAACGTTCTTCAGGCTATAAAACGGGAAGAATCCGGGTCTGACGTCAGTAGAAGCTTTCAGTGTACGTAATGTACCAAATGTTTATTGTATTACGGAAAGTACAGAAACGTTGAAACTATTTTATTAAAAGAAAATTAAAACGCTTTGATGACGATCAACTATTTGCTTTGACGCCTTTGAACTATTCCTAAACTTGTGTCTAATTGTCTGTTTTTTTCTGCAATACGACTAATAATATTAATAATAGTAGACAGAATCATCCATCAGCAACTTGCTCTTAAATACGGACTTGTCTCGTCGGAGGTACCTTATTACCAATACAAGCCCGAGCCAGTTCTTGACAATGGTCAATATCTGCTTTACTGGGACCGATCAATTATCACAGACAGGACTATTGTTGCCAACAAACCTGATATTGTGATAGTTGATCGGTCTGCGAGACGTGCTATAATTGTAGATGTCCCGATTCCCCATAATGGTAACCTCGTGAATGCCGAGAAAGATAAACAAATAAAGTATATTCATCTTGCTGACGAGGTTACCGCCATGTGGAACCTGGACTCTACAATCATAGTACCGATAGTGGTGTCAGTGAATGGACTAATAGCGAAGAGCCTTGGTCGCCACCTTGAAAGGCTCTCGCTTAGTATCTGGTTGAAGGGTCGGATGCAGAAGGCAGCTCTGTTGGACACGGCTCGTATTGTGAGGAGATTCCTATGTATGGAGCCTTAATCACCGGTAGCCTGCACCCTAGGCCCCATTGCCGGCGGAGATCAGTTTTTATATTTTTTATAAATTAATGTGCATATTTTATAAGATATTTATAAGAAAAATGTAAAAAATATGGAAAATAATATATGTATGTGAATATTAAGAATATTGTAGCGTTCTGGGAAAACTGCGGGAGGGAGCTCATTCCATAGATTACTCACGTATGGCATAAAGGAGCGAGTGCCACGTACAGTTTATAACTTCCAGGTGTCAAGGAAGTGTGGATGAACTCCCAGTGGCCGGCGAGCAGTGCGGTGGTAAAATGGCGACTTAGGTACCAAAACCAAATAGCTCCTCAGAACACTCCCCATTGTGCAGACGGTAGAACATTCTTAGAGCGCCAACGTCTCTTCTGGGACTTAAAGGTTCTAAACTGTCTATAAATTCGGGATCGTTGGCAATCCGGACCGCTCAGCGATGCAAGGAGTCAAGTGGGAGCAGTTGGTACGAAGGTGCCCTAATCCAGAGATGGGAGCAGTATTCCACATAGGATGGGACATGAGTCTTGCTAAGGTCTCCATTCTTGCTTAATCTATTTTATTTTTCTCGATCCCTTATATCATTTGTCAATTCATTGCCAGTGATATTTTACTTCACAACGTCGGCCGTTGTCTTGGACTCTGAGATCTTGTGCGGGTCAACTGCATTTCTTGCCGACATTCATGCGGAATATTCAAATACTACTACAAGTCTGTCGTTCAGATCTTGATATTAACTAACTGTCGATTAAAGACATTAAATAATTTGTTATGCGAAGTCTTAGACCCTTTAATGGTCTAAGTGTGGTGTAAGAACCTAAACTTGGCTATTATTTGATACGATAAAATTGTTACGCACAAGGAAAAGTTGACGAGGACGACTAATAGTGTTTTAGAAGTTATGAAGAAAATAATACGGTTTTATGAAAGCAGTGTTGTAGCGGTACTAGCCGCAGAAGCACAATCTCGAATGACAACCTTTTCAAATCTCTTTCTACAAAATAAGTTTTGGGAGTTTAAGCAAAATTAAATATTACCAAGCGTGCTCCTGATCTTCGCTACGAGACTAAGTATATCTAACTTGTAATAGTTCGAACAGGACTCTGTAATGCATACATATTTGTAGGAAACCTACATAGACACTGGCTGCATGAAAGCCTCATTATTTTATAATAAAACCAGGTGTCTAATAATATTGTCAGCTGCTATTGAACTGTTGATGTAATATATTATATTTAATTAATACAAAGTATAGTCCAAGTGAAGTGCATTTTTCATTATATGGATAGACGCGGATACACCAGCTAAACAATTATTATAGTCTGCTGAAATAGAGGTTTTAAACAATATTATCACGCCTGTTTCCCATAGCGGTAGGCAGAGACGATGGATTTCCACTTGCTCCGATCTTGACATACATCTTTTACTTCATCTACATTAATTAATCTCTTCATAGATACACGTTTATTATAGGTGCTTTTTACCTGGCCGTTCTATAAGACATCAGCGATTTGATCGTGGTAAGTGCGTCGCGGCCTACCAGCATCAACTCTACTATCCACGCTCTTGTCATGTACTTGTTTTACATCAAAATTGCGTTAATGATGAGCTGTGTATTTGTCTGTGAAGTTTGAACTTGCCGCCATCTGGATCGGCCGGTAGCATGGACCCGGCAGCCCCCCATCCCATGCTAAAAGTTACCAACGAGTTGGTTTCGCGCCTGGTGTTGCGAACATCTATAGGCGATGGTAACCACTTTCAATAACCTGGGCCATCTGCCTATATGCCAGCTTCGCAATAAAAATTGAATAGAAAACACTATTTTTCACCACATATACATAGAATAAACAACTTACAGTAGTCATATTAAACAGTAAAAGTAAGTAGGAGCAATGGGCGGCCTTATCGCTTTAGAGCGATCTCTTCCAGACAACCCGGGCTATGGATTTTATGAAAGGGAGATTCACAAGTGTATGACGGTAGTGTGCAAATTAAATACATATATAAATAGGATATATAAATATCACACAATACATATAGGTACCTAAAATGAATAAAACAATTGAGAATAAACAATAACACATATATAACACAAAAATAAGAAACTGAAAGCAGATAAACTAAGGAAGAATACATTTACTTCTAGTAACTTTCCCGTTGTTATTAAATTCTGTTTAACGTGGCACACCTTTCACATCATCTTTTTTCTTTAATTTTTTAATAATCGGCAGACAAACACACACCTTGCGCATTCCCAAATTAATCAAGTTATGCTTGTATTTGGATTATAACGGATCACTCTGGAGCCGATCCCAGACACCCAGACCATAGGAAATAATTCGTTTCCGAAATGTACTCTGCTAGGAATCGAACCCGGTGGCTCAGCGTTGCAGTGATGTAGGCCGGCAAAGGCCTAGCCCGCTCAACTACAGAGGCAGTAATATATAAATATGTACTAAGTATCGCAAATTTCGAAAAGAGCATCGTCGATATAATATTCTGTAGACGTATTTAGCGGAATCATATCGTCATAAAAGTTTATAGCCGGCATACCAATCGAAAGTGCTGAAAAGAACAGAAATAACTGTTTCAAAGCTGTGTTCGTGAAGTCATATTTCGTTCAATAATATTTATCATTGCAATAAATCATGGTTAACTTTTTCACTTATTAAAAACCGAAGTCGTTACATGCATATGTTATTTGACAATGGAAACATTAAATAGTTTTAAATAATAAAGAAATATACAATTTATATTAGATTTACAAATTGTTCTTCTGCTGAAAATACTTCTGAAAGAGATTAACTATTATCTTAAATTTTGCTATAAATTCTGTTATAGTTTCAATAATATTAATAGAGTTTCCTACCTTTTTCAAATACATAGTAATTGTGTGCACTTCAGGAAAATTCAAGGCACGGCCGTTGGCCACCACGCCCCGCTACAATAAGTTAATCTACTGCACGGACTATTGCCATTTCATGAAAGTTAAACACCAAAACAACACAAAATAAACTACTTACTGTGTTATATCCAAAAACACAATTTATCCTTTCACCCTAGCGCGCGCACGTCACGGCGGCGTCGGACGCTACCCCGTTATATTTTTAATATTAAAATCTCGACTCGCGTATCGAATCATAAAAATATAAATATTTCAGGATGATCGGCGCGCGCGCCGCCGAGAACGCCCCGTCTGCCCATTGACGCATTCGTTTCGAACTAATTTCGGTGCAGCGACTATTCCGCGATTCTGTAAACACCGCAGTGGTAAAACTGGACCAGAGTTTATTGGCCCATCTTCAGGCTGGATACGTCTTCTTTCTCATCATCTTACACCTCCTGACGGGGGAGGTGTGAGAGGTCATCTTAGTTTGGAATCTCTAGGGCTTTGGTAAAGTTAAAGTTCATTCACGAAGAACGTTCACCCTATTAGAATAAGAACCAATTTAGTTTGGATCAGTTTATGATGTTACATTGTAAGCAATAAGTTCTGTTTTGGGCACACCGTGAGTCAGCCGAGATGAGGAAATGGAAATGCGTGCAAGTTATAATTTCAGCGCGGCCGACATTGTTAAATAGTTTTATTAGATTTATAAATCTTTTTAACATTCGGTGGCGTGCTGAAAAATCTGTGGGTGGTAACATTTCCTTTTGGAAATAAAACAAACCACAAAAGAATTCTTGATGTAAATAAACTTAGGCCGTGATCTACTCATTCTTTGATCAGAAGAGCTCTTTGTTTATAGAGTGAATATCTTACTTGCGGAGACAGTGATTTATGAAACAAAATGTTACATTCTTTATTGTGAATCGTAGAATCGCATGTAACCTTTTTATGGCCTGAAGGTAGGCCATCTTCGACTACAGACATCAGCAACACGGGAATCAACTCCGCAATGTTGCCGATAGGTTTTCGGCCTTTAAAGGTCTCTATATATACGTTTTGTCTGTGGGTGTCTCTATCCTAGTGTACTTTCATGTCATTTTTCCATTTCCTCTTACGTATACATCTAATGCCATAGCGAATGCCTTAAAACTATTTGAATGAGAGCGTTTGAATCTATTAACGCAAGGCAGATTGGTAGTTGAAGACATATATGTGTGTTTTATCTATGGTTGGAGACCACAGAGAACATTAATATAATAGGAGACCGGAAAAGGAACATAAAAGCGCTATAGTGTTTAAAAGCCCAAAAGGTCTGTAATTATACGGGACAGGAGTTAGTTGAGTTTCATAAAATGAAAGTGGGAACTGGCCTCCCACTTGATATATTGTAATAAAGAGTTCTTTTGTTAGGAATTGTTTAGCGAGGTCTATACGTATTTACTATTGCGTAAAATAAGCCGTTTAGTTTACTGGTTATTGCAAGTCTCATGACGTGAGTTTGAATCTTGGCCGGGAAGCATGCACGACTTAGGTAATTTTTCCGACCTAATTTGCCTATCAATTAGTAACTACTTGCTGACAGTGAAGATAAATATATACCTTAAACTAATCAAGTTACACTTGTGCTGTGAGTAATATACAACGGACCACGCTGGGGCCGATCCCAGGCCCCCAGACCATAGAAAACAGTGGTTCCGTTCTTTTATGAAATTTACCACCTCATATTTCTTGCGATGTTGGAAAACGGCCTGATGGAGTGGTTACAGGGCGACAATAGACGTTTGCGACAAAGCCAGTAGACGTTGCCAGCCAGTTGCCAGGATGGGGTAGAAGGAACGAGATAAGGGGAATTAAATAGAGGAATGGGATCATGTCAGGGCTGCGGAGAGGCTAGGTCATGTACCCGTAGCCCTGGCATAAGGCGAAGAACGGAACACTCAGGGGTTTTAGTGGGTATCCCTAACTGGGGAGTGGCAATAGCATGGCACCAGTTCTGACTCGGCATGCTAGTGCCACTTCCGATCTGGCGAATCCCACACACGGGTCGCGAACTATCCCCCCCCCAAGGTCTGCCCTTGTCGCGGCCTATGGTACACAAACGGATTTCCCTTGCTTTAAAAATAAGAAAAAGAAGGAAACCCCTAACCCAAGATGGGTTAGGGGTTTTTTTTATTGCACGAGTTCAGCAGACAGGCATACGGCCCACCTGACGGAAAGCGGTTACCAACGCCTATGGACACTTGCAACACCAAAGGTGCTACAAATGCGCTTCTACTCTGTTTAGGGAGACTGGAACCTGACCACCAATGCCGGAACATAACTCCAGGTTGTTGTAGCGGCATACTCTAGACCAGGGGTGGTAGCCATCCAGACGGGCAAGTACCGTACCACCTGGCTATGAGTTGTTTTGTCGCCTCTTACGACAGGCCGCCCAGCTGCAGGAAATTGTATTCGTTCTCAGTTCCTGCACGGATACAAGGGGCAAGGAGAAGGGAGTCACCGGAACTCCTAATAAAACACAATTTAAAAATATCCAAATTTTATTACTTCCTCTTAATACTACGTTTTAATAAATGTCATTTAACATTTTTGAGGGCATCACATGCCTCTTGCATCTTTAACCCTTCCATGATATAGAGCAAGTTCTCCACAGACGCGTCCTCATCATCATCAAACCACAGCTGAAGCATGTTCTTCGCTCTGGCAGAATCCGTAGCGTTTTCACTTTCAAAAAACTGAATTTCATCAGGCTTGTAACCCAATTTGGAAGCCAATTTCTTCCAATCTGTCAGTTTTGATGAAACCACATCGAGTTGCGCTGTTGTTATCATGGTGACGCGAGAACGAGTGTTTTTGTCGTAGTCATCTTCGCCAGCGTGAGTTGAGTCTGGTACCTGTAAAATTAATATAACCTGACCATAACGTCTAGAACGAGAATTATTTTTTTGTCTTCTGGCAATATTCTATTTGATCTGTAGTTAAGGTCTGTGAATCATAAACAAAGCGAATTTATCCATGTTATTTTAATTTTAACGTTAATCCATAATCCGCTAAAAACAACTAAATACGTATGTAACAATACCAAGCTTCACGTGAGCAGTGATTTTTAAAGTTTACCAAGGATGTCTAGTGGAATGACGGCCTCTGTGGTTGAGCGGGCTAAGCCTTTACCGGCTTAGTTCACTGCAACGCAACGAATTTTCTTCGTTATTTACTATGGCCTGGGTGTTTGGGGTCGGCCCCAGAGTAGTCCGTTGTATATTACCCATAACACAAGCGTAACTTGCTTAATTTGGGGATATACAATGTGTATTTGTCTGCCGATTATAAAAGTATGTTTTTAAAGAACACAGGCCATAAAAATGCCCCGGACTTTTGGAGAGCCTGCGTGGGGCCATGGGGAGGCCAAGACGTAGAGGCCCCTCGACAAATTTAATCTAAATGTGGCGTGACACTGACCGTCAATTATCCCTGTCTACACCATATAATCACCCAAGGACAAGCCCCGGCCAGTGTAGGACTATTGTGGGAAATGAGAATAAAAAGTACCAGGCTATTGGGGTGAACTGCTAGTGGTTTTAGGTGTCTGGGAATATGGGGACTATGGCGTCTGCCCGTCGCAATATTCGGGGAACATGGAAAAATGTCTGCCGATTGTTATTATTAATTTGAAGCCAACATGTTTTCATTATAATTCGACGATATTTACCAAAGAACAGCCAACATGATAGGTTTGTAATGGTTAGTTTAGCTGCTTTTAACATAATAATTGTTCTGTGAACTATCTATTATAAGGTGTTAAGCTCTTGCATACAAAATTATATTCATTATTATTAAAGTAAACATCATACATAGGCTACGTTGACAAAATGCGCACGTTGTAACTAAAGCAACTTGATACTTGATGTTTAATGTCGTATTAAAAATCACTAGTAAGTATCGAAATGACTCTTGATCTCATATTAGAGTTGCTAGAGTTCAGACAGATTTGTGAAAATGGCGCCCCTATTATTTTCTACTATATTTTGATATCCTGTAATATTTTTTTTAAACAAATAATTCGGTACCCCTTCGACAGAGGACTTAAAAACATTGTATGCCAACAATGGCATAGTTTACCCTATCTACCTATCTATAATATTATAAAATTCCCCGGACTTAAAATTTGTGGTATTTTATATTCTGGGAATCCCGCGGGAATTTTCTCTGGAGCACTTTAAAGTGGCCAGGTTAAAAAAGGTTCTGATTCCGATGCAATATTTCCGCTCATCAATAGCAAATACTCTATCATAACATCTGTAATACTTTATAACCCGGGAATCCCGCGAGATTTTCCCGGGAGCGGTTTCAAGTTACTAGAGCGCATAAAAATTAGCTTACTCCAATACAGATTAAAGTAAAACGATTGATTACATTCTTTTTTAAATGACGCAGAATTTGGTTCCAGAAAATCCCGCGGGATTTAGAGTAGGCCAATTTTAAAACAGTTTTCTCAAGTTTCTAAATGATTTTAGGACTTGGTTTCTACATCTGTTAAAAAAACTTTAATAGAACAGTTGTAGGCGTTTAGTAACATTATTTATTTTAGGTTTTGCGGGAATTTACAGGATTTATGTATTCCCATTGTAAATAACTGTCCTACTGAATAAATACTTCATTTTTAAATATTGGTAAAAGAACTGTGATGCTTGCTATCCGTCTAACGTGGACGCAATCAAGGGCGAATTCTAGTGATAGATATAGATAGGGTAAACTATGTCAAAGTTGGCACACATTTTTTTTAATCCTTTGATGGAATCGGGGCATAGTCCTTATTTTCTTTTTTGATATTTATCTTTTTATTTGTATCCTTTGGGAAAATTTATTGGGATGTATACTTTATTTATTTGTAGTATCTTTCTTTTGTTTTTAAAATACAAACTCATATTCTATTTCATATTTCCTTTTTTTAATTAAATCGGCAGACAAACGCAAACATTCTAAATCCTCAAGCTAAGCAAGTTACATTTGTGTTAAGTATGGGTAATATACAACAGACCACTCTGGGGCCGATCCCAGACACCCAGATAATAATAAATAACGGGAAAACCGTTTTAAGAAATGTACCATGCCAGGAATAATCAAATCCGGAGCCCCTGCGTTGTAGTGAGATTAGCCGACAAAGGTTTAGCTTGTCCAACCACAAAGGCCTTTCTACTGTCTAGTTTATATCTAAACCCAACATGATTGACGCCCAGTCAATTGATTACGAATGTTAATATTTTTTTATTTTATAGGCAGTTATCCGTCTGGAAGGCCTCCACCCCAGGTCTAGAGTATGCCGCCATAACAACTTCGACTTGTGTTCTGGCATCAATGGTCAGGTTCCAGTTCCTTCTTCTAGGTCAGCAGCACTTTTGGTGTTGCAAATATTTTGCAAATGTTTATAGGCGACGGTAAACACTTTGAATCATGTAGGCCGTCAACGTCTTTGTTGTTCTCCAGTAAAAAAAAACAATATATCATTATTATCATTATATGGCTACAATTTTTTTTTAATGCTTTTAATAAATAATAGGGTGCCAATAATGGTATTGTTTACCATATGTGATGTTTATATTTTAACTTCGTTATTTCTGTGTCATTCTATGAATCAGAATTGGATAGTCAACGGTCAAATCGTCCGTGACACTTTTTAGCATGTTAAAAAGGAAACTGGGGTAGTTTCCTAATTTTGTACTACAGTAGCAAGTTGTGACGTCATAAATTAAACGAGTCAAATAACGTATTAATTATTAAAATTATTTTATCCATATAATAAGGTCCAAAACTATAAAAAATTATTCACCTGTTCAATATCAGTGGCGTCTTCGTCTTTGATCAAATCTGCTTCCATTTGCTCTTCAGTTATCTCCTCTTCATTTGATTCCTGAAATAGATCATTTTTATTTGCAAATTAAAGTTGCCTTCGGGCCCTAGATAGTCTTGATTAAAAACTTTCACCGTTTTCTTCTTTACATTATTGACTGTTATTATTTATTATTATAAACATCCCACTACTGGGTTCGGGTTTCCCTATTTTCGATAATAACAACGATTACTTGTTATAGATACGACGTGTCCTAGCTGGGTTTTTTTAATGTCCGACTCCCTCCGACTATAATTGTGTCGGAATCTAATTTCTCTTTTCTTCTTCTTAAGTACATCTGTTTTTGATACAATATATTAGGTTGGGGAAAAAGTTTTTTCGCATTTTATATAAAAATTCAAAGGTTTTTTAAAAAGTTTATTTACATTTGATTAAAGTATGTAGGTGCCATTTTGTTGGATAACTTTTTGCCATCTTGTAAGTAGGGACGTGATCCCATTGTTATAAAAATTTTAGGGCTTCTGATCAAAAAACTGCGACAAGTGGTTTTGGCAGTCCTCTCGTGATGTTAACCTGACACTGCCTACGGAATTCTGCAGAGACCGAAACAGGTGAAAATCTGAAGGTGCAAGGTCAGGACTATACGGCTTGCACGGATGCATTAACACCTCCCAGCCAAACTCTCGTAAATTTTGCTGAGTGGCTAAAGATGTGTGAGGTCAAGCGTTATCATGGTGAAAAACAACACCCCTTCTGTTGATTAACTCCGGCCGCTTTCTCTCAACTTTTTGCTTTAATCTCATCAGTTGTTCGCATTACAGTTCAGAATCGATGGTCCTGCCTGGCGGTAACAGCTCATAATGAATAATGCCCTTCCAATCCCACCATACACACAGCATCACCTTGTTGCGAGTTAACCTGGGTTTTGCCACAGTCTGTGAAGCCTGACCGGCCTTGACCACGATCTTATTTGCACTTTCTTGTCGTACGTGATCCACTTTTCATCACCAGTTATCAGCTTCTTCAAACATGGTTCGGTTTCATTACGTCGTAATAAAGAATCACAAATGAGTACACGGTTCATTAGGTTTCTTTCAGTGAGCTCATGAGGCACCCAAATATCGAGATTTTTTGTGTACCCAGCTTTTTTCAAATGCGCCAAAACCGTTTTGTGGTCAATTCCCAGTTCTCCAGTTACATCGTAACTACTAATATGCCGATCTTGCTCCACTTTTTCAAAAATGGCATCAATTTTGTCCGTAACAGGGCGACCAGAGCGACGTGCATCTTTGATATCAAAATTTCCGGATTGAAAACGCTTAAACCAAATTTGCGCTCCTCTCATAGATACTGCATTAGGTCCATAAACAGCACAATTTTTTTTCGCAATTTGTGTTGCATTTTTACCTCTTTGTAGTAAAATTTTAAAACTTATCGAATTTCTTCATTAGATTCACTCATTATAACAATAAGAAAAACAAATGGAAATCACACGTTTTCCTAATTTGAATTTGGAATTGTCTTCTTTAAAATTAAAACTTTTTAATGATACCAAAACCAGCCAGATACAAATGGTATAGTCAAAGAGATCTTATTACAAGTTCATACATACTATATGCGAAAAGACTTTTTCCCCAACCTATTATATTACTATTAATCTTACCATTAATACAATATATATATATATATATTTGTCTAGTCTAGCCATACCGTCTCCGCTACGTCCCGGTCGAAGGGGAAGGCCCAAGAAATGCTTGACGTTGTGAAGGATGAATACATACCAATGGTTCCGAAACGGGGAATGCTGAAGATCGCGCAAAGTGGAGTAGAAAAAGTAGGAAAGCGGATCCCGGACGTCAGAGTGAATGTTCCGAACGCAACTGGGATTTAACCCTCGGATAATGATGATGTATATTTACCAATCTACATCTGTCGTTTTAAATTTAAGGTCTCTGCCCACTACACTGTATGACCCATGACCGTGCTAGGAACGTATTCGGCAAAAAAATATTTTTATTTTATTTTATTGCACGAGTTCAGCAGACAGGTAGACGACCCATCTAAAGGAACATTTGCAACACCAAAGGTGCTATAAATGCGCTGCTGCTCTTAAGGGAGACTGGAACCTGTTTACTAATGCTGGAACACAACTTAAGGTTGTTATGGCGGCATACTCTGAACCAGGGGTGGTAACTATCCAGACGGCCAAGTACCCTACTACCTGGCTGTGGGTTGTTTTGATGCCTCTTACGACAGGCCGCCCGGCCGCAGGAAATTGTATTCTTTCTCCGTTCCTGCACGGATGCAATTTTGTATTGAAAAGACCGTTCCATCACCGACCAACACCGTAGAGTGTCAATAATTCTTCGGCAAGAATATTTTGACGGTGCCGCTACGCTCCACGCAGGGCACGCGATGTTTTCAAAACTGCCTTTCCTTTTTTTTCATTGGCTAAAGCAGGTAAAAAGGCTGACGGCCCACCTGATGGAAAGCGGTTAGCTACTGTCGCGTATGCACGTTTGCAACACCAGGTGTGTCGCCAACGCGTTGCCGACCTCTAAGAAATTTTATAACGCCCTTCTTAGAAAACCCCAGATCATAGCGTAAAGGGAAAACCGTGGCGAGAAGTTTTCCTCCAAACGGGTATTAACCGCGTATGATAACCGTTCTAAGCCCGTTTATGCCGCTTGTCTTATCCGTATATTTAAAACATCCGAAATATATGGATAGTGTCAAGAAAGAAATTGGGGAGCAACTAAAACAATCCAGTAAGTTATTTATTGTCGATTATTTAACAATATGTAGGTATTATACAAAAATGTTGAACTACAAGATGGATAGGTACAAATGTAAAGGTAGACCAAAAAAGGATGGATGGATTGTGTGAAGGATGATACAATGATTTTTGGTGTGACAGATGTATGTCAGAATAGCGGAGTGTGGAAGGAAGACATATTGTGCCGACCTCAAATAATTGGCATAAGGTGAAACTTTAATTAATTAATTCTAATTATAATAATTTTATTTGCATAATATTTTCATTAGTATACATACATACCTATATGACACGCGGGTGCTGCCCGGATGCAATGGATACTAAATCAGGTATGCACTGGTATGATACGTTCTTAATACCGTTTGACGTTTGACCGTATCATATTTCTTACCGTGCCTGATACGTTCATAGTACGGTTATGATACAATACGATGTAGTGGGCAGAGACCTTTATAGAGAAAGTACTCTACCAAGCAACTTTTTTTGTCTCACGGTTACAACAATTATTTTGAAGGGTGGCCCGTATAGGGTGGAGAAGCGAGACGGAATGCTCCTCAGTCTCAAAGGAAGATCTTCCAGCGAGGCTATTGTTCCTCGGAGGCCTATTTTTTTTTTATTGGACTTGACTTTATGTTGTTGGTCCGAAGACCTCACAACTTTACCGGGGTTTTCGGGGCGAGTGCCTTTGCGAAGCGAAGGCGCTCGAGCCTGGGGGCAACTTGCTCGAGGGGCTCCTAGGAGTTTCACCTCGGCTGGACTGTTGCCATGAGAGGGGATGAATCTAATGATACCCACCATAGGGCGACACAATGCACTAATTGAGAGCGGGCGACGGGTAATATAAAGCCCGAGAGGAAGGATCCCGGCGGACCGGGATCGGCGGTTCGCGGTGGCCTATACTATCTTACTGCCGTTTCGCAACGTGTTATGGTTGGGAGAGAAGAAACGGCGAAAGAAACTTCCCAGCAACACGCCTAGTCTATCCTATGGGGGGCTGTGTCTCCTGGCGTCCCTCGCGGGGACGTGGAGAGATCGTGATTGGCGGCGTCGACGCCGCCGTCTGTGTCTGTCTGTCGGTGCCTGCCAGCCTGCCGTCCTAACCGCGGGCGGGCTGATCCGAGCCAGCCGTTTTGTGATACCGTCGACCTTGTCCGTGAGGATGTTACGCGGTCGTCGCACGAGAGCCTTTCGTCGAGGCTTATAATCGGACGCGGACACGACGAGGGGATTTCGATGGTGCGGCGCTAGATCGAAATACTTACGCGAGAGCGACGTAATGTAGTTTTTGATGGAGGGAAGCTCCAGATCGCGGTGGATGTCGACGTTACGCATATAGAGAGGAGCACCGACGGCTCTGCGCATGAATTTATTCTGAACGATTTGCAGTTTCTTTAAAAGGGAAGGCTTGGCATGGCCGAATACCACACTCGCGTATGTCATGATCGGGCGGATGCATGTTTTATATAGAGTAAGCTTGTGTCTGAGGGACATTTTGCTTCGTTTATCTATCATGGGTGCTAGACGACCCATCACAAATCGCGCTCTATTGCGGACTATAGTGATATGCTCGTTGAAGCGCAAGTTCTGATCTAGGGTGACACCCAGGTATTTGGTGTACTTTGCCCAGGGGATCTCTTGTTCGTAGAGAGAGATGGCTTTTAAGCGAAGGCAAGCGCGTTTGGGAGAGCGAAGTGTGCCCGGGGAAAAGAACATTGCTGCGCTTTTCTCCGGGTTCACCTCTATCCTCCATTTGCGAAACCATTCGCCTAGCTCTGTTACAGCTGCCTGTAGCCGGACGCAAGCCATTTGTCGGTTGTGATCTGATGTATAGAGTGCGGTGTCATCCGCGAAGAGGGCCAACTCTACATCTGGAGTTTTTGGGATGTCGCTGGTGTACAGCGTGAAGAGTAGTGGAGACAGGGCCGAGCCCTGTGGTACACCGGCTGTGAGTGGGTGAGGGGACGAGCGTGTTCCCTCCACTCGAAAACGGAAGCTACGGCCTAGGAGGAAGTCTCGTAAGATGAGCACGAGTCTGTCTGGCACACCGAACTGGTACAGCTTGTAAATCAAACCGTTATGCCAGACCTTGTCGAAGGCCTTAGCTACGTCAAGGAACAGTGCGGCTGTTCCTATAGGGCGAGGGCGATGGGCAAAGTGGGATAGTATGTGCTCCGTGATGCGGTGCACCTGTTGGGCGCATGAGTGTCTGGCACGGAATCCAAACTGCTAATCGGGTAGTAGATGTTTGCTGATGGCAAAATCTCTAAGTCTAGAGAGGATGACCCTCTCGTAAAGCTTGCTGAGTGTGCTCAGTAGGCTGATTGGACGGTAGCTGGACGGTTTATTAGCCGGTTTTCCAGGCTTGTGAATACCGATGACGTCTGCTTCCTTCCAGATCGCGGGGAAAGAGCAGTTTGTTATGGCGGCATTGAAGATGCTCACTAAGATCATAATCAAGTGGCCGGGGAGGAGTTTTAAGACGCGATTGTTAATGCCATCGATCCCTGGGGCCTTTCGCGGTTTGAGAGACTTGATCAGATCTTGCACTTCTTCGACCGTGACTGGGTCGAGTGTGGTTTCCGTTGGTAAGGAGGATCTACGTTCGACCTCGGAGTCCACCTCCGTCAGGTGTGACTGGTCGACGTTTTGTGTAGTGGGGGAGCATTGAAGCTCTAGACTCTGAGCAAGGCATTCGGCTTTCTCCTCATCATCGAACGCCTCGGTGTTGTCGGCTCTTTCTAGCGCGGGTATGACAGTGAGGGTATCTGATTTGAGAGCTCTAGCCAGCTTCCAGTACGCCTGGTGAGTTGGTTCGATATCTCTCAACGTTCTGTCCCAACGTTGTTCCCTGACTTCCCGGATACGTAGTTTGACCTCGCGTTCTAGTTGGCGGAGTCGGACTCTGTTGTCTTCGGTGGGATATCTGTCGTGAGCTCTGGAGGCGGCTCTCTCTTTTCCTCAGCAGTACCCTCACTTCGTCCGGCAGGCATAAGTGGCGGTCATCCTCCACTGGCACCTGTCTGGACGAGTTCCACACTGCGGATTGAAGGTGGCTGGTGAGGGCCTCGATCGCCGTCTCCGTGTCTTGGCGGGATTCGATGTGGTCCGGGATGCGGTCCAGGTCTTGTGATTCGGTTGCCTTGAGGAGGTCCCCAAGTCTCAACCAGTCCACAGAGGTCCTAGTTTCAAATGTCTGGTCCGTCTGTGGTCCTAATTTGAGGATAACCGGGCGATGGTCCGAGTCTATATCGTCCATCGTTTCGATCGAATGGAACTGAAGAGTTACGCCCCTCAGTAATGCTAGGTCGAGAGTGTTTGGGGTCCCCCAGTCGCGGTTGGGGGGGTATCGTGTGGGGGTCATGGGAGTTATTATATCAAACAAAAGATTGTCTGGTATATTTATTAGGGCTCTGCCATTGGGGTTCATGGTATTGCAATTCCACTGGTCGTGTTTACAGTTCAGATCTCCGGCTATTATAACAGCTGGGCCTAAGTTGAATAGGGCTTCTAGGTCTTTCTTAATAAGGGTTTTCTGGCACGCGAGGTATGCTGAGACTATGACTAGAGGTTGGTGGCCAGTCATTGCTAGTCTGCAGGCGGATACCTCCATACCTACTAGTGGTGGGGTGACTAGAGGCATGCAGTGTAGAGATCTTCTGAAATAGATCAGGGTGCCGCCACCACGGCCTATCCTGTCATGTCTAGTGACCCGATAGTTAGAGATCTTTGGATCTCTTTCACTCGGTTTCAGGAAGGTCTCCTGCACTAGTAGTATATCTACTTGATTGGTAACCAGGAAGTCATGGACCAAGTCGCGCTGGTTTCGAAGGCCGTTGGCGTTATAAGTCGGCAGAGTCAATGAGCGTGGTTTATTTCTACCTACATGCGCCATTTGTTACCGGTAACAATAATTTAACTAGGTTGTTTAGTTATAACGACCTAAGTACCTGGAGGAGGTACGCGTGATCCATTTCGATCACGAGTTGATCCCGGAGGGAGGGTTGATCAGACTCTGCAACTTGTCTCAGTTTTCGAGCCAAGAGTTGGACCTCTGCTAGGTCGAAAGGCAAGTTCTTGGCGAATTTAGTCGCCAAGGCTAAGTCCTCCGCTAAAGAGTGATGATGTGACGGCCCAGAAGGTGCTTTTAAAATGGGGACGGGGGCAGGGGTTGCTGGGGGTAGGCCGGCCAAAATTGGGGCGCGCGTCCTTAGTGGAGGGAACGCTTCCGTCGTGGGAAGACCCGTCCAGTGATTTACCACTGGAGGGGGGGCCGCCACGAATGCGGGTTTGTTCGGCACTTTTCTAGTGCCTTTTTGGGCGTTGCCCTTTCCGACCTTACGTTTGGGTCGGGGGCGGCAGGACAGCCTCTGTAGTTAGCGGGTGACCCGCTTGGCCGCAGAGAATGCAGCTCGGTGGCTCGGGGAGTCCCAGGTGCGTGTGCACTCTGAGGTCCCGTGGTCGCCCAGGCACTTGACGCACCTGGGACGGGATTGACAATGTAGGGCATAGTGCCCATAAAGTTGGCAACGATGACACTGCCGCAGTGTATGTTTTGCGTGTGGGCGTTCCACACGAAGGCCAGAGAGGCCACAGACCTTCTCAAGTTCGAAGATCTTTTTCCCCTCTGGGGAGAGGTCGAGGACAACCAATACTAGGTTTAGAGGAGACTTTGTTGCGTCGCCTCTGTGCATACGGTGCACTTCGTGTACCGGTACAGCTTGGGACTTAAGGTCCTCGAGAATGTAGGAACACTCGATTTCCTGTGGGAGTCCGCGGATTACAGCCCAAAGGCGTTTTTCTTCCGGCAGGGCATAAGTGTAGTAACCGATTTTACGGTCACATAACAAGGATGTTAGGGAGCGGTGGTCACTTGAAGACGTGACCATAACTTTGATGCCGTGTTGGGTATCACGGGCTTCTTTATAGAGATTGCCTTACCTGGCAGCTCCTTAGCGAGTTGAAGCCAATGGGCTTTCTCGCGGATGATCAGGGGTGGCGGCGGGCGCTGTGAAGGTGGCCCAGGGCGGCTGGAAGGTGCCGCTGTTGGTTTTGTGCCCGCAGTGGGAGCGGGGTTGGGGGACCTCCCTCTGGGTCTTCCGTTTTTTGGTACGATTGACGGTTATGAAACCGTCATCGTCCTCGTGGTTTAAGGGGATGTTCGCGGGAGGCGCGACATCCATGGGGGTGATTTTATCGGCCGGTGGAAGAGGGGCATCCCTGAGGTATTGCGGACCGTCAGGAGATAATTCGATTTCTCGACGAGAATCGATTACGCGGTGTATGGGCGATCGCGAACGCGATGTCGTCGAACTCGCGGAGCTCGATCGCGGTTGTCCCGACGCGGAACCGCGAGAAAACGAGGCGCGTGATTTTGGTGCCACACGGTGGGCATCGTTGAGCGGGGGTGCGGGCGGCGGGCGCGCCGGTAAAACGGCGGGTACGGATGCGAGGGGCGCGGGGGGCGCGGGCGCTAAGGCAGAGCGCAGGTGGTCAGCGATAAGCGCGGTGGCGGGGGTCGCGGGGGGTGCGGTGGTCGCGGCAGATGCGGGTGCGGGGGCCCCTTGCACGTGTAACTTGCGGGACACGGGTTTCTCGGAATTAAGTTCCGAGATAACGGACGCCATTGATTGGGACTCCGGAGTCCTCAAAAATTGGTCGAGCGCTTGAGGGAATTGCTGTCGTAAAAACGACAGCAAACCCTCCAACAGCAATGGAGAGAGCTCCACGCCGTCCATTGTCCCTGAGGGGGACGAACGATTTGGTGGAAAAACCACCTGATGACGCACTATTCACTGCACTGTCACAGAAAAAAAAAAAAAAAAACAGATCGACCGGGTGAACGAACGAACACAACGAACACGAATAACGGACAGCCGAGGCGGAGCGGGAGACGTGCGCGCGCGACGAACGACAACGGGCGAATGTCGGAGGCCTACTGTCGGAAATTAGTATATATTCTTTGCACGTTTCGGGAAACGTTTGCGACCTCAATTATTGCACAGCGCCATCTATTGGCTTATAAGTGTTCCAGTAAAGTTCTTATTATTTTTATATTACTTTCACAGCTCCTAGTATAACGTGCCTTTACCGCCATTTTATCGTAAGCGACATTTGGACCTAAGAATATTCTTTGTTGCAAAAGATATTTTGGTTTGGAAACTTTCAGTTTTTGATTTGGTATGGTCTAATCTAAGTAAAACTAAAAGTCTTAAAACTTAATAATAATAAGTTAAAAATAACTTTTGTAACGGAAAATATACTTAAGTTCAAAATGTCGCTTACGATAAAATGGCAGCAAAGGCCCGATATATAGGTACTTATTATAGATTGTTTCATTAGCTTTTTGTCCTACCTGTTTGGGCGTCTTGTCAGAGCTGTTCTTTGAGGACTGCCCGTTGATGGCTGCGGCGGCGTTCGCGGCTACTTCGCGGGACACGCGCTCAACCTGATCCACAAAAAGATAGTTCAGAATGTATAAAAACAAAAAATAATTAAAGTCGTGGTAGCGTAATGGCTAGCGCACGCGTCCAAAGCTCAAAGGGCGCGGGTTCGAATCCTGGCCGAAACGCATGCACCACCATGCACCACTTCGGCAGTTTTCTGATCTAATATACATATTGTTACAATTACTACGTGCTAAAAACGGTGAAGGAAAACATCGTGATGAAACCTGCACATCGAGATGACCAATGTGTCAAACCTGCAAGTTGCCTTGGACTAGCGTGGTGGGTATACTCCCCGTTCACCCATAATGGGAGGCGCAAGCTCAGCAGTGGTACGTCTATAGTGGTACTCTTATTATATTTTGTTTAATCTATAATATTATAAATTCTAACTATGCCGTCTGTACATGAAGCTATTCAAAAAAAATATTTTCTTGTCTGTTTATCTGTTTGTTCGGGATTTACGTAAAAACTATTGGGCCGATTTCGATGCGGTTTTCGCTGATGGACAGCAAATTCTTAGACTTAAAATCTGCGCTACTTTTTATACCCGGGAATCCCTCGGGATTTTTTCTGGTAATTAATTAAAATAACCAGATTGAAAAAAAATCGAAGCCCAGTTCAACTTTTTCACTCATCGATAAAAAATGACGTAATTTCGTGACGTCACATTTCAAATTCTAATATATTTAAGCTTTAGACACGAAATTCGAAAATATTAATGAAAAGCTTCAAAATATTTCCAACTCTATCTTTAATTGAAACACTCCTGTGTTTAAATTATTAAAAATAATAATTTCAATGTGAATAAAACTAATTACGGAACTGCTGTTATATATATATATATATATATATATATATATATATATATAATTGAAATCCACATATATAGTGACTCATCACGATATCTCAGGAACTATAATACCTATAGACTTGAAATTTGGCATGGACCTTCCTTTCGCCAAGTAGAGGTCAGCTAAGAACGGATTTTACAGCACGCAAAGCGGGCGGGTATCAGCTAGTAGTTTAATCATTTTTTGATGTAAATTCGCAAAATATGTAATGTCACACTAGGGAGGGAGAAGTCTCACGAAGGTGACAAGGACGGGGTAGGGGTACAAAATCACGAAATTCGTGTGACGTAATTTGCCGATGGCCCCCTAAGGGGATGACAAAACGTTTGTATGGTTACCATGGTGTCGAGATACTCGGGCAGCCGCTCTATGGGGTTGTTGGTGTGTATGAAGAAGTGCGGCGAGCGGCGCGCGAGCAGCCGCAGCGCGCGCCACCCCCACCCGCCACACGCCGTGCGCCGCTTGCCCCCCGCCGCCTCCAGCCCGGACAGCATGTACGACTCTGGGGCAACGTCATCATTCGATACTTGATACATTACAACAAATCGTAAAATAACATTCATATAAAAGAGCAGGCGTCAAAATATCTTGTAAAGGATGATTTCCATCAAACGGCCGCATCGCATCGTATCGTATCGGAAAGGGTACAAACGGATGCAGCGACAAGCGATCGCGTCCGACGCATACGATCAGCTCCGTACCGTCACTTGCTTAATTTACCACTATAGTACCGTGAATTTATGTCATAAAGACACGTATGCTGTTACACTAAACAAACGAATTTTTCTTCTAAATCCGTGATTGAGTGACGTCTGCAGTGCGTACACTTTCGAGTATGAGTGGTGCCGCTTGGTCACGGCTTTGAGTGCACGCGACGACAGCCGAACGGAGCCGATTGCGCGTCGCAGCATACTTTCAGCTACGATCGCGTGTCGCGGAAGACACCGGTCAAGCTGCTGTGTGTGCGGCTTGTTAGTATAGACTTTAAATACTGTATACATTTCTAAATCAGTGTTCATATAAAAAAGAGGGCGTTAATTTATATTGCTATCAATTTACTGTTAAAATAAATAAAATAAAAATTATTTTTATCACAATATTTTAAAAGTTTGATTTTAACATGGGTATTTGAAAGCCCACTGTTTTATATGAACATTGTTTCAGATTTTATAGAAAAACGTGTCACTTACCCAATTACATATTATTTAGTGCAGGTTGCCTGAAAGAGATCACTATAAGTGATAAAAAATTTAATTTACGGTGAACAGCAAAATGCTTTTATTTATTTAATCATTTTTATTGTACTCACCTAAAGACGGCATAAAATCTCTCTCTTTCGTGCGACACGCGGCGAGGTTGTCCGGACACTTGTTCCAGAGTTTAGTCAAATCATTACTGAAATTATTAAATAATTTCCATCATACACAGGTCTCTGTAACGTTTCTAAATTATACTTATCTAAAAATTGGAAAACACATAATAAACAAGTATTTAAAAATTTGAAAATAGAACTAACTAACAAACAGGTGCACTCACTTTCCCATGTATGATTTGTTTTGACCCTCGTACTCTTTAACGATATCGCCAACGGGGCGTCGACGTTTCCTCGTCTTCTTTATCTCATCACCAGCATCTATCTGAGCTGGTTGTTTGGGTTTCTGAAATTCTGAAAGAATGTGAAAATAAACACTTATCTTTGGCAATATAATATTTTCTTATGTTTTTAGTACAAACATGTATAAATCTTGTACAACTTATGTAATGTTTTCGGTTTTCGCGGTTTTATTGTGATTGTGTATTACTACTGTCTATCTCAAATGCGACGGTATGGCTGACACATCGCATAAAACGTAACTTGTAGCGGTATCTTGTACTTGACTTATGAAATAGATATAAATGAATACTTCTTACTGTTTAAAAGTGACATTATAATTAAACTCACGATGTTTTACTCTTTAGTTACATAATTTTCATGTAATATTTTATTATTATTATTATTTTTTTTTTTTATTAGAATCTCCAACAAAGGTTACACATAACAGATTTATAAGTATACATAACTTTAAATTTGAAATCAATGTGCTCCTTCAATAACTGGAGACCACGACATGCGTAAAAAACTAGTCATATAAATTTAATGTGTTATATACAATAATACTTATATAAAGAGCTAAACAATATAATATTATATATTCGTGATGGAATACACAATTACATATATAGATAAATTAGTTTATTAATAAAAAATAAAAAATGTAATGTCATATGTACACAGATATCATCAGCCTTTATCAAGCTCACTCTGTAATACCTTTCTCAAGAATATAGTCTTTGTTCCCAAAAAAGGATCGATGTCATTGAAATTACGGTTATAAGTATCACCAATTCTTGAGAAAACAGAGTTCTGTCCGTAGTTAGTACTATGGCTATTTAACTGACGTTTTAAAGTTACATACTAAAAGTAATGAGAGTAGTGAAAAGTATGCCCTTAGTATGTCACAATTTGTATCTAATTCAAAGGTCAAATATAAGAAATTGCTACAAGTTACGCTCTAAGAGATGTGTCAGCCATATCGTCGTATTTGAAACAGTACTTACCAAGTGACCTGAAATAAAATTTAACAAGATAAGTCCAATGTGCGTTTTAATCCTAAAAAAATCTTTAAACGAAAATACACCGTATCGCCTAACAAATCTTAATCCAATTATTTTATTTCTTTTAAATATTTACCTGTCACGCTATACGGGTCCGAATGTTGGGCCACTAATTTGATGACTAAAAATGTCCAAAATTAGCAAGAATGTTTCATGGATGTGTGGTACAAGAATGAATAAGGTGAGAAATGACACAATGACATAAGAGGATCTTTAAAAATTGCACCCGTGATTGAAAAATTGAAAGGAAGAAGACTAAGGTTGAAAGACATAAGAAGGGATGAATGTCATGTGATCAAAATAATGTTAAACTGGAAGATTGATGGGTCCCAATTTAAAGGTAGATCAATAAAGAGATTAACGGGTTGTATGAAGGATGAATCATGATGATTTGTGGTATGACAGAGGACATATGCCAGAATAAAGAAGTACAAAAAGGGTGTTAACCCGTTATTAGTTACCTGGACAACCATCGTTTTTCCAACTGTTCCAATGTTCTTCCCTTTTGAGAATATTTTTGACACATTCAGCAAAGCTTTTGCCGTTGGGAGGTGTTTCACTCAACAAGCGGTAGACAAGAGCTGTTGTGTCTTTCACCCAATCAGCTTGATCAGATTTCAACTCTTGGGTTTCCCTGAATATAAAAAGAGATATATTTAAAATACAACTAGATAATTGATATAATAAGTTTAGATTCTTTTATTTTTTATTGTATATATTTGTTAGATATTTTTGATGTAATATTTAATTTTTAAGGTGGTTTAATTTAGTTATCCAAGTAAATCAATTTATTTTCATTTAAAGTCTTACTTATATAATATTTTACATACTTATATGTTTATTAATGAATAAAATATGATGTATGCTGCATATCCTATAATATTTATGTATGCCACCTTTGACAAGTATAATCTGTTTTATTCCTGCCACGGGTTGTCTGGAAGAGATCACTTCTTAGCGATAAGACCACCACATTGTGCACATTTAGAATATCTCTAGGCTATTAGTTTTTCTGTGTTTTCTGTAATGGTGTACACATTCAGATTCAAAAGTTTTTATTGAAAATAAGTTCCACTGGAGAACACCTTTTGAAGGTCATAATAAATATAGGTTAAAATTTAATTTCACTACCCAGTCTATGTACGATAAAGTGTTATCTATCTATCTAAATCATTAAAAAAATCTAGGAATATCTGAATATCTGAACCATCTACATTGCTAAATTAACTTAGAATATCTTATAAGTTAGGTTGCCTGGAAGAAATTGCTCTAAAACCAGGGATTCCTAAAAGTGGTCGATATCGACCTCCTGGAGTCGGAGTCGGTTTCCCAGAGGTCGACGTAAACAAAAACTGATTTTGGGGGTAGACGAAGCCTAAAAATCTACCCCTATTAATTAACACAAGATGTTATTTGAAACTTTCAAGATACAGATAAAGTTGTGTTACCGTTTTTTTTTCAAAAATTAATTACCTACTTAGTATTTTTATGTAATTTGTATTAATAATTATTACTTAAAATAAATAGAAATAAAATTCAGTAAATATTAAGTATATTTACTGCCAGAAATAGTTTGGGAATCTGTGCTCTAAGTGATAAGGATGCCTATATTTTAATTCATTGTGTCATTGTTTTGGTGACTAATAAAAAGTTATCTATATATGTAAATAATATTCATTTATAGGTAGGTACATATAAAAATGCATTTGTGTTTGTACTATATAAGTCTTTGAAAGTCTCTCACTGCATTAATAGAATTTGGTAGAAGTAGTAAGGTAGTAGAAAAGTAGACATTAGAATTACTGGCAATGCTAATACAAATATCAATATCATTTTACAAGTACACAGTTATTATTGTCCAATCATAATCTCTCCATGTCCCCGTGAGGGATGCCAGGAGACATAGCCCCCCCATAGGATAGACTAGGCGTGTTGTTGGGAAGTTTCTTTCACTGTTTCTTCTCTCCCAGCCATTAGAGGTTGCGAAACGGCAGTAAGATAGTGTAGGTCACCGCGAACCGCCGATCCCGGCCGCCGGGAACGTTCCCCTCGGGCTTTATATTACTTGTCGCCCATTCTCAATTAGTACATTGTGTCGCTATCTAGTCAGCATCATTAGATTCATCCCCCTTTTGTGGCAACAGTCCAGCCGAGGTAAAGCCGCCTAGGGAGCTCTCTCGAGCAAGTGGTGGCCCGGGCTCGAGCGCCTTTGCGGAGGCAAAGGCACTCGCCACGAAAACCTCGGTAAAGTTGTGAGGTCTTCGGACCAACAACATAAAGTCAAATCCAATAAAAAAAGTCATTATTGTTATTTTGTATATGTGTTTTATAATTGCAAGCTTAAAACATGAATAAAACCATTAAAGGTGAAGCACTAAAGTTTATAATTAAAAATGAAAAACAAGATTGTCTATTTATTTATTTAATTTCTAGTTATTTTGTTCTTCGTGTTTTTCAGTATCTAATTTCATTATTCATACTTTGCTTACTGCAAGGTATGTTGCTGAGTTACCCATGTCTAATAAATATCATTATTTTGTAATATAATTATTAAAGAATTTATACTTACATTTTGAATTTCACAGTGGATGTCAAATATTGAAACAGTATAAGAAACTGTATGAGCACACATCTCCTGAAATTCGAGTCTGATAACTGCAACTCCAGCAACTTCTGGTTGGTGAGAAACTTTGCAAAGTAATGTTGTTCCTTTGAGCCTGGTATTTCCACTTCCACATTGACTGCTCTTAGTCTGTTCAGTTTGGATTTTTGTAACTCTACAGCTTCTAGTTTATATGATGAAAATGCTGAGAGAACGCTTCCTGAATGCTAATAAAAATTATTTAATAATAAAAATGTATGATTGATAAACTTAGTTATTAGATTTCATAACTTAATTTTTATAAATTTTAGAAGAAAATATTTATAAAATGAAAACTTTTGACCACTTATATCAAATTAATCTCTTTTCTTTATGTTTTGTTGCTTGTTACATTATTTTAACTGAATAAGGCCCAAGAATATACTAAGAATGATATACCACTCAACACAAAGAAACCCCCACATCTTATGACGTAAGTATAGTGTACATCAAACTCTATGGCCCCTACAGATTAGCTGCACCAGCTCAGAGGTGGCAGTAACTACTTTTCATTATAAGGACTTGTTTACTTATTTATCTGCTTTGAACTATCAAATGCTAATAAAATTACATTTTAATGGTTTTAAGTGCAGCAATTTATTAGATTTTTATTATTCCAATGTTTCTATCACTTTTCAGTAGCCATAATCACGGAAGACAAAGATGTCAAGTGTCAATGAGTATTGTTAAAGATTAAAACCCTTAAAACATAGTTTTATTATAAAATGCTACTCCAGGAAACTACTTTCATGAAAATATTACTCCCAAAACTTTGTAGTACCTAGATTAAAACATTTTTGATCTATTGCCAGAACTGTGCAATATTTGTTAATAGGATGGAAACATTTTTACCCTTTTATACATATAAAATTAATGATGAAAAATAATTAACTTACAGCCACAAAAGTTTTCCATTGAATTTTATTATAACATGTGTTTGGATTCCTGAAAAAATCCTGCAGACTCCAAAATCGACAATACAAATTATAATCAATACTTAGTTTGCTTTTCTCATTATCCACTACCATTTCTTCATCCAACGAGTCTTTAAGTGTACTGGAACTTTCACCTCCAAACTCTGTTACATTTTCTAAGTTAAATTCAGAGACAATATTCAATCCTGACCTCTCAGAAAAAGGAAAGAATTTTGCAAGAAACAAAAGAATTCTCCCACAAAATACAGTGTTCTGGGATCTGGATAAACGCCTTAATAAATCATTACACATTCTTAAAAGATTGTTTTTACATGCCACAAAGAATAGTTCTTCCTTCCATATGCTAACTCCATTTTCTACATATGAAAACATTTTTTCACACTTATTCAAAGTCAAAGCATCGAAGATATCACCTAGAAGAACCACTGGCATGGTAGCAGTAACCATCTGACGTCTACAAGAATCTATGCAGAAGGAAACGTAATTTTCCAATGTGTCTGGGTCCTCAACCAAAAGTTCGAGCAACTTATCTCGAAAAGCTTGGTCCATTGCCGCTTTTCGATCAATTTCATTTGTGTTCTTGGAAAATGAGTCTAGTAGATCAATGTTGTTAGTACTGAAGGCTTTAGAGAGTACATCCTGTAACAAAATTAAGCCGAAAGTGATCAATTTCTGTTGTTTACACATAAAATTTAAGAAAAGGTTAGGTTATACTTGCCTTGTATTTAGCTCGCAGCCCTTCGAACCCTAATTTCTCGGTCATATTGATATATCTCTAACACACTATATTAACAATTTTATACAACAGCTCAGCTTATTTAGATAACGAAATAAACATATCGTAAAAATTGACAATCCTTATCGTTTGCAACAAACAGTCAAGAGCGAACATTTTAGATCAGGGCGTTCTATCAGTAGCTCACAACGCACAAGATGCTCAGGTAGCCGTTCCACAAGGCGACCGCGGTTATTGTGGTCGTGGAGAAAACGTCACTAATGACGTCATCATTTTCGATCACCAACACTCACAACAACCCATGTCAAGAGATGGGTTGAATAACCGTTCCACTTAGGTTTACGATTCTAACGCCGGCAAGCAAGTGGAACAGGAATAATCTCGGTCATGAATGTGGTCGTTGTGAGTCTTAAATGGAACGTAGCCATATGGCGTGTTCCTTTAATATTCAACGCCCCATAATCCGTTGGTATCGTAAATATTTTTTTATATAATTTGATTACAGATTCAAAATTATTATGACCTGTTGAGAGTTAACTAATTCTCCTAGCGCCCACGGTCTTAAAAAAGTACTCTAATAAAATAGTGAATAAAGCCCAGCACCAAATTCAATTTCGTCAAATGAACGCACAGCGTAACTATTCTAAGTACCTCAACTTTAACTATTGCTACTAATTCCAAATCACCACCTTTTTATAAACTGATGTCTCCGAACTTAAGTTCGAGGTTTCTGTTTGTGTATGACCAAGCAATGGTGCCAACAAATACAAAAGAAATTTATCTTTCTTGACTTTGAATCACATCGAACAAGATCTTTGAATATGAAAACTAATTTTAATGTATTCATGAAATCTTTACGATTTGTGTTGATATACTTTTTAATAATAGGTGTTTATATTATTAATAAGTATATTTGTTGTTTACATCAAAACTTTATATGGATTTGAGTTAAAGTGAAAATTATCATTCATACAAGATCTATACATGTTTATGACTTGGCAACTAGGCCTTTAAGCCAGATCTTAGATTATAATGTAGTTTCTTCATTTCCTTAAGCCTATGTGTAGCACAGCTGAACTGTAGGTTATCAGTTGGTGCTATTCAACGGAGTTCTTGCGACAACTCAAAAGGCCACATTTGACTATACAGTTCACATTTCTCACAAAACACATAATTACTACTTAAAAACTATCAATATCTTACAACTATTGTTAATTTTAGAGTAATTTTACACATTTCTAGAAAATAAAACTGCATAGCACAACATCTTTCAGTTGCCGCCAAAAACTCCAGTCACATAAGAAAAAAATTAAGTCGGCGCCACGAAAAAGTCCCTCAGACACGTGGCACTGCAATCGCCGCACTTGTTCCTTTCAGAGTAATTATTTGATAATCCGTAAATGGATGTAGGTAATTACTGAACAATGAATACAAAATATTATGACCACTATACCAGCAAAATTCTATCAAATAACGGAGCTACCACTTTTAGTTCCTTTATTTTTCATAGGACTTATTTTGTGGCACTGAAGTCTAAGAATTGGTTGTATGGACTAAGATTCCCTTGCCGGCCATTGTGGTGAATTCTACCACTACTTTATTACTTTCTTTAAAATATTATTATAAATGGGAGGAGTTTTTGGCGGGAACTGAAAGGGGACAACGTGCTGTGCAGTTTTATTTTCTAAAAATGTGTAAAAGTACTCTAAAATGAACAATAGTTGTAGGATATTGATAGTTTTTGAGTAGTAATTATGTATTTTTGTGAGAAATGTGAACTGTATAGTCAAATGTGGTCTTTCGAGTTTTCACAAGAACTCCATTGAATGGCGTCGGTTGTAGCCTGCAATACAACTGCGCTACTATACGAAGACATATTATTACATCAGAATTGGCTGTATGGACTAAGATTCCTTTGCCTGCCTTTGTGGCAAATTTGAAAAACAACAACATTATTATAAATGGTTCTAATGATTTTGCACTGGCGTTTCTTGCGAATCAGATTGGTCAAAGCATAATGTAATAACTAACCCACCAATCATAGACTGAGTTCAATGTACGGAAGTGCAGCTGTTTAGATTGACTATTCGAATTTGACAGATTTGTGTCGTGTTGTGTAGATTGACTAGATTGTGGCGTCTTCTCTATTTATCTTTAGAAATTTATTGTTATTTATAGTTATTTTTAATCAATCTAGCGTATACTTAATTATGTACTAGAGAATTAATTAACTTAAGTAATAAATAGTGTTTAGGTATAAAAAAAGAATTAAGTGCATTCACTTTAAAAATATGGACCGTAACAATATGAGGTAAGAAGTCTCCTTTCCTTCACAATAACTTTCACGTATTTCCTAATGTTGTGAATGTACAATAAACAAAGGTTATGGGGCTGTTTTGTTTAAACAATTTCATATTTGACTATAAATAATGAAGTTACTTTTATAACCCAATCATTTGTTCCTATTGTTTTATGTAATATAATAAAATCAACTATTTTAAAATACATAATCTGGGATTAGTCGACCTAGATGCTTTGTAGCCACATTTCAATGCATATAACAAAGAACTACATATAATGTTTAAATCGTACAATACTATATTGGCAAAGATAAATATTATATTACATTATAGATATAATTTAGTGCAATTATTTTTTAGATCATAACACATTGATGATATATGACAGACCCTTCATAATAATCTAATATAGTTTATCAATAACCTTCATGTCATGATAACAATCAGGAAGTATGTATGATAAGCATGTTGTAATTAGTTTCAATATTTACAATTTGCAAAGTTATGAATGTCTATTTTAAATAGGGGCGGGATAGTCAAATCAACCAACATACTTCTTATCACCTTATAAAATAACATACACTATATTTTTTATGAGGATACCTGCTTATGACATCATAAATAGGTATAGATAAATTGGTCAAATAGCACATTATTTATGTATTGTTTGAAAAGTAATTAAAATTATTTCAATTTTAAATATAAGTAAGATGAAAAGATGTTATTTTAATGCCAGTTCTTTGATATAACATAACAAAGCAAATTTAAACAATGTAAATTATATTAATTATTTGAGTGTCCAAATGTAAGTTTGTAAAAGGGTTGATTGAGTGCTTAGAATGAAATCAGAATGCAAGTCTTCCCTGCAAGTATAGCCTTTTAATATATATAAATAATAAGTTATATATTTCAAATCTGTAGGAAATTCATTGTGTACATAAACTGTTTAAAAATTTAAAATACTATAAGTATAAAGAATATATTAGCTTCTTGTTTGTCATTTAATGAAATTATCCAAAAAAAACTGACAGGGGGGTGGGATAGGGAAAATAAGTAGGGGGAAGGCGAATTGGCTATCGGAACTCCCACTGATTAAAACATGATTAACTCAAGGCTAAATGGTTCACTCTAATATTCTGTGTGAGCTGGTATCACACTGGTCCAGCCGACCTAGCGAGATTTAATCAAGATTCCAGCACAGCTCTACAACATCAAAATTAAACAAAACATTAAAATAAAAATGAGCAATTAAATTAAATATAAACTTTAAACCATTAAACATTTTGAAGCTTACTCCTTAAGAATCAATTTTCATATAAGGGTCCCTGTATACAAATATTATGAGTGAAATAAATGCAAGCTTTAACCCAAAAGCATTAGGTTTTTTTACAAGCTTTTATTTAACTTACAATGTTTGTATGTATGTTCGGGTCAAATCTTGCAATTGAATTTTAAAGCAGTTATCCTCAACCGATTGAGATAAAATTTTGTATGCACATTTAATTTGGATAACAATGCATGGTTAGCTAAATGACGCCATTCTAAATCCAATATGGTGGATGGCCCAATATAGCGGTCTAGTTATTTTTCTTGCACTCCCTTGATATGGGTATCAAATTAAAGGTCTTGTTGAGAAGAATACAAAGAGAAAAGACTTCACTGTCAATCCAATATGGCGGACTTGTTATTTTTTTTGCACTTTCATGATATGAGCATCAAGTTAGTGTTTGCTGAAAAGAATATGAATAATTAAAAAATAAGAAATAAATGAATAGTAAAAAATATTTTTTTAAAAACAAACCTTTATTTAAAGCTCTAAAAATATTAAAATAAATTTTAAGTTAAACCCATTAATTTATTGTGTAATAACAATTTTTCCCTATTAATATTGTTACGAGTTTGCAGGACTCAAATTAAAATGCCATTGGAATTATTATAGAATTTATTAGAACTGTACAAACACATATAACACAGGTACAAATATAACTGAATACAACCAGTCCAAATGTAATGCACGATTCAATAACACGCGCAAAGTCCGTCACTAAATAGATTACCGAACGTGGTACACACGTCTTGCTTCGCTCTTGGTTATCGCTAGACTGCCGATCTCTCCATTGGGCCTTTGCCTTATACTGCACCTATACAATATGGCTGCCCGACCGCGGATACCGAATTTCTTAGAATCAGTTCGACATACATACCATAAAAGATTACAATACACAATGGGTTGTTTTCCAATTACAATTTTTAAACACAAAGTAAAACAAAAGAAGTCCAAATGCGGAAAGGTAATAAAGTGTGCTTTTATGGTATGCAGGTGTGAATCTACTTTTGTCGGCGTGTAGGTCGTAACAATATTATAAATGCAAAAGTAACTCTCTGTCGGTCTGCCTGTCTGTCTGCCTGTCTGTCTGCCTGTCTGCCTATCTGTCTGCCTGACTGCTATCTGTCTGCCTGTCTGTCTGTCTGTCTGTCTGTCTGTCTGTCTGTTACACTTTCACGGAAAAACTACTGGACCGATTTGTTTGAAACTCAGTATATATGTGAGATTCAAAGACTCATTCTGGCTCAGTAGCCAGACTACATATTATCTTTTTTAAATTTCTAAATTATGTTTCATTAATGTCACTGTCAAAATGTAATCAGAAAAGGTGTTCGATGAATCAAAGGAGTAAGACTGTTGTAAGGAAGTTTCTTTGCTTTTAAAAAAAAAATATATATGTGGATTTCGATTTCAATACCGAGGATGGATACAGGATACTTTTAATCCCGAAAAATGGGATAGTTTCCAGGATAAAAGTATATTTTCTGTTCAGCGGTTATACTTTCACGGACAAAACTATTGGACCGATTTGGCTGAAAATCGGTATATATATAATTTTAATACTGAGGGTGGACAAGGGATACTTTTCATCCCGGATAATGGGATAGATTTATCTAAAGGTTATCCCAAAAAGTAGGATAGGTTTTGTTTTTTTGTGATTTGCCATTTTGGTTATTTTGGTCACTTTTGTTGTATACAGATGATAGATGAGACTTGACAAAGAGACAGTACTTTTTATCGAAAATAAAACTTAAACGCATTAAAATAGGAGTTGAAAGTTTGTATGGGAAGACCAATCATTTCTCAAGTTTATAGATATAAAAAGTCATCATCTATAAAAATGCGATAGTAACTCGGTCTGTCTATCTGTTAAGCTTTGAGGGAAAAACTACCGCAGTACTGGATCAGTTTTGCTGTAATTTTGTACATAGTTTAGTTTTAATACTGCAAATGGACATAGATATTTTTCATCCCAAAAGATGGGATAGTTTTAGATATAAAATTAAGTGAATCTTACAGGGACAAATAGCACTAACATAAAAATTGAATTCAATGTGCCCTATATTAATGCTTGCTCTTTAAAATAGAGTTACGCACCAGGGTTTGACTCGCGGCACAGCCGCGCGATTAACCCTAGTATGATATAAAAGCTTGTCGCGAGATTTACTTGTGTACATATATATCTACATATTCAAAGACAATAACACTTAAGGAGTAAACTTCAGTCGTGCGTCAGAGTTGACACACAATTTTTTATTTTAGATCAAGCTATATAAACAGCGGTACGAGATCACTCCCGCATATGGGCAAACGTCATAACGGTGGTCATAATGGGCACAGCAGCAATGGACACAGTGCGAGATTGAGCCCACCGACCCAAATGCCACCAAACGCACACCACTATAACAATTTCAACACTCAACATGACGATCTCATCAACTATGTTTATGATTCATGGAATAAGGTGAGTACTATGTTTATAATTACACTAGCTGTGCTTCCACCATCCAACCACCTTTGGAAAGTTGTAGACCAAATTTTAGAATTCTAATGAAATTGTGGGCCTGAGAGAGTTAATTGTGACATATCATTTTTGGAAAATTGGTTAAAACAGTCCCATTTCAATTGTTGCATTTTTGAACTTATAAATTTATTCATAGTCTTCATAGTTGTTGTTAATTCATTTACCATATCACTGGGTAAAATTTGATATTGGTGTTTAACCATACAATTAAAGTTAATTTTCTACCAATTTTTAGGTAAAATAAAGGATAGGTAGTAAAATTAAGAAAAACATTAATAAATACTATTTTTTTTTCTTTTTTTTTAACTACTCGAGTTCCATACCCTTTTTTACAACTTAATTTCTATTAAAGTTTTTAGGTTTATACACGCTTATTGTTTATTTTGTTATTGTGTGTGACATTAATTTAGTGATTTTTATGTTGTAGTGTACCTTAAGAATAACTTATAATATTATTTTTTTCTATTTTTAATACTGAACTTATACTAATGTAGAGTGTATCTGTTACATACTGGTGTTGTGAGGAAGTGCATGTGCAGTGTGTACCTTATATCTATACCTATATATATCTTAACTAGTGCCATTTGTGTTGCTTTTCCTTTCTGTGCCTAGGTTATTAATTTTTAGGCTCTTTGTATGTCTTGGTTTGTTTGTAAAGTGTGCGTGTAATGCAATGCGGTGGTAGTGCGCGTTGGTGTGAGTATGTGTGAGTTTTGTTGTTGGTTGTGACTTTGTGTGGTGTTATAATTTATTGTTTAATTGTTGTGACATGAAAATTTTTCAGTTGGTGTAATTGATGATGGATGGTTTAGGAGGGGGATTATTGGCCCTCCATTAGACGTTGGTAATAAATACTGTTTATATTACTTTTTCTGCATAATATAGTTTCTAAAATATATTAAGATTGAATTGTGTATATTGTACTAAATAGAAATTAATGTAAGATACTGTTTAGCCTGAATAATTTGATAGTTGCCATTGTGTTTTACATTAGTGAGGCACATGAAAATTCCTATTGAATAAATAAATTACTCACATACCAAACATCCTGAACTTTTAATATGAATATTGTCAATTGTAAATTTCCAGGTGACACGCGAACTTGAGCGCGGCAGTGAAGATGCGAAGTACTACCAAGAAGTGGTAGCTCCACGACACTTGGCCAACTTCAGACCATTCGATCTCGAAGAGTGGTGGGCACGGAGGCTTTTGCAGGACATCAACCGCAACAAACATCGGTCTTAGTTCATGACGACATACGGTATTGTAATTTGGTGATACTTGTTTGAACACATTTCGGTCATTTTATTTGTAATTGTTAATTTGTTATCCTATCGAAAAATACATATGCAAAACAGGTGATTACTTACAGTATATTTCTATATTTTATCTAGAGGAGCTCCCTCGCCCGGAGGTTTGGCCTGTAATGTAACATTTATGATTTGATTTTGAGCATTGCATTACAATACTACCTCCCTGACTGACGTGCATTCGCCTGTAAGGAAACATTTATGATTCGGTTTTGAGCATTTAGTTGATTCCACAATGTCAGACGAAGAGGTCATTGTGTTATAAGTTGTATCAAAATATTACAGATTGTATCATTACAGGTTGCACACTGTAATGTTTGGTTCTCCTCCTTCACTGATGTAATGCTCGGATTTGTAAGCTACATTACAGATGACTGTTCACGGTGAGGGAGCACCTTAGGAATCTTTTCAATGTGCGTTTATACTATGCATGGAGTTTGCAAGTGGACTGTATAATTAGGAAGATTATAATTCACAAAATTTATTAAAGTAGATAGATAACACTTCCTTGTTGACCATATATATATATGTAAATTATTTTCATATTTTCATGGAATTCCAGTAGATGTGTACAGAAATAAATAGTTGCACTTTAGGTAAAACCCGATTTATATATCACCATGATGTTTTAGTTTTCTGAACTTATATGTATCGTGGAAATGTATTTTTTCTATTGGTGGAATATTACAAGCGTATTTACTACTAGTGGTAAAGATTAAATGGAGAGTTTACACCGTTTAGGCTTTTTCGAACTTACTGGGCATATTACAATTGCCATGTGCTGATGTTGACGGAAACTTCGTCGAGAAACTAGCATATTGTGATTACCGATGTGAGAAGTCTGTTAATCTGCCTTGCATAACCGGAGCGCGTATACTGTCTGTTCCTCTTAAAAGGGGAAGTAGGAGCCCGGCAGTGGGAAGTTTATAAGTTGATTTTATATTGAAATGATTGTATGCAACTTCAGCAACATGCATAATGCAAACATTTTTTCCCATTGGTAGAATAATGACATAAACTTATGTCAATTATCTACCAGTAGTAGAATTCTCATAAGTACATATATAGAAATGGACTGTAAGTAGCATGATATTATAAATCTAAAGGGATTATAAACACAATCCGAAACGATCTTACAATTTCATCCTTTGATTGATTGATCTGGGGCCCAATTCTGCCATTTCAATATCTTAGCGTTGTGAAGATATTTAACGTACGATTCCAATGAGATTGTCAAAAATTCGTATTCTAATAAAACCACAATATCTTCTCAATATCGTTGCGGCGGAATAATAGTAGTAAAAAATTGGTAATATTAATTTGGTAGCTCTTCAATGTTCATTTTGGCTAACGCCATTTTTGCAAAAATGGCTTAAGGCGAAATGAATATTGAAAAGGTAACAAAATTTCAAATATTTTTATTTATTATTTATATTATTAAATTATAATTTATATAGAGTGGCGTGCTCCCACATCTTTTGAATTAACAGAATACCGATATCAGGCAAAATTACTATTGTGGCCACAGTGTCCGGCGATTTTGACGAGATAGTAGTAGGAGAATTGGGCCCCAGAGCGGTGCATAGATTTTCGAAATAAAAGCAAAATTAAGTTTGTCAAATTGATATATGACGTAATACATTGAATAGTGTATTGATATTTAAGAAATTTTTGACAAATTAATAAAAATATTTTAAAATTTTAACCCTAATACATGTGAAAAGTATTATTTTAGCGTTTTAAATTTAATAAGCAAGTGATTGTGACATTTTAAAATTGATGGGATTAAACATATTGAAACCCGCGTTGATTCCGTTATGTCATAAAGGCTCATTTAAAAAAATACGCCCTTATTCATAATGGTTATAGTAGGTATATGGACTTCTTCATTATTTTTATCAAAAAGTGTTATTAACCTTTAGCCACCTGACGTGTTTTCAGTTACACTACCACCTGACGTCGGTCCTGGAGACCGCTGCATATTTCCTATGGTTATTATCTATTGTTTAAAATATTATATTTAATAAAAGTCACATCTGTATTTTCATTATATTTTTATTCATTACAAGTTTTTAAACTATTCAAAAGTATGCATTTACTTATCAAAAAACAACACTTAACTTAATTATATAAATTTTAGCAATAAATCTAGGAACTTTGAATATCTGAGATCTGAGTAGGAACTTTCTCTATAACACTATAGTTTTTACTTATTTACGACAAGTTCGTTATATAATCTCTAACTTAAAATAATTTTTGGCACGATTAAGGCACAATTATTATAAAATCACAAATTTCAGTCTTGGCACCTTTGACTGAGCTTGGTTCATGTTATTGATAGCATATGTCAAGCATTCTATAAAATATTGCCATCGGCCATCGTTGAGTTCTTCGAGACGTGGAATAAATTGCGCATTTCTGATCTAGCATGTCAACGCCGCCTTTTGTGCTATTGTAAAACATGATCATTTCCGGTTTTTGAGTACCTAAATCAATGGTTGGTGTATGGTGCATGCTGGACAGTAAAAGCACAGATTTGTTTTGCTTTGGTACAAAAGACATCAATGTAGCATCTGATGTGAACCCGAAAATGGCTGACCCAACTTCTCGGTGACGGTTAGAAAGAAACTGAGGCAGGATTTCACGTTTGTTTTTCTTCAAAGTTCCCACTAGTGTCAGTTGCTTTTCTTTTAGCTCATTCATAAGCTCCACTGATGTGAACCAATTATCAGTTGTCATATTTCTGTGGGTACCTTCTATTGAAGTTACCAATCTCAAAACTGCCTGGGTAGGTTTGTTCAACCTTTGGCACTCAGCTGGTAGGCCTATACCATCAGAATCTTTCCCTAAATAGGTGTAAGCGTCCAGCAGGTATCCAGTTTGAGCATCAGTAATGCACATGATTTTCAGACCATATATGTGTGGTTTTTTTGGCATGTACATCTTGAATATGCACCTGCCACGAAAAGCTACTAACATCTCATCTATGCAAGCATAGCTTCCAATTGAATAAATTTCTCTGCAGTTTTGAATCAACATGTCAAACAATTGGGAAATCGGTGCCGCCAAATCACTTGTATGACGTTCAATTCGGGTGCTTGCATCATCAAACCGAAGACAGTTGAGCAGTACTTCAAACCTGTTTTTGCTCATTATGCAGCGATAAACTTCTCTGCCTGTGCCATCTGTCCTACACCAGCATGTGTAGTGCGTGTGGTTTTCTTTGAAAATGGCAGTATAGTACAGCATACCAATGAAGGCTTTCAATTCAATCACATCTAGATCATGAACAGATGTTTCCTTCTGATAATTCGGTCGAATGTTCTTAATTTTTTCATTTGTATGCTTTACTATTTGTTCTAACATACCTTCAGTAAAAAACAAGCTCCACAAAACCAGGGGGTTTCGTATTTGCATGTAGAATATATTGAAAGTTTGGTTTGAGACCGGGTGGTTGCTGAATGACGTTATGCCGCCAAGTTCTTGTCCTTGAAACTAGAGGATGGGCTGATCAACGAAATCGGTTCTTACCAAAGTAGTTTTTGTGCCTTACCAATGGAACATCGTCGTCAGAAGATGAATCTTCCATCGGTAGGATGTTCCTGTATTCATTTTTAGCAGGTTGAAGCTCAGACCCGTCACCTTCTACTTCTGATTCGGACTGTCACTCACCTTCAATGATGTGATCCACAGCAACATCTACGTCACTGCAATCTTCATTCGGAAGTTCTGGTACACTCAGGTTTTCCGAATCTGAATCGGCTTCCTCTAGCCATCGTAGTACGTCTGATTCAGCCATTATTAACCTGTAAAACCAAAAATATACAGCATAACCAAACTAACGTAACTACCTGACGTCGGTCTCACGGACCGCATGCGAAATATAAATTACCTGTAATGCTTAATGCGCGCACGTCTGGAGCTGGCGGGGGAAGGGAAAAGTACATGGACACACAATTGCGTCGCGTGCGTAGTAACGGAATAATTTAAAAAACAAAATCGCCCGAGTCTCTGAGACCGGCGTCAGGTGGTTAAGGGTTAATAATATGATTATGAATAAATAAGGAAGTTAATATGTAATTTTCTCTTTTGATCTAGGTTATTTGTATAATGCTCCTGCTCCACCTGCGTTAGTGTTAATGACCAAACGCGTTTTATTTATAGCGTTTAAAAATAACGCTGTTAATGATTATCTACATTAGGGTATATACATAAGTTATCTGTCAATGTTTAACGTCATTAACCAAGGCGCATCTCAAATAATGATTAACCCCTGGCTACATCCGTGTGACATAATCAATAATACTAATATCATCCCAGGTGTAGCAGGAGCATAACAAGAAATATCTATAAATAAGACATTTCAAAGTATCACCATTACACATATATAGTTCTTCTGACATTAGTTTCTTATCTATATATGAAAGTGTCCCACGAATGTAAAACTTAAACTTACTAAGCAGCCTTTATTAAAGTATATTAAAATTTTATATAAGTAATAGTGTGTGCTCGGTTATGAAGGCAATAAGTTTTAACATCTGTGTGCGATTGAACATTTTTAAATGGAAGTGAAACATAAAGAGCACTTAGTTTTAAAATTATTAAACAGTAGTATATATCTAGCGTGTTAGTCGTGTTTTAATTACATAAGTTCATATTAATTTCCTGAAATTTGACTTAGAACGATTTCAAAGGTAATTTAACCTTATTCAACTTATAGTAAGTAGTACAACACTATTTGAAACTAGTCAATGCAGAAATCGGTTAGATCACGTGCACTAAAAAAATTCTGTTTGGAAAACTGTGAAGTTAAAATAGCCACTTTCGCTGACTCGTATTGCTCAAGTATCAAATTAAAACACAATTTTATATGAGTATCGTACGTACTCCCTAGATCTAGACACAGGTAAAATACGATTCTACAAAAATTGCTTGTTTTGATCGCAGTAATACATTTTCATCTGATAGTATACTAATGGTTTCAAATCGTGTTGGAATAGCTCTATTTAGTGCACTAATAGTTGTAATTCTTCTATCTGGATTAATGTAAAATTACGTCTATAAAGACCTGTATTCCAAGACAGCAAAGAGGATTGAAAAAAGCTTTCAGTGTTACCAACACTGCAATGTCACCCTACACCATAACGGCTTGAGACTTCGATAACACTTCTTAATTTTGGCGGATTATCATTTTAAGGAATGCAAGTAAATATTATTTTAGAATATGGGCCTAAGAGACCATACACTTATCAATGTACAAACAATATACGCTTTGAAAGATTAAATAGATAATAATCTTCAATTAATTATCCCGTTCAATGTCGATTCAGTAAGGTAATATGGCAACGATATTTAACAGCTGTAAGAAGAGATTACACATATCAAGTGCAAAATTTACGATAGCAATATAAAATTTAAAGTGGCGCAGGGAAAATGCAAAGAATACCATGGAATCTCACTGACTTGCTTTACGCTAATCAAGTAAAAATGGAAAAAAAGCAATTTATCTATATTGAAATTAACATCTTTCAACATGAGTATTAAATAGTTAAAAAGTCATATTCTTTTTCGTTCTTAAAAAATACGCGCGAGACAGACACTATCTTTGTTTCATATGTTCATTATTATTTATTATTAAAGAACCTTTAACACAGTGATTTGATTGGTGTCAGCGAATTTGGTAGAAAGCTAACACTTTATTAGACGTTGATAAAAAAATCTGAATTAGACCAGTTTTACTAGAAAAGTAGACCTCGACAACAATGGAAATTACTAAATATCAGGCAGACACAAACAGATTTATACTTTACAATCTCTAGGATCCAGTAGTTTGAGAGTTGGCCTGTTTAAACGGCAAGAGCACAAAGGTTACGAGTTCGATTCCCGGTAGGGTAAAGCTGCCTCCTATATTTGTTCTGGTCTGGGTATTATTGAGTTTACCGTTGTATATGACCCATAACATAAGCGCAAGTTTATTTAGCTCGAGAATATACAATGTACGAGTAGTGGGTAACCATCTAAAATTCCAAGAACTTGGCATCCGGCTAAACCCGCTTGTGGATTTTTGGCTAATGGTTGGATGACCCTCCAACCGGCAGCCGACATCTGACGGTTAACTCGTTAACTTGTCGGTTTTATTCGACAACCATTATCTAGCTGGCGAATTTATGGCGACGGCTGACGGCTAAGCTTGTAGGAAACCAGCTACATAGACACTGGTTGTTTGGAAGCCTCGTTATTTTATAATAGCACCCTGTCTGTGTCTCATATTATTGTTAGTTGCTATTGAACTGATGATGTGAAATATTATATTTAATTAATACAAAATATAGTTCAAGTGAAGTGCATTTCATTATATAGATAGACGCGCGTACACCAGATATGTAATTTATTACAGTCTACTAAAATATAAGTTTTAAACAAAGTTGTAAACTTTTAAGTTTTCAGTTTTATTTGAGAACCATTAGCCAATGCGAAGTAGTTGACAACTTAGCCGTGGCTATTTTGTGAACAATCGCTAATTAGCTGGCTTTTAAAATAGCTACCCATCTCTACAATGTACGTTTGCATGGCGATTTATTTATTAAGCCCTGTAACATCAACATTACATTTAAATTAAATACATACATTCCCATACATTCTGCGAATATGAGATTGACCTGGCCATAATGATTATAATTTTCCGTAATAATAGGATTGCTAATTTAACACTGGCCGTTAATAAGTCACACAGTACACTGAAAGACGAGAAATCGAAGCAACTTGCTCTTTATGACAGGATGCTTGGCTTAAGTCTAGCCTAGCTTAAATCAGTCGTCATAATATTAAATTAGCATCAGCTAGATATTATCATTAATTGTTGAAGTGCTTATAGATACCGCTGTAGGCGGGAGAGTTTTAAATTTAGAACTAATCAGATTTTTAAAGTTGTATAACATTCCAAATATAAACACAAAAGCATTGTACTTAGCATTTGATGGTATTGTAAATAAGTTTTAAGTAATTCAGTGCTGCCAGACTTTGGATTTGAATAAAACATTTTTATAATAATCGTTTTTTATTTTTTTGCTCCCTTTACCCAAATATAAATGTAAGGTTATGTTATTTCATACGAGTAGTATCAGCAAATCTTTATTCGCGTTGCCATGACGTGTTTTTTAATGAATTCCAACGACGATGCCACCAAAAATTCGCGACCGCAGCGCCATCTTTTTGGCTATATTCATCTATTGTAAGGAAAAGTATCTTAAGTGTTGACACGAGATATAAGCTAGCTCTGTGTCGAGTTTCATTTAAATCCGTTTAGTAGCTTTCATTTGATGCTTTAACAGACACAAAAATTCTAAGTGACATTTTTGGCATTTGCTGATTCGGAGTAGACTTATGTTTTTCTCTTTTTTAAATTCATTGCACAAACTCGATTTATTCAGATTTATTATACTTTATATTATAGACGAGATATATATACACAAGTTTGCGGAGCAAACTTTTTGGATATGTTTAATTTTTACACAACTTGTTCATTGACTTCATATTCTCATCCTTTCTGAGCTATGCGAATTTATTTTCTTTATAATATTGTAATCCAGATTTAAAAAATATTAATACAAAACAAAGCCTGTTTTCTTCACTGCACCCAGAGCCACGAGCCACATAAAAGTTATAAATTTAAAATAACCGCTTATTGATTTATGCTGCCACGCCTTCCCATTACAGTGTAACGGATGAATATTTTTTACAAGAGGATCGGCACTTATCATTATAACTTCCATGTGCAAGTTTCTCATCATGTTTAATATGGTAAATACCATAGAAATGTTATTTCCAGTAAAAGGTATGTGAAAAGCTAAAAATAAAACGTTAAGCTATTAAATCTTAGATGTCGCCACAGGGCAACCTTTTATCACTTATAGATGTTCAATTGTTGAATACATATTTTTAGACCTACGGCCTTATTCATAGAGTGTAGAGCGAGTTCGAACGCTTCTTTAAGAACCATAAAGAAGCGTCCAAACTTATTCTACCGCTCTATGGATAAGATCGCTAGAATCAATGAATCATTTGGTTTAAAAATGTGTTTGAAATAAAATAGACGTTGAAAGCACGAGAAGAATGGCTATCAGCAAACGGCCCACCTGATGCAAAGTCGTACCTTTGTTTGATTGTTTGTTACCAGTAGTTGACACCAATCTTATATACTATTGTAATATTTGCGGGCAGTTTTTATTACTTGGCTCGTTTCGTTATCGCTTAGATATAAAAGCGAGCGTGTGCAGTGACAAACGATCATTCTTATCTCGACATTGGTTGGATGCATATGTCATCGTAGTGTCCCAAGGTAACAAATTATTGTGCGGGAATCATAACTTATAATTAATTGTACCTACTTTAGATCGACAGTTTTTGGTCGGAAATCTAATAAAACAGTTCTCCAAGTTCAACGTGTTTTGTTGTATAAATCCCGCACTAACAATATATCTTCATGTATAATGTATATAGTATACACAGTGATAAAAGCGTAATACGTGTACAACACGTATTTTGTAATAAAGTTACATCATTAAGGGTACATATTTTCTCAGATCAAATAGAAGTTCCAAAATACATTTGAGCTCCCAACCGCCTACGAAACCGCACGTCTCGAGATCGCAAAGTATATTAAGCGGTACTACTTCGTCTCGTGCGGTACAGCCCGGAGTATTTCAGGAATTCATAACGCGTCCCGTGGCCGTATGTCAAACAAAGTGTCCCGGTTCAAAGCGAACGAGTATTTATGTACCAGACCGCTCGGAGGCTTACACACAAGTTACAGCACCTAATGAGTTTGGCGAAGTTCACATTTTGCCACAACAACAAGGAGATTACGTCGCAACTTTGTTTTTTGTCGGTTGAAATTTTGACGTTTGGAGGTCGCACGGACGCGCAATTTCGTGTCGTTAGTTATTACAAAGTGAACTCGGGCGTGTGTGTCTTTAGAATATTCGCTAATTAAGACCTTTTACGACGAATATTAAGGACACTACTTAAGAAGAAAATATCTCTTTTCAATGTCAACTTTTCCGTTTTTAAAATATTGTTACGACCGACAAAGACAAATTTACACCTGCATACCTGTTTTGCACATTGTATTACTTTTCGGCATTTGGACTTCTTTTGTTTAGTTTGTGTTTAAAATTTGTGATTATAAAAACAGCCCATTGTGTATTGTAATTTTTTACGGTAATCATTAGCCAGGTGTGATTCTCAGAAATTTGGTCCGCGCGGTCAGGTAGATATGTTGTATTTGGGCAGCATAAAGCAATGCCCTCAATGGAGAGATCGTCAGTCTAGCGATAACCACGAGCGAAACAAGACGGTGTCTACCCCATGCGGGCTTTGCACGTTTTATGGAATTACGATCCCGCGTATTACGTTTGGACTGATTGTGTTCAGTTATATTTGTACCGGTGTTATACGTGTTTGTATAGTTCTAATAAAATAAACTCTATAATAATTCCAACGGCATTTTAATTAGAGTTCTGCAACTCGTAACAATATATTGTCATTCCTCTTCATTTTTTCCTCGATTTCTTTATTTCACTGTCTAGTTTCTTTACAGATCGGTGGCTCCTTTCATTCTGTTCAATCTCACTTGTCGGTGTTTCTCTTATAAATTTTGCTATACTCTTTCGACTATTATTTCTCTAAATTTTTCTCTCGATTATTTATTCCACTGTCAATTTTCTTTACGAATATCGATGGCTTCTTTTATCTCTTCAATCTCACTTGTCGCTGTTTTATTTATATATTCTGCTTTTTTTCTCTTCCAACGTTGAATAAATTCAACTTCTGCTTTCAACGATCGTTTACTGTTTTAGAGACCACCTTTTACATTATATACATACTTTTAACAAATAAATCTGTCATACTGTCTCCTTGCGGTGTTACAAGAATGGATAAGGTGAGAAATTAGTACACAAGGGGATCTTTGAAAGTTGCACCCGTGACTGAAAAATTGAGAGAAAGAAGATTAAGTTGGTATGGGCATATAATGAGGAGGGATGAAAGTCACATGACAAAAAGAATGTTAAACTTCAAGATAGATGGGTACAAATGTAAAGGTACACCAAAAAAAGATGGATGGATTGTGTGAAGGATGATATGATAATATGTGGTGTGACAGAAGATGTATGTCAGAGTAGAGGAGTGTGGAAGGAAAAAACATATTGTGCCGAACCCAAATAATTGTGATATGGTGAAAGAAAAGAGAGAGAGAGAGAATATGCAAGTCAGACCAGAAAACTGACTAAACAGAACTTGATCTCTGTCCGTCCGGTTAAACCTATGTAATTCGAATGAGATGCGTAGCGATCGATATCTTTAAAAACAAAGTCTCGTTAAAAATCCAAACCTTATCTCAAGTTTTATAAAAAGGGATTAATTCACTTTTAATCCTTAGTGGAACGGAGTTGAACTTTAATTAGGTGTTAAGTTAATAAAGTGCGCGGCGGTTTGGCGTGATGAATGGGAATCACGGTTGCCTGCTAACAAGCGGACTGCCGAATAGTTCGTTAATTGATTGCCCTTGGAATTAACATTAAATCGCTTCGTTATGACGACCTTTAGTTGTAAAGGTAAACTAATTAAAAAAACCACCAAGGAAATGTTATTCTGCTCAAAGCTTTACGATAAGGTAGAAGAAATATGACGTGCAGACAGATTTGCACGCTCTTATAACCAGGGCCGTCTTAACCATAACGAGTAATGTAAATATGTAGATAGACATAAGAAAAATATAAATAGAAATAATATACATATATGTAAATATAAAATAAAGACAGATGTATATAAATGGCCGTAAGAAGTTGTTAATAAAGATTGGACGGGATCACTTTCTATCAGGTAGATCATGTTTGTATTTTTTTGGGAACATGGCAAACAAGCACGCGGCTTACCTAATGAAAAGGGGTTATTACCGTTCCCCATAGACGTTTGCAACACAAAGGGCGCAGCCAACGCATTGTCATCCTATAGGTCGGGATAGAGGGGATTGGACAAGATGAATGGGATAAAAGTGATATATATATGTGTGTGTGTGTGTGTATGCGAGCGTGCGTGTGTGTGGGCGCGTGTGCGTGTGTGTGTATAGGAGGGATTGAATCGAGACGAGTCGAGTCAAATTAAATCATTTACTGAAAACATGGTAAATAAAAACATTAGATGACAATATGTTATTTTATGGTTCACATGATCAGAGAGGAGAAATGTTACACCGATCGAGCCGGCCCTAGAAGATGTAAATAAGATAATGATTCCAGCATGGCTCTACCACGTAGATAGAATGGTACTGTTTATTTATTGCAGATAATAAAAAAGGTCTGCCAGGGCACGAGGAGTTGGACAAGCTTCCACTTCTCCGTTGCTCTGTAATAAGGCGTAGGAAGGAATCCCGAGGGGTTTTAATCGGTATGTCCGACCATGGTGTGGCTGCCCCGGATCTTGAATTTTTATGAGGGAGGACAAAGACTGAAAAATGCTGCCTCCGCTCGCTGATATTTTTACCTTAATCATCATCATCATTTCAACCATCAGCACAGCCCACTGATGGAGACGCGTGCGTCTGGGATTTTCAACCAATGCCTACGCGCCCCGCGACAATTAATTTATGTGCTAATTATTATGAGTCATTAAGAATTGTCGCGTGACCAAAGGGCTGGCCTATATTTAGGGCAACGAATTAGCGTTGCCATACAACGTGGGAATGCGGCGAGAATTTTGGGAACGCTCCCCACCGACAGCGATCTGGACTACATCTATTACTTGTAAATATGTTTATATTCTAAGTTTTTTTTGTAGTGTAATTTAATTATAATTTAGAATAAATTAAAAAATAAATATATTAGTTATTTATGTGTTTAAAGTACTAGACGTCTCAGTGGTCAAAGGTGCGTTGAGGATGAGTTGTGTATTTGTCTGCAAAGTTTGAATTTGCCGTCCTCTAAATTGGCCGCCCGGGCCGTGGGCCCAGCTTGCCTAGTAGTGCTAAAAGGAATTTCGTATCGTTAAAAAAGGCAAGTAGTAGTAAAATTCGTCACAGTGACAGGCAAAGGAATCTTAGTTCATACAGACAATTCTGATCTTTAAGAGTCTCCGTATAGGTAGCGCAGTTGAATTGTAGGCTACAACTGACGCCGTTTAATAGAGTTCTTGTGAAAAGTCGAAAGGGCACATTTGACTATACAGTTCATATTTCTCACAAAAATACATAATTACTACTCAAAAACTATGAATATCCTACAACTATTGTTCATTTTAGGGCAATTTTACACATTTTCTATAATATACTAGTGTAGTCTTATTTTTTTTAGATTTTCTGTGTTTGTCGGTTTGTTCGGGATTCACGTAAAAACTACTGGGCCGATGTCGACGCAGTTTTCGCTGATCGATAGCAAACTCTTGAACTTAAAATCGGCGGTAAATTATATACTGGGAATCCTGTGGGATTTTTCTCAGGAGCGGTTTCAAGTTGTTGGGGCATATACACATCAGCTTATTCCGACACAATTTAAAGTAAACTAATTGCTTACATTCTTTTTTAAATAATGCGGTATTGTACGTATTGGAAATCCTACGGGACTTTTCCCGAAGGTGGTTTAAAATAGTCAGGGTGCATCAAAATTGGTTTATTCAAATACGATTTGCTTCCACTCCACGAAACCTAGTTAGAAAATAAAACTGCACAGCATAACGTCCCCTTTTAGCTCCCGCCAAAAACTTCAAAAAAAGCTAATGTATGTTGTTAAGAATTATGAAAATCTTTAACAAACTTCAGTACACTCCAACAACGTACTTAGCTACATGTAACATGCTTGTCTTAATTTGCAACCTGTTCGCTTTCAACCGGCTAGATTTATCTCTCGTTGAAGATTTACGAATTGAATTCACGGCTAGCATCGCTGTCGTTGATCGAAACACAGGAATCGCAGTAAAATGTGAATTGTAGTCGTAAAAATGTCTATCTGGTACTTTCCCGTTCATTAGAGTTGACCGGCGTTCGCCGACCCGATAAAAGGGCTCGACTGTAAGCTTCTTTACAGCGCGCCTCATTACGTTTGTTCTCGTTTCCTTACTTTAACATTTTTTATATTAAACTGAATCCGTTTTATTTATTTGGATTTGAGACTGTTGTGGTTGTTCACGGCGTAATTGTAAAAACAGCGCGATATTATTGTTGGTTGTTTTATTTCCACCTAGTTTGTTGTTAAATTTTTAAGTCGTTATCGACATTTAGGAATATCTATATTGTTTATAGTGCGTCAATCGTTACGACCTCTTCAGATTAGCTGCAAGAAGACTGTGCAATGCCTGATTTTATATGAAAATCCATGTAATATGCAGCAGAAAGAGATAAAGTTTGACTCAGTCGGCATCCTAATAGCATATAATAGAACGAAATGCAACCGTTACATATATCCTTTTGTAAGGCAGTGAACCACAGTGAATGACCTGTGATTGAGCGATACAACCAAGAGCTGTGTGTCACAAAGAAGAATTAGATGCGGTTGATTTCTGGGAGGTACTCTGAAAGACCGTGTTAGGCAGTTGTGTCTTACAAATATCGTAGGCTGCGTTCGGGTTCGACGTTATACGCGACCGACGAATGCTATAAATGAAAATGCACTCAGTTGTTTCACTCAGACGCCTTACGCGGCGCACATACGTTGTGCACGGCATTTATACGTTATACATCTGAGAAATATTGCAATGCATTTTCTTAATAAACATTGATCGAGTACGTCATACCGTACGCAGTCTGATGATGTGATGTTTGTAACAGCTCACTGTCTTAAGGCTCCTCTTGCCGCAAGAGGTCGATAATGGAGTGTAAACGAGACAACTTTTCGTGTTGGTATTTATTATTATTTATTCATCAATAATTTACCAAATAAAATATTGTAAATGTTCACGATATGAGACGTAACGTGGTTATTTTGTAATTTTTCTATAGTTATTTTAAATAAAGAAAAAAATATCACCAAATCATCTCCAAATTATTGACATGAAACCATTTTATTTCTTAAATTTTCTATCAAAACAGGACAGGAAAATATCTATATTTTTATAAAAGAGCGATAAATATATATTTTTGAAATACTGTATTTCGTTTCTATAAAATAATCTGAAAAACTACTGCGTCTATGGAAGCCCGTTATCGCCAGAAAAATCAAATGGCTTGAAACGAGCAAACAGGTGGCTTTACCACTCACTTTCATTATGTTAAATTTAATTGCCATTATGATTTTAAAGGTTGTATTAGTACTAATTTAAAACCGAATAGAGAAGTTGCTCATAAAATTTCAAGCATTACCTATACACAAAGATAGTTAATAGGAATAAAATGTATTTGATATACTAAAGATAAACATAATTTCATTGTAAAATTACGTCGTTGTTACAAAGGCTAAGCTTTCAGCGGCAGATATTTTATTTTCTTTGTCAAATAAAGTGCTTACAGTAGAGTTTGATAACAAAATAAAACAACCGAAGTAACACAGTATGGTACTTTATTTGCTCGTAAACAAAAATATCGCTCAAGTCGTCGGGATCAGTCCATTTTTTTTGTATTTTATAACATTTTGCTTCGTAGAAAAAAAAACGGCGTCATCAGTGTCCATCAGCATTGCGTGAGTCGGTTGTTTGTCGAAATACATGACACTGACACAGTGAATAAAAGTATATAAATTTTACCATAAGATTTAAAAAGGTTTAATTTGTTTTAATGTAATTGGTCTAAAATCCCAACCAACCATATCATGTTCCAAATATGAAAAATTAAATTTAGTTTCCATATTTAAATGGAAATTAGAGTTTAAGAAACTGCCAGCTATAAGAAATACAGAGCGCTTTTAAAAAAAATATTTTGTTACCGGTGTTATTTTTTAAAAAGCTATTTATTTAATAGCAGGTTTAGAATATGATCAAAGTAATGGCCCTTTCTTAGGATAATCCTCTAAAGCCAGACGAGTTTATTTGAAATCAATAGAATTAAAATTCTCTCAGTAGAGTCGCACACGTAAACCATAATGGGTGTACTTGAGTTTATTTTAGGGCACAGACATCATAAATAATCCTTTTGCGAATTGTGTTAAAACATTAAAGATTTTGTTTTGATGTTACTTTTGTTAGCATTCAACATTAATAACAAGAGATTTTAAATTATGACGCTTATTTATAGTATGCTTAATAGATTCCAAAAATAGAGGATCTTTTTAGAATGGAAAATTTGATTATTTAAAAATTTTAAAATTAAGTTGGTAAGTATATTTTAGAAATGTATTATGAAAGTAAATTGATAACAAGTGAATTTCTTTCTTCTTGCTTTTGTTGCTATTTTATACCTAATATGTACTGTTGGCGTGCTTTGAACAAATAAATCAATGTTAAGAATTTTGAGCCACTGTGCCAGTTTCAAAGTTTCAGATAAGAGTTAAGCTTCAGCCGTTGGCGTGGCCTGAGCGGTAGCGACGCTTGTGGTGGTGGAAACCGAGTCTGGGTCTTGCTCGCGGACTCCCAACCAGGGGAGGCGCTTGGTCAGCTCCGCCCTAAACAAAAAATAACAAAATTTCGTTAGAGCACTCTAGCACAAACTCTTCAAAAAAAAGAAAGTCGACAATCAAACGCATTGTAGATATATCCCCAAGGTTACAAAGTTGCTTGGTTTAGGGTAATATACAAGGGGCACTCTCGGGCCCATCCCAAACAACCAGACCATAGCATTGAACGCAAAAATCGTTTACGAAATTTACCATGCCAGGAATCGAATAGATTATAATTGTTACTCTATTTATATTAAATTTATTTGACTTTAATTGCACAATAAGATTTAAAATATAAATGTTATAGTATTAATATAATTTAAAATGTAAAAGTTACGTATAATTAACACATAAATTTGAACATTTGTACGACCAGATACGGTGATACTAGTCACACTCTTTTACCAACTATTGTCGATATAGCACTACCCGTATCTCTGCAAATAAAGATTCATTCATTCATTCATTCATTCGCACTCGAAGCCTCTGTATTGCAGTGATATACGCCGGCAAAGTTGAGTGAGCCTTTAATTATAATTAATATGATATCTATGATTGGTTAGGAGTGGGCTGAGGCCTACTCAATCATAGAAGTCGTTAAAGTGGACATAAACAGGTTCTTGAAGTGGCAATGATGTAGACAAGGCGTCGGCTTTCTTGGTGTTACATTTTTTTTTATTGCACGAGTTCAGCAGACAGGCTGATCTACCGGATGGAAAGCGGTTACCATCGCCTACGGACATTTGTAACACCAAAGGTACTACAGCTGCTCTCTAAAGGGTGATTGGAACCTGGCCACTAATGCCAGAACACAACTCAAGGTTGATATGGCGGCAAACATTAGCCGGGGTGGTAGCCATCCAGACGGGTAAATACCCTACCACCTGGGTGTGGGTGGGTTGTTTTGTCACCTCTAACGACAGGCCGCCTGGCCGCCTGGCCGCAGGAAATTATATTCTTTCTCCGTTTCTGCATGGATAAAGATCCACAAATGTCCACGAGTGGCGTTAATCAAATACTCAGAGGGATCGTCTGCGAGTTTTCCTACTTGTAAATATAAAAAAATGTGTTTTAGGATACTGAAGCGCAAACTGACATCTGACAAATGGTACAAATTAAATGTTACGCGTACCTATGGCGTCCAATATATTTGTACATTCTTTTAATTTTGGATGGATTACCGATAATTTCCGAATGAGTATTTTCTAAAATTCAATTAAGGAATATGTATATTGCTTGATATGATACATCACAGACTTAAGATTCGGGTCATGGCGACGTATGTATGTAATCATGAGTCATGACATCTCCAAATTCCCTACGACTGGTAGGCAAATAATTGAAGCACTAATCCACAAAGCATGCAAACATATTCAGTATACCGACTGTCTATCTAATATAATACTTCCTCTACGTCTTTACTCTTTGCACCTTATGATCGCCGCTGTTATAATGAGCCCCGTAATATTGGTACAGCTGCGAGGCAGCTACGCCCATATAAGAAGTACACGCATAGATTTCAGACTGATAAGGCTATTTACCTGTATCTGGGGTGATTGATGGCGTAGACCCATGGGTCTATACACGATACCACCTTGCAACACACAGCTGGCACCATCGTTGCAATCGGGGTTAGCAGATTCCTATAAAAAACAATTATGAGCTTTTAGATTTAAATAACTTATATTGTTATACTACAATATAAGATAGATTTTAAAATTTTTCATAGAATAGAATAGAATATACTTTATTGCATAGCATTAAGGTACAATTCAGGAAGTTTAAGTACAGAAAACAATAGGACCACTAAAAGCAATTTCTTCCAGACAACCTTAGGATGGATTAGACAACATGTGGGTTTTGCAACATAACTAGAATAAAAAAATATACGTATAACATTTTGAAATGCTAAGTATAGTAGACATAGAAATAAGTCAAAAATATAAATCTATTGGTATGTATAAATAATAATAAATATCATCGTAATATTGTATATAATTTCGTAAATGTGGGAGACATAAAGATGTGATAATTGACTTCAGAGCCCGAGGTAAAAATCCTTCACGAGTCAGTTGGATGTCTGATTTTCACAGGTAGCGCATTCCACAATTCATTTCATACAATATTAGGTAAATTTATAGATAATCAAAAATATAATAAACACCATAATGCAACTGTGGCTTTCAATGTATTTTCGGAATTGCATTCCACATGAACCTACTTCTTTCCGGGATAATAGTAAATACCCCTTATTCGTTTAGGTTATCGGTCACATAGCGGACAAACTGCAAAAATGTTTCTTAGATTGGTAGAAAGAGTAGGAAACCGAACCTTAGGTTTCGAGGCAGGCGCTCTGAATGTAACCGGGATTTAACGTCATGATGATTCATGATTATCGGAAGTGATTATATGTACAAAATTTCGTCATAAATAGTTATTCTGAAGGCTAATATTTTAACAAGTAACCAAAGAAATTCACTTCCACATGAAAATCAGAGATAAATTTTAACGACTTTACTGTAGGCAAAAAAGAATTGTTTTCACAAAATGAATGGCTTGTTCCGTCCAACATAAATGGCTAAGTTTTGTAGGACAGATCTTGAATTTATTTCAAAGCGAAAAAGCGTTTTACGACCTTTTTTATACAGCGGTAAATAAAACAGAAAAAAAAACTTTTAAGAAACTGCTACGCGCCCCTCGTCTTAAGAATTTGCCACGTAATGCTGTCTCTGGTATTTTATGTTTTAAACGATAATAGTTGCTAGTTCACGTCGCATCGACATAAGATCTCTCCTTGGGTTTAGGATCGACTGACTCGCGAGCAACTACTGTTCACGCGAAACCCTTCTCTATGTCAGTCCTCCAGGGCCTCGCTGGAGTATTTGCTACTACCACCATTATCTACACCGGCGGAGACTCCAAGCGGGTTCACGCCCAGACCCATCTGCGCACTCCGCTGGACACGTCCCACACGTTACGGCTTAATGACAATAACCTGACAATTTATTTTGGTTTGTTATAAAATGATTTGTGATAAATCAACAATCAAAATACTAACCTTGCAGTGCCAAAAATATGACTAGAGATATTATAAAAACAAGTAGAAGCTACTTGCCTGTCCCCAAAAGCGCCGGTCATAGTAACAAAAGCATAAGGTGTCCACGCGCACACAAATAGGAAGAATATGGTAAAGGCAACTTTAGCAATCCTGATTTCAACGCTTCGGCTCGCATCCTCCTTGTTAGATGCCAGGGATTTCACGTTCATCTTCTTGGCTTGTTCTTGTAACATGCGTTCATGGAGTCGCACCTGAAAGCAACAGATGTTTTAGATATAGGTATGTATAGTAGGGCAGTACTTAAACACAATATCAAGTTTATTTCCCGTGAGGACAAATAAAGACATTGGTAATGCATTGCAAACTACAACTTGCTAAGATTTCTCAAATATCTTTTGCTTCATCTACTTTCATTTACCTATATAAATGCACTATAGTAATAGCCGAAAAACGGCCCACTGCTGGACTCGAGCATGCCACTATAGGGGAACGGACAGTATACCCGCCACGCTTGTCCAAGGCGGCTTGGCAGGTTTGACACATCGGTTATCTTGATGTGCAGATTTCATCACGATGTTTTCCTTCACCGTTGTTAGCGTATGGTAATTGTAGCAATATGCACATTAATTAGGCCAGAAAACTGCGTAGGTTGCGCATGCTTTCCGACCAGAATTCGAACCCGCGTCCTTTTAGTCTTGGATGCGTAGCGCAGCCATTAGGCTACCACGACTTGACATGCACGTCTGTTTTGAATTGCTGTTCCTGAGCTTTGTTTAATTTGGGCATGATAGCATGACGTACATCCACTACCTGTTTGAATCAAACTTATTATTATAATACCTTTCCGAAGTTTAAATAGTGAAATGTGTATGAACATTAGTACATTGCGAACATTAAAATTATTAATTATAAATTAGCTCGATACTAATAATAAAGGAGTATGGCAAAAAAGCTGAGAGAAGAGATCGTCAGCTTAACAATTGGAATTGTAAAAAAGGTATTAGAAACAGGTCAGTGTATAACGCTGCAAATATATCTATAATTATATATATTAATTACTCCGAGCATTGATAAAAATAGCAGTAAAACCTGACTACAAACTAACAACAGCTCGTATATAGTCATGTCGGTTATAGATACTTGAATATATAGTAATATTTAAATGTAGTAAATATAATAAAGTTTATATAAAAAACAAAATATAGTATATAAGAGAAATAGATAGTAGGAAATAGTATTAAAGGAAGTAGTAGTATGTAATAGATAGTAAATGTAAAAGTCTAAAGAAAATAGTATAATAACTTGTATTAGAAGTCAGAGATTTTTTTTATTGCAGGAGTTCAGCAGACAGGCAGACGGCCAACTTGATGGAAAGTGGTTACCGTCGCCTATGGATATTTGCAACACCGAAGGTACTACAAATGCGCTGCTGCTCTCTTAAAGGAGACTGGAACCTGGTCACTGGTGCCGGAACACAACACAAGATTGTTATGGCGGCATACTCTAGACCAGGGGTGGTCGCCATCCAGTCGAGCAAATATCCAATCACCAAGCAATATGAAAAAAGATAGAAAATAAATAAAAAAGAGATATGAAAAAAAGAAATAAAAAAAAAGAAAACCCTCTATCATACCTCAAGATGGAGGAAGAAGGTAATAAAAATAAAAATAATAAAGGAATTTTGCATTTTTTCTGTTGCAAAGCTGGTAAATATGCAGACGGCCCAGTTCATGGAAAGTGGTTACCGGGGCCTATCGACCTTCGCAACAACAATGGCGAAGCCAACATTTTACCAACCTTTATTTAGAATGGGATAAAGAGGGCGGAATACTAGGATGAAATAGAGGGACCAGACAGGAGGAATGGGATAGAAGGGACAGGATATAGGATTGAAATAGGTGGATTGGATAGGGAAGGTTGGGCAGGGGGAGAGGATCCGCTAAATACTTGTACAGAATATTATACCGACTATGTTCTTTTCGAGATTTGCGATACTTTGTACATAGGTATGAGGATGTGAAACGTTTGCCATGTTAAACAAACCTTCAAACCTTTTCAATATTATGTAGGTGTGAGGAATGGTTTACTAATTTAAATTTAATAACGACGGGAAGTTAATTCATGTAAATGTATTCTTCCTTAGTTTATCTGCTTTTAATTACTATTTTTTTTTATTGCGAAATAGGCATACAGACAGATGGTCCAGGTCGACCAGACCTGACATTTGTAACATCAGGGGCGACCAAATCGTTGCTAACCTTTAGGATAGGATAGGGCGATGTGATAGAGGGATCAGACAAGAGGAATGGGATAGGACAAGTGGGCCAGCGGAACTCTTACTCATCGCACGCAACACGTTTAGCTCAAGATGTTTCGCGCCGATATTCTCAGAAAACTTGTGAAGTGGAGAAGAAATAGTGAGAAAACAAATCCCCAACTCCGCAGTCGGAAATACAGGGCGTAGATAGACTATAGGGTCACATAGTACCACTGTTTCCATCGAGATCTGTTGAATAGAAAAATTGTGTATTGATAAAATCAGTTGTAAACAAAATTAAAACCTTCTACCAAGAATTTTTTAATTAAAGAAATGTGACTTTTATCTGGTTTTTGTTCAGATATTATCTTTTTTTTTTCTTTAATGGACATAATTTCAATTATACTATATTGAATGGAACTGCGTGGCTTCAGATTACACTAAATTCCTTTTTTAAAGATATTTTATATAGAAAATTTCACAGCAAAGAAATATCCCAAGTTTTGTGATGATGTTCAGAATAAAACCTATTTTTCAGTACAATAGACGTCCATTTAATATCGTATTACTTGTAGATGGTTTGATTAGATCTGAAACTGTAATAAAGTTAAATTAAATTTCGAGTTTATCCATCAAGTAAAAGTTTATTTCGAAACTTTACTATTTTAATAGACTTTCAGCAAAACTAATCAAAAAATGTAGATATTACATAAAATTTCATAAACTATGTAAGCTAACCTGTTTAAAATTGTGGTATCGTATGTATGGAATATGGAATATTTTGTCTTTTTATCTGATATAAGGAACTATTTTATTAAAATTAAAATATAAAATTCTAAGCACGCCGTGTCTGCACATAGAAGCTATTTAAAAAAACAACTGCAATAGAATATATTTAGCGATGGAGAACGCGATGCATTTTTTTTAGATTTCTTGTCTGTTTGTCGGTGTGTCACTAAATACAAACTGTAATGACGTAAAAACTACTGGGCCTATTTGATACGATTTTCGCTGATCGATAGCAAATACTTAGACTTAAAATCTGCGCAATTTTTTTTATCCCGGGAGTCCCACGGGGAAATTTTCTGGGAATGATTTAAAATGGCCAGATGGTAAAAAATCGAATTCCAATTACATTTTTCACTATTCGATAGCAAATTTTATGTAGTAAAATGTGCGATATTTTTTATCCCGGGAATTTTGCCGGGAGCGGTTTGTAGTAGTTTGGATTATTTCTTTTATTGCAGGAGTTCAGCAGACAGGCAGACCACCCACTTGATGTAAAGCGGTTACCATCGCCTATGGACACCAAAGGTGCTACAAATGCGCTACTGCTCTCTTAAGGGAGACTGGAACCTGGTCACTAATGCCGGAACACAACTCAAGGTTGTTATGGCGACATACTTTAGACCAGGGTGCATAAAAATTAGCTTATTCCGACACAGTTTTCACTAAATCGATAGCTTACATTATTTTTTAAATGCTGTGTCCCGGGAATCCCGCAGGAATTTTAAGTCAACCGTGGACGAAGTCGCGGGCATATCCTAGTATACTTCAAATTTCTTCGTGGATTCTGAAAATTCTTGGATTTTACTAATCATAACTTATAAATACTAGATTTAATAGATATAATATAATCGTACTAAATCCCTATTGGTAAATACCTATATATTATTGAACATCTTAATTAAATACGCAATTACATTATGACGCCTGTCATATATGGGTAGGCAGGGCAACAGCATCTCCATTTTCTACGGTCCATAAAGCAACCACAAGTTCACTAACAAAGTTATCCGTTGTTTTATACTCAACTATTGTGAGTTGAGTATTAGAATTTTAGAAGTTTTGTCTATCTATCTTATAATAGACCCCGAAAACGCTTATCCAATTTTAATAAATATACGGTTTGAGATAGGAATTACATATATTTAGGCTTTCGTGTATTTTCAATTTCAGCATCTCGAACAAAGTCACGGGTACAGTTAGTACATAACATAACTGATTCAATCTAAATTGTCTTTTAAAGGTGAGAATTCAAATACGAAAGTAAATAAATACGAGGAAAGCAAATAGGTAATATATTCACAAATCCTGAAAATTGTTTTGTTGGTCCCTGAATCCCGTCCCAAGAAAACAAAACTATTTTCGTAAACTAATATTTTACCCAGGAATGGAGAATACATGAATAATATTAGGGTCCTAATTCAAATTTTCCCTGGACATGCTTATTCAATGATTTTTACATAACATTACAAGAAGCGATTTACGCGTATTTTGTTATAATCAGTGAGTGTTCTAATGTGTAGCCTCTAAAAATATTTTATACTAGGATATGTTCGCGACTTCGTCCACGCTGGACTTGGAATTGCCGCGGGATTTTCGGTACACAAAATGCCGCCGCATTAAAAAAATATAAGCTATCGTTTTAGTAAAAACTGTTCGGAATAGATTAATTTTTATGGACCCGAACAACTTTAAGCCGGTCCCAGAAAAAATACCCCGGGATTCCCAGGAAGAAAAGAAGTGCTGATTTTAAGTCTAATAATTTTCTGTCGTTCAGCGAAAACCGTATCGAAATCGATCCAGTAGTTTTTACGTGAATCCCGAACAAACAGACAAGAAACGTAAAAAAATTGCATCTTGTTCTCTATCTTTTTTAAATAACTTTAATGTACAGACACGGCATGTTTAGAATTGTACAATATTATAGATATCTGATATTGTCTATGTTACCGATGATATTTAAAAAAATGCATAATTACTTGCGTTTACTATGCGGGGTAATGACGCGGGACAAGCTTGTTGTTGCATTTTTATTACTGGCTGAATAGAAAAGAGAATTAAAAATAAAACTTTTTAAATATTTCAGCTTCAACAACTCTTACAAGTTGTAATGAAGTTTAGGACACATTTCGAAATAAAAAGTTTAAGAAATATCATTTTAGAATTTTTTTCTGAAATAACTGAATCTAACTTATATTTGTATGGGTTGTTGAAATACATTAAAAATACATAAAACAAGTACTAGTACAGACCTCGAAGGCTGTTCTTTCCCTTTAACATTCCAAACCCGTTCAATACAACATCAGGAATTTGTATGGATCCGTAAACAAAATGGAATCTAATTAATAAAAGTTTTCCTTTTCTTTCTTAGCTTATTTCACTGTTGAAGTAATATATAAACAAAAATATTTTAAATAATAAAAACAATAAAATGCAGCAACTTTAAAAAATATCGTACTTTGTGTAGCATTATGCCTTTATTTAAGGCTGTAATAAACGATATAAATCTTCTATTTTAAAAGATTTCTTTTTAATAAACAATACGTTGAAATAGAGAAAGGTTTTAAAACGTTCTAAAACATGGCATCGGTGAAAGTGTTCTAAGTAACCTATTGTATAAGTTTTCTGTTATATTTCTGCTTGTCTTGTGTGTGTGCATCATTGAGATAGAGGCGTTTATATGATCTAAGTGTTGCATATAATAATAAATCTTTTTCTTTCGTTTCTTTGTCTACATCTGATAACTATAATTTGGCCCTTTCATAAAGACACATTTGGCATCTGTCAAACTGATTTTAGTAGTTCCGTTAATTATCGATGATGACACGATTAAAATTGGAATCGATATAGGATGTCACACATTATCGAATCAATTAAGATAAAATGATTTATTAATTTAAAAATATGTTTCACGTTTCGTTACCTTTTGTATCTTTAAAATGCATAAAATATGCATAACTTAATTACGATCTATATTAAAACTTTTCGATTATACATCAATCTCCAAGTCACGTCACTAATAAGTAAGAAAAAAGTGTTGCCAAACATAACGTTGTCATGTTTTACGTTTCTGAAGAAATAAGCTAATTGTGGTGTTTTAATTTGATATCAATTCTTTTTATATTATTACAAAATCAGTTCGTCAGTATTTATATGAAACATTTAAAAAGTAGCTTCTTAGGGCGGCTCAATTATGATACACAAAAAAGAAACACGAAAAGACTTTCGTAACTTTGCTTATTCTGTGGGAGAAACAAGAAATATATAAAGATTAAAAATATCATTTTTGAATTTCGAATACAATTTGTCTACGGGCAAAAGAAACATGGATAAAACAGCGTTAAATTTACAAATTCGGTGGGCGGGACGTGTTGGTCCAATTTCCGGGTTAAGGAAAATGTAGAAGTGTCGGCAATCTGAGTTTTAATTATCACACTCGTTAAATCTCTCCGATGACGTCTCAACGAAAAATTCGAGAAATGAAATCCTTTTGTCATTTTTATATAATATTTAATTGTGAGGCATTGTATTTTTGGGCCTTTTCTATTGCCTCCTTTATGTTATGCCCACTTCAACGGCAGTAAAGTGATGAGGAAAGTGGACAGCGCGGATGTTAAATGTTCAAATTTTTATTCTAATTTGCTTTTACATACTGGCGTAATGTATACAAGAGGTATGAAAGGTATGACTTTATACCTATGACTTTCACTCATTTTATTTGTAATTATATAATAATAATAATTCAGGATAGACATCATCAAAGTGAAATATATGATATTTCTACATTCATGTTTATATTTAAATGGTCTTTTTCATATTGAGTTAGGCTTCTTTATGGTTTTTAAAGAAGCGTTCAAACTAATTCTAACTCAATATGAATAAGACCGAAAGTAATAAAATCTGCTTTAAAATAAAAATTAGAAACAATAAAAGACGCACTTACAACTCTGCGTAAATTTTGGTTCTATATTAATTAGTTCTATATAGAGTTTAACTGTTCAAAAGTATTCACGATATAACGGTGTCTTAAGATACTTTAAGAATAACCGTATTTTTATAACAAAAAAGTAATTTAAATATTTTTAGCCGCTGAAAGCCGCTGTTTAAAGAGTATTCTTATTTCGTATTATAAATTTAGTTATATATATCCACTTGAATCTTTTATAAATTTCTTAATAAATAATCATCTAAAATATGCATTAGATTCATATAATTTCTATTAATATATACCAAGATAAGCTAAAACTAGCCGACGAACTTTAACGGCTACAAGTAATAAGTAGATTATTGAGAAAAACGAGTCTTCAGAAACTTATCGCACTTTTCTACTGGTACCTAATTTAATAAAGCCGCAGAGCAAGTTGGGTTTTGTAGAAAATTAATAACTGCACCAAGTATCCCGGGTCTCGGTCGAGTTTTAAACTTGTACCATCTATTATCCGTTTATCCCGAAACAATTCTTACGGTGATGAAATATTACATTAGACGATAGTACTTTTTGCACGCTTGCCTCATGTCAATTTAATTCTTGTAAGCGCCAAATATAGAATTAAACTATTTAATGCTTATATACAATAAAACTACTTAATAAACACAAATTACCTAAATATGAACATAATCTAAATAGATTATGTAGCAGATCAATGCCAGCGGGGAGCGTGCCCAGAAGTCAGCCTTTTGATCACAGGTAATGTTATAGAGTTTCATACGGATATCTGTAAAGAATCTCTGCCGATGGACCCCACGGGTCCAATGTTTTAATCCCAAACGGCACAAATGTATGGCTTGAATACAGCAGATATTTACACATGACATTTAGATGTGGTGAATCATTTTTTGCTGAAATTATTTTCTTAATTACAGCTCTTAGGGCAGGCTCGATCGGTGTGGTACCAGGCTCTCACAGAACATCGGCGTGAAACGGTTCTTCTTCTTCTAAATCGTTCCCTCACTGCTGAAGATCGTGACTTTGATTTGATGGCAGTGAACAATTAATTACTCTCGCCCACCGAGATTGGTGACCACAAATCTCACCATATTATCTGGGTTCTTTCGGGCTATGTGGCCAAAGTACTTCAGTATACGTTGTCTGCATACTGCCTCTGGTGAAGTCCAATCTCGAGCTCTTACAGTATGGAGGCATTTTTTTGGCGAGCTGTCTATAGAATGCTGACCATCCGACGCCAGCAGCACATTTCAAAAACGTCAATTTTATATCTGTCCGGTGCCTTGGAGAAAACAAACGTCTCCATTGAACGCTTTTTCGTCCGCTTTTGTGAAACGGTTAGCCGTGAGCTAATCCTGTTTCGTATGATGAGTGAGAAGTTCGATGGCCCACTTGCCCCTCCCCCTATCCCATCTTGCCTGTCCCTTTCCTATTATATTCCCCTATCAAATGTGATAAGGGAATGGAATAGGGAAGGGAATGCCCTCTATCGCATTCCTCTTGTCTACTCCCTATATACTATCCTAAAGACCGACAACGCATTGGTTTCGCCACTAGTGTTACAAACGTCTGCAGACATGGGCCATCATTGCAATAAAAAGGGCAGGCTGACGACCAAACGTCCCACCTGACGGAAGGTGGTTCCCGTCACCTATGAACATTTGTAACACCAAACGTGTTACCAATGTGCTGCCGGTCTTGTAAATAATTATTCTTAGGTCCTGTAAATAACAGAAGGCCTAGGGCCTAGACATGCTGGTTTGACGTCGTGATTCACGACATACGTAATAATGGCCTTGCAAGAAGACATGCCGAAGATCGCGTTAAGTGAAGAAGAAAAAGTGGGACGGTCCCCGGGCTCGGAACGCAACCGGGATTTAAAGCTAGGACAGTTTATTTATTTTTAAATTTATAATTTTATTTTAGTATCTTCTTTGTTGTCGCGACTAGTACACATAATTGAAACTACGTTTTAATTATTGTAAGCGTGATATTTTATTTGATTTTTATTTTGATGATTCGGCCACTGTTCAGTAGCCGTGATCACGGAAGTACTTTTAATAATTTTTTTTAAACCTTTACTCCTATATTAGAAAAAGAATAGAAAAATTGCGCGTGGTTAAATTGCTTTTTATTTCAACCAATTGTTGAGGTGACGAAGTTTAAAAGCGATTTTCACTTCGTATCGGAACTTTTCCCGTTGTTTTTGCTACTGTTTCTCGTATTTACGATTGTTTGAAATCACGATTCAATGTTGAGAGTAACTTTCGACCGCCGCATCGCTTGTATTGAGGTAAAATTGGATCTGAAAATTGGATACAAAATTCGTACACGTCGGGTCTTCTGTTTTATTTTATCGCATTGTTTTGTCGAAAACTTTAACGGAATACCTAAACAATTAGTCTTTTGAATTGAAAACGTTTTACAAACCATATGACTTGTGGATAGATATTGTAATATAGTAGAGTTGTCAAGTTAATATTAGTACCGGATCTTGAATTTTTTCGAGGGGGGCAAAAACTTAAAAATGCCGCCTCCCCACGCCTATATTTTTACCTTAATCATCATCATTTCAGCCATCAAAGGCCCACTGATGGACACACCTGCGTTTGTGGTTTCTAACCTATGCCTACGCCCCCCCGCGGAAATTAATTTATCTGCTTAAAGTATTAGACGTCTCAGTAGTCAAAGTTGCATTAATGATGAGTTGTGTATTTGTCTGCGAAGTTTGAATTTGCCGCCCTCTGACTTGGCCACCTGGGGCATGAGCCCCCCCCGGCTTGCCCCCCGCCGTAGATCGGGCCCTAAATAATATACTTATATATATATAGCTTGGACCTCCCTATTTTTAAAAATGGACGGTATACCTACATTTCACGCTTGTCTAAGGGGATATCTGGTTTCACATATCGGTTATCTCGATTTGCACGTTTATTTACGTCGTTTTTCTTTTCCGTCAGCATATAATAATTATTTATGTTGTAACAGTGTTCACACTAGGTTATAAAATTGCTTAAGTGCATGCTTCTCGGCCAGGATTCGAACCAATCTCATTGGAGTGAGAAATGGGTTAGCCACAAGTTACCAGGACTTTAAAGGTTTATCTATTATCTATTTTATGATAGGTGTGCTTATTATGGTTGTGCTTATTATAGATAGGATAATAACCAAAAATAATAACGTCAGTACACTCTAATCAAAGAAGCTTGAAGTAAAATGTTCAAGCTAAACACGAAATTGCTTTTCAGAAAGTTCCTAAAATGTCTAAAGGAAATCAGAGACCGAATATAGATAAACTTAATTATTTTGTCAGACATCAAATAAATAGGTTAATTGAAAACGGGATGAGGCGTTCAACTAATAACAGTAGGTAGTAACATCCGTGAACATTTGGGCCGGTCCCAGGGCGAATTACACAGGATGGAAGAGGCCCTTTCGGTCCTTATGAACAATTGTTAAAGCCGATCGCCTACTAATAGTCCGCAAAATGTTCACGTTATTATACTTTATCGTCAGTGTTTTCATTCTGAAGGAGACTTTAAGGAATTACATTACATAAGAGTTTTCTACAGTTGTAGGCAGATTCGAATCTAGGGAAGAGGGGTGAGGAGGAACCATACTATCGTGTTTTACTAAACGTATTTTTTAATTAAATTAAAAATGTCTTTTAATATTAATAGCGTAATACAGAATGTTTTCTTAGTTTGAGCTTGAGCTTGAGCTTCCGCCTATTGCACGATCGCGGCTGCCGTGTGGGATTAGCCTCGTCATGATGTCCTAGCATCTCCGTAGGAATACCTGCTATTACCACGTCACGGGTTGGGATACCCACTAAAACCTCAAACGTATATTGTCCGGGCTGTCGGCTCGCTTGCGCATTCACTTCCAGCCCGGACGGATGATGGCCGGCCCCTCCATTGGAATAGGTGCTCAGGTAGCCGGAGAGACCAGGCTCTGCGGCTATTTCGGCGCCTATACAACCTATAGGTGGTTAACTATAAGTTGTGCTCTTTGCCGATGACAAACCGATTGTGGGAGGCGGGAGGGGCCGCACAACACACACACAACCGCGACCCGCGGTCGTCTAGTTCTTGTAATACTTAGACAAGACCCTTTCCCAGTTATAGGTAGCGGGAGGGGCGACCATCGGCAAACCTTCTGCGCACGACATATTGTGTTCATTCCAAAATAAGAACACTCGCCGCTTGTGCCCCTCTACAAAATATAACTTGGATTCGCCCTTTTCGTTGCAGAAAGGCGTCTGATATTCAAACATAACAGTTGAATTACACGTTGTTTTTCAAAATTGAAAGCACTGAATTTTATGATACTTACTCTTAATCTGATTGAGCTAGATGTGTTAGTGTGATGTTTATCATATTTCTAGAAAAATCAATTTGCGCGGAGATCACGAGTTGTAGTTAGTTTTAGTTTAGTTAATACTTTTACAAAAGACGGTGCGGCAGAACTAAGTTATTTTTAGCCAATATTATATTTTGTATATATATAGAGGAGTTACTGTAACCGTTTCAGGATCTTTGTTCATATAACAATTTGTTTTGTTATAAATTATCTGAAATTAGATAATGCAAATGCATCTGAGAGTATATACAAAGTACCACCATTTATCCACTGAAACATAGTTCGCACTTTCTACGACGCCGTATGAAATTTCCTACAATAACCGTCAAATACATATCTCTTTCCTTCTTCTATAAATAAATTGCCGCCTCGTTCGCTTCTTACCGTTATGAAAATGATGATAATAAAATTACATCCGCCTACAACCGAATTATAACTACAACCATAGACTATAACAATTTTAAGAGTATAACAAACAATCTTATTTATTACTAGCTGTGCGCTGCGTGTGCCGTTCCGAGCATATATCCGGACAAAATCGGCCCAGCTGTTTTAGAGATAAGCCGGAACATCTAGACATACAGTCAAAAATTTTAAAAATAGATTTTTTGATACAAGTCCCTTATATACTTGCATATGTAATAGGTTGGGGAAAAAGTCTTTTCGCATATAGTATGTATGAACTTGTAATAAGATTTCTTTGGCTATACCATTTGTATCTGGCTGGTTTTGGTATCATTAAAAAGTTTTAATTTTAAAGAAGACAATTCCAAATTCAAATTAGGAAAATGTGTGATTTTCATTTGTTATTCTTATTGTTAAAATGAGTGAATCTAATGAAAAAATTCGATACATTTTAAAATTTTACTACAAAAAATGTAAAAATGCAACACAAGCCGCGAAAAAAAATTGTGATGTTTATGGACCTAATGCAGTATCTGTGAGAGTAGCGTAAATTTGGTATAAGCGTTTTCAATCCGGAAATTTTGATATCAAAGATGCACGTCGCTCTGGTCACCCTGTTACGGACAAAATTGATGCCATTTTTGAAAAAGTGGAGCAAGATCGGCATATAAGTAGTTACGATGTAGCTGGAGAACTGGGAATTGACCATAAAACGGTTTTGGCGCATTTGAAAAAAGCTGGGTACACAAAAAAGCTCGATATTTGGGTGCTTCATGAGCTCACTGAAAGAAACCTAATGAACCGTGTACTCATTTGTGATTCTTTATTACGACGTAATGAAACCGAACCATTTTTGAAGAAGCTGATAACTGGTGATGAAAAGTGGATCACGTACGACAAGAACGTGCGTAAAAGATCGTGGTCAAAGGCCGGTCAAGCTTCACAGACTGTGGCGAAACCCGGGTTAACTCGCAACAAGGTGATGCTGTGTGTATGGTGGGATTGGAAGGAATTATTCATTATGAGGTGTTACCGCCAGGCAGGACCATCGATTCTGAACTGTACTGCGAACAACTGATGAGAGTAAAGCAAAAAGTTGAGAGAAAGCGGCCGGAATTAATCAACAGAAGGGGTGTGGTTTTTCACCACGATAACGCTAGACCTCACACATCTTTAGCCACTCAGCAAAAAATACGAGATTTTGGCTGGGAGGTGTTAATGCATCCGCCGTATAGTCCTGACCTTGCACCTTCAGATTCTCACCTGTTTCGATCTCTGCAGAATTCCTTAGGCAGTGTCAGGTTAACATCACGAGAGGACTGCCAAAACCACTTGTCGCAGTTTTTTGATCAGAAGCCCCAAAATTTTTATAGCAATGGGATCACGTCCCTACCTACAAGATGGCAAAAAGTTATCTAACAAAATGGCACCTACATACTCTAGTCAAATGTAAATAAACTTTATAAAAAAATCTTTTGAGTTTTTATATAAAATGCGAGAAAACTTTTACCCCAACCTAATATTTAATACAAAGCTGTTATTTTGACATTACAAACAGACACTGCAATTTTATTTATCTGTATAGATTTATAGATTTTCATTAATTTAATCGCCATGTGTGCGTGATTCCTAATCGGAAAACCTTTCACGACGACACATGGTGGGAAAATTATTCAACGGAAAAGTTTGTGACGTAGTTGCGATTGGGTGATTCCAAAATGTGTTGCGGAACTCGCAAAACACATTTCTCCAGAAAATTACCTTGCCTTTATAAAGGATGTCTGCTTTAATCATAAAATTGCGAGTAAAATACTTCAAGTTCAAAACAGGGTGTTTGTGTTCGACCTTATCTAAATTTGTATATAGCAGACTTGTCACAGAGGTAAATGGATGAATTGTCTTGTAAAGGACACATAATACCAAAATTCCTTTACGTATTTTAATTAAAGTCTATGTGAATTATTTTTTATAAATGAAGTGTTTAAGAAAAAATACCTCATTAATATCTATCTATTCTAAAAAGACTAATAAGTAATTTAAATATAACCGAAATTAACTAAAAGTATTCATACTAAGAAAGTGACCATTTACACTTTTATTATTGTCTCTCTATTAAGGAGAAGACACTTTGTTCATGTGTTCTTTATTAATAGCTAGCATATTACACTACACTTTTGTTTTGTTTATAGCAATAGTTCAAATGGTTTTGGCCTTTGGAGCCTTCTTGTTATGTCCGTGTTATCGAGGAGCTTGCTCGCCTCGACATTCACATGACGATGAAACTAATGCTCGTGGGCTTCCGCGTATTTCCTAATAATGTTTGTGACAAACTCCACTTTCAGGTCCCGCTGGAGGTCGCTCGGTCTAACGTACCATGGCGCGTTTACAATGCCTTACATCTATGTAGATAGCATTAATATTTATACCTACTAAGCATTTTAACCTTAAAAAAGGGTTTGATCAAAGCTTTTTTTATTTTATGAGTTCAGATAGGCAGACGGCCCACCTGATGGAAATCGGTTACCGTTGCTTATGGACATTTTTAATACCAAAAGTGATACTAATGTGTTGCCGCTAAAGGGAGACTGGAACCTGGCCACTAATGCGACCACAACTCATATTGGTTTGTTATGGTGGCATACTCTGGACCAGACGGGCAAATACCCTACCACTGGGGCTGTGGGTTGTTTTATCGTCTCTTACGACAGACCGCCTGGTCGCAGGGAATTGTATTCTTTCTCTGTCCCTGCAAGTTTAAAAAGCTAAGCTTCTAACTTTGTTTTTTTAAGTAGTGTAAAGTAAAGCCCATATTATTTGGTTCATTTCTGTATTTCAATTTGGATGAATCGACCAAAGTGATCGATTAATATATACGTAATTTGAATCATTCAATTTTATTGAATACCGTCGTGTTCTTCCTGTTGTGTCTTTGAACCTAATTGATTCAATTTGATTGATACGTCTAAAATTTAAGGACTTAATGATTGGGATAGTAATTGGAAGTATCCCATATATAAACTGTTTAATGGATCGTGTTGAATGTATCTTTTATGTTCTACTATTGACACAAAATTCGGGATATTTAAAAAAAATGACAGATGTAAAATCTACTACCAGCTTTAAATATGATAGTATAGCTATAAATACGTAGGAATATACATAGGTTAAACCTAGTATAGTAATCATAAAAGACGTTAAAAAAATACCATGAGAGATAATAAATGCAGTTAAATTAATAAGTATAAATATATTTTTTTTTAATATATTGACCATGTGAAATATATACGCAGGCAGTAAAATATAATTGCACAATGAGCCTGACTAAGTTAGGGGAAATTACCGAGGCCCACTGGGCCTCAATATATTAAAAAAAGGAATAAGTGGTAGTAAACTTACGGCACCAAACAGCTGCGAATAGAAATAGCAGATGAGCGTCATCGGAATGCAATAGCTCCAGACGAAGATGCAAGCAACAAACACCTTTGTGTCTTGGTCATCACTGAAGTAGTCGAAGGAACAGGTAGTTAAGAAGCCCTCTGTATGGAAAAATGTATCAGCATATTATATTGCGCTTCGAAGTCTGTGCGTCTACGAGATAGTCTCATGTCGTACTCAAAGGCACGTGCAGAAACCACTGTGTTATGGCTATTGTGGAACTTGTGACGACTGCCGGACGCTTAGTAAAACCTCCCTGGATGTTCCTTCTGTTATCGTAAACCAGGGTCGTGGGATAAACGCGTAGCAAGAGGCACTGCCATAGCCCTAATAAGTGTAGTTCCATATTACCGAAGGGAATTAGCCCCTCTCGCACAGCGACCAGCATTTATAGCATAACCCGGTGACCTTAATTTGTTACTTTAGACATGAGTTCTAAAAATATAGTAATTTCTTAAATTTTCTCTATTAGTATACATAATGAAAACTACGTTTTCACAGTTTTAAGCGTGGCATTTAATTTGATTTTTATTTCGACGTTTCGACATTCGGCTAAATAATAACTCTAACATTACTCCTTGACACCTTTTTGTGTTCCGTGATCGCGGCTACTAAAGAGTGACTGAAACTTCGAAATAAAAATGAAATAAAATGCCGCGCTTAAAACCGTTAAACGTAGTTTTAATTCTAGACATATATTTGCATAAGTAAATATTATATATTGTTGTATTTACTTCATGGTTAATCACTTGCAAGATACAAGTCGTAGTAGCGTAATGGCTAGCGCACGCGTCCCATGCTCAAAGGGCGCAGGTTCGAACCTGGCCGGAACGCATGCACCACTTAGACAGTTTTCTGATGTAATGTGCATATTGTTACAATTACCACGTGCTAACAACGGTGAAGGAAAACATCGTGATGCAACCTGCACATCGAGATAATCGATGTGTCAAACCTGCCAAGCCGCCTTACACAAGCGTGGCGAGTATACTGCCCGTTCCCCCATAATGGGAGGCCAGAGCCTAGCAGTGGGACATTTATGGATTGGTATTATTACAGTAACTTGTTCACTTGCTATAAAAAAAATACATTCTTCAAGCAAATTATTGTGATAAGGGATTGGTCATCGTGTCGATTAATCATTGAATTATCTCGTTGCGAGCGAAGACAATGGCATAATCTCTTGGCTACAGCGGATGGTAGCAATTTGTCACACAATTGGTACACTTAATGACGTATGTAGCCAGTACAAATAACTTGTATAATGTCCGAGATATGCATGTTGCATTCTGAATCAGGTAATTAAATTCTTGTTCATACGATACAATATCAATTTTGCAATTAATATTCAGATCGTACCTGTGTTATGTTAGTTGTGTTGTATTAGTTTATAGGCATGATTTATTTGTCAATGATTAACATCATTAATGTATGTCAAATAACGCATTAAGCTCTTGGCTATATCTGCGTGATACAATCAGTAATACTAACATTATACCAGGCGTAGTCCCTACTACGCCTGGTATAATATGTAAGTTAAACTTATGCCCCTGCATAAGTTTAACTTACATATTATCGAAAAAGAACGAATCTAAATGTAGGTACTTGGCTCTCTAGGAGATCTGTGTCTAGATTTTAATTAGCGTACTCTTGTACACTGTTGATATCATAAATTGAGCTTTAGTAAAATAGTATTTGACTTAAGTAAATTAAAAAAAATGCATTATACATATAACTCTGTGGTTGTAATGCACCGATGGCAAGTTGCACATTTTGGCGGTTATTTGAAGGTGATACAATAATTCCGTTGTTTGGCGTCAGTCAAAGGCTTACAATTTGATTAAGGCTGGGTTTTAAAAATTGTAGCGACAAATAAGTATATGAATCCAAGAAGATTTGGTTTAACTGACACCTTTGATATACAGCCATAAATCCTTAAAGATAATACGTTTGCCGACCATAGTTATTTTAGATTAAGAATGAAAATACTTTTTACAAATGATAAGTAAAATGTAATCATAAATAGACTTACCAGGTACAAAGCGTCCCCATATTCTAAACGCAGGGAGGGTGGTGAATGGCAATGCCCAGACCCACGTGAAGGCAATTAACAGCGCTGCTTGAACCCTGTTAATTCTACCATCAAGCGGGCAAGAGATTGTCCTGGGAATAAAATTCATTATCAAAATTACAGTTCATTCTTTAAAAAAATATTTACACGACGAATTGAGAACCTCCTCCTTATTTTAAGTCGGTTAAAAATGAGCAGTATTTTCTTTTTATTATTTTCATATTTTTTTAAATTAATTAGAGTAATAACAATTATGTTATTTGTATGTAATTACTTCTCATATTATTATCTTCTTTACGGATACAATTCTTCTGTACTGTAATTGAAGTCCTCCTAAGCCGTTGGACCAATTTTTGATGATTTTTTTTGTGTGTTTTTAAGTGGGTTTCGGAAAGGGTTTAAATTCACAATTGGACCCGGTAGATAGCACTGCAATCAGGTTCTAGATTTTTATTTTTAAGGACAGGATAACGTCTACCGTGCTCGCTAGTCTTTACATATAAAATTCTTCTGTGTGTATGTATGTGACTGAACTCCTCCTAAGCGGTTGGACCAATTTCGTTGAAATTTTTTGTGTGTGTTCAGGTGGATTCTCGAATGGTTTAGATTCATAATTGGATCCAGTAGGTGACGCTGTAATCGGGTTTTAAATTTTATTTCTTCAGGACAGAACAACGTCTGCCAGGACAGCTAGTTTTAATATAAAAAGGTATAATATAGTTTATACTAAGGTTCGTACTATAAATACTTACTTGTATCTATCGAAAGCAATAACAGCATTAGTGATCGCGCCGCCGATTCCAGAAAGCGATCCGAGCACTGCGTAGATATCACATCCAAGCTGGTACCCAACTAGGCGTTGATAAAAGGAGTTGATGATGAGCAATGGCATCTCCAGCATCATCATCAAGTCGAACACTGCTAGGTTGATCACAAACATGTTGCTTGCACTCCGGAGAGATTTTGATCTAGTAGACGAAGAAAAGAAAACATAATTATTACATCCGCTTTAAATTTTCAAATTGCGAGAATCAGTTAATTGGGTTTATGAAAAACAGCAAATTAAATGTCGAGGGGGATTGGAAACTAATTGTATTTGACTATCTCCCGCTCCCGTTGTTTCTGGGAATTATTTCACACAATTAGGAGACTTGTCTAAATTTAATATTTCATGTACCTAATGTCTCATTCTTGCGTTTATTTTACTTTTATGTTTTCACCAGACAGACAGACGGCCCACCTGTTGGAAAGCGGTTACCATCGCCTATGGACATTTGTGACATCAAAGATGCAATCCATATACTGCCGCTCTCTAAAGGAGACTGGAACCTGACCACTAATTCTGAACACAATTCAAGTTTGTTATGGCGGCATACTCTAGATCAGGGGTGGTAGCCATATAGACGGGCAATTAACCCACCTAGCTGTGGGTTGTTTTGTCACCTCCTACGACAGGCTGCCCAGCCGCAGGAAATTGTATTATTTTTCCGATTCTGCACGAATAGTCTCCGCATACTTTTACTGTCATCAATGACGGCTTCTCCTTACAATTATATGAACATTAATACGATACGCAAATATGCGTCAGTCGTGTTCTGACTGCGAACAAAGCGTTACCTAGTGCACTGTTGAAGCGAGTATCTTATAACGATAATGAGAAGCCCGAGCCCAGCAGTGGGACATTTATGGGCTGCTATTATTATTATTACTTCTAATAGACTTTGTGATAATTCCAACGGCATTTCCGAATTTACATCCTACAAATTCGTAACATTATCTAACCGCACCGTTTTTGCTACAGTTCCACTTCCACCAGAAACCTAACTTCTGATACCTTCAAATTGTTATAGTACTATAATTTACCCAAATTAACTTTTGCGTATTAAATTCGCTCTTTGACCTAATATAAAGCTTCATAATTCGTCAAAAGACCCAAACTTCAAACTGAGATACGCAAACATGAAACTTCGTCAATTCCTTTAAAATTAATTTTAGCATAATAAACGCATCATTTCACCGTAGTGGGTCGGAGTTAATAATGTGGAACAATTTGACGATCGACCCGAGTGCTGCGCTGCCGTCACTTGGCTCTGATTTAATTAAGTTTCTAAACGTACCGAGATGGGACGAGACGGCTCGAGTGTCGCGAGTCCTGAAACCCTTGATACGACAAACAAGCCTGAAATTGAACTTCAACTTCGCAATTTCATTGGTGTGTAACCAGTTTTAAGTGAACGCAATTAGTTTGATCAAACGCTTCAATTAATATTGGCCAAGCTATGCTTTTATGTACAAAATTATATTTATTCACAGTTTCTTTCGTACTTACAGTTTTTAGACAATATGTAACATAACAGTAAAACAAAAACGCTGTTGTTTTACATAGTTATCGTGCTATTAATGACTACTTAATGATATATAATGTGAAAGTAAGGTTGTTTGGAAGTTTTTGTGTGACTTTTTCGCGGCCCTAACAATGGACTGATTATCCTTGAAATTTATTGCACATATACATGTCACAGGAAAATGATGAAAACCTAATTATTAAAAACCTAGTTGTAATTTGTGGTAATAAATATTGCTATCCTTTTAAAGAACTAAATTATACAAAAAATCTGTTTTAAATATACTACGATAAATGTGGATTTGATAATTTATGATTATGCTTAAATAGTTAATTTTCAGTTCCTTCGCATAAAATATGATTAAACATCGTACTTTTAGTTCCTCAGGATCCAGATAATTGAATCCCAATGAAAAATCTATAAAACCCAGCAAACTATTCGTATATTCTCGTTAGGAATCTAAAACGAGCGTCACGAAAGTTGTAAACCGCGCCCGTCCGCTCGCCGAGTTTGGAAAACGTTTCCAATGTTCACTTACTACATTTTTATACGTATTTTTATTTATCTCGGTCGTTTTGTTCGGGCTATCTATGTCAGTGGGCCTGATGCTAACGTATTTCGTCCCGTTAGCGACTGCTGATTATGTCTTTTGAAAGCTATAAATGTGTAAGAGGGATTTTCCTCTTTATGATCTACGAGATATATTTAAGCTGTTCTAAGTCGTTTTAGATGTTGATTATATGATTTTTTACGTTTCAAGTAAGTTTAGTGGTATCTAGACGATGGGACTGTAGGCGGCAATGCAGAAACTGTACTCAAAGACCTACTACGTATTCTGATTTCAAAATTTCTCAAAATACGAAATATGTCTGAAAATCTTGTTTAAAAACGAAAGTAACAATATTAGCAATATGTTCTATATTGTCGCATCTGATATTAAGCTCCTGCAGAAGGATTCTCTTCGCTTGTTTGGAGTCCCTATTCTAGATGAGGCCATACCAAATTATCTGTCCGAGCATTCAGCAAAATTGGATCTGTCATGCTCTAAACTTTTCGATATTCACTCTCAAATTGCGTATCACATTATCTGACATTGTCTGTTTGTACCAAAATTAACATATGTTTTACGATGCGCCCCGCTTTGGAAATTTTCTAATCGTAAGATTAAAACCACTAGATGACCGCATTAAGGATATGCTTACTAAAATTTTAAATTCCGAACTTTCAGATAGCTGCTGGATCCAAGCTTCCCTCCCTACCCATTAGATATGGAGGTTTAGGCATCCGTAAAATCTGTAACGTTGCTCTACCGGCTTTTCTTTCATCTGCTTAGAGCACTAGCCTAGTAAGTTTTAGTTTACTTTAGCTGCATGAGGATTATTCTAAGATTTGAATATACACGGACATTTGACACTGATTATATTTCCAAACCATTTGAAGCGATATTAAAAAAGTGGTTTAGTTATTTATGGTCGCAGTACCGCGATAACATAGTTATTTAATAGTAAGAACTATAATAATAGTAAACGTCTCACGTGACCAAAAGGCTGGCTTTTTAGCCAAAGAATTAGTATAGCCATTGAACGCGGTAACGCTACCGGCCTTTAAGGAGGGAACGTTCCCAATAATTGATAGTAGTTTGGAAGCATGTTTTTGTCTCCAGTTTAATTCATTTTGTTACGACATCCCGTCACATTCCCGGAAAGCATCCCTTTCCCGGCAACATTTCCTCTTCTACCTTTATTCGACCGGTTCTAACCAGAGGGCGCTGCGCACACACACGCCTCTCATTGGCCGATTCGAATTTCCAATGGCTGCCTAAATATCGTCGCGACGCCACGCTCGCCGATAAATAGTCCAAAAAACGTCGGAAAACTACTGTATTGTGCCCTAAAACCATTTCTTAAAGTGCCAACTGTGTCCCGGACATCTAGTGTAGTGTTTGCAAAACCAGGACGCGCGAATCCGGCCGAAATCCTGCATCATTCCTTACACGGTTCCAGTGACGGTAAGCGTTCATTTCTTCTACTTGGTTCACTAGGATTTGCGAGGCGGCATCAGGTCTAACAGAGAATCAGGGTTTGCTCCGACTAAGTAGCCATTCATACCTTATCACATTTATTTTTTAAGATAGAAGTCTGCGATGTTCTATGATACAAATTTATATTACTGTAATAATAAAATCGAATTTTTTCAAATAAACTATTCATTCAACTTAAAAATTTAATTTAGTACCAAAACTTGTGAATAAATTTTCTAATAGCTCTAAAATTAATAAATGTCGAACCCAAAGTGTCCTTAAACTTGCTTAACGGCTTAGAAGCAAACTTTAACAAACTTACTCAACTTTAGTGCACTTTGAATAAGTAACATGTAAATTTATTCTGAGTTCACCTCGTGACTTTTGTGAATTTCAATCAATGCATACAGACCAATCTGAACTTGAAGCATAAGCATACGAACTTTGTAAAGTTTCTGAGTTTCTATCAAACTTGAAATCAGTATTGCTTCTGTTTAAGATCGATTATCGATCGTTATGATGAAAAATTTGGTACTAGATTAATTGAGATAGCTAATATTATTTTCATTATTTCTCCTTTAGAAAGCTTTAAAGGGTAAAATTGTAATTGGCACCATTCAGCCCGAATTAAGGATTCGGGCTGGATGGTGCCAATTACAATCAGATTTGAACTTTATAATGTATAACTACATTTTTATTACCAGATTATTTCAAATTCAAAAATTAAGAGGGTGAAAATGTGCTGCAAAATTTATATAGGAACTCATTTGGTTATACACATTTACTTGAAAAAGATCTTGATTTATTAATGTGTAGATTATGCAACTATTACAGAATATTTCCTATATCGTGAAATGCAAAGTCGGGATCAAAAACTATACAAATTGTATAGTCGCAAGTGAACTCGCTAGCAAAAATCTAGTATCTCGTTAAAAGATCACACTCACGTGCTAAAAATCCAAATGACAATCCCATTTCCAGTGAGAGATGTTATCATGAGCATCGTGTAGATAAGGGCTAAACAGTAGTGCCAGTATTTGCTAACAGCGGGGAAGTTTCTCCAGTGCTCGTGAACGAGATCTTGGTGTTCTTCGGGAATGTTCCAGCCGAGCATGTTTTCTACAACTTCCTTTGATACCCTGAAATGAAATTATGATCCTTAAGTAACCCATCATTAGTCAATACCTACTTGCCGTAAATTAATTCAGGTGAAAGACAAGTAGTAGGCGACAGTAGTAAAAGACTTTAGCTGTAAAATGCAGTCTGTATAAGTTGTGCTATTCTTACATCAATTTATCTACATTTTAAATAAATACCCTGCCTTATTTCGCACTAAAGGTTCGATAAAAGTGGGACTAGCTCAGTTCGTAATCTCAAAGAAAAGGTACTCAAACACAAACCGATACTAGAGATGATAATCCGTCAAACTTAATAACACATTTTCGGGTAAATCTATAGCATACCGGTCCAGGAATTTTGAGTAGCAGGGTGGTGGCATGGGGAGGGGGGAGGCATACTTACCTTTACTACAACCCCTGAGGTCCGGAGATCTTGAAATATATTTTTTTATTAAACATAATCTCACTTATTTTTTCGCTAATATTGCACTTCTATCATAAGTCCAAAGTTGAAAAATCCTTTCAAAGTGCAAAAAAAAGCCAGTAATCAGCATCAAAAAGAACCAAAATAACCAAAAACCAGCTTAATTGGATAAAAGTGAAGAAAAACACAATAGAGCACATTCACATACACTAAAAGAGTAACCATTCAAAATGGCGACAAATAAAGACGATTTTTTTTTACGTTATCGCATTTATTTATATTAAAAAAAAATTGTTCTGCAATGTATTTAAAAATTGATACCATTAATATATTGGTTTATTGACATATTAAAAAAGCAACTTGCTAGTCGTCCACTAAATTGATAAATAAAACAAATGTTTCATACGAGCCTTTTAAGCCATCGTACTGTTTGTGTGTATAAAATAAATACTAATTGGTAACCAGTCAGTTCTGGCACACGCCGGCCGCTGCCGCAGCACGCTTGCTTCGCTCGCTCGGCTCGGACGCTTTGGTCTGAATATAACCTAACCTAACCGACTATTCGTGTGTATAAAATAAATAGTAAACAGTTATAAATCGGTTCTAGCACTCGCCGGCCGCTACCGCGGCGCGCTCGTTTCGCTCGCTAAGCTCTATTATCAGGTAAGGGATTTCTTTAAATAAAACATTGTGCCTATATATATTAATTAACTTTAAAAGCACATTCACTGAACTACTAGAGAAAAGGAATAAAATGGCGGCAATAAAAAATGCAATATATTTGTCAATATTTTCTTTTTATAGAAATATATCGATTTCCGAAAATTATATGAAACAGTATATTAATTAATAGCTAAAGATTTCGAATTTCTTAATTAAAAATCGATAAGTATTATTGACATATCGATTAATTTATTTTTATCATTACACCTTATTAGCCAAGCCATTAAAAAAAGTGACAGTAAAAACTCTCACTTTTTAATCAATCGATTATATGTCTAGCATGAATTTTGTAGTTATGCCTCAATTACATTTAAAACTTTATTTCTACATTAAAAACAGTTTTAGTGTTACAAAAAGTTCTGGCGGTTATATGTAATTCGTGAGTAGGTACATTCATAAACAATTCGTGAGTACATTCATAAACTCAAATCACGCTTTGTTATTATCAAAAGTGACACAATTTTACAACAAAAATAAGTGAGGTTATGTTTATCAAAAAAATAATATTTTAAGACCTCCGGACCTTAGGGGTTGTAGTAGGGGTAAGTAAACCCCCCACTACGCCCACCAATTGCTTAAAATTTGTAGACCAGATTGTTAAGTCAGAGCCCATTTTCCAATGCACTATTTTATGATTCTGTGGCACTTCCCAATTTTATCGAGTAATACCTCAAGCTTCAATATGTGCATGAATACATGAATATAGTTTTAGAATACAGAAAAAAATATAAAATTACTTGTACTTACATTTTCAAAGGATAAGCCATAGGCCCGATTTCCAAAACCTCCTGCGTAATGTTGGTAACCATTTTGTGCCCGCTTCTTTTACAAAATGGCGTATAAAACTTTAATCTCAAAAATAAACTGTTATAACATTTGAAGATTTAGGAAAACAATGTTTTGAAATAAAATATATTTGTTTATTGACGAAGTGAGTAGTTCGACTTTCACGTCGCTTCTCACTTGTGGTTTGTGGTGTCCGAGGAACGTTTTTATATCTGTACAAATGGTGCGTGCCGGTTAATTCCTTAATTGAATAAAAAGTAAAGCTTCTTATTTATTTGGTCAAGCGTGAATCACATAACCGCCATGTATTCTCAATCTGTTTGCGATCTAGTTCTTTTTTTTTTCATTATGTCTTTCCATTTGACTTCGCAGGGACTATCTTCAGGGCTGTTTTCCTCTTGAAACATTGTACGTAATTTATTTTTTCTATGTATTTATGTAGGTACATCTCCGGTAGCTATAAGCGGTTTACATGTAATATAGGTAAAATAGACAAATATTATAATTACTCAAACTTGTTTCTAATACATAGGGCAACAGCTGTTATGTATGTAAATTCATTCTCATATAAATATAATATTATTACAGTCTGAATTGATTTCACTTGATTATATAAATAATCAATTTAAATAATTTTAAATAAGAAAATTTTCACTAAACTTTAAAATTATTTTTAATTATTGTTAATAATATAATAAGTTAAAATCTTATGGGTATTTTTAATTAATACTTACGAATACTTAAGTCTCTGGTAACAGCTTAGATGTTTCTTTGAAAACCCATAAATGTTCAACTATTATGTTCACATTCGCTTTATTTCTTATGATGACATTTACAGGACTAATTCATGTAGGTAGGTACATTAGTCTGGAAATTGTCGTCCAATCTCCTTGAGGCCTAGGTTGTCTTGCCATTCGCAATTGATCAGTTCGTTGATGGTATTTATTAGTGTTGTTAAACACTTCTTGAAATATTAAATAACTAAGTTGACTGTAAATAATAATTAAATTAAATTAAAAAAACTGTACGTGCGTAGTGTGTGACTATTTTATTGGAGGAAAAACTGTACAAATAAAAAATAACGAAAGACAATCAATGTTCCATATTTAAACATTATAATTGTGGCCAGTAACAAATTTTATCAGTCACAGTTAAACCTTTTTGGTGGAGATTCCAACATGTGTATACCTATTTGTTTAATACGTGTGTCCCTGTGTCCTCGTGTGTTAATATAAATTATGTATAGAACTGAAAAAATCCGCAACTCATCATCAAGAGCGTCTTTATAAGTGGAAATGGGTATTTTATCCTGGGATGTCCATTAGACGCCACAACGAGATTGTGCGCCCCGTCTGCACAGAAAGAACCTTACGTCACGGCCACGGGACGTGCTTGGAATTCTATCATATTACTCTCAGAGTGCGTTAATCGAAAATAGATGGCTGTAAACTTTGTAACAGAGGACGAATTGTTTGATTTACTAGCCTGTTCACCTTTTCATAATAAAAACAAATTTGTTTAGAACTATAATAGGTATATACAAAATAAAATTCACTTAAATACAAATACCCGAAGTTCTAAATTGTAGTAGCTTTTGCCGGCTTACGCCACTGTAACGCAGAGGCTCTGGGTTCGATTCCTGGTATAGTCAATTTCGGAAACGTATTTTCTCGGTTATTTACTATGGTCTGGGTGTCAGGGATCGGCCCCAGAGTGGTCCGTTGTATATTACCCATAACACAAGCGTAACTTGCTTAATTTGGGGATATACAGTGTGTGTTAGTCTGCCGATTTATTAAAAAAATAATTAAATAAAAACATAAAAGCCAGTTCAGTAATAAGCTAACCAGCTCTCTACATTGAAGATTTTACACTATGTAGGTGTTATTTCGTTTTTTTCCCCGTCCATTGAATGTATGACGTGTATCTATTACTACTACTATCTAGTACTATTTTAGCTTGGTATTAGAAATGTGGACGTATACAAAATTCCATTGAAACTAAAGTTGTTCATTTTCTCAACGTTACCAATTGCATAATGCTCCTTTCATCCATTCATATCTTCTACTTTTTTCTTGGCATCTTTTTTTTACTTTGAACCCATCAATCCATTTTACAATCTATAGATGTATCTATAACTCTTTATTTCACACCAAAACAATGCGAAAATTATGATTATATTAAGTTACTTATATACCAAAAAACAAAAAGTAGTAGTGCAAAAAGTTACGTAAGTTCCTCTAACTTTAATTCAAGCAGACAAACATATAAGGAAATTGGAATAACTGAACGAACTCATAATAGGGTATCCCGCGACCGACCGGCGCCGCCGTCCATACAACTTGTGCAAATCATACATCACGAACACGGCGAATGTATTATGGATATTTTATGAGAGTTTATCATCTATATTTTTCGTTAAACCCTTATGGACGCTCCTCATTCTCGCCAGATCTAAAGGCTTAAGGTATAAATCCTTCAAGAATAATAAAGCCTATTTACAGACAAAATTAAATACATTATTATGACTAATTCCTTTCTGCCTGGGATATCTCATTTCCGGATTTCCCAACAGATGAGTCTCAGCTGAAACTACTTTTACGACTTCAGTAGAACACTTACAGGCCAATAGATGCGCTGTGCAAGAATTGAGGTCAAAGTATATATACAATATCTAACAATGATAGAGGGCCTAGGCCTGCGGGGCTTAACAAAAGCCTCACTGGATCTTCTTTTGAGACGGAGGAGCATTCCACCTCGCTCCGCCACCTAGTAGTCGGGACATCCCTAAACGACTCAAATCATCAGTGTATTTGTTTACAAGATTTTAAATGAATTCATATAAAATCTTGTAAATATATATATATAATATTATAAAATTCTAAACATGCCGTATCTGTGCATTGAAGCTATTCGATAAAACAACTGGAATAGACTATATAAAGTATAAACGATGGAGAACACGATCCAATTTTTTTTAGTGCTTGTCTGTTTTTCTGGATTCACGTAAAAACTACGGGGCCGATTTTGATGCGATTTTCGCTGATCGACAGCTAATTCTTAAAAGTAAACTGTACCGTACTTTTTCTCCTGGATATCCCGCGGGGATTTTTCTGGGAATTATTTAAAATGCCCAGCTAAAAAAAATCATATTCCAATGTGATTTTTTTATTAATCAATAGCAAATTTAATGTAATAAAATGTGTGATTTTTATCCCGGGAATGCCCCGGGAATTTTTCTGGGACCAGTTTGCAGTTGTTCGGATACATAACAATTAGCTTACCTGACACAGTTTCCACTAAAACGATAGCTTACATTCTTTCTTTTTTAAATGCTGCGATACTTTGTGTCTCGAGAATCCTGCGGGAATTTCAAGTCAAGCGTAGACGAAGTCGCGGGAAAATCCTAGTATATATATATATAGCGATAACGTCATAGCCAAGACATTACGTGGTGCCAGCTTTCACGACGTGTTTATTTGATTGAAAATTATATTAAAACTTGAATATTTAACACTGATCGATCGTCGGCTAACCGTTGTCCACTGTTGGACGTAAGCCTCCCAATTTGCTCCTTCTATCCCTGTCCTCTGCTGTTCTCATCCAGCCCCAGCCGGCGACCTTACGCTGATTGTCGGTTCATCGGGCTGGAGGCGTCCTACATACACTACGTTTGCCGACACGCGGTCTCCGCTCCAGGACTCGTTAACTCCATCGGCCATTAGTCCTGCGACAAACGTGGCCGGTCCACTGCTACTTCAGAAACTTGGTTCACTTACGGATAATCTCATTTCTGTTTTTATCCATTAGAGATACTCCTAACATAACATCCGGAAAACTCCGCGGGGTCTTTACATCGACCATTCTGCAATGCTTGTAGACGAAAGTCTTCGAGTAGTGCGTCCTAACCGTCTTGACATGGTGCCGAGACGTGACTGACAATGGGTTTAGTTCACAAATCGAAGGTCGCTCAACGGACTATGGAGCGAGCTACTTAACACTGACTAGACACAAATCCTGCAGTGGTATTTTTAGGATAGAAGAAATCCTATATGCCTAGATGGCTCAACAAATCATTCTACAAGTATTCGAGTTAAAACAGAAAATAGACGCTAGGATATAAGGAGAAATGAAGCCTACGCAATTTGTAACCGATATCTATCTGTAAAAGGAACGCTAAAAAGCATGTACGGTACAACGTACAGCGTTTTGCTGACGCTGCGGCTTACTTTAGGCTACTTTAATATTATGATATTACTATAAATAACGCTCATAAATACTTTGTGATTGAGGCGCTACCGAGTTGCTATAAAGTTGCTATTACATCGCTACGAGTTACTATCAACTAAGTTGAACCCAGGGATCAGCATCCAAGCTCAACTAGTACGAGAATAAATCCCTGTAAACAACATTTATTTTATTCACCCTACTACAAGAAAGCACCAGCACTTTTTTTTTCAGGCGGGGGAAATGCATTTCGCACATACCGGGTCCTTTGCTAGGGATTAGACCGTTCTTGATCATGGAGGCTTTCCACTGAGGCAATCTAAACACTAATCAACCGGCTTGTGTGGAGACTCGACTAATCAATACTCCACTAAAACCACCCTCCTCCCATGCGCCCCGCGCTTATGAGTAGGAAAGGCATGAGATACAGAACGTAGTTACGCCCACACCGATCCTAGCGCACAAGTGCTTGAGAGTGCCCCGGGAGAGGCAAACTCACTTCGTCAACAGGGGTGAAGACTCCTCTGCTCCCTAGATGCTAGAGGGCCCCTGCAGCGGTATTTCAGGGAGGGAGATCATGCGCATACCTGCGCCTCCGGGCTCCCGACTGACGTCGGCGCCTGCGAGACGCATGCGCACTTCCATCTCTCTCCCTAGAAAAAAAAAGCACCAGCGCTCCACCAACTACTGCCAACCTTCACCACTACAAACTGTACAAATACATTATTATGAATTTAGTAAAACACATCAAGTGTTCGTCGTAAATGTAAGCCTACTTAATTAACAATTATGTATACTACATTATATTATATTCTTATGTATCGTGATAGAATAATAGAGATACTCTTATGTTAAGGCAGGTCTCTTATATAGATAAACGCTCCGTTATTGCATCAAGGATACCGTACGGTGTCCTTTGAATTGGCCTCGCTACTCGCCGTATCCCCCCCATGGGACCTGGAAGTCAGTGTTCTCGCGTCGCTGTACCAGTGGCGCAAGGAAGCTCTGGCGAGGGGCACTAGACTGATGCGTGCAGGTCGGAGCTCCAACAGGTCGCCATGAGGGTCTGGGAAGATCACCTTAGACGTCCCAGCACGAGTCCCGCCACTATCGAAGCGGTGCGGCCCGTCCTGCGACAATGGATTGGACGACAAGACGGCACCCTGATGTTCCAGATGATACAGGTCCTCTCGGGGCACGGCTGCTTCGGAAGATACTTGTGTCACCTCGGCTGCGAGCCAACGTCAGGGTGACATCATTGCGACACAGGCGACGACGATACGGCGCTGCACACACTCCAAAAGTATCCTGCATGCGCCGAGCAGCGCCAAGACTTCGTCGTCTTCATCGCACTTAATCTTTCGCTCCCGGCCGTGGTTCGCACCATGGCCCACCAGGATGGGACGCCGTCTTCTCCTTCTGTGAGCGCGTCATGCTTGTGAAGGAGGGAGGAGGCGGAGCGTGAGCGGACTTCCCTGCTCCGCTCCCGCCAAAGGAGGACGCGCCGACGCCAGAGGGCGGGTTTCGACCTTCGGCCGCCGTAAGCGGGTATAGGGGTTCTCACTCACCCGCATATGCCGTCGAGATGAGAGCGCGAGTGTTCCGCGCGCGCTCATTTCTCCTCCCGTGGGGTGCGTTACAAACCACCCCACGCCCCGGATTAGACATGGACGATGCCGGGAGATAAAAGAGGTCCCCCGGCAGTGGATGTGGCCTGCCGGCCCTTGCCTGCCAGGGCACGCGGAGTTGGTTGAGCTTCCGTATCACCGTAGCTCTGGCATAAGGCGCAGGATGGAAAACCCAGGGGTTTTAGTGGGTATTCCTAATTGGGGAGTGGCAATACCGTGGCACCAGTTCTGACTGGACATGCTAGTGCCACCCCTGATCTGACGAATCCCACACACGGGTCGCGAATTATTCCCCCAAGGTTCTGCCCTTGTCCCGGCTTAGTCCTCAAACGAATTTCCCCTGGATAAAAAAAGAGGTCTCTTATATAGATAGAATCTGTTATAACTGTCCTAGATCCATAGTTCCCTCTTTCTTGAACTATGAAAGAAGTTAAATTGAAATAAAATAACGATTAAAAAAATGGCAGGTCTCATTGTACAGCTGTGCTCCTTGAAATGTTAATGTTATAACACTTCTTGTACCCATCTCTATTTGGTCCTTGGTGGCGATAAAATCAGCTTTTGTTTATTCTTAAGTCCGGTGCTGTATTTGGATGTTTTATGTATAAGTGTTATTTAAGAATGTTAATTTAGAGAACAAAACATAAAAACCCTTTCCACGTTCTCGCTTCTCATGTCATCGATGTTCCTTCAGTATTCAGCTGAAACATGGAGGTTCCTTTATCTTTAAAATTGCTTCTTTTGTCTGTATTTCGACGACTAAAATGAATACCTAGCCGTCAAACTGGAAGAATAATATTAAGTTGGGGAAAAATTTTCTTCGCATTTTTTATAAAAATTCAAAAGGTTTTTTTATAAAGTTTATTTATATTTGACTAAAGTGTGTAGGTGCCATTTTGTTGGATAACTTTTTGCCATCTTGTAGGTAGGGACGTGATCCCATTGCTATAAAAATTTTGGGGCTTCTGATTAAAAAATTGCGACAAGTGGTTTTGGCAGTCCTCTCGTGTTGTTAACCTGACACTGCCTAAGGAATTCTGCAGAGACCGAAACAGATGAAAATCTGAAGGTGCAAGGTCAGGACTATACGGAGGATGCATTAACACCTCCCAGCCAAACTCTCGTAATTTTTGCTGAGTGGCTAAAAATGTGTGAGGTCTAGCGTTATCATGGCGAAAAACGACACCCCTTCTGTTGATTAATTCCGGCCGCTTTCTCTCAACTTTTTGCTTTAATTTCCACAGTTGTTCGCAGTACAGTTCAGAATCGATGGTCCTGCCTGGCGGTAACAGCTCATAATGAATAATGCCCTTCCAATCCCACCATACACACAGCATCACCTTGTTGCGAGTTAACCCGGGTTTCGCCACAGTCTGTGAAGCCTGACCGTCCTTTGACCACGATCTTTTTCGCACGTTCTTGTTGTACGTGATCCACTTTTCATCACCAGTTATCAGCTTCTTCAGAAATGGTTCGGTTTCTTACGTCGTAATAAAGAATCACAAATGAGTACACGGTTCATTGGTTTCTTTCAGTGAGCTCATGAGGCACCCAAATATCGAGCTTTTTTGTGTACCCAGCTTTTTTCAAATGCGCTAAAACCGTTTTGTGGTCAATTCCCAGTTCTCCAGCTACATCGTAACTACTAATATGCCGATCTTGCTCCATTTTTTCAAAAATGGCATCAATTTTGTCCGTAACAGGGCGACCAGAGCGACGTGCATCTTTGATATCAAAATTTCCGGATTGAAAACGCTTAAACCAAATTTGCGCTACTGTCACAGATACTGCATTAGGTCCATAAACATCACAAATTTTTTTCGTGGCTTGTGGTGCATTTTTACCTTTTTTGTAGTAAAATTTTAAAATGTATCAAATTTCTTCATTAGATTCACTCATTTTAACAATAAGAAAAACAAATGAAAATCACACATTTTCCTAATTTGAATTTGGAATTGTCTTCTTTAAAATTAATACTTTTTAATGATACCAAAACCAGCCAGATGTAAATGGTATAGCCAAAGAGATCTTGTAACAAGTTCATACATACTATATGCGAAAAGACTTTTTCCCCAACCTATTATTTAATTAATTTTGCAGTAAATGATTTTATTTCTGAAATAAATGAAGCATGAACATAGCTATTTTATGAAATTCGTATTTATTAAATTAGATAAATATAGTCAAAATTGCCTTCTCATGTCCACAATATATATTTAATGCTAACATAACATGTACATACGAAATTAAATATTATTATTAAAACTTGCTTTGTTATATTATGTGTAGTGATTTTCTTTTATAGGGGTCGATTTCAAAATTCCAACACATAAACTGAGACAGATGTTTTACTTTTAAATATCTTGCTTTATCTTTTAGTCTTTATCCAAGAATTTATAAGAAAATCTAAAAGAATAAATAAAGCTATTGTTAAAACCGTAGAAGAACAACTAAATAGAGTAGTATTTCGCTTATACCTAAAAAGTCGGAAAATATTACAGATCACTGTGTTTATTATACTTACTTCAAAAATGTAACAATTGTCATGTATCCAAAGGTTATTTAGAAGAGATTGCTTTAAACAATAAGGTGGACGACCAGTTACCGTCGCCTGTAGACGCTTGTAACAGCAGGGGTGTAGCTAACGCTTTGCCGACCTCTAAGAAACTTTATAACGGCCTTCTTATAAAGCCCCATGTCATAGCGCAAAGGGAAAACCGCGGCGGGAAGTCCCGTCCAAATCATTGTTGTACGCGGAATAAATGTTCTAGACAACCGTTGCATAGCTGAGCGTGGGGAGCTCAATGAAATAGGGGTGAACATCCCGTCTATTTATTTAATTGTACAACTTTATAATATATGTAGTTAAGATAATAAAATGTGTTGCTTTATTTTTTATTTATCTTGGTGTGCAATGAAGAATATTGCTGTTGTAAAACGAAATTAGATAAATAAAGACTTAACCTGCCGCCCCCTTTACCAAGGGTACACATCCAAAACCCCACCCCTATGCAGAATAAGACACAAAATAATTATATAAAGAATCACTTTGGCCTCATCTGGGATAATGTTACAGATGTGGCTACGGGGTGTGATGCGTTATTTGTGATGCGATATTATTTGCAGTTGTTAATGTTACATGACGAATAGCGTATGTTTAGACACTGGTGTGGTTTTTCGATTGAGGCGTTATTTTCAACGCTTAAAATAAGACGCATTCGGCCAAGGTCAAAATTTTTAACATTATCGCAGGTGCGGCCCAGAATTAAAGTAATGATATGACATAATTGAATAAGTACTAACACATTGAAGTTCATTCTTACACACCTAGTAATAAGTCCATTCTATTTTTGCAATTATTTGTCTTACCTATGTCATCTCTATATACTACCCTTTCTACGACTGAAATTACAAAAGATATTATATCAAATAATTCATCCAATAAGTCACGAAGTCTCATAAATAAATTGCCATTTATCACCGCTTTTTATTCGAAAATTGCAAATCCTATTTCTGAAAGGTATCAATAAAAGTTTAATTTGTAGATTGCTTTTGAAATTGACATAAAACTTTTTCACAAAGATAAGAATTTGCCGATGCGAAGTAGATTTGGTTGGATTTGCAAAGTTGGTGTAAAAGAAGCTAACCTTTAGAAAACTTTGTCCGGCTGCTATATTTCAACAAATTATAATATTTACCCCAAATTCGTTGGTTTAATAATAATACTGTCTGAATAGATTTTAACTGCTATGTGCTGTAGATATTAAAACTCTAATTTTCAACTTGGTCATTAATTCGTATGTGGATTATGTAATCTATTTTGGACAGGAATGTGCGACCATACTTCGGACAGATCAAAGCGCTAGCATAATACACATAGATTGTAACAATAGGTAACAATAGGTAATAGATCATTAACGCAACTTTGACCCCTGAGACGTCCAATACTTTAAGCACATGAGGTTCTTAAAGTCAAAGCCATTCTCTATTTTAAACTGTATCCCTTGGCTCTTGGGTAACGTTAGAATCAGTGAATATCAAAATATTGTAAATATTAGTAATAAATACTGTATTCAATTAATCCACGTATATGATTTAACCTGATACTGTTGAATAAGAAGAGGCTTGTTACAACCACTATACAGCTAAGTATATCATCACGCTGACAGACATACGTGTGGGTGTGATCAGAGGTTCCATACTTACATAATAACTCTGGTCACCCCCAGACATAAATTAGTTTTCGCGGGGCGCGTATAGGTTAAAAACCACAGACGCATGCGTGTCCACCAGGTGGCGTCTGATGGCTGAAATTCTGATGATGATTAAGATAAAAATATAGGCGAGCTGGGGCGGCGTTTTTCGGTATTTGCCCCCCCCCCCCCCCGAAAAAATTTAAGATCCGAGGCTGGCGTCTGCTATTAAAACCATCCCCTTCTTATAGGCGATTATATCAGAGCACGTGTTAAAATTGCGGAATAAATCCAAGTCTCTTTTCTATTTCATATAGCTACTTATATGTATATATTTGTAGCCCGAGTTCAGTTACAAAAATGATGTGCAATACAAGCTTTATATAGAGCTCTTATTTGCGGCCGTGTGCTTTTGCATTGGCATATATTGAACTGTTGTAAATGTTTCGTTTCGATATCTTACAGGTTTCAGAAAAGATGAAGTTATTAAAACGCAAGTCTTAAAAAGTTGTCGCAGACGTAGCTAGCTAGTAAACACAAAAGAGTAAATTAGTAAGTGGCAAAAAATGCCAAGAAATAATAAATTTTCATTTATACATAATAGAGAACTTAGATAGATAAATAACTCTATGTGTACAGCAAAGTCTATCTTTTCTCCTTTATCTTTGGTTAGTTATATAACTAACAACTATAAACGAGAGAAGATAAAGGAACATAGGTACCTAGATAAAAAATAGGTACAATGGCAACCTTATGATTAAAAAGCAATCTCTTCCAGGCAACTCTAGGCAAGGATTTATAGATTTTAACTGATGCAATAATAAAGTTCTTTATAAGTTAAGAGAGTATACATTTCATGTAGTAAAAATTAAAACTTTCTAATAGATCTCACTGATAGTTTTATACTGTATATGTAATGTGTAATACTCGCAACAACTTAGAAGGGTTTATGGTAATAAAAGAACAGCAACTGGTCACATATTTATAATCAGAGAACTTTACGGTTTTAACACATTGAATACACTGGATTTTTACATTTTACAAACATGTTTAGAACAAACACCTCGCCATCCCTCCAACAATACCGGTATATGAAACTTAGTGTAATGTATGTGTTACTTTTTATATCATGTAATATAGGGTAGTTACGAATAATTTATTCCGGCAATAAATACGTCTACGAACGGTCTGTTTATTTATTGTATCAGTGAATCCTTTATTAAATATCAGTAAATAGCAAGCTAGCGCCTGGATATTTATCACTTACCAAATTGGCACAACCGATAGCGGATTGAAGTCATTGATAAACTATTTTAATTAAAGGGTTATGAATGAAAAGAATTTAATATATTATTTGTTTGTAAATTTTAGATACTATTTTATATAAGAAATTATATAAAATATTATATATATAATATCGCGTCTGCCAACATGAAAATAAAATGTAATGAATACCGTCTATATACAATTCAGACATTTTGAATTATAATCTACACAATTACCACATTGTACAAAGGATAAATATTGTTACATAAAATTATGGTAAATTATAGTCAACTACTCTATACAAAACAGGCGCTAATCACAGAATAAATAAAAATATAACATTATTATTCAATTAAGGAAATGGCCGATTGTATACTTTAGAAATAAGAGGGTACATAACAAAATTAATAATTAACTAAAAAGAAACATTACAAGAACAACTATGCTACTAAATAACTGTAACTAAATTAAATGTTCTAAGCTAAACCATGTTAATTAAGCAAACAACATCAATTTGATCTACGCCTCTTCTGAGGTTATACTTCCTTACAACATAAGGATGTTGGCAACACACATAGTACAGCGGCTTACATGATCTGAGTTGCCAACCCATAGAGTCCAAAACCAATTATGTACAGTCTGCCACAATATATGAGCGACATAAATTTATGAATCCCTGCTCGAATGCTGAACGGGATATATGGTCCGAATACTAATAATGTTTAAAAGCTGAAGGAAATATTGTATCAGAATTTTCTAAGTGGATTAATTACGTTTATTCTTTGCACCATTTGTACTATCGAGACCTAGCAAACCGGTAAATAAATATCTCACGCAACCAAAATACTGGCCTGTATTTTGGGAACGTTCTCAACTGACGGTGATTTGGGACCCACTATTTCTAATTTTTATCCTTTGTAAATTAAGCTGTATATAGATATTATTAGTATAGGTATATTTTAGTTTTAATTTTGGTTATTGGATGATTGTAAATATGACAATAAAGAACTTGCGTCTATTATCAAGTAAAAATATGTATGTATTGTTTACATTGCAATATGTCGGCACTATATACAAGCCTTATACTGTCTATTTTAACTTAAATATATGAATGAAATTATATACATATATTGCAAAAAATCCTAACCCTGATTATAACATTATTATTAAACAGAAAAAGTCAAAAATATTTTAATGTAAGTAAAATTAATTTATAAATCGAGTTACAAGTTGAGTTTTGTAAGCCATGTTGCCGTAATTGAATACATGGCTCGGCGTGTTCTCGACTCCCGGTATCTATAACCATTTAACTATTCATATGTGTATTTAAAGAAAAAACTTAAATCTAAATGATAAAAACTATATTTACAATGTTTAATCATAACTTCCTTCTTTAGAATTTTTCTGTTAGTGTTCACGCTATGCCACAGATGGTTGCAACAAGGTTCCCGGTAGGTTTGATTTATTTTTTAAGAACAATAGAAGAGCGGGAATGTGTGAGCCGCCATCCCAATACAGCGTGGGCACGCAACCCCATCATTCCTTGTTTCTTCTTCCAACAATCAACGCATACACACGCCACAAGACAAGTCGCGCTATTTTATATCGAAACTAATTGTAATTGTATAAATTAAATATAACTAAATTTTGTACACATTAAAACTGTATTTATATGTACCACCCATACAGTTAGTGTGTCTGAAAGTTCGTCTTTAATTCTTTTTTATGCTATAAGCTCTGAAACGGATCAATTAATTTTAAAGACATTTTTGGGATAACATAGCAATTATGTCTTTAATTATGGTGTATATTTCATTTTGATATGCAGAAGAGAATATATTGTTAATTTAATTAATATAAAGACGAAGTCCCGCGCGATCCTATTCGTGGCCACAATTCTGCAATAATAAAATTCTATTTTTGAAATCAAAATAAATATAATAACAAATGAACCGTTATACCAAGAGTGTTTTTGATATTACAGTAACAGCCTTGCTTATTGTTCTAGGATTCTTTTGTATTGAAAATTACACAATCGTAAACTGTACTACCCTACATTCCGAGCTATTTAACTATACAACGGGCGCACGGACGAGAATGCAGGGTTGCACTGCAATTACTTACACTTGTTTTGTTGTATATGACTTTTCTGCTAACTTGATATTTTGTGGTTTATGATCTTTCTTTAGGGGTTATTTATTTATTTCAAACGTATGCATTGATTAGACAGTATTTTTTTATATTCTAGTAGCCCCTAAATTAGTTTGCACTTTGTTATAGGGGCTAGTGTCCTCTACCTTAATGTAAACACATTTAACATTACACTGTAACAGAAATAGGAATAAAAAAAGAATTTAGTAAGAATTTGTTAATTTTATTCTGAAAAGAAGAGAGAGAAGTTTCTATTTGAATCTATCTAGATGTACAAAAAATTGATTTTAGCTTTAAGGATTTTTTAATCAAAGCTCCACACCTGTTAATTAAAAGTCATTGTTCCAATCCCCGTCTACTTACTTTAAGGAAAAAAGAAAGATCGCATATCAAAGACAAAGCTATCCAAATGAAGGGAGCATTGAGGTAACTCGTCATAACCTAACGGTAAATCATTCTCTCGTGAAAACCGCGCTCCATTTACAAATTGCCAAGTTCAGGGGCGGATTAAAGGAGCTTGAAATTGAAAACTACCTTCTCTGTCTTAGAATTTTTTTTGGATTTACATACATAAACTATGTATAAGCATGGAGAAAGATTACTAGGATTACAATCCCAAAACGTTAAAACGTCGTTTTGATGGTTAGTTCCACCTTTTTCACTAGTATTTCTAGTATCGCTTCTTCGCCATTTTAAGTACATATGTAACATCTATAGAACCTTATCGATTTAGTCCTGGGGGCCATAAGCGGCCGCTATAAAAAAGTGGAACTTTATGCTATGTTTTACAATTCCAGTATATTTAGACATGAGTCATTTTTACTAAGTGATTCTCCGAAAATGGTCGCCTGATACGCCTTTTTAATACAAAACCGAAACGAAATTTACTAAGACTTTCGAATTTTGATTGATTTGGTATAGTAATAATATTATGTCGAAAATAATGAAGCGTCTGGTCATGTAGGATATAAAAATTCAGTTAGTTTATTTACTTGGCGTTTATAGGAAATATTATGTTTATTCATGCGATTGTATACGCTAATTCCGGAACTATTCCAATTTGAAACATTTTTTTTGTGCTATATAAAATAATCGGTTCATTTACGTAGTTTATAGGCTACACTAACAATCCAGAGAATTGTGATTGATAGGTATTGTCTTAACAAGTCTTTGCATATTACCCAATAAAACTAACAGTCTTTCCAAAAAAACTATCCTACACTTAAAGTTTGTCTCTGTACAAACAGGGCTACGACGACTGAGTGCCACCAGAAATTTGAATAAATGCCCCGAGAACCGGGTTGCACTGCACCGGCGGTGCTTTTACACGGTCATTCTACATTCAAACTGTGCTTAAGGATGCTTAATGTTTAATAAAGTGTATGTTGAAGGTACAGAGAACAATAAAGTAAGAACTCCCTGTTAAGAAGATTTATTTTGTTTAAATAATTATTATAATTAAACAATTATTATTTGATCAATTATTATGCTTATCTATTAGGTTGGGGAAAAGTTTCTTCGCATTTTATATAAAAATTCAAACGGTTTTTTTATAAAGTTTATTTACATTTGACTAAAGTATGTAGGTGCCATTTTGTTGGATAACTTTTTGCCATCTTGTAGGTTGGGACGTGATCCCATTGCTATAAAAATTTTGGGGCTTCTGATCAAAAAACTGCGACAAGTGGTTTTGGCAGTCCTCTCGTGATGTTAACCTGACACTGCCTAAGGAATTCTGCAGAGACCAAAACAGGTGAAAATCTGAAGGTGTAAGGTCAGGACTACACGGCGGATGCATTAACACCTCCCAGCCAAACTCTCGTAATTTTTGCTGAGTGGCTAAAGATGTGTGAGGTCTAGCGTTATCATGGTGAAAAACCACATTCTGTTGATTAATTTCGGCCGCTTTCTCTCAACTTTTTGCTTTAATCTCATCAATTGTTCGCAGTACAGTTCAGAATCGATGGTCCTGCCTATTATATCATAATAAATAATGCCCTTCCAATCCCACCATACACACAGCATCACCTTGTTGTGAGTTAACCTGGGTTTCACCACAGTCTGTGAAGCCTGACCGTCCTTTGACCACGATCTTTTTCGCACGTTCTTGTCGTACGTGATCCACTTTTCATCACCAGTTATCAGCTTCTTCAAAAATGGTTCGGTTTCATTACGTCGTAATAAAGAATCACAAATGAGTACACGGTTCATTAGGTTTCTTTCAGTGAGCTCACGAGGCACCCAAATATCGAGCTTTTTTTGTGTACCTAGCTTTTTTCAAATGCGCCAAAACCGTTTTGTGGTCAATTCCCAGTTCTCCAGCTACATCGTAACTACTAATATGCCGATCTTGCTTCACTTTTTCAAAAATGGCATCAATTTTGTCCGTAACAGGGCGACCAGAGTGACGTGCATCTTTGATATCAAAATTTCCGGATTGAAAACGCTTAAACCAAATTTGTGCTACTCTCACAGATACTGCATTAGGTCCATAAACATCACAAATTTTTTTCGTGGCTTGTGTTTCATGTTTACCTTTTTAGTAGTAAAATTTTAAAATGTATCGAATTTCTTCATTAGATTCACTCATTTTAACAATAAGAAAAACAAATGAAAATAACACATTTTCCTAATTTGAATTTGGTCTTCTTTAAAATTAAAACTTTTTAATGATACCAAAACCAGCCAGATACAAATGGTATAGCCAAAGAGATCTTATTACAAGTTCATACATACTATATGCGAAAAGACTTTTTCCCCAACCTATTATATAAGCATATTATTGCTTAGGTTTTTACGGCTAAATCAGTACAAAGATCCTATTCTTTACATATCAAAGAATAACTTAGAGTAAGAACTTCCAAAAGACAACAAGACAAATCCTTAGTTATAATTATACTTCCAACAGGAAGTCAAGTGTTCAAAACAATTTTGACCCAAAGAATATAATAATTATTTAACCCGTAGACTCTGATACTGGTGCAAAGATTTGGATGCGAATACATCCAAATCTTTGCACCCTTGATATCATTGCTAGCATTCCAATCTAAGAATCGTCAATTAATACTAAATATTGATCATCTTCTTCTAAAGATAATTTATATAATTACATGAGATTAATATTCTCTAGCTTGACATAATGTGAAACACGACAGAACGTGAGTGACAAACATTTGGAGTTTCAACAAATGGCATTAACAAGAAAACCGCTGGAAACAGCCGTCAGCTTGGAATTCCGCAAGCTCCACTCAAACTTATAATGACATTTAGATATCCTTGTCATCGAGGTCGAGAGGGGCGAACGGGGTCGCTACGAAAATTATAGCCACAATATTAGGGGTGTTGAGGAATCTGTCATAAATTTAAGTTCCAAATAAAACCTTTACAATTATTAAAGGTAGGTAGGTACAATTATTACAATTGCTTATTTGAGGTAGCCTTAGGATCCTTATTGTGGTGAAGATTCAAGTAATAGCACGTTGAACACTATTATAAATATCCCAATACGAAGAAAGGCGGATAGCAGAGATCCAAGACACATAAGAAAACGCCTGCTTAATGGATAAAAAGGCTTATGATCAGAACACGCGGAAGATATAGTAATCATATAGAGTAGTACAAAAGACGAAGACCTTGAACACAAAGTGTAAATGTCCAACGAAATCAAATGAAAAATTAAAAAAAAGTTTGAAATAAGGATATAATAACAGTGACATGAGTAAATGTGGTAATGGATCAAAAAAGAGGGATGGACTGTGTGAAGGATGAGATAATGATTTGTGGTGCGACGCAAAACTACGTCAGAATATAGGAGTTAGGAAGGAAAAGACATGTTGTGGTGACCCCAAATAATTGGGAGAAGGTGAAAGAAAAGAAGAAGAGTAACTGTCGCAATAAGTAACTTCTGGTATAAAATAGCCTGTACTCTATAAGAAGAGTCGTAGAACGAAAGTTTAACTTGAATATTATAATTATAAAGAACGATCCATAAGAAATGTTACGTATTGTCGATTATTCATTATCTAGATATCTGTCCACCATATTGGATAGCATAGTAACATCACAGACACCATATTGCGAATTTCAACTGTATTATGTCGTCGGTTCATAATAGATCTAAAAGTTATCTCCTTTCCGAGCGAGCAGCCGAGAGTCGCAAGTGTGCCAAACGGTTCAGCGCTAGTTGAAGGCTCACTCGCTTTCAAGAGCGGTTTACTTGTGCATTTGTCAGTTGATTTCTCTTGAAAATGTACCGACCGAGATTTTTCTGGATTCTGAATATAAATTGCTCCATCTCGTTTTATAGGACAAAAGGCCTCTTTATTTATTGTTTATGTATGTACCTTTGATTGTATGTTCAGCTTCAATTTTTGTGTACGTATATGAAAACATGTTAACAAAACTTGTTATTCGACGGCCTTTTAGTATTAGACATGCTGTAAGTGTTGCTCCATTAGGCTTACTAAAACTTAGAGGCTCATTTTTCACTAAACCGAAACTTGGAAACTACATTTGTGATGTTTGGGTATTACTTAAACTATCTCCAGTGTAGTTATTTCAATTTTACTGGAAATATACTTCATACATAAATGTAACTTTTTAATATACATATAGAATTCGTTTACTTCTTGATTTATTATCTGCTAGGACCTCATATTCTCTATTCCGTGAGGCGTCCTAATTTTTACATAGAAATTAAAAGACGATAGATCTCCACTTGCTACGATCCTGACAGAGACACCTTTCGCTTCATCTACTTTGATTAATCTTTTCATATATGCACGTTTATTTGAGGTGCTTTTTATCTGCCCTGTCTTCTAATTTTTTGCGATAAATATCTATGTTCATCCTATGTAATCGGTACATAGCCAACGCTATAAAAAGAAAGATAAACATACAAATGTACAAATAACAAACAAGTTCACTTTTCTATTTAGGTATATTTTATAGCTTTCTATTAATATGTTATTTCTAATACTAATACGAAATAAGACTTCAGAAAACATTTGACGATGTTTAAAAATAGTCCTTGATTTTTCAAACAGCGCTCCAATAATTCAAACATTTAGTTAATTGACAATAATTAGTGGTACACAGGCGTAAAGTTGCTTCGACTTTGTGATTAATAATTCTGGAATCTCGGTAATTTGAAAAGTTATTTATTGATTTTCGTTTAAAATATAAAGGGGATTAAGTTGTTGGTACTCTTTAAATATTTATAGGTTACCGTAAAGAGGAATATTATTTTTGAGAAATAGGAAATTTAAATATTAATGCTGAAACATTCCTATGGTATTATAACTTAAGTTTTTACAAACATAGAAATAACTAATACAAAATGTATCCTATACTATGTTTATTATAGTTGTCATTTCAAAAGTTTATATATATACTTTTTTATTCTAGTTATACTGCAAAACTCACATATTACACAATTTTTCTCTAATCCATCCTAAAAGGTTGTCTGGAAGAAATTGCTTCTAGTGATAAGCCCGCCGATTGTCTTCTGTACTTAAACTTCTTGAATTAAATATTATTGTTATGCAATAAAGTATATTTATTCTATCCTTATACATTTTTTATTAATCAGCTAAGCTAATGAAAATTGGTGGAAATCGTTACCTTTCAGACATTATAAAATACAATAAACAAGTAAGTAAGTATAGTTATATTTATAGTATAGTTTATATTAATTTATTTTGAACTTAGTTTATTTTTAATAGTTAATTGTATAAATTGATACATTCACGTATTGTTTTAAAATAAGAAAAATATTATGATTATATTCATAGATGAAGACTGTGACAGGTTTTTACACAAAATATTCCATAAACAAGTAATTCTATAAATTGGGCCAAAATTAGCATTATGTACTGTATTCCCAATGGAACTATATAAGTAACATCTGTTAGTTAGACAATAAAATAATAAAGACGGAATTCTTTTTATTCCGATTTGCATAAAATCAAATAATTTTTTTAAATTGTTTTCTAATTACGTCGAGTGCTCATAAGCGCACATAAGAATCCTCTAGAAAATAGGCCTAATTGAGAGAGTAAACTCATTAATTTGTAGCACCATAAATCCTATATTCATATAATCATAATATTCAGTATTATTCTTGGCCACGTTTCTCTTCAATAAAATTATACCGACCATCATTATCTAAATAGTAGATTTAAGATTTAATAAAAGAGATGCCTTCATTTTTCACGTGAAAAATCTACGCAACCGTCTTTACAATATTTAATTTGAGTGTTCCGCTGATAATACAGGCGGAGATTCTGGATTCTCTACATTCAAATAAATTGTTTTTAAATCTTGATAAATGTGAGTGATCGGGCGATATTCAAGTTCAAGATATATTTCACATTTCTTAATATTTAAATTTAATCGCCTATACAAAGAGCTCTCATAAAGCCTAGGCCTAATCAGCTCTTCAGGTGATCAGAGGGCTGGCTCCTACTTCGAACAACAGATCAGCATGGCGATCCAGCGAGGTAACGTAGCCAGCCTTCTGGGACCAATCAACCTTTTAACTTCGATGACCTGGGTTCAGTATTCTACTTAGTTTTAAGGAAAATAGCATATATTATAGATAAGTTTTGTTCATTGTATTAATTTATAATTTAATGTATATCATTCATGTATATTTTGATTATAAGTGATAATAACATATGTCTCGTGAAATCAATGATTTAAAACATGGAGTCATAGGGGTAAAACATTGTAAAACCGTTGACTGATTTGTCTCGATCAACCGAGTCTCAATCCTAGCAAAATATAGAATTCTAGCAAAAATATTCCACCTCTAAAGCAGCAGTTTTAATAGTCTTATGTTTTCATATGAATGAAAAACTTTTCGGCAAATCTGATGTGTAAAATCTGCCTATACGCCCTAGATAATTGCGGTGAATGTTCAGTCAATTTTCCGAATTGGGGACATGTGAATCCAATGAGACGTATAAGAGCTGATATAATTCTGTCTATTATTTTCGAGGAAACAAAAATTCTAGAGGTTAGCTTGTATCCGTATGTACAAGGGAAGGGCGCTGCTGTATCAGGGACGCTGATGCAAACTTTTGACTTGATGAGAAAACTACGAGGTGCATGAGGTCGGCTCACAGTCCGGATCCTGGATTGCTTTACATAAAACACATTGAATAATTAAGAATCTTTAAATATCCGTTTATACCCCGTTGAATTTCTATTACAGGATATTAAGTATTGTACATTAGATTTATTACTGCGGTTCTTAACTAAGATGAATACGACGTATTCATCTTAGTTTCACATTATATTCTGGTTATTAGTCTATTCAATTTCGGCATAAATGCCCTAAGTTTGGGAACGTCCTTGACAAACTTGGCACACCATTACCTTTGAGTATTTCTCCTGGGACACAATGCCGGAATAATGTAGTGAACCACTAAGTATTTAGACATACAATGTGAGCCCCTTTTGAGTATTATGACAGTTCTATTACACGTACTTTAAGAAGAAATTGCGTTCAATAAAAAACAAGCGTATTTGTATAAATGTAACTGTTTATTTTTATTTATGTAATATTAAATACAAAATGATACAACACTAATAAAAATAATTGGATAAAAATAATAAATTGGCTCGTGGGGTCCTGAGGCCATTAGTCTCTACCAAAATTTATTAAAATGACTCATTGACTCTTCTCTTCAACAAAGTATTTGAATTTACTCGTAAGTTGACTACTATCTGAGGATCACAAGTAAGGAAAATTTCGTAAATAGCCTATTACAGGTTTATTTTTGCTCTTGATTAGTAACACAATGCTTGTACTGGCTTTACTCGTATATTACTTGAAATTGAATCACATTACATTGTTTTGGCGTTCTATGTTCTACATACATGCGTGAGTATACACATACACAGACGAATTGACGGACAAAGGAATGTAGTAACAAGTGTTTTGTTTTTACCAAAATCGTTTCGGAACCTAAAACTAGTATACTTTCTATTGGTGCTCCATAGCTTCCATGTTTAATCTCTTTGAACGCAAGTATTTGCGTTATTACTATGAGGGTACTGTAACGGCTAACCTCTTTAGTCGTCATATAAGCTTATATTAGCAATCAGACACCTTTACATTCATGTGTTCAGCTCGCGGCCCGATACAATTCTGTTCGCGATTATTTTGGGAGGCGTTCCACAATTTTAATCCAAAATATTATATTTTTTAATATATATGACGACTAAAGAGGTTAGTCGTTACATCCCGCGGGCCTCCGAGAAAATTTTCGTCACGGCCAAGTGAGGAAAATTTCCTCCAAACAAAACCCTAAGCTACGTAAGACAGGAAAGTCACAATGCACAAGATGGCACTTACTAAGTGCCCAACCAGAACAACAGTTCTATACGTCCTCTTTAGTCGTCATATATCACGTCACGGCCTCTGTGGTTGAGCGGGCTAAGCCTTTGCCGGCTTACCTCACTGCAACGCAGAGGCTCCAGGTTCGATTCCTGGTATAGTAAATTTTGGAAACATATTTTCTCCGTTATTTACTATGGTCTGGGTGTCTGGGATCGGCCCCAGAATGGTCCGTTGTATATTATCCATAACACAAGCGTAACTTGCTTAATTTGGGGATATAGTGTGTGTGTGTGTCTGCTGATTTATTTATTATAATACATATTGTTATAATTTAGCCAAAATTCCACGAAGCACGCCGACAAATGTGAATTTACACCTGCCGGCCATAAAGCACGAGTTTTATTACCTACCCGCATTTGCACTTCTTCTGTCTTGAGTGTTTGTTGTGTGTTAAACACTTTGTGTTTAAAATTTGTAATTAGATAAGTCGCCTATTCTGTATAGTAATCCTTTATGATGGTCGTTAGCCAGGTGTGTTTCGTGTAAATCAATGTTTACGCGGTCGAGACATATTGTATAAAATAAGTTTAGTATAAAACAATGCCAAAACGGAGGGGTGAGGCAGTCTAGCGAGAACCACGATCAAAGCAAGACGTGTACATTCGATAAGCGATATAGTGACGGCTTTACGCGTGTTATTTAATTGTGCATTACATTTGGACTTATTGCGTCCGGTTATATTTGTACCTATGTTATACGTGTTTGTATAGTTCTAATTAATTCTATAGTAATTCCAACGGCATTTTACCCGTTTTGCGTTTGCGGCATTTTCCCGCATTCGTAACAATATTAAAAAATATAATATTTTGAATTAAACTCTTGGAACGCCTCCCAAAACAATCGCGAACAGAATTGTATCGGACCGCGAGCTGAACACATGAATGTAAAATTGTCTTGATTGCTAATACAAGCTTAAATTCTGAACCAGTCTCTTATTCAAGATCCCGGTCAGCTCAGACACTGCTGGCCGTTACAGTACATAGTAATAGGGTAAATAGTTGCATATACAGATTCTTCGTAAGCTAAGGAAAACAAAGGAAAATATTTAAAAGAACATTCGTTTTTATCAAAACGACTCAATGACTCTTCAGGTGACTAGAGGATCGGTGCCTACATCGAACAACGGATCACTATGGCGATCCAGCGACGAAACGTAGCCAGCCTTTTGCGCACCTTACCACCCATAGAAGACGGTGATCTATGCTCAGTATTCTACTTATAGTCTTGAGTGATTATGGGTAGAATACAATAGAACTAAGTTAAGTTTTTTTTTATTGTATTAGTGTATAAAGTACTAAGTCAGAGAAAAATAATAAACAGCTTATGTGAAGTTGCAAAGTTCAAAGTCCTTAGGGTGCCCCCGTTCGGGGGGGGGTCCACGGTCGTCCGAAAGAAGAAGGGCAGGGGAGCGGGAGCGGAAACGGCCCGCCCGTCTCCCTCGGCGCAAGCACCGGCTCCGCCATCGGGGCGGAAACCGGCGCGCGAGCCACGGGCTATGAAGCCCGTGGTATTTCAGGAGCCGAGATCAGCAGCAATTATTATCAAGTTGCTGCTGGAATCGGCTAAGAACGGTATTGGCTAGCGGGAGGTCTTTGCGAAGGCCGCCTCGGTGGTCAATATCACTGAATTAGGCCTCAGGGAGGGGCTGAAAGTGACGCGGACCGCCCGGGACGCTCGACTCCTGGACTTCCCCCCAGGACCCGAGAGCGCGACCAGAGCTAACCGCGTCGCCGAGGCCCTTCGAGGGGCGCTTCAAAGGATGGCCGAAGTCATCCGCCCCGTAAAGCGTGGGGAGCTTTACGTCTCAGGGCTGGATGAGTCGGCCACCGTAGATGGGCTTCGCAGTGCCATCGCCAGCAGGGGCAACTGCCTGCGCGACGATGTCAAGGCGAGGCATATTGGCATAGGACCTGGGGGGATGGGCGCAGCATACGTGATGTACCCCGTTTCTGCAGCCAAAGCCATCGCCGAGCGGGGCCACCTTCTGGTGGGCTTCACCTCGGCGAAGGTGGAGGCTCTGGAAGCCCGGCCCATACGTTGTTACAGATGTTTCAACGTCGGCCACGGCACCCAGACTTGCCCGGACTCGTGCCCGGACCGGACCAGCTTGTGTCTCCGCTGCGGTAAGAGCGGACACAAGCAGCCGGACTGCACAGCCCGCGACCCCCACTGCGCCGTCTGCGTGGCGGGGGGCAAACGCGCTACCCACCCGACGTTGGCGAGGCACTGCCAGCCCCCATACGTCAATGGTAAATTCGTCCACCCGAGGGCGAATAAACGACCGGCGAGTGGAAGAGTGGTACCTATGGACACCTAAATGCCCAGTACACCCCTAACACTCTTCCAAGCTAATGTTAACCACTCCACCGACGCCCAGGACTTGTGCCTGCAGGCAATGGCGGAGTGGCAAGCAAACTTGGCCGTAATAAGTGAACCTTATTACGTACCCCCTCGTCGATCAACGACTTGTTATTCGCCACACATGCGGCCGCCCGCAGAGTGGTAGGATGGAGAGTGCTGGAGGAGGTGGAGACTCTGTCTGATCACTTGTACATCAGATTAGAGCTCTCCCCCTCGCCTAGCGCTAACCCTGTTCAGAGCCCCTCCCGGCTCCCGCGCTGGGCTCTTACCAAGCTCGACGCGGAGCAAGTCGAGGAGAGGGCTATCATCGAATGCTGGACCTATCCAGCCGACCTGGGGAATCTGGAGGCACAGGCTGAGCACATGCGCAAATCCCTCAAAAGGATTTGCGATGCTGCTATGCCTCGAGCCAAACGACCGCCGCCGCGTACATCGGTCCAGTGGTGGACTGAGGAGCTGGCTGAACTGCGGAGGGCAGTCCTCAGAATCAACCACGGGCTCAAACGCAGCAGAGCGCGTCGTCCTCCAGACTATGTTGAGGAGAATGGACTCGTGGGGGAGTTCAGAGAGGCCAGAAAGGCCCTTTCGATCGCAATTCTGCGAGCGAAAGCCCGGGCTCGGGAGGAGCTCCTCGAGACACTGGACCGGGACCCTTGGGGGCGTCCGTACCGTACGGCCCACAACACGTTGCAGCCTTGCACCTCCACGGCTACGGAAACGCTCGAACCCGAGGTCTTCCGGTCGGTTATCGATGGGCTCTTCCCGGATCCGGGGATCTTCACTCCCCCCGATATGGGTCCAATCATTCCCGACACCTCGGAGGTGGAGCCTCACTCCATCACCGAGGAAGAGTTAGACGTCGCCCTGGACCGGCTCCGGGGCAGGAAGACGGCTCTGGGATCCGACGGGTTCCGGGTCGGCTCCTCTTCCTGGCCGCCAAACATCTACGCGGCCAGCTGCGGGAACTGTTCGATGCCTGTATTCGCGCAGGTCACTTCCCGTCGCAATGGAAGGAGGGCCGATTATGCCTGATTCCCAAGGGAGGCCGTCCTCCCAACGATCCGTCCGCCTACAGGCCCATAGTGTTGCTTAACGAGGTCGCCAAGGTCTTCGAGAAGATCTTGGCGGAACGCCTCGTTAAGCATCTCGATACTGTGGAGCCGGGGCTAGCACAGACGCAGTTCGGGTTTCGGCGGAGGCGCTCCACGTTAGACGCCTTCGAGACACCTGTCGGTTTCGCTAGACATAGCGAACGCCTTTAACAGCCGCCTTTATCACGAGACGATCAGGGAGGGGCTTCGTGCACACGGAGTTCCCCCGTACCTCACGAGGCTGTTGGGCGCGTACCTCCAGGACAGGTACATCCTCTGGGAGGGCGGCGAGTCCGAGAATCGCGCGATAGGTCGGCGACGCGTCGCGTGCGGCGTCCCACAGGGATCGGTCCTCGGGCCGGTTCTTTGGAACGTCGGTTATGACTGGATCCTTCGGGTTTCGGTCCTGCCCGGAATAGAGCTAATCTGCTTTGCGGATGACACCTTACTCACGGCACGCGCTGCGTCATTCGCGGAATCCGTGGACCTCGCCAACGCCGGGTTGGCGATCGTGGTCCGAAGAATAGGTAGGCTGGGCCTGAAGGTCTCCCCCACGAAAACAGAGGCCATCATGTTCCATAGGCGGTTTCGTAACAACCCCGCGGACTTGTCCGTTACAGTCCAAGGGGTGGACATTCATGTAGGCCCCCAGATGAAATATCTGGGGCTAATTCTCGATGGGAAATGGCTGTTTAAAGCGCACTTTGAAGCAGCTAGTTCCCAAGATCGTGAGGTCCGCAGGCGCCCTCTCTCGGCTTCTTCCCAACGTGGGGGGACCGGGGACGACGACTAGGAAACTACATGGCCATCCTTAGAAGTATGGCCCTATACGGTGCACCCGTATGGTCCACTGCACTTCACCGCCACAATAGGACTTTGTTGTGCCGCGCACAATGGGTCCTGGCGGTGAGGACCATCCGAGGATACCGTACAGTGTCGTGGACGGCGTCGACACTCTTGGCAAGCGATCCGCCCTGGCCTCTCCAGGCGGACGTGATAGCCAAAGTTCGGCGCTCCCGACAGGATGCCCTCGCCCGTGGCCTGGTCTATGGCCAGGCCGAACTCCAGGTGATCAGGACGCGGGAAACCGCGGCCATGATCCAATCTTGGTCAGTAGAGTTGGAAAACCCTGTTGCTGGCATTGACACGATGGAAGCGGTTCGACCGCAGCTGTTGCGATGGCTCTCGCGGAAACGCGGGACCCTGACCTTCAGAATGACACAGATACTTACCGGGCACGGTTGCTTCGATAAGTATCTGTGTCAGATTGCGGGCTGCTTGCCTTCACCCCAATGCCGCCAATGTGGCGCGCTGGACACGGCGTTACACACGCTAGTCGAGTGCGCAGCATGGGCACCTCAGAGGTTTGAACTCGAGACACTTGTAGGACCGATCGAATCGCTGGGCGATCTGGTGCAAGCCATTCTGCACAGCGACGATTGGTGGGTGGGTGCGGCCAATTTCTGCGAGACGGTAGTGTCTCAAAAGGAGGCCGCGGAACGAGATAGGGAGAGAGGTGGTAGTGCGCATGCATCTCGCGGGCGCCGACGTCAGTCGGGAGCCAGGAGGCGCAGGTATGCGCATGACCTCCCTCCCTGAAATACCGCTGCAGGGGCCCTCTAGCATCTAGGGAGCAGAGGAGTCTTCACCCCTGTTGACGAAGTGAGTTTGCCTCTCCCGGGGCATTCTCAAGCACTTGTGCGCTAGGATCGGTGTGGGCGTAAGTACGTTCTGTATCTCACGCCTTTCCTACCATAAGCGCGGGGCACATGGGAGGAGGGTGGTTTTAGTGGGGTATTGATTAGTCGAGTCTCCACACAAGCCGGTTGATTATTGTTTGGATTGCCTCAGTGGAAAGCCTCCATGATCAACAACGGTCTAATCCCTAGCAAAGGACCCGGTATGTGCGAAATGCATTTCCCCGGCCTTAAAGAAAAGAAAAAAAAGACCTTAGTTACATTTTTACATAGTTAACGTTTTTTACATTTTTACACAACTTATAATTCCGATCGACAGTTGCGCAGAAAAGTGTAGACCGGTTTCCGACATGTAATTAATCTATATTGAATTTTAATCGCAAACGGAAATGGCAGAGTTTTGCTTATGCATTCCTAGCTCTGATCCGCTTACACGATTTGTAGAGTGTCCCGCGCTACTTAAATTGATCCACTGCGCAGCTACATTGGCAGGAATTATTAGTTGTGTAAATCTGTACACCTGACAGTATACTGTTCGCAAAAGATGCTATGCAAGTCCGGATATCGTGTGAGTGAGAAAGCAACATTTTTAGCTCTGTACATCACCTTATTAATTCTGTGTACAAACTTCAAAGTTGACTGTATTTAGGTTTTGCTCATACTATAAATTAATATAAAATTGTAATTGAATTTTTTCTTAAATCTTTTACCTCAAAGGGTTATTATACCTTGCTGGTAATAAACGTTACTTATAATTTTGTTATTAGGACTAATTAAACGATTCACGGTTATAATGTTTATTAAGCACGATTTTACTTGATTTTTTATTATAATATACCGTTAATACCACTTTTCAGTAGCTATAATAGCAGAATTAAGATTTAGTTGGCATCTGTTATACGACAATAGCAATAAATAATATTTGTTCACTAAAGAAAAAAACATTACAAAAAGAATAGAAACATGTATTGTAATGGTTAATTAAACTACGCATTAATGGTTTTAAGTGCCGCATTATTTGATTTTTATTTTAATTCCGAATTTTCGGACACTTTTCAGTAGCCGGTGATCACGGAAGAACATGTCAAGTGTCAATGAGTAATATTATAATTATTATTTAGCCTACCCCCAACTAGTACATTTTAATTTATTATATTATTTACTCTGTGGCAGCCTAATTTAATTTAACACTTATTCGCAATTTTTAATGGTTGTTTACACACACAGAACAAACATCCAGACACGCACATATTAATACAAAAAAATTATTAGTAAATGCTAGACAGAAAGTAAAAATAAATGTCTAAAATGAATTACGAAATAAAACACTAGCACAGAACATTTCAGAGTAATGACGTCATTACAATCTCCCGACGAGTATTCTTTTGGTAAACGCAACCGTATTGTTCCATCATACTCGTGGAATTGATTTCAAAGGATGACGTAGACACCTGACCGCGTTGCACTATTGTTTAAAAGCAACATACAAAACCAGTAAATCTTCGTATTTTTTTCAATTTGTGCCAAAAAACAGCTTAATTTCTTTGGATACTTAAGTCACCAAATCTAGTTTCTTGAGACAGCGAATTTAAAAAAACTAACGTTTCATACTTTCCCTTAGGCTGTATGTTGACGTAACGAGTACCCAGAGACCAATCATTTATACCTAGGTATATGTTATTTTATAACAGACGGAATATAGGTTATAAATGTACATCGTCATAAACACATCGCTGTTAGAGGAAAGCGTGCCCAAAGGGTACACAACCATTAAAACAGTGTGTGTGTGGGTAAATAAACTTTAAAAATTACGAAGAAGTGTTAAACTAAATTAGGCTCCCATAGAGTGAATAATACCCTAAAAAAATAATAAATAAAAATTATAAAATTAAAATGTTGGGGGTAGGCCAAACAATAACTTTAATATCACTCATTGACACTAGACATGTTCTTCTTCTGTGAACACCGGCTACTGAAAAGTGGCCGAAAGTTCGGAATAAAAATAAAATAATGCGGTCCTTAAAACCGTTAATGCGTAGTTTAATTAAACATTACAATAAATGTTTCTATCCTTTTTATTAACCTTTCTATCTTTAGTTAACAAATATTATTTTTTGCTATTTTTGTATAACAGATGTTAACTAAATCTTAATTCTGCTATTATAGCTATATCGCCACACTGTTTAGAGGGACGGTTCTTTAGACAGACAGGGTAGGAGGAACAGATAGGTAGACGAAGGGATGAGATGGACATGACAATTTTATAACGGTTTTGTTATTGTCAAAATGATTACGAAGTCAAAAAAATGATCCAGCAGATGCGTAGCAAGTTACAATTTAGAAGTCCTCAAAATAGGTTGTTATATGAAATTTTGTATATATAGGATGTAAGCATAATTCTACTGTAGTGAATGTTGCTCAATGACCACAATAATAGTGAATAAAAATGTTCATTACACTTAATAGGAAATGTGAAAAGCGCGGCTAGATTTTACAGCAGCCTGTCATACTGCCATTTTGTTTCCTGTGCTGTTTGGCGTGCTTTTTGACATATTTCAATATGAGGTCGCAAAACGACCAACGAATCATACTATAATATACATACTCATATTAGTTTAGTATATACCGTGAACAAAATCTTTATACCGCCGTTTACAACATACCAAGTGCCATAGCAGCCAGTTGGAATATAACGAAGTACGAGCAGTGTAAGTATGTGGATCCAGTATATTATGTTGAACATGGCATGCCTACTAGTGCTGCCCACTTCCCTTGCTGTCGTGGAATTGGGCATAATGTAATTAAAGCATTTAAGAAATTTATTTGAACAACTAAGATGATCAACTACGAGACCACATCATGTAAAACCTCTAGCATAACTTCTAATATCGATATGAAATTATTTTACGATTAATTCAGAGGTTTATGGCTGGCTCCTATATCTTACTATTCATTTGCCTTACCCTCGGTTAAAGTTTGATATAATCTCTATACAAGTAATATCAAATTTCTACTGATGGTATGGTGAGAAAACGAATAGTAAGAATAGTAAACCGGCTATAAGTCTTTAAGATATAACGAACAGTGTTATGCTAATTAATTTTTAGTCGAAATATTTTTTTTTAAAGGAATTTTAAAATATATATATACATTTCTTTATTAATGGCCAATTCCTATGTCGTACAATTAATTCACTTACCTTACCACAGGTTAAATTTTAACATTACTTTTATGGATCTTATGTCAAATTTTAACAGATAGTAAGGCAAATGAACGGTCGGTACAATATAGGAACTGGCCATTAAATGACACCCGACACATGCATCCATATGTATAAGTTACAAGTCGTTTACTATAAAAAATTCTAATGTCTAAAAATATTATGTTACGTAACATCATAAACACACACAGAGTTTTTGGTGGAAACTGAAAGGAGATGTTGTGCTGTGCAGTTTTATTTTCTTAAATGTGTAAAATTACTCTAAAATGAACAATACTTGTAGGATATTTTAGTAAATTATGTGTTTTGTGAGAAATGTGAACTGTATAGTCAAATGTGGCCTTTTGAGTTGTCACAAGAACTCCGTTGAATGGCACCAGCTGATAACATACAGTTCAGCCGTGCTACATATAGGCTTAAGAAAATGAAGAAACTACATTATAATCTAAGATCTGGCTTAAAGGCCTAGCTGCCAAGCCATAAACCTAAATAAATAAATAATCATAAACACACAGTAGTAATTGTTGATGAAGATCAAGCGGTAAATAAAAATAGTCGTTTAAACTAAATTAATTCAGTCACCATAAAATGATAAATTACTAATATTACTTCAATAAAATAACTCGTTACAAAAGTTTTAATCAAAATATCAACTTTCTTAAACTTGTTGACTTAGAGTCAATAAATTGAAGTTTCACAATCGCTGGCTTGGTTCAATCGTTTAAATCGTATTTGTGTTAAGTGGTTTATTAAAACTAATTGGTATTGTGAGGATTAGTGTTGATGGCAAATCCGTATTTAGTGGAACATCTGACTCCGCATTCTGAACTACAAGTCCACAGTTAACGAAGTATTGGCCTCAGTTAAGTACGTTTACCGAACTCACTAAAAGTCTTGTACGTTGAACTAAGAGGTGCTTTTGTACAGTACGAGTTACTTGTTAATAATTTGAGCGAAAGCCACTTGTATAAATCACTTATTTAAGATCTAATTCAAAAAATAATTTATAATAAAATACCACCCAATAGAAATTAACTCAAAAATATATACAATAAAAAATATCTTCATACTTTTCTTGACGATAAAACATTTACAATAAGTTCCCGCATTCGTCGAAAGGGGGGAGGGGGCTGTGTTGTCCCACACCGCTGTCGGAGCGCCTCGGTCACCATGGTTTATCGTGTAACCTGCAGAATTTCACGTCATGCAACACTTAATGACATAATCCGTCGGGCTCTTGTCACCCCTAGGGTATCTGCCGTTCTAGAACAAAAGCGGCTTGATGGTATGTCATTGGTGCTCTGGAAAATGTGTCGCCCCTTAATATAGGACGCGTCTTCCGTCGATACTTGAGTAGCGTTCCATCTTCCAGCCACTAGCATGTCTACCGGTACAGCTGCTGCGCAACAGGAGGCCCTAAAACGCCGCAGGAACTCAGCCTTCGGAGATGGCTACATATTTGCGGCTTTTGGGGCCGAGAGCCTGGGACCACGGGGGCCTTAGGCGCGCAAGCTTTATCGAGACATAGCCAAATGTCTGGTGGATGTCTCACGTGAACAAAAGATTAGTCTATACCTCGGGCAACGCATTGGCGTTGCCATTCAGCGAGGCAATGTGAACAGTCAGTTGGGCACGTTTCCGTCTGACAGTGGTCTGGTAATAGATTATATAGTTTAGTTTATTTTATAGTATACTTTAATTTATTTATAATTTAGTTTATTTTTAATATTCAGTTATAAATCAGACCAGTTTTTACATATGCCAAAAAATAAACAAGCATTTGTTACAATATATTCTAAAATTATTTTAAAAATTAAACTAAACTATAAAAAAGAGGGCATAATTATAGATAAAATATTGGTCCCAAACCACTGTCACTTACCGGGAACGTTCCCAAAAGGCTGGCGGCGTTTATATATATATATATATATATATATATATATATATATATATATATAACAGTCGCTCTGAATTTAATCAAATATAAACATATCATTATTGTACAATGTTTATTTATTTATATTTTTTTTTAATATATAAAGGCATTTATTTTATTAAAAAAAACTGAAAATGTTATTCTTTTATAAAAATACATCGAAATAAAATGTGCTGTTGCTCTCTAAAGGGAAACTGGAACCTATCCACTAATGCCGGAACACAATTCAAGGTTGTTAAGACGGCATACTCTAGACCAAAGGTGGTAGACATTCAGACGGGCAAATACCTAGGCGCGGATCCAGCCCTCAAAAAAAGGTTGTGGTTACAGCCACGCGAAAGTGGGCCAAGTGCGAGTCGGAGTAAGAAGTCGATAATGATCGATATAGTACAAAGGAAATGTTATGTTAAAAAGTATATGATGCCTTGACCAAGATTTTGTACAGTGGATAAATAGTTCCACGTGGGCAAAGCCACAGGGCGAACACTAGTGAATTAATAAGCCTGTAAAATGTGAGTTTAGTCCACTCACAAAAATTACAAGAGTAAATGTGTGTTTGTTTGCACATCACAGTGTGACATTTAAACTCTAAACTACTGCAACAGACCGTGAGAGTGTGACGTCACAATTCTATTAGGGTTGTGGGTATGACCATCGTGCCCACGGGTGGATTCGCGCTTGCAAATACCCTACCACCTGGCTGTGAGTTGTTTCTGGGAGAAATGATATAAACAGAGAAATAAAAATCGTGATTCTATTATTAAATAGTAACAGGATTTAATATTTAATTATATGTTATATAATTAAAATTAATATAACTTAGGAAGTTTACGATAGCGCTGGAAGTTATATTTTATGCACTAGCTCGTATATGGCTACTATTCCGTCCTATTTGAAATACACGTTACAATCCTTGATTTGGGAATAACTATAAAAAAATTACCTAGGCACATATTTATCAAATTTTCTTGTTTTACTACTACTATATTTACAGTTAATCAACAGTGAAGTAAAGTACTAAATTACAATATTTCCAGTAATTAATCTTTGTTTTTATTTAGTCAGTTATTACAGCGATTTTATTTTTCGTTTTGTAAAATATATAAAATAAACAAACATCAGTGTTAAATGAAATTCTAAATCAAATAACTCTATCGAAACGCGCAAAGCTTTTTCCCAAGAGCTCTCCTTTATATTTTTTCCTTGATTTTATTCGCTCTAGGTATCCAATCGTCAAGAAATACTTGCCTTTATCGTTTGATGTTCTTTTTTTCTTTGTGATAAACGTTGACAAACGAACGAGTAAGCGAATAGTGGAATAAGTCACGTCGGTATTATTATTAAAACGTTTTTATTTGTCTGTATTGTAAAGTGGTGTAGACAGAGTAAAGTGTCACATACTGCTTATGTTTTACTAGTTACGGATATATATTTCCTTGTTAATAGCAAATAAGGTCAAACCTGTTTCGTAAGGTGAGTGACAATTCCAGCGGTTGACTTTCCCCTCCAAATTATCCCCTCATATCCTCTTTCTATATTATTGACCCTATCATCTCCTCTATCTCACTCCCCCTAGACGCAACCACATTCTGGCAGTTGCGCCGTCTGTCCGTTTACTCGCTTCTGGCTATAAAAAACCATTTGAGGTCTTTTTCTGCTTTGCCAATCCAATTGTACGGAAGTCATAATGGTGATTGAACGTACCACTGATAACCGTGTCAATTATTCTATATGAAGTTGTCATAGCCAAGAATACTTATACAGATTTTTCTTCTTTTTTATTGCTGAAGCACAGCAGATAGGTTGATGGTTCCAACTGTGATGGAAAGTGGTTACCGTCGCCCATGGACATTAGCAATACGAGAGGTGCTGCCAGCCTTGAAGGAGAAAGAGGAACCTGGCCACTGATGCCAGAACACAACTCAAAGTTGTTATGGCGGCATACTCTAGACCAGGGGTGGTAGCCTTCCAGTCGGGCAAATGCCCTTTTACCTTGCTGGCTGTGGGTTGTTTTGTCGCCTCTTACGACAGGCCGCCTGGCCGCAGGAATCAGTATTCTTTTTCCATTCCTGCATGGAGAAAAAAACCTCTTAAAAACACCTTTTTTGATGAGGTAAAAATGCTTTACGCATGATGCCCAACTGTAAGAGAATAGCAGTAAGGCGGCGGTTAACTCGCGTCCCTGCTTTGGTTTTCCTCCTATCAACCGAGCCATGACAGCATTCGCAGTTATCGACCAAAAGTAGACAGGGTAGACCGAGGTATTGGCACTCAGCCTATGATGTTCAACTGCAGCCATAACTAAACTGTGTTTACACAGTTTAGTTATGGCTAGGCCAATGCTATACCACAGCAGAATCTTCTTCACGGCAACTTAAGTTCTGCACACAAATCATTCTCGGCGTCCATCATCTTTATCATAGAGTAAATAAAAGTATCCAATCTCTGTTTTAACTTTGCACTGCACCTACGTGTTACGTAAAATTCGTTACCCAATCCTTTGCTACTTTAAGACCTGATGCGTAGCGGTAATAAAGAGGTATGTACTAACGAAGTGTATAGCGTCCTTAAAGCGTACATCTTTATTTGTCAAAAACAGGATATCCAGGATGTTACTTTAATAGCCATGAGGTATCTCTACATTATCTTTTCTGTCTATTCCGAATATAAATATAAATTATTATACCTAATTTAAATTCCTAAGTCTCTGAAGGAATAAAAATGAAATCACTATCATATTGTTACAAGTTCCCGACAAACACAAAACCCACCTGCATATCTGAAACAAAGCACATTATTACCCATCGGCATTTGAACTAATAACATTCCAAACAAATTATTTTATGGTCGTCCTCTTTTGTTTACTTATTGGCATACGGCCTATTGTTGTATTGTGATCATTAGTCAGGTGTTACGGATTTAAAGTACAAGCTGATTCTAGGAAATTCGGTCCACGTGGCGGGGGCGGACATATTGCATCTGTGCAGTATAAAGCAATCGCCCGATTGAGGGAGGGGACAGTTAAGCGATAACCACGAGCGAAGCAAGACGTGTGTACTACAGTCGGGAATCTAATAAGTGACGGACTTTGCGCGTTTTGATTGAATTACGACCTTCTGCATTACGTTTGGACTTGTTGTGTTCGGTTATATTTGTACCTGTGTTATACGTGTTTGTATAGTTCTAATAAACTCTATAGTAATTCTAACGGCATTTTAATTCGAGTCCCGTAACTCGTAACAATATTTATCTGCATTTCTTTTCTTTAACCTTCACCCAATTGTCTGGGGTTCGGCATAATGTCTTTTCTTTCCATCTAAGCCCGCGAAGGCTTTTGGGTGCCTCAGATTGGCCAACGACAGCTGCTGTGAAACCATCGCCATGCGGGGAAAGCTCTAGCAGCTCCAAATCCAATTACAGATGGGTAGTTGCCCACCGAGTTGCAGTCCAAAGAGATAAGACCTCGAGGTTCCTACCTCCTCAATGCGTCAATTGGATCCAGTGCAAGAAGACCTTGGATCGACTTCCTCTATTCTGGCACACGTATTCTATCACAACACAAATCGTTATGTCATACTTCACACAATCTCTATTGTGGCCTAATCTTTGCACTTGTATGTATAATGGTATATAGTCCTTTATTCATAAACTTAATTTTAATATGGCAATGAATATAATATTAAACATTATAATAACGACACCTGAACATAATAATACCGTTTAATAATGTAATTGTTTAATTTGTTAGAGCCATAAACGTCCCCTTCCGTGTCCGCAATATCTTCCTAATTAAGCCGCCCTTTGCCATGTGTGGAAAATATCTGTGGTCGTCTTTATATGCGCACTGTATGAGTTTTACAACTATCTATTTGCTTTTATGATTTCTAATAAAAGTACATTTACATATTGAAATAATATTTTTCGAATTTGCTAAAAGAGTACATTTAAAGTAAACCATATTATTATATGCAAATTAAAATTAATTCGTCACGCAAACACACATATTGTATAGCACCAAATTAAGCAAGTTACGCTTGTGTTCTGAGTAATATACTATGGATTACGCTGGGGCCAATCCCAGACACCCAGACTATTAGTAAATAACGAAGAAAATTCGTTTTCGAAATTTACCATACCAGGAATCAAACCCGGAGCCTCTGCGTTGTAGTGAGGTCGGCCGGCAAAGGCTTATCCTACTCAACCATAGAAGTTGAGCGTGGTTGAGCAGAAGCAGCAAATACCACTGGAGGAAAACGATAAGATTTATTTATTATCTTTAGGATTCACCAACAAAGTATTGAAGTTGGTGATTTATGAGTTTAAAAGTCAACAAAAGAATACCAAGCAATCTGTTTACAAACTCAATAAAGGCTCGATAAAATGCGGTTCATTACAGAAAATATGACGCTAAATGTATTTACACGACAAATTATATATCAAGCTCAAAGGCGGCTGAGTTGAGCACAGAGATTGGGAGATGAAAATCGATTGCCGTCGACCAAGTCGAATGTTCACGACGTATCTTAATAAGGATTCTTTCAAGTTTTTCATTAACCGCTTTATCGGCGGCTGTGCTCCTAATTACTTGCTTTTTTTGTATATATCATTAACGTAGTGGCTTAGAATATTCTCGGTGAAAAAAGTGAGAATTACTTGTTTTAGCATTTTGCTGTTCAGATGCTTAGACTATGAGACTTTGTGGATTTGAGTTTCTATGAAATGTTTTCAAAGCATCATCAAGTAATGCCAGGTGGTAGGGTATTTGCCCGTCTGGATGGCTACCAACCCTGGTCCAGAATATGCCGCCATAATAAACTTCAGTTGTGTTCCGGCATTAGTGGTCCAGCTTCTTTTTAGAGAGTGGCAGCACATTGGTAGCACCTTTAGTGTAACAAATGTCCATAGGCGATGGTAACCACTTTCCATCAGGTGGGCCGTCTGCCTGTCCGCTGAACTCATGCAATTAATTTATTAATAGCCGTCTTGGCACTTTACCAGTAGATGGTGAGCTAAGCTGCTATGACAGAATAATCCTAGGCATCACGTATGACGCTAACTTGGCGAGGCCTAGGACCAGCAGTGGAGAACAGTTGGCCGGCAAAGATAACTTTTTATGATGATATTCCTGACGTATTCGTCAATGGCGACCTCTTTTCTAATTTTCTGACATGGGCACGAGAAGGGCTTGTAAAAGCGAACTAATTATTAAAAGTTCGGCTCTTATGTTTTAATACCAGGTTTTAAACGTAAGTTGCCCAAAAGTTCTTGACACGTTATCTCGTTGGGTCATCTTGCTGAATTATTCAAGTTCTTTAACATATTCAAACAGATGAAAACCATAAGAGATTATCATTTTATTTTCTGTAATATTTATGTTATAACGAGTAAAATTATGTCGATAGTAAAACTTTTTTCGGATTTACGATCATCGTCAGATAATCGAAACACAGTCGCTGAATATATTATTTACCTATACACTTGCTTCCACCATTCTGATGCGCACCGCTGAAATGTAGTTTGGGAATGTTACTTAGGTCAGGAATTAATAGGTAGCTTCCAGGTAAGCATGCTCCATTCTACACTACAACATCGCTAAAAAAAAAATTGTTTCTGAAGTAGAGCAGAGAGACTGACGGTCCACCTGATGGAAAGTAGTTACCGTCGTAATTAAAACTAAGTTTTTAAGCTTTTAGGCGCGGCATATTGGCTTTTTCGGCCACTTTTTAGGAGCTGTAATCACGGAAAGCAGTCAGAATAAAAAATCAAAATGGCACGTTGAAAACCTATAAAATGTAGTTTTAATTATATTGTTACGTGCGAGCGGGGTACGCACTGAGGATTGGAAGAAAACACCAGTTTTTAACTAAACGCTTTTATTAACTTACACAGGCGTACGTGATACTTCTCCACAGGGTCGTCCCTACACGCACAACTAACGACGCACTGTCCCGACGATAAGTTGTCTCAGTCACAATACAGTCGTCGATATTCCGTGGACACACCTTCTGCTGCTGCAGTGTTCACCAAAGAATTTACCGCGCGTAGCTCGCTTCTGGACCTCCTTTTAAACTACGTGAAACTCCTCCTTCACTAAACTGTCCACTACACTTTTCACTAAATTCACCACTAAGCTCGTCACTGTCTTCTATTAAACTCTTCTTCCAACTCTTTCGTATCGCACTTATCGCTTCACTGTCTTGAACTGAACTCAACTCTAAACTTCCCGGTAGGCGCGCCTTACGCTGCTTATATACCCGGAAGAATTTTCTGTAACCCATAATTTCGTTTATACATCTATCCCTTTCTAACATCTATCTGTCTCTGCCGTTTCCTTCTCGAAACTTCTATTCGAGAACTTTCGTTTATACACCTATCCCTTCCTAACATCTATCTATCTCTGTCTTTTCCTTCCCGAACTTTCTATTCTAGATCTTTCGTTTATACATCTATCCCTTTCTAACATCTATCTATCTCTGTCTATTCCTTCCCGAACTTTCTATTCTAGAACTTTCGTTTATCGTCCATCCCTTTCCAACATGTATCTGTCTTTGTCTTTTCTTTCCAGAATCTTCTACCTTTTTCTAAAAGTCTTGAGACCGGCTTACGCTGGCGGAAAGTTCTACCCTCGGTCGCCACAATATGTTTTAGTCACGGAAAATTAAGAAAATACTACTAACTGTCGTCTCTGAACTTATGCAACATCAAAAGTGCTACCCATCTGCTGTTGTCCTCGAAGGGGAGACTGGAACCCGGCCACTAAAGCCCGAATACAACTCATGTTTGTTATGGTAGCAAATTCTGAACTTGGGGTGCTGTCATCCATACGGGCAAATGATCTACCATCTGGCTGCGAGTTGTTTAGTTGCCTATTACGACAAGTCTAGCCTTGGGAATTAGTGTTTTTTCTCCGTTCTTGTACAGATAGGACATACATACATTAGATTAAACAGCGGCCAAAATTAAGTTATACAACAATAAAAACATACAAATAATAAATAGGCCTCAAATGATCGTCAGCTGAAAACGTTTCACAAAACGCTGGCCGCGTTACCACGTCAAATGACAATGGTTATTCGTTGCCCAAAATACAGGCCAACCGTTTGGTCGCGTGAGACTTTTACCAACCGTGTAGATTAGTCTCGATAAAGGCTGTGACCTGTGACTGTGACCTTCTGGAATCTATGGCACCAGAGTTTTCTTCTCCATCCGTGCAAGAACGGAGAAAGAATACAATTTCCTGCGGCCGGCCGGCCTGTCATAAAAGCCGATAAAACAACTCGCATCCAGGTGGGAGGATATTTGCCCGACTGGATGGCTACTACCCCTGGGTTAGAGTATGCCGTCATAACAACCTTGAGTTATGTTCCGGCATCAGTAGCCAGGCCCTGGTCTCCCTTAAAAGAGCAGTAGCGCATTTGTAGCACCTTTGGTGTTACAAATATCTATAGGCGATGGTAACCGTTTTCCATCAAGTGGGCCGTGTACTTGTCTGCTGATCTCTGCAATAAAAAAAAGTTTTGACACCAAAGGCCACAAATATGTATCCGCTGCCAACGGATACATATTTGTGGCGTTTTCGGACCCCTTGTCGCGCGGCAGCTGCGTCCGTAAACGCTGCCATGTATGGAAGATGGGATGCAGCCAGAGTGTGAACGCATGTGGCGTCCCACATTACTGGTTGTCCCATCTTTCAGGGTACCAAAGACATTCCGTCCGGTCTTGTCATCGTTGCGACACAGTCCATTAGGTTCTAGGATGGCTGGAATCCCGGCAGCGACAAGAGCCCGAATAATATTTTCATTTAGTGAAGCATGGCGTGGTATTTTCCCGGCGTTATTGATGCACGACAAGCCATGGTTAACTAAACTACCGACTTTATCTCCTCACTGACTGTGATGAGGGAGTACTGTTGCTGCCTCCAATCAAATAGAGGCTGCAATCCTAATTATGTTTTTTCTTTTTTTTAAGCTGTAGGTAAAAAAAGTCGTGGTAGCGTAATGGTTAGCGCACGCGTCCCAATCTCAAAGGGTGCGGGTTTGATCCTGGCCGGAACGCATGCACCACTTAGTCAGTTTTCTTATCTAATGTGCATATTGTTATATTTACCACGTGCTAACAACGGTGAAGGAAATCATCGTGATGCAACCTGCACATCGAGATAACCCATGTGTCAAAACTGCCAAGCCGCCTTTCACAAGCGTGGCGGGTATATTGTCCGTTCTCCCAATAATGGGAGACCCGAGTCCAGCAGTGGGATATTTATGGGCTGATATTAGTATTATTATATTATATAAGCTATAGGTTGTATTAATTTTATATTTTAATTTCAAGTTTTTTATTTTAGGGCCAATTTTTCAATCATCAGATAAAAGTTATCAGTCGAATAAATTATAACCCGACTCAATTCAAAAGCGAAACAATTGAAATAAAAAACCATAATAAAGTTTCTATAAGTTTCTACCTTCTTAAGATATATATCTTAGAGGCGAGGCAATCGCCACGCTGCGATTGATTTTGCTCTATGGTTTATTGCTAGAATGTGATACAATTTTGTTTTTCATCATTAAATAAAAATAATTTGTGTTAATTTATACATATTGTTGATTTTTATCAGAGAAAGAAGTTAGAAATTGATTTAAATTATCAGATTCCGAGTCTTAAGGCCGACCCACTGAGAGCTTTCAAAGTACGCTTGCAAAGTAAGCTTTATTAAAGTAAGCTTCAAATGCTTAGAGACTGGGTATTGCGTCTATCAACCACGATCTCCTTGAACGAAAGATTAATTGTAAGAATCAAATAAAAATCAAACATTATAAACTACATATCTTTTGGTGTGCAATAATTACTTAAACAAATCCTAACAACAAAAGCATTTATTGCGTCAGAGTACGCATAATTAAGTTTGGAAAAGATTGCAACCTAACCAGCTTCTGGGCATCTAACCCTAGTGGATATAATAGTGGTATCTAGGCTCAGAATCCTACTTAAAGTATATGCGTTGAATAATAAAAAGGAAGTTGTAGGGGACTATATAGGCATAATACAGAATAAGTAATTATGTAAGTTTCAATTATGTAAACGTTCATTATTGAATTATAATGTAGCGACTAGAGTTTAACCCGCAGCTGCGCCGCGTGTCAACCTCTAGTGCCTGCCTCTTGTTTAAAGAGCAGGCGTTAATACAGGTTACATTGTACTAAATGTTTATGTGAGTGCTATTTGCACCCGGAAGATTAATTTCATTTTATGTCGCAAACTAATCCCATCTCCCGGCATGAAAATATTTATGTCCATTTTCGGCATTAAAGCTACATTTAAATAAATTAACAGCAAAACCGATCCAGTATTCCTAGTAGTTTACCGTGAAAACTTAACAGAAAGACATATCTAGTTACTATCGCATCTATAAACTTGAGAAATGATTGATCTCATCCAAATTTTCATCCTCTATTTCAAACGGTCCTAGTTTTATTTATCTATTATCCCCCGTCTATTTGAAAACTATATAAATGACAATAATGGTAAAAACGACAAAACGGACAAAAAGGACAAAACGGACAAAAAGGACAAAGAGGACAAAAAGGACAATGAGGACAAAAAGGACAAAAAGGCCAAAAAGGACAAAGAATACCCAAATGACCAAAATGGCAAATCACAAAAACCTATCCTACTTTTTGAGATAACCTTTACATAAATCTAACCCAAAATCTATCCCATTATCCGGGATAAAAAGTATCCCTTGTCCACCCTCGGTAAAATTACATATATACCGATTTAAAGCCAAAACGTCCCAGTACTTTTTCCGTAAAAGCATAACAAATAAACAGACAAATATATTTTTATCCCGAAAACTATCCCATTTTTGGGATAAAAAGTATCCTATGTTCATTCTCGGCATCGAAAATATATATATATATATATATATATATATATATACTGAGTTTCAGCCAAATCGGTCCAGTTTTTCCGTGAAAACGTTTCTTACGTTAAATATATTTAAAAGTTAAAAGTTTCAATAAAATATGCATTTGTTTTTTTCATAATAAATAAAAGACCTCAACATTTTTTAAAAATTAGATAACATGTTTTACGTTTTATTTTTTAAATAAACCCTCTTTAATTATATCGGACTAGGATTTGCCCGCAACTTCATCCACGTTTGACAGGTAACGTTGATTACAGTTATTTTGATAATATTTCAAATCAAAGGATATTTTCAGCAAGGCAATGGATTTTTAGTATGAAAATAGTTGAATTCCGAACATTTCCATAAACACCCGGGATAGGCAATGTTACTAAAGGCTATGCCTATTTTATAACTACATCAGTTCTCCTAAAGATGAAGATAAATATAGAAACTGTCATATCAAGCAAGTCCTAATATCACGTGGTTTCGAAGTTAGGAAATCCCGGGAAATATAAAAAGAGGATTTGGTATTAGTCAGATATGCAATTATAAAAAGTCCCGGATTACATTGTTTTAGTATCAATCGGGTCCAAAAGATCCGCGAGATTCTCGGAATGTTAAGTATCACATCACTTGAAAAAGGACTTAGGTTATAATAATGAGGTAGTGAAATAGTTTCGAAATCAGCTAATATTTTAGCAATCTCATTAATTTATACCATTCCCGGGAAAAATCCCGCGGGACTCCCGGGACATTATGTATTACAGCTTTCTTTTTCAATAAAAGAATGTAAGATATCGTTTTAGTGGAAATTGTGTCGGACTAAGGTAATTTTTATGCGCTTTTACAACTTTAAACTTTACACAAAATGTGCTCTCGATTAGCGGAAACCACATCAAAATCGGCCCCGGTTTTTCGTGAATCCCGAACAAACAGACAAACCAACAAGCAGATTACGAGTATTGGTTGTTAAGATTTAATGTTTTCAGCGACATATTTAAAAGAATTGTATTGATATAAAATTAATTTTATTGTGCTTTTCTTGCCGACTTCTTACTGCCTGCGACGACTTATGGAAATTCTTATGTCTTCCAGAATAATGATCGACAGACAAACACACATTGTATATATCCCTAGATTAAGCAAGTTACGCTTGTGTTATGGACAATATACAAGGGACTACTTTGGGACCGATTCCAAACATTTAGGATATAGTAAATAACGAAAAATTTGTTTCAGAAATTTACCATACCAGGAATCGGACCCAGAGCCTTGCAGAGAGTTAGGCCGGGCAAAGGCTTTTTTTTTGTTAACACAGGGGGAAATGTCTTTTCTTGCGACACCACTGGGGTCATGGATACGGGGGAGACTAAACGAAGCGCCTAGTGCCGCCTGCACGAGTGCGTGTGGGACTCTAAGGAGAACCCAAAATCCGCCCCGCGGGGGGCAAGATCCGGCCGAAACTACCCACTGAAACCTACCTGTGCCCGGATGAAGATACACTTTGTAAGACCGGCACGGGATCTTGGATAAGGTTAGTGCACCGTGACGTCCTTGTGTGCAAGATTGGTACTACTCCGGGGAGCAGGGTTGTACTACTACGTATAGCAGATGCAAAGGTCCATTTTTACCTCCATTTATAGCGGCCCTCTGCTACGGAATTATGGGAGTAGATTTTGTGCGTAACAGCGTCTCCGTACCCCTATCTGTTGACGGCGGACGAAGGCTGCTAGGCCGGCAAAGGCTTAGCCCGCACAAGCACAGAGGCCGTCAAACGTAAAACTACTTAACTTCTGTTCAACTTACCTTATGAAGACACGTTAAAATACTATGTAATATATCTACATTATATGATTAGGTATATGTAAGACCACGGGGAAGAAAGAGACTAACAAAAACATTTTAAATTGGGCACACAAACACACATACTGTACCTACACATTTATAAGCTTAACAAGTTGCTCTTCTGGTCATCGTGCAGGCCATACCTAACAAAGCGATCTAATTATGTATTTTTATTCTAATATTCAAAACAAAGTAAAAAGCGTAAGGCCGAAGCATTAGAGGAACAGTGAGCTGTTGTTCACTGACTGACTTTGAGCGGCATATCAGTCGCTAACTCAGTGTCGAGTTAGCAGCGAACTGTAGCGTATTAGCCACGAAGCGCTTGCGAGCTCTTGGGTGGGAAGGTAAACGGTTGTATATTATGCCCACAGTGCTCCGGCGTAGTAAGCGAACAGCGCCGCCAACCACGTATCGTTCGCTGCTAATCGTTCGCTCACTGAATGAGAAGGCATGCAAAACGCCGCAAACTGCGTACATTACGCGCTGTATGTACACTTCATTTAAAAATTATAAGGAAGCAAATTGGAAATAAACAGTTAGCCGCTCACTGTTCGTCTAATGGGGATAAGGTTAATGTTACTGTACATTGTTTTTCCTTAGAAGATCATTTTCGTAGATACAAACAGGATTTTTGCTGTGAATTACATTTTTTAGTAATAATGTTCAAATGTCTTAGACGACTTAAGCCACATCTAAAGTTAGATATTACAATAGAAAATGTTTTTTTATTAATCATCTAAAAACACAATTTAAATAAAATCTTATCCAAAAAAGTATCTTGTGAAAGAAACAAGGTATACTAAAATTTGTTCTAACGTTACCAATTACATAAGTTTAATTTAAAGTAAACTATAATTCGGCCACTCTATAAAGCCACATTTGGCAGGTATCAAACTGATTTGAGTAGTTATGCGAACTATCGATGATGATACAATAGGAAATTATTATTTCAAAAATATGTTTTACGTTTCGTTGCTTTTTATATCATGAAATGTAGAAAATATGAATAACTTTATTATGATTCATATTTCAACTTTTCGATTATACATCAATCTCCAGGGCACGTTACTAATATTAAATAATAAAAGCTGTTGACAAACATAAAGTTGTCACGTGTTCCGTCTTTAAGGAAATAAACTATGGTGTTCCAATTAGATATCAATTATTTTGATATACTGTTACAAAGTTAGTTCGTCGTACGAAACTTCAAATAAGGCTTCTTAGAACGACTCAAAAATTGAGTCTATTTAGATTTTGGTATATTCAGTATAGTTTTAAAACAAAAAATATAATACGAAGCCTAACTATGTCATATTTTATACAGACAAAAGGATACTCTTAACATTACCCTGTTGGAGTAATAACAAGAAACGGAGCCCTAAAAATAATCCTAAATGTTTTTGAAATTCACACCCAGCTGTTAAATAGAGTTCACAACAAAGGTGTAGGTCGTAAGTGCAATATGCAAGCAATATCGAGGGGTCTGAATGCAATTATGAAGTGTGACGCGCCCCCGGGACTCTCCGGCCCGCCCTGTCTGCACCAGCCCTAACAAAGCTGCCATGTAAATACCATGAACTTCGCTCATATATTGGCTTTATTCCCATAGGCTGTTGTCATGTGTGTCTTTAGCTACTTATTTTAAAACTAGCTCTGCCCGTTTCATCGTTTGCGCGGAATTTTGACTTATTATTAATTTTTTGAAACCCTTGTAACCTATAATGGTAAAATCAAATACAAGGCAATTTAAGATTTATAGCAATCCTATTAATTTTTAAATTTGTCAATTAAATCCGTTGTGCGGTTTCTGAGGGCTTACTCTCAAACGTCTTTCTTCGTTTTTTTATATTTAAATAGATTTTGTACTGTATGACATATTTTTGTGTTATATAGACTATATTATTGTAGTTTTAAATCTTTAAAACCAATTGATGGAATACAAATAACCGCTTCCCTTGAGAATAAATCGATGGTGTCTATTACAGCCTTTCTGTTGTCCATAGCGTTGTATTTCCCATGGGTGCCATCTGGATAGTCGATAACAGCTAGCAATTGCAATCCGGAATATACAGATAAATAAATTCAAACAGTTTTGATTATCTTGCGACGTTTTTGACGGGAAATTGTAGGCTGGTGTTTTGTTATGCAGTTTTATTTCAGAAAAATATATAATATTAAAATTATTTATTAATTTAAAAAGCGCACAATAATTGTAGGATTACTGATTGTTTTTATCGACTGAATTGTGTATTTGGAAATCTCAATTGTTCAGTGAAATGCAACACAATTTTTATGACTTTCGGAGATAATATCTCGCCGCCTGTATCATTTTTTAAAGCTCTGATTAACTTTACAAGTATGTAGACTGAAAAAATAGCCCGTAGTTATATAGGGTAGCCATTTTGTTTTTCGCGATTTCACAGCAATATTATGTATTATTTATTGTATATTATGTATGTCTCTTAAGACCACGGGCCATAAAAACGGCCCGGACATTTGGAGGGCTTGCGTGGGGCCATGGGAAGGCCAACACGTAGAGGCCCCTTGACAAATTTAATGTAAATGTGGCGTGACACTGACCGGCGTTTATCCCTGTCAACACCAAATAAAAAAGCACCCAAGGACAAGCCCCGGTCAGTGTAGTACTATTGTACGAAATGAGAACAAAAGGTACCGGGCTATTGGGATGAACTGCTAGTGGAACTAGGGATCCGGGCTATAGGGACTATGGCGTTTGTCCGTCACAAAATTCAGGGAACATGGAAAAATGGACAGACAGCGACTCGCCACTCCCTGCATGGGCTGTTGGCGAGGGGCAACATAGGTATGAGTGGCTAAGAGGTGTCGAGAGGTGGGCTGCAGGTTCACCGAAGCTACTTCCGACGTTAGGCCATTTATCACTTCCACCCCTGGAGCTTGAGTCTGAGCTCTAGCGATCTCCACTCCGTGCCGGCTGCCTAATGACGGAGGCGGAGGCCTTGCCTTGGCCCCCGGAGTCAGGTCCAAGGTGTCGCTACTTAGCTAAGGCTTCGCCACAAAGCCCCCCTGCTTGTATATGTATGTATTTGTTATATGTATTGCATATTTCTTTTTTATTGCCAAAAGAAAAACTGGCAAACAGGCAGATGGCCCACATGACACGTTGCCGGCTTTGAAGAAATTATATAACGCCCCCATTAAAAGACCCCAAGCCGTAGTGCAAAGGAAGGAACTTCCTCCAAGTCGTTATTGTACGCGAAATTTCAGAATAAACGTTCTAGAGAACCGCTGCGTAGTTGAGCGTGGTAGTTCAAGGAAATGAGGGTTAGAATCCCGCCGATGGCGAGCGGTGCGGTGAAAATGTGGCATTTGCACCAGATCAAACAGTTCCTCGGAATACACCCACCTTGTACAGACGGTAGAATATGTAGAGAGACGTAGTCTACGTTCTATGAAATGTTATGTACAATACTTAGACCTAGTATGTTTCGAAAAAAACGACTGAAATCTAAAAATAGAGAGATAGATCGACAGGCGGAAGACTACTAACGTTACAGAACTCTAAACAGTTGGGGAAGACGAAAGAAAGTGACAAAAAAGAAACAAAAAGAAATGGGTATATAATAATGTATCTATTTTTACCCATGATTAAGAAAATTAATTAATTACGTAGGCGTTGGAACCATTAAAAACAGAAATTGAATATATGTGTGTATAGTGTACTATGAATGTCCTAATCATTGAGATATATACGATCTAAGGTCCTAATGCTTACCGAATCTTAATCGAACTAAAATAGAAATATTTTAGTAAAACGAACGGTAAACCCACCGAATGTTGTCTATCGGATTGATAGGTTTTACATAACATTAATTGTGATTTAAAATTCTTCAAGCGCGATGTGATATACAGTAAAAAACTTTTTACTGTTTCTAATGTCACGTTAAGTCGTTAATAATACTTATAAAGTTTTTATTATTTCTTATGATAAGTATTTCTTTTTGTATCTAAATATTTTACATTTGTTTAGAAAATATAAATATTTGCTAAACAAATGTAAATTTACATATGAAACACAAAATAAACATTTATTAAAAACTGGAGTATGGCATTTAAATTAAAATTATTTATTTACTTTTAATCTATTATTAATTGATTCTACGTTACATGAGCTTACAAGCGTGTATTCCATGTCTTATAGTGCTACGCTACGGGAAAACGTCACAGTTTAGAAAATAGTCCGTTTCAAGCAGTCTTCAGACTTCAAAGTACTACGCAAAGGCCGTTGACTACAATGTATGCTATCCTTTTCACACTTACATCTATACTCTTCCGTAAATCGAAATCAAAGCTCGTTGCGATTAGAATGGACTGAAGTTATCTACATACACTATGCTATGAAGTTATCGGCAAGTTAAGCGTGCGTTCTGAGTATGTTGACTGAAGAAATAGAAAACATTTAAAATAATTTTGAAAATTAAAAATAAGCAAAAAAACTAAATTATTTAAATAAGAAACAACCAGAGAATCACCATAATCTGCTATTTTTTATAAATTTTAATAGGAGTAATTGTTTTAGCTAAAGAAACTATGTAAAGAATATTGGAATAAAAAGTTTTTGTCCCAGACATTTCGAACAGGCAGAGGTATACTTTTACTATTTATTGTATGTGTAGAACGTGCCTGCATATGGCGGACGCTCAGTTTGTGTTTATGTCAATAAGAAACTGATTTTTAACATTTGCGCGGGTGTGGATTAAACAATTTGTATATTATAATGTGTTAGTGGAACATGTGAATTGTGTGTTTTTTTCGTGAATATGGTTTTTAGTAACGTACTTTTGGATGAATTGATATTTTCACTATACCTATAAGGGTATGTATTTATTTTATGTTTCTTTATTATTTCTGGATTTATGGGCTTTTGTAGAGATGGAATTATGAAAATTTATATAGGAAGCTATTTAAGTTTTAAATTTGAATGTTCTACGTGTTATACATTGCTTTATTGGTGTGAATTTATGAAGCTTCGTAGTCTGGAACTGATTTCTTCTCGCATAGGTTATCGCCAGATGATAACTTTTCGCAAATTATCAATAAGTTTTCTCAAAGTTGTTATGAAATAGCAGTGTTCCAAAACCGCGTTTAACGAACAGACCGCTTTGTTACAAGTTTTGTTTTTTTAAATTAAATTTATGTTTTACTAGTCCTTGTATATTACCGTAAGTACACAAGTTTTTATATAGTATAATAATTCTTAAATCGTAATTGTTTTTTTTATACTTTTCCATATTTTTAGAGCTTCAATCTAAGGAGATATTTTGAATGTTATGTATATTTACGAAAAAGCTTTCCAAGAAGCTTTATAGTTTATGGAAATGTCTTAAATTTCTTATCAAACTAAATAAACGTTTTAGCGAAATACATTTAACAGCTGTGTGTGGCATTGAAGTTTGATATCATACACACCACATTGTTTAGAAAAATTGCTGGTTGAATGCAAAAGAAAACAAACATTTCATAGTAGATTATTATTTATGGAATAGCTTGTTAGTCTTGTTATGGTGTGGAGAACATATTGTGTTTCAAAGTTGGACACATGTGTTATTATATCCTCATACCATTACTCATTAACACATGTTCTCATGAGATTTATTATTATAATAACATCTATTCTTTTAGATATTAAAACACTAAGTATCATTATGACTAGAATTATGTATGTATTAAATTTATACTCATAAGACACATTTACAATGTTTATAGGTGACTTTGATATATATACAAAATTAAATGTGGATATACTAAACAGTCTCCAGGTTTTATTTCAATGTATATGTACATAAGTTGATAATTATTATTTTTTATCAGAAACTTGTGAAAATATTTTTTTCCAAAGTTTTAAAATGTTACTTAAACTATGCCTTTGAAGGCATAATACATATTTTGTTTTAGTTTTGTACAATGTTTCACATTGGCAGGCTTAACAACATACATAGTTAGATGTATGTATTAATTCTCAGTAACAGATCAAAACCATATTGTAGGTCTTTGAAAGTCACCAACCATAGAATTCTTGTGGCAACTCTGAAGGCTTGCTTAAAACAACATCTTATAACTATTGTTAATTTTTAACTAATACTATACATTTTTAAATAAAACAAAAACTACGAATTACTACCAAAAACAACTGTGAGTTTTGTTTTCTGCATTGTGTTTTTTATATATATCCATCCATATATTTAAAAAAACAGATTGACATATACATATATTTCTTAATATATGTATATGCCTATTGGAGAAAAAGCTGTTAGGTACCAAGGCGTTGTGGTCTTTCAAGGAAACTCTGGATTTTAAATTCCAACCATATAATATATTTTAGGTAAATTTCTAGTACAGATTTTTTTCAATTGACAAATTATAGAGCACATTTTTCACAATGTACCAAACATAAACTTCAAAATTTAAATATATTTCTAATTTTTCTCTATCTCACCAGCAATGGCGAAATAGAGGTTTTATACGAGTTTAACACCTATCTGCAATAAAGGAAATAATGAACAAGGAACCTATTAAAGGTAATCATAATTGGAATAAACTAAGTAACTGCTTATGAATATTTAGAGGTATTTGGAATATATTATGGAGGATGTTAGAGGCCTTTGTGGAAAGGCTGAGGATGCTTGCTAATATTTAATTGTAATGTAAAGAATATAAATAAGCAATAAATGCTTATTTGTTTTTGCTTATATTTTTTATCTTATAATTCTGACTTAGACTTCTTAGAAGATGAATGAATGACCTTTATGGGCTTGAAAGGTAATGAGTAATGATTCTATTCTATAGGGTTAAATTATTTACAGAAAATATTAGAATGTTTTAAAAGACCAAAATTTAATTGTATTGTGGTTTGTTTTATTCCAAAATATAAGTTAATTACTTTTTGGTGGATTCATGGCCTGTTTCTATATCATACTATTCATTCACTTGCCTTACCATTCATAGAAATTTAACATTATATGTACTGAGCTTTTAACAGATAGTAAGGCAAATGATCATTTAGTAAGATATAGGAACTGGCCATTTATCATTACTTTATAATTATATCATCTCACCAACATAAGTAATTTAGTTCTACTACTCTCATCATTAGTAATGGGTTAAGTTCAAAATGTATGGTCAAAAATGTTTAACAAATTATTTTAATATTAACCTCTTTATATATTCTTCTTCCAAAACCACTAACTAGTTCATAAAATTACAAACAACAAATAATCTTGTAGGCAATTATTAATAATACATTTATAACAACCATCTGTTACTACATACATCATGTGAAACTTTGCACAAAAAGTGAGTGAAGAAAAGATTAAATGTCCAACAGTTTGCAAATGTTTGTTTCATAAAAAGTGTAAATCTTTAAACCATGGACATGTGCTGTTTTTAATTACTTTCCTGTGGGAAAATATTTATTATAAACTGGCTCTGCCCACAACTTTACTTGTTCATGATTTAGACTTCGTATATTCATTCATATTCATATCATATATTCATTCATATCTTTTGAATATTTCAAAATGTTGGATGAAATATATACAGATATATAAGATGAAATTTCGGTTTTTATCCGTCAAAGTTTCATTTAAATATATTGAAGAATTTCAGAGTCCATTTGAGACAAATTTTGAAAACACAGTTCAGTTATATTAGTTAAATTGTTTTTCTTTGGTATTGTAATGCAGTTTATACTGTAAATGTAAATATCATTTAGTTATTTGCCAATCACAAAAGCTTTTTCTTGGACTTGAAGAAGATCAGTCTGTGTTTTATTAGGACTTTAAAGTTTTTAGTCTAAGTTCAATTGATTTTCAACATATACATTCTCTCATCATGGCTGAAAAAGTGGATGAAACATCAGATGCAAAACATAGAGTCGAGTTAAAGGTGTTTATTCAATTTATTAAAGGTAGCTTGAAGTTGATTTGATGTTATTACCAATCTGAGATTGTTCTTGAACTTCTCCATTGTTTATTGTCTATGAGGCTTTCAGTAAAGGCAGATCAGGGAGTCGGCCTATACTAAATGTGAAAGCAAGTTTCCTTGGTGTGCCTTGTTTTTTAATTGCAGAGACCAAACTAACAACTGGCAAATGTCAAGCTTAAAAATAGTGTATACATATGTTTACAAAGTTAGACTTTTGTGATTGTGATTTTAGTATCTCCAAATAAAAAACTTACTGTAGATGTATGTATGTCTCTTTATTGGAGTGAGGAATAAACTGTTTAATCTGATTGTTGATACAAAATGGGAAGGACCAATATAATATCAAAAGTTCATTATAATGTTCATACATAGCTACTATTTATTTTAGAAAATGGGATACATTCCTCTGGAAATGCATCCAGAGTTTATATAAGCAAAGTCAAATCAAAAGCCCTAATAATTATTTAGCATATTTTTTTATAGAAATGTTAATAATACTCCTTCTACAGGTTCTATTCTATTCTATTTTGTTCAGTGATGGCTCCAATACTTTAATGTGTGTTGGTTTTACTAAAGTCAGAGTGACTATGTACAAATGACAGATGTAGGGTGGTCTTTTGTCTGGCCTGGAGGTGAATTGGCAAGCGAGCTCACAGACCGGTCAAGGGACGTTCGAGGATCAACCAGGGGTATTAATGGGTATTCCAAACCATGGAGTGGCAATAGTATTCCTGCAGGGATGCCAATGACACGATGGCAAGGCGAATCCCACACAGGAGCCCCGATTTTCCCTTGCACGGCTGATGCTCCTCAATCGGATTTCCCCTGGTAAAAAAAAAAGGTTGATCTGAAATTAATTTATAATTACAAACTACGAACTGTGAGGAACATTTTTTGATAACCTGTAGACAACATTAATTGCATTAGAATATGTTACAAGTAAATATTATTAATATATAGAAGTTTAATGAATTTGGTTTTATTTGGAATTTACAAGTATTAACAGGTAATTGACATTCACAGGTGATCACAATTTGAATGTAAAATATCATTTCAACAGGTTAATAGATGAAAGTGTTTATTGAAATAGAATGTTCCGAATTAAATAGCTCTCGATTTATTATTAATTTAAGAATCTACATGTCTAGGTCAGTCTTGAATATGGGACAAATTAATCAATGCCAATTATGCAAGACTTCTCCAGCTTAGGTTGTCACTATCATTCAGTGTACAATGTTGTGGAGCTGTTGTCATTCAGTTTTATATTGAATATAACAGAACAAAACCTTTTACAGCCTTAGTCCCATTATACTATGAATGTGTTATATTTAAAAAATAAGTTTGTTTTTTTATTTTTTTTATTGCATGAGTTCAGCAGACAGGCAAATGGCCCACATGATGGAAAGCGGTTACCATTGCCTAAGGACATTTGCAACACCAAAGGTGCTACAAAGGCGCTGCTGCTCTCTTAAGGGGGACTGGAATGTGGCCACTAATGCCGGAACACAACTCAAGGTTGTTATGGTGGCATACTCTAGTCCAGGGGTGGTAGCCATCCAGACCCGGCACCTTGTTTTTTCTATTACAGCTATGCAAAAGAAGTTAAGAACCAATTGTTACGAAATTTTATAGGTAATAAGATTATAGAGCCAGGAGTTGAACATTGCATAGTAGTTTTAAATTTTATTTGGACTGAGGTGCCATTTAGTTATTCATTGACATTTAGAAGTCATCTACTGTAAAATGGCGCTTTTTCCCTTTTACCATATGTATGTGAGTTTTAGAATGAACTCCTTTCTATGGTCCTTACATATCCCAACAACGTGGAGCTCTTTCAAAAGTAACATTTAAATTCTCCTCGAGCTAGACAGCTCATTTTTAGTGTGGTTTATATTGTCCAAGAATCATGGTAGACACTTGCTATATGGTATATCATCTACTCATTTCCCTACAAGCTAACATAAAAATCCATTCTAAAGACATCGGGACTCAGAAAGTTAAAAATGTTAATGTAGAAAGAATATTTCAAATTGGTCATTAACATATCTTACACCTCATTGAAATTATCAGTGTGTCCCACTTCTAACACAACAATTACATAATGACTATGTTTATTTACTGTCATAATGTAAACAAAATACTTTTGCTAGCAATTCATTACATATTATTATTTATGACCTATTATATTGCAATTACAAATGATAAATATCAATTGTTCACCAAAAATGGTGTCCTAATGGTTTTTTTATATGAATTATTTAACAGCTACTTGTCCTTGAGAATCAATTCAAGTGCAATGATATCTTCTGTTTCATTATTTTTAATGTTAGATGGAGAACAGGAGAGAGGCCAAATGGACCATATGCTGATTACTATCGCTCTTGGAATTTTAATGAGAGTAGATATAGCAAAGCATGTATTTCAAGTAACAAGTGGATATTCATTATCTCTACCTACTATATGGGAAACAGGTGTAATAAATATATATGTATAGAAATTTATCGCCCGTGTATGGTGTTATCAACAGGCTGCTGGCAGTTTAAGTGGAGGTGGTACGGCTCCTCACTAGATTCTCATCTTGCTGGCTATTATTACGTACGTCGATAACCGTCGATCGCCTCTGGTATAGTAAATGTTCACAGGTGTTGCTAATCAGTTTCCATGGGCTGTTAGCATGTCTACTGTACTCCAGCAATAAAAAAAAATTAAGATTGCTGTTTCAATTCTCATTGATAAATAACACTGGCCCACTAAAAAAATTAGTCTGTATTTTTGACCAGAGCCATCTATTCTTATGTATTTTGATGTGGATGATATACACCTCAAATGTATGAATTACCAGGACAGCGTACCACGGAGTACCAGGTAACAATGGACTAAACTGATCCCAGATTCGGATTCAGCGCATCGAAATATATAAGATGGGTCTGATCAAAAGTACAGACCACTTTTTTTTTTGTTTGCCGGTGTAATTTTTAATTAACTAGCTTTTGTACGCGGCTTCTCTCGCATCCCACGCGCTTACGGGTAACCGCCTCCTGGGCCTGGAGACAGTGCGTAAATGCATTTCCCAAGCCTTATAAAATACTAGCTGTTGCCAGCGGCTTCGCCTCCGTTTCGAATTTGTTAGTGAATCGGTGGCGCAAATAAACTGCGATCGCAGAGCCATCTTTTCGATTATATTCGTCTATCCTTCGGAAACAGTACTTTTTTCTGAATGAAAGGAACTCTATGGTCCTGTTATAGATATAATATATCCCTATTAATATTATAAATGCGAAAGTAACTCTTGTCTGTCTGTTCCGTTTTCACGGAAAAACTACTGCACCGATTTGGCTGAAACTCAGTATATATATATATATATATTCGATGCCGAGGATGAACATAGGATACTTTTTATCCCGAAAAAGGGACAGTTTCCGGGATAAAAATATACTTGTCTCTCTGTTTGTTATACTTTTACGGAAACACTATCGGACCGATTTGGCTGAGATTCGGTATATATGTAATTTTAATACCGAGGGTGGACAAGGGATATTTTTCATCCCGGATAATGGGATAGATTTATGTAATGATTATCCCAGAAAGTGGGATAGGTTTTGGTTTTTTTTGTGATTTGCCATTTTGGTTATTTTGGTCATTTCTGTAATTTGTGTGCATGTCCACCCTCGGTATTAAAATTACATGTATACCGATTTTTAGCCAAATCGGTCCAGTAGTTTTCCGTAAAAAGAATAACAAACAGAGAGACAAATCTAGTTTTATCCCAGAAACTATCCTATTTTTCGGGATTTATACATATATAATAGGTTGGGGAAAAAGTCTTTTCGCGTATAGTATGTATGAACTTGTAATAAGATCTCTCTTTGGCTATACCATTTGTATCTAGCTGGTTTTGGTATCATTAAAATGTTTTAATTTTAAAGAAGACAATTCCAAATTCAAATTAGGAAAATGTGTGATTTTCATTTGTTTTCTTATTGTTAAAATGAATGAATCTAATAAAGAAATTCGATATATTTTAAAATTATACTACATAAAATGTAAAAATGCAACACAAGCCGCGAAAAAATTTGTGATGTTTATGGACCTAATGCAGTATCTGTGAGAGTAGCGCAAATTTGGTTTAAGCGTTTTCAATCCGGAAATTTTGATATCAACGATGCACGTCGCTCTAGTCGCCCTGTTACGGACAAAATTGATGCCATTTTTGAAAAAGTGGAGCAAGATCGGCATATTAGTAGTTACGATATAGCTGAAGAACTGGGAATTGACCACAAAACGGTTTTGGCGCATTTGAAGAAAGCTGGGTACACAAAAAAGCTCGATATTTGGGTGCCTCATGAGCTCACTGAAAGAAACCTAATGAACCGTGTACTCATTTGTGATTCTTTATTACGACGTAATGAAACCGAACCATTTTTGAAGAAGCTGATAACTGGTGATGAAAAGTGGATCACGTACGACAAGAACGTGCGAAAAAGATCGTGGTCAAAGGACGGTCAGGCTTCACAGACTGTGGTGAAACCCAGGTTAACTCACAACAAGGTGATGCTGTGTGTATGGTGGGATTGGATGGGCATTATTTATTATGATATGATAGGCAGGACCATCGATTCTGAACTGTACTGCGCACAACTGATGAGATTAAAGCAAAAAGTTGAGAGAAAGCGGCCGAAATTAATCAACAGAAGGGATGTGGTTTTTCACCATGATAACGCTAGACTTCACACATCTTTAGCCACTCAGCAAAAATTACGAGAGTTTGGCTGGGAGGTGTTAATGCATCCGCCGTATAGTCCTGACCTTGCACCTTCAGATTTTCACCTGTTTCGGTCTCTGCAGAATTCCTTAGGCAGTGTCAGGTTAACATCACGAGAGGACTGCCAAAACCACTTGTCGCAGTTTTTTGATCAGAAGCCTCAAAATTTTTATAGCAATGGGATCACGTCCCTTCCTACAAGATGGCAAAAAGTTATCCAACAAAATGGCACCTACATACTTTAGTCAAATGTAAATAAACTTTATAAAAAAACCTTTTGAATTTTTATATAAAATGCGAAGAAACTTTTTCTCCAACCTAATATATATAAATATATATATATATATATATATATATATATATATATATATATATATATATAATGTACCCTTGACAACGTGTAGGTATGCAAAATTTCGTGGCGATCTGTTGCTTAGTCATGGTGTGAAAGAGTAATAAACACACATTCATAGTACCAGTTAGGATGACGGAATAATCAGTCCTTAGCTAAATAAATTTTAAATCATGTAGTAAGCTATATCTGGCTCGGATACTTCAATACCGTTTATAAGTTTCAACACAATGTCGTGTAAACTACCCAGGCGTCATTATATGCTTCCCTCGTCTTTCGTCCACCATACAAGGTTCGTACACTCGATGTAACACTTATTACGTTCAATAAACGAGCGACAAGTGCAGAATAACGTTACGGTATACGATATTCCTCGTTTGGTGGGAAGTGTTAAACTGTACCATAATACGTTAGTTAAATGTTTTCATCTAATAAACTGTATTATGATTATTGTTAATTTTCATCCGTGCCAGAACGGAGAAAGAATACAATTTCCTACGGCCGGGCGGCCTGTCATAAGAAGCGACAAAACAACCCACAGCCAGGTGGTAGGGTGTTTGACCGACTGGAGGGCTACCACCCCTGGTCTAGATTATGACGCCATAACAACCTTGAGTTGTGTTTCGGCATTAGTGGCCAGGTTCCAATCCCTTAAGAGAGCAGCAGCGCATGTGTAGCAACATTGGTGTTGTAAATGTCCATAGGCGATGGTAACCGCTTTCCATCATGTGGGCCGTCTGCCTGTCTGCTGAACTCAGGCAGTAAAAAAAAATGTAGAAAGTAGATATTTACACAATGTCCTGTAAACTAACCAAGCGTCATTATATGCTTTCCTCGTCTTTCGTCCACCACGCAAGCTTCGTCCATTCGAATTAACACCAAGACTTATTACGTTCAATTAACGAGCGATAAGTGCATGATGACATTATGGTATCCTCTACTCCTCGATTTGGTGGGAAGTGTTAAACTGTACAATAATACGTGTTAGTTGGATGTTTTCAAGTAATAAACTGTATTTATGATTCTTGTTACTTCTCCAGGAGTTAGATGTTTAAGAAGTTCAAGGAGGGTAAGATGTACATATAAAATATGTAAATGTGAATAGGAATAAGACACTTTCGGTCCTATTCATAGATACTTAGTGTAAGTTTGAACGCTTCCTTAGGAACCATAAAGTCGCGTTCAAACTTACACTAACTCTCTATGAATAAGACCGTTTATGTTTAATTGATATTATAAAAAGTTTCTTGGTCTTGATGTCATTAAAATGGAAATAGATATTTTATGTTTATGTAATTTTTATTTCACACACTTTTTATTGTGGTTTAGGTTCTTCAAATGTCGTTAATATTTATTACTAGGATTTGCCCGCGACTATTTCCGTTTGACAGGTAACGTAGATTATAGTCACTTTGATAGTATTTCAAATCAAAGGATATTTTCAGCAGGACAACGGGGTTTTACTTTTAGTATGAAAATACATGACTTCCGAAGGTTTCCATAAAAATCCGAGATAAATAATGTTACTAAAGGCATACATGACTACACCTGTTCTCCTAAAGATGAAGATAAATGTAGAAACTGTCATATCAAGCAAGTCCTAATATCACGTGGTTTCGAAGTTAAGAAATCCCGGGAAATATAAAAAGTCCCGGATTATATTGTTTTAGTATCACTCGGATCCGAATCAGCTATTTTATATGTATATTGCCCACTTTAAAACACTCCCCGGGATTTGAATCCCGAAATGTAAAGTATCGCATCATTTGAAAAAGGACTTAAGCTATCGTCCTAGTGAAATCGTTTCGAAATCAGCTAATATTTAAGCATTACATACCTCATTACGTACATTACGTACCACAGCTTTCTTTTTCAAAACAGAATGTAAGATATCGTTTTAGTGAAAATGTCGAAATAAGCTAATTTTTATGCGCTTTTACAACTTTAAACCGTTCCCGGGAAAATTGCCGCGGGTTTCCCGGTGTAAAAAGTATCATAGGTTTTATTACATAAAATTTGCTGTCGATCAGCGGACCCATTTACCCATCGAAAGCGACCAAGTTTTTCGTGAATCTCGAACAAATAGACAAATAGCTTCAATGTAACACGGCATGTAGAATTTTATAATATTATAAATAATTTATTATCTGTATACAAATTTGTGTTTACATACATTTGATATTTATTTTCATTTAGATGAGGAAAGTGAATAATAACAAAACGTATTTCAAGTAAAAGTATGTTTCGCAATAAGGTAATAAATAATTTTATTTACATCGGTTTATTTGAACTGGAAAGAAATAATAACATCGTAGGTGTTCTAGGTACGATTTCGACGAAAAACCAGTGATACTTGTATTCTTAGAAACTGTGGAATTAATTCATCTATATCATGTTTTTTGCTCTACGTAGAAAAACGAAACATAGTGGTTTTCCATTATATAATAAATAGATGTTAAAAAAATAATTGTTTGGTTGCTTGTGTATTTTAGGCAATAAAACTGACCATCATGAAATTTGGCATATGTAGATGAAAGTAGGGTTCTTTTAGTCCCGAAAAAGGGAGTAACTCCTGTGGGATAAGGGACAGAAACTAGGAGGAGGTGAATTGAACAGTTTAAGTGATAATTACTTGAAAGTAACTTGCTTGAACATATATTACTAAAACGATATTTGAATAGTGAAGTTAAGTCCGTATCGAGTTTTAATTATATTCAGGTTCAGAAGCATTAGCTTTTAATAGTATGTAATGATTTCAAGGCTAAGTAGATGTATTAAAGATAGATCTCTTTTGTGTAACTACCTGAACCTAAAAAATACATTATGTATACACTGTTTATCCTTAGAAGACAATTTTCGTACATTACAAACAGAACTTTTGCAATGAATTTACACTATTTAATGAAGTTTAAATGTTTTGCACTACATAAGCCACATCTAAAGTTAGATATTACATTAGAAAATGCTTTATATTAATCATCTAAATAGACAGTTTAACTAAAACTATCCAAAAAAAATCTTGTAAGAAAAATCAAGGTATAAAGGTATTAAGACATTAATATAATTAATGATTTAATATAATAGATATTAAAATATATAATGTATATAGAAGAATCAGTACTATTAATCAATCAATATGTTTATTTGCAAGAATGTAGTTTATACAGGTGTTATACAATTGTAGATGCACAGTACATTCTACCACATAGTGGAGTACAAAATGAATTAAAAATTAAAATTAGATTTACATAAATATTCTAATTTAGTAAAATGTCAATTAAGCTTTGGTAATAAATAAGCAATTAATGTCAATAGAAAATTAAATAATTGATCACTAAGATTTTCCATATAGTTAATAACGACAAGCACTTTTTTTAAGAAATTCATCTACAGTATAGAAACACTCCTTGATCAGCCACTTTTTGAAGACTACAGTGAATTTTCTTGAGGGTACGTTTATAATATCAGCTGACAAAGAGTTATAAATAAGAGGAGCCATCTAAATACAGTTCCTTCTGAAGAGATCCAGAGAAGGCACAAGCATCTTTAATTTTACTTGCGTCACAAGTCTCGCGTTAATATTGTTAAATTCTTCAAACAAAGACCCATTGAATTGATTGACTGATTAATATTGATATAGATACTAGCCACAGTAAGGAGATTGTGAGATTTAAAAACCGGTTTGCACGATTCTGACCATTTCATTCCAAATATGGCACGAAGGCATTTCTTTTGAGCTATAAAAACCCTTGCAATGTCAGGGAAATTTCCCCATATTATGATTCCGTAACGGATTAATGAACAAATATGAGCGTGATAGACCATTAACACAGTTCGTAAGGATGTACACGTTCCAATTTTTTTAATAGCGAAAACAAAACTATTAATTTTACTACAAATCATGTCAATATGTTGTTTTCATGATAAATGAGTGTCAATTTGAATTCCCAGGATTTTCGTACAATTAACCTGTTCTATGTTTAAACTATTATGATTAATATTTTGATGATTTAATTTACTTCGTTTTGTTCTAAATTGAACAATTTTTGTTTTGGATAAACTGGTAATTAATTTATTAGAGTTGAGCCAATTAATAATATCAGATAAACATGTCATAACATCATTTTCGTATTCATAGATAGTAGAACATTTTATAACTATTATTGTATCGTCTGCAAATAAAATACTGTTATGTTTTGTGGCGAGAGGCAGGTCGTTTACATATAACAGAAATAATAAAGGGCCGAATGTGCTTTCTTGAGGGGCGCCACAGGGCGTAATTTTTTGTGTAGAATCGTAGTTTGTAAAACAGTTAGAATCCTTATCAAGTTTAGTAACTCTAGTTATTTGTTGGCGATCTCTCAAATAATTAGTCAATAAATTAAGAGCTGGACCTCTAACACCATATTTACCTAATTTTTGGAGCAGAATAGCATGATCAACAAAATCTAAGGCTTTGCTGAGATCAAGAAATAAAGCACAGCAGGCAGTTTTATTGTTTAAATTATTTAGAATTAAATTTATAAGGTGATAAGTTGCCAAAGAAGTAGATTTGAATTTCTGAAAACCAAATTGTCCTTTGCTATTATGTCACGGGGGCCCAATAGTTATTTAGATTTAGCTTATTTGTTACATTTATGACTGATAATTTCAGTAACTGTTTGTTATTAAATTTAACTCTACAAGATATCTAGAACTCAATCTAGTATCGTACAGCACGTAATAATATAATATTGATTACAATATTACTGATTCAAAATTTAATGAAGACTAAGTTTTTTAAATAAACACTTCTTTAGTAAAGCTGTAGAAATGAATCAGCTCTGATTTTCTGATATGAAATTTCTAAACTTCTAAATTAGTACGGCATTTTAGGAACTTCCTTAAGTAAACTTAATTAACGAATTTAACAAAGTTAGTGCGACCGTTGATAATTTTCAAGTTTAATAAAGCACCATTACAAGGCTATCTTTATTGGTATTTTATACCTATAGATAACCTTAGTCCTTGAACGATAATGCACAAACATCATTCGGTTCGCGAAGTCGGTTATGCAATTTTTAAATATACCAACAAATTTAAAAAAAAATGAATTCGCGTAAATCATGCAAAAATTGTATCAAAACATGGTATCATTATTCCCAATGAGATAAAATAGTTTTGAATGGCATGTTGCAAACGTTCTTGACATATTTAATGGTTTAAAAAAAATATTGACTTGGTTGGTTTATTATTTTTGACAGTCAGTCTAGACCAATATAAATATAATAACATTTACCCGCGGCTTCGCTGGCGTTAATGTTATCCCACGGGAACCGTACATTTTTCCGAAATAAAAAGTAGCCTTCGTGCTATGCCAGACTATAGTTTATCTTTTTGCCAAATTTCATCCTGATCCGTTCAGCCGTTATGGCGTAATTGAGCAGCAAAGAGCCATCTAAACTTTCGTATTAATTATATTAGTAAAGAAGTATAGATTGGCCTAGATCGGCTGTGAAAAATGGTTGTTACTGGGTCTTTAATAAAGATCCTTTAGCGTCATTAAAAAAAAATGTGTGTGTGTGCAGTTCACACGCAGTAGAAGTGTCACATTTCATATACTATATTGTTATAATATATTTAAGCTTTAAAACACAAAATTTGAAGTATTAACGAAAAACTTCAAAACATTTCCAAATCTATCTGTTCTGTATGAGCATAGTGTTTAAATGATTAAATATAATGTATTCTATCTTCTTCTCTCACAGGCTTAGTTATATTTATCTCTTTTTATTGTCGCTTTTTCGTGTCATCGAGTTTCAAGTCAACGATTCTAAAGAAGTTTCACTTCAAAAATCGTGTGTTTTTGTGCAGTTCACACGCAGTAGAAGTGAAACATCAGAGAATATACGCACAGATGATTCTTCTCTAACTTTTATTTATATAAATATAATTCCTTTAGCCTACATCCGTCATCATATTATAATTCAAAGTAAACTTCTAAGTATCACTTTCAATTTTTCGCTGTTTTAATCTAAAAAATATTATTATCTGTTTTATTTCGGTCCAAATCGGACCTATGTTTAATCATCGGTCTTATTAACTCTAATCTGCACAACGTAAAACTCGTATATCATTCTCTCGCAGGCTTAGTTCTATAGATTTGTGTTTATCAATTTTTAGTGACGTTAATGTTTAATCGAGTTTCAAATCACAATGATTCTAAAGAAGTTTCACTTAAAAAAAATGACACAGACGGATTGGACATGGCAATGAGACGTTATAAACATTCCATTTTTACTAAAATTGCTATAGAAACCCTTAAAAGAAAGATCGTAGATACTATAACAACACGATCTTACTTGAAATCCATCGATAACTCTTATATTACACATATACTATACGCACACATCGTTTAGTACTCGCATTACTATCTTATCAGGGCGGTGTAATCAAATCACTTGCGGCCGGTGTCGTCGCCCTCATCTCGTATTATCTTGGACGGAGGCGTCTCGTCGTCGTAATAAGTAACGCACTTTGCTCTAGTGATGTGAACATAATCCTTTTAAAGTCGAGTGGACTTTAGAGCTTTATACAGTGACTAGAACTCGGATCTGTCATGAAAGCGCTTATAAAAGTAATATGTAAACCTTACTCTTATATTTACACAATGATATCGATTCATGCCATACGTGTGCTGGCTGTGGAATGTACTACCTTCCGCAGTTTTCCTAGAGCGCTACAATATGGGGTTCTTCGATAATGGCGTAAACAGATATTTAGTTTTAACGAGATAGGCAATGTTCGCCTGTCTTACTGTTTGTGGGTGACGGTAGCTACGTTCTGCCTGTTTGCCTAAAAAGCATACATAGAAAAAGCGCTAATGTGAATGTGTGGAAATGTGCTACATTGTTATGTCTCAGCTCCATAAAACTTGGAACGGCAGAAACATCTCGCTTACTACAAAAATTAAACTTGTACGGACACTTATATTTCCCATTTTTATTTATGCAGCTGAGACTTAGACTTTGAAAGCATTTGATCGCAGTCGTATTGATGCTCTTGAGATGTGGTGCTGGAGAAAAATATTGCGTATACTCTGGACTGTACACCAAACCAACTTCGAAACTATCATCCATCTGCCCCCGCAAAGTCCTTGAGTACTTCGGACACAGCCTGAAATCAGTGAGACAATTACAGACGATAATGGTCACTGGCAAAATAGAAGAAAAAAGATCTCGAGGTCGTAGTCTGATGCGTTGGTCTGACCAGATGCGCATCACATTCAACGACTCCGTATATGACGCACCACATATTGCCATTGATTGTCACCGATGGTGAAGAGTAGTGTAAGAAGAAGTATTGGGAAAGGCCACGACCTTCATGAATGAGGAATACGACTCAAGGAGGAGGTTGTTAATGTGTAACTTGGTCGATTGGTGAAGTAGGAGAAGAGATAGAATCTAATGTCTAGACTGTAAATAAAGATTAACTCCTAATACTAAATATCAAAATAAATTAAAACAAATAAAGCATTTCGCATTAACATATTTAGCACGCGAGTCGAGATAATTCGAGACTTTTCACCCAAGTCTGGTCGCCCTCGAGTAATGTCACATCACAACAATCTTATACCTCGTAACCTCGCTGGTTTATGTTGGCTTTATCATATTTTTTAATAAAGTATTCGGATTTTTAGTGTTAATTGAGTTTCGCTTTTTATTGGTAAAGTCATAAAGATAAAGGTGGGACTAAATTTTTTGATCAGAGCAAAAGATAATCATCATGCAAGTTATATATAATCTTATACCATACACCTTTATCCCCTTTCGTTTTTACGCATCGAAGCTAATAATACCTACATTTTAAAACAGGATGATTCAGTAATGTGTAATCGTAGTTACAGAATATCGTACAAAAATCTAATATAAGTAAGTTTGTTTAGTTAACTCCTATTTTTGATTTGTTAATCTCAATACAAAGCACTTACTAATGGAAAACGGAAGATTGGTTTACAACTCGAGGTTACTTGAGTTTAATCAGCTATAATGATGTTTTATTATTTAAAAAATTCAATTCAAATAGCTCAGGCATCATATGATTTATTTTTTTCGTTATTTACCTCTATCTAACACGTGCCATTGACATATGAAGTTATGCCTTGAGTATATGTTATTTAAATTTAGATAAATGACTAGCGATACTAAGTTTGAAGTCATTTTATAGTATAATACTAGCTGATCCGTGGCCACTTCGCTGAGCATCATTAGAAAGTACATATGCATATCAAGGTTTAATTAAGCTTTGTAACCTTTAATTAATTCATAAACGCATAAAGCAGTGCCTCGTACGAGGATGTGCGCAATTCTTGCGTAGAACGTTATTGCTGTGACATATTAGAAAGGCGTTTCCGTGCCCACTTCGCTGGACGTAAAATATTTTTTTTCATACCTTATATTCTGAAAGTACGCTTGGTGTTGCCTAATAACAGGGACGGAAACAGCACTTGTCGTCCCTGGGAAACAATTCTCCGTGCTGTCAAAAAAATTAGAAAACTATGCGAACCATAGATAATACATGCGACTCATGTCCCAACTTTTTTCACTAAATTATTATTTAATTTACATACATTTGAGCTAACTGTTTACTATCATCAGTGACTAAATACTGGTTGGTAGAATGCCACAGAAAATAATAATAATTGATGTTTCATGTTTGACATCCGTTTTTTTTTTTTATTGGACTTGACTTTATGTTGTTGGTCCGAAGACCTCACAACTTTACCGGGGTTTTCGGGGCGAGTGCCTTTGCGAAGCGAAGGCGCTCGAGCCCGGGAGGCAACTTGCTCGAGGAGGCTCCCTAGGGAGTTTCACCTCGGCTGGACTGTTGCCATGAGAGGGTGATGAATCTAATGATGCCCACCATAAGGCGACACAATGCACTAATTGAGAGGGGGCGACGGGTAATATAAAGCCCGAGAGGAAGGATCCCGGCGGACCGGGATCGGCGGTTCGCGGTGGCCTATATTATCTTACTGCCGTTTCGCAACGTGTTATGGCTGGGAGAGAAGAAACGGCGAAAGAAACTTCCCAGCAACACGCCTAGTCTATCCTATGGGGGGGCTGTGTCTCCTGGCGTCCCTCGCGGGGACGTGGAGAGATCGTGATTGGCGGCGTCGACGCCGTCGTCTGTGTCTGTCTGTCGGTGCCTGCCAGCCTGCCGTCCTAACCGCGGGCGGGCTGATCCGAACCAGCCGTTTTGTGATATCGTCGACCTTGTCCATGAGGATGTTACGCGGTCGTCGCACGAGAGCCTTTCGTCGAGGCTTATAATCGGACGCGGATACGACGAGGGGATTTCGATGGTGCGGCGCTAGATCGAAATACTTACGCGAGAGCGACGTAATGTAGTTTTTGATGGAGGGAAGCTCCAGATCGCGGTGGATGTCGATGTTACGCATATAGAGGGGAGCACCGACGGCTCTGCGCATGAATTTATTCTGAACGATTTGCAGTTTCTTTAAAAGGGCAGGCTTGGCATGGCCGAATACCACACTCGCGTATGTCATGATCGGGCGGATGCATGTTTTATATAGAGTAAGCTTGTGTCTGAGGGACATTTTGCTTCGTTTATCTATCATGGGTGCTAGACGACCCATCACAAATCGCGCTCTATTCCGGACTATAGTGATATGCTCGTTGAAGCGCAAGTTCTGATCTAGGGTGACACCCAGGTATTTGGTGTACTTTGCCCAGGGGATCTCTTGTTCGTAGAGCGAGATGGCTTTTAAGCGAAGGCAAGCGCGTTTGGGAGAGCGAAGCGTGCCCGGGGAAAAGAACATTGCTGCGCTTTTCTCCGGGTTTACCTCTATCCTCCATTTGCGAAACCATTCGCCTAGCTCTGTTACAGCTACCTGTAGCCGGACGCAAGCCATTTGTCGGTTGTGATGACATCCGTGATGACATTTCATCAGAATTAGATGTGGAAATAACGCCTGATTTTATTAGAGAAGTTTGTTCAACAAATCAGTTTTTATTTACTTTCCTCATATTTGAAACGAAAAGCAGAGTGTTAACCTCGGGTCACAGGCCTATTTAGGCACTCGAATTATCGCTCTCGCTGCGCTCGTGCGCCTACCATCTCATGCCTGAATAGGTCACTTTCACCTTTCGTGTAAAAATCTACTATACTTTTTTGATTTATTAGTCACAATTAAATATAGTCTATGTCTCTCGGGAATAATGTAGAATTTTCCAAATTGCATCAGTAGTACCGGAGATTACCCTGAACATCCAAACTCACAGACTTTACCTCTTTATAATATTATAGTATATAGATGTTTTGGGGACATAGGCATTTGTCACAATATGTTCCCTATGGCACTTGAAAAGTACGACCTTGTTGTTTTATCTAATACGATGGGTAGAATCTACGAAATTCCTTTGTGGGTTATATCCGTTGTGGATTTCCGAAATGATCCGTAAGATCTACATCCGGTACGTGGCCAGATTAGATGTTTCTCTGTCGCACAGCATGTAAAGTGACCTTTAGACGGTTTCGCGTTGGTATTTTATCTTTCCCAACTCGAATTTTGTCCCCTGGGCATGCAGTGAACCTGACTCCAGGCGTGTGATAAGTTGGGAATGAAATATATTGACGATTTATTAAAAATTTATATTGATTGATGATTGATGCACATGATGTGGTGAATTAATTTTTCTATCAATACTATCGATAACTCGCCAATCCGCTTTCGACAAGCGTGGCATACTGTTCGTTCCCTCAGTAAAAAAGACACCCGATTCCAGCAATGGGACGTTATGGTTTGTTTTTATTATTTATGTTATCCATATTGTTACGAGTTTGCGGGACTCGAATTAAAATGCCGTTAGAATTATTATAGAGTTTATAAGAACTATACAAATACGTATAACACTGGTACAAATATAACCGAACACAACAAATCCAAACGTAATGCAGAAGGTCGTAATTCAATCAAACGCGCAAAGTCCGTCAATATTAGATTCTCGAATGTACACACGTCACGCCTTGATCCTAGTTGTAGCTCAACTGACTCCCTGTCTCAATCAGGCCATCGTTTTATACTTCACAAATGCAAATGTGCCCGCCGGGAAACGTCGACATAATTGCCTAGAATTAGCTTGTATTTATAATCCGCAACACGTGGCTAATGATGCTCTTGAGCGGCCGTAAACGAGTGCAATAGGACAAATAGGCTGTTCTCCACAATAACTAGAAACGTATGCCAATAAATAAGTGAACAAAAGAAGATCATAAAAGGATTACAATTAGTTCAAATGCCGACAGGTAATAAAATGTGCTTTTACAGATTTGAAGTGGAATTTGTCTTTGTCGGACTCTAAGTTGTAACAATATTTATAATACTAGATATACAGGGTATTCCGAAACTTGACGTTAACCAGATTCCGTCAGAGGCCAAGTTATACCAGTCTTAAAAATAATAAGAAAAATTCCATGTCACTTAGTTAAATGACAAGAGGCAGAAATTTGAAAATGTCAAAAATTTACACTGCCCACAGGTTTACCAAGTCGTGATAGCGTAATGGCCAGTGCACGTGTCCCAAACCCAAAGGGCGCGGCTTCGATCCTGGCCGGAACGCATGCACCATTTATGCAGTTTTCTGGCCTAATGTGCTTATTGGTACAATTACCACGTGCTAATAACGGTGAAGGAAAACACCGTGATGCAACCTGCACATCGAGATAACCGATGTGTCAAACCTGCCAAGCCGCCTTGGACAAGCGTGGCGGGTATACTGTCCGTTCCCCTACAGTGGGAGGCCTGAGCCCAGCAGTGGGACATTTATGGGTTGTTGTTACATGTTTACCTACAAATTGTCAAATTTTATTATTCTTTTTTTTGGAAACATAACTCTAAATAGCTGTGCTTATTAATCGCGGTCACAAATTGACCTAAAATGTTGAGAGTTTAATGATTTTTTTTATTGAATCATGATCACAAAACATTATGTCCGCTTAATTTGATCTTTCATATTTCTAAAAAAAGTACTATATTACCTTAGGCAAGGTACTTCATAAGATGGCCCATTTAGTCAAGATTTCAAAATGATGCCACATGTGTCACTTTTATTAAAACTTGTTAAAGGAATTTTATCTTGTAAAAGGACCTTGGTTCGAAAATTCATACCATATATGTTATGTATATGCCCAAAACGATTCCACTGGGTTATAATAAGAGTTATACAGATAATATGATAGAATGAGATAGAAAGTTATGTTTGATGTCTAATTAAAGTGAGACAGCTGCAGAAGCAGCATTTAGAAGGAGAGAGACGGATAATATGGGTGAAGCTGAAAATTAACTAATGGTAAATGTAATTTACCAATAATTAACTTGTTACCCCTAATTTTAATTTATTTATCTTTATTACACCGTTTCGTAGCGGAGAATTGAATAGATATTTTATTTTTTCCCAATTATTACCCATATAGACATTCCTACCGGAGCTTTTGTGAAAATTACCCATGACGTTTATAGAAAGAAAAAAAAGAAAAGAATAGTTCCAAACCAGACATATGCTCAGTGCGTAAATCTATAATGTGGGTGCTGATATTGATAACAAAGCTGGATTTAGACACGTGTATCAGCCCGAGAGAATTTGTTTTTATGAGCTGTTCTGAATATATTAGGCTCATAATAGAAAAATAGGATGAAACAGCTAGAAAGGTTAGTGCCATCTGATATAAGCCTATCTTTTAATTATCAAATTCCTTTTTACACGATAGTCTAAAAAAGAGTGTCGTGTCATTAAATATATGTTTTTACGTTTCCTTAATCGTGGTAGGGTACCTAGTGTGGTGGTGATTGTGTCTTGTTACAATGACGTGGGCTAGAATCCTGGCAGGGAAACATGCATCGCTTATGTAGCCTCTTTAGCCTAATGATGAATAATAAGAAGATAAGAAATATTTTACTGTGGATAAATACATCAAACAAAAATTGATGTTTATTTGGTTACAGTTTCCTTTTTGTAAGTGTTAATACCATGAGAAAACTAAGGTAAAAGTTTTTAACAAATCACTCTCTCAAATCAATCGCACATGTTATTGTGTATGTGGAAATTAAGTAAGTCTAACCATTTTAATGTTGTTAATGTAAGAAAATCATGCGACAATAAGATTAATAGAAAACAGTTATAAGTTTAAGAATAGGTCAAAAAGTGATTGGGTTCTGAACATTTGACCTTTTGAAGCGAACATTTTCCCACCTATTGACGAAAATAATAACGTTGACTTGAAGTTAACAGAACAGAAAAAAATGAAATTATAATGTCACTGTATTGTTTTGATAAGGGCCAATTAAAGATTCTGAGTATTGCGTTCTTAAATTTGCATATTTTCGATTCTGAAATTTCTACCATGGTCCACATACGCATTGTTAAGCCAATAACATTCGTGAATATTCAATAAAAAAATTATGCATCCATTTAAATTCCAGTCACAACTGAAACATGATTTTCTCGTAAGCTACTTATCGACGTATGGACTGCTTACTTTGTGCGGTCGCTGAAAGTGTTTTGCATTTCTATATTATGCTTAATGTCGATATTTTTAGTACGAATGGCACATGTTGCCTTCGCTTTCACATGCCAAATATGAATCGACACTACAATTTCCGTCGCTGCGAATTTTTCTATTACACATGTCATGGCTATGGCCAAAATCGAATATGCCAGATGCTGATTTATAGATTTAGGTAAGTGAGAAAATCACGTTGGAATATAGTATTCAAAAGGACTAGGTGTTGTCGAGCTTACGTAGTGCTAGCGTAGCGAATAGCTTTAATATTAATTCTGTTAAAGTACACACAGTTAAAGTAATCGTTATTCATTGTTAGAATTAATTATAACTGGCTCATATAACAAGCTTGTAGCGGGGCGATTTTATAACTAGCTATTACCCGTGACTTAATTCTCATTTTTTTGGACTGACAATATCCACGTCAGGGATGATTTTGCTCGCTTCCTAAATATGAACTTTCACGTACCTTCTTTGAGAAATTACTAATCGCCCATGTGTAAATTTGCACTATTTCACTTCTATTAATGCTGTTTTATATAGATAGATAACACTATATTTCGACGGCCTCTGTGGTTGAGCGGGCTAAGCCTTTGCCGGCTTACCTCACTGCAACGCAGAGGCTCCGGGTTCGATTCCTGGTATAGTAAATTTCGGAAACGTATTTTCTCCGTTATTTACTATGGTCTGGGTGTCTGGGATCGGCCCCAGAATGGTCCGTTGTGTATTACCCATAACACAAGCGTAACTTGCTTAATTTGGGGATATACAGTGTGTGTGCTTGTCTGCCGATTTATCTATTTATATTGCTCACCATAATAAACAATTACAAAATAAATAAAAATAACACGCGGCTTGATCGCTAAAAGCGATGTTTCAATCAATTCTATATGAAAATAATAATATTATTTATTCATCTAGAAATATGGTATAGTTTACGCGGTATAATTATTCTAGTGTACACGGACGAAAGGAACCGATTATATCAGGTCGGTATCGGTTTGTGTGCTTACGAAAAAAGGGATGACCATAGAATATTTTCATCTTAAACAGATTTTTCCATGATCTTTATCATGATATCTTATGATGAATATAAAAATTGGTTGAGTAGAAATCCTAGTCAATCAGAATAGTATTTGCTTGTAAGTTTTCTTTAGTGGTTGTATGTCCAGTAAAGACTTATCTATCTAGTTTTCTTAAGAGATAAAAAATTGGTTAGCGGCACTCGCTTTATCTTATAATCAGACTTGGTGATAAATTAAACTTTTATTCTATCCGTTCCTACTTATAAACTAAGTGCCATGATCCATCATTTCGTAACTTAGCCCACATTTGTTTAAAAATAATTTGAAGCCAAAGTTGATTGATGTGACTAATCTATTTCGGGTGTATTTAGACCAGAAGTATTTTATATATGCTTGTATTGGGTTCATTAAAAAATTTGTGTACCACCTTTGCTTCCCTAGGTGAATCAAAAAGTTCTTAGAAGTGCATATATTATATAAAACCTTTTTGGGAGAAGTTCGATATTCAAATTAAAGAATATCAATCACACAATATTTATGCCAACTGTCAATTGTTTTTATCAATTCGTTCGCACATAATAAATTGTTTTGTGCAACGAGTTGCTAAAACGCAAAATTATGGATAAAAGTGAATTACGTGTGGTAATGTCTCAGCTTGAAAAAAATGTCTACGAAAGAATTTTTTTTGGATATTAAGCAGACATTAGGGTATGATGCTGTACCCTATTCTACGGTTGCGTACTGGGTGGCTGAATCTAAAAGAGCTAGATCAAGCTGTAAATATGACCCGCGTTCTGGGCGGCCTTCAACCTTTACGGAAGAAAATGTCAAAATGTTTGAGAATCTGGTTTTGGAAGACAGAAGAATAACCATAAACCATACAGCTGAGATCCTAAACATATCTTTTGGTAGCGTTAAATCCATTTTAATTGATTCAATGGGGTTCAAAAAAGTGTCCGTAAGATGGGTGCCACGAATGTTAACCGACGAAAACAAAAAGCGACGTTTGAAATTTCTAAAAGTAATCACGAAATTTTTCAGCGTGATTCGGGTAAATTTTGCCATCGCCTTGTCACAATGGAGGAAACGTGGGTCCATCATTTCGACCCTGAAACTAAGAGAGAGACAAAGCATGTCTTGGAAAGGACCATCCTCCATCCATTAAGAAATTTCAGTTCAAGTTGCCCCTACCGCTGGCAAAGTTATGGCCTCAGTATTTTGGGATAGTGAAGGAATCCTTTTTATTACATGTCAAAAGGCCAGACGATTACTGGACCCTATTATGCAAATTTAATTCCGAAAGTGCATGAAGCGATTAAAGAAATTCGTCGTGGAAAACTGTCGTTGGGCGTGTTGTTTCTTAATGATAAAGCTCCCGCTCATCGATCGGAAGTTGTGCTCAACGCAATCCGCTGTGCTGGCTTCAATCTCTTTGACTACCATATTCTCCGGACTTAGCCCCAAGTGATTTTCACTTATTCCCAAAATTTAAAAGAGGAAATTCGTAGAAATAAATTTCACGATAATGACGCGGTTATGGTAGAGGAGTTTTTCGAGACTCAAGATAAACATTTTTTTCGCAAGGACTAAGGAAGTTAGACGGAATTAGTGCGTGTAATGCAATGCGGAGTTACCGCCGCATTGCATTACACGCACACTTCACAAACAAACCAAGACACACAAAGAGCCTAAAAATTAATAACCCAGACACAGAAAGGAAAAAATAACACACATGGCACTAGTTAAGATAATATATATAGGTATAGACATAACGCACACACACAGCACATGCACTTCCTCACAACACCAGCATGTAACAGATACACTCTACATTAGTATAAGTTTAGTATTAAAATTAGAATAAATTAATATAATAAGTTATTCGTAAGGTACACAACACACTTATGATTGAATAAATGTCACACACAAAAACAAAAATTACCAAGAAGCGTGTATAAATACTTAAAACTTTCTTCAAAATTAAGTTATAAAAAAGGGTACGGAACTCGAGTCCGTAGAATTGTTAAAAAAATAGGAAGTTAGAAACGCGTTATTCTAAATGTATTGCATTGGATAGAGATTATGTAGAAAAATAAAATGTTTGTGTTTAAATTTTTGCATTTTTAATATTTATTCCAAGATCTTTTGATTCACTCTCGTATACAACAAGGTATATAACAAATCTTGAAAAATTATAACGATGTTTTTTAACAACTTTTCTATTTAAGCCTAATTCTGTATCTCCTTTAACTTTTGAACTATGAAGTGGGAAATTCTGAATGATCACGGTGGTCTTGCTAATATTAGACAGATCAACCAAATCGAATCAATTTGATTGAAGGGTACAGAACTGAAAAGGTGACATTATTCATTAACATCGAAACGTTCGGGTTTATGTTTACATGGATCACTTTGGTTGCTTCATACAAATTGAAAGACAGAACCGTTTAATTAACAGTCTAAGTCGTCTCAGCTTAAAGCGTACTTTCAACGAAAAGAGTTAACAAGCACCATTGATTAGGTTTAAGATAAGGGGCAATTTTAGATTGAATGATTTTTATGGTTCCGTACCCAATTATGAAAACAGTGCCTGCTACGCACTTGCTTTTATTAACATTAATTTGTATATTATAAAGTTATTTGACAAAACTGGAAGATCCACGATGCAAGTATAAAGGTACACGAAATAAGAGACGAATAGATTGTGTGAAGCATGTTATGATTATTAATGGTGTAACAGAGAACGTACGACAGAAGAGAGGTGTATTAAAAGAAAAGACATGTGTCGACCTAAAATGAATGGGATAAGGTAAAAAAGAATGAATTTTTATATAAATCCTGTAAATGCAATATTTCTTATAAGCGTAAATAATAATGACGCTTATACGAAATATTGATGATACGTCAATACGCGATCCATTACAATTGTGAGGAAAGGATATGACGTGGCTATTTTCAACGACAACGCCATATGACGGGAACTTGTAGACAGACGGATCCGTAATCCTGTCGTTCGAAGATAACAAAGTCTATTTTTAACAGTCTAATTCTATAAAAGGTAAGGATTACGAATGATCACGAAAAGAGCAAAGTTATTCCATTTGAAATATAAGACTTTATCAGTGCCTTTACCTTCAATCAAATATTTTCTTATGAACGCTTCAGACACGAAACGCTTAGACGAATTTCATTCTGAAGTTTCATATAAATTTTAAATGGCTTCAATGTTATCGATGTGAATTTTAATGAAATTCTTATTTTTTTAGATTAGACTTGAGCTTGGGCTTTATATTATTATTAACTAAGCTAGTCTTTACCTTGTTTAGTTTTACGATGACAATGAGCAGTGCAGGATGATGGATTGGTGGCTCCGGCATTCTGGCGGGGTTGTTGAGGTCGTGTGGGACGACTGCTATTCGTGCCTTTTTACAGTGTAATGCTTTTAATGCTAACCTTATAATTATTTTTGTTTCATAAGAAAGCTATAAAAATTACTAAGATTATCGTGGTAATACAATTTTCTGTTATGTGACGGAGGACGTATGTCAAAATAGAGGACTGTGGAAGGAAAAGACATATTGTGCCGACCCCAAATAATTGGCAGAAAGTAAAAGAAAAGAAATACGTATCAAAATTAACAAACTAATCTAGATGCTCATGAAGTAAGTCTAATCTACAGTTTTGCTAATGAAAATTAGACAATCAAATTATTCTTAATTTTTTGACTTGGCATTGCAATTTTTGTTATTTTTGTGTAATTTTGTTTTAGCATGTATAAGCTTAAAACATGAAAAACATTAAAAGTGAAGTACGGAGGTTATTGTTTTGCATGATTTCCAAATTTGAGAAAAAGTAATAGAAGAAGAGCGCTAAATTCAAAGAGAAACAAGATTGTTTATGTATTGTATAATTATACTCTATGATAATTTAAAAATTCTCGCCCTTACTCAGTCTCTTCTTTCATTAGATAGCAGTCGCTGTAACCAAGATCGGCTTAAATAAATATTTGTTTACCGAATTAAACGTTATTACAGTTAGTACTCATAAATTTAGAAACTAGTAACACGAAAATTAATTAAATCTACACATAATTGCACGTGTCAAAAATATGTCGATGATATTATGTGACACATTTATCATGTTTATGAGAACTATCTATCACTAAGCCGGACAAAAGGTTAACAGTAGATAGTTTCTCATTGACATTCTTATCTTCTGGGAAAATTGAGATAAAAAGTCACATAATTTTCCATTACGTTGCTAATTACGAAAGGTATGTAATACAATAATATTTGCTTGTTTAAGCTTTTATACACGCTAATATCAGAATATACCTTTTCATCCCATCTATTCGAAAAGAGGCAAAGGGTTCCTCGATAAATGCGACCAAAGTGGGTCATTCTGGCGCACTTAACAACAATGACGAAATGACTTTTAAATTTGGAACACTATTTTAATTAAAAAGTTTGAACGCAATTCGCTTCGATAAAGTCCTGGCTGGTAATAAAAAAAGCGCGCCTGTAGACGCGGCATTGGCCAAACAAATAAAAAAATACGCGTGAACTTTCATTTTTTATTACTTTTTATCAAAATATTACAGACAATTTTAATTTGATTCCCAAAAATTGAATACAAGATGAGTTCTAGTAGTGAAAGTGAAATATTAACACAAGACAGTGTAAAATTAAACTCGGAAACTGTCATAAACAATTTACTACCAAACAAATTGATAGAAAAATATCTAAAAGCCTATGGTAATTTCATTACATGGATAAATGAAAAAGAAGCAAATTCATTTTCAGAAACTATATTTTTAGCATATTTTCAACATTTAGCGAAGACCAAACAACCTTCTACTTTATGGAGCATATATTCAATGTTAAAAACCACCCTTAATATCAAAAACTACATTTAGAGAGAGAGACATATTCCAAATTAATTGCATATCTAAAGAAAATTTCCGAGGGGCACAAATAAATCAAAGGAATCAGAAGTTGCTAGCCAAAATATAGAGACTTTCTTGAATGAGGCGTCTGATAACGACTTTCTCGCTATAAAAGTAAGTATTTATTGGATAAATTGCATAAACTCTGTGTACACTAAAATAACCGAAGTTGAGTGCCTGTTTAAAATGTGAGTTACGAATGCTGTGCACTAATATCCACATAAGTAACTCATATTCTTTATTGTTATGGGTCAACCTAATTTTTGGATTCCAAGGAGCATGTCGTGGACGGGAGTTTTTAAATATGACTGTTGAAAACGTGGGAAAATACTCAGATCAGCTTCTATTGGTTAATTTAACGGACACCAAAACAAACATTTACCGCTCGTTCACCATTCGTGGACAATATAAAAATATCGTGGCGAAATACCAAAAATTGCGCCCTCTGACATTAAAACGAATCGATTTTTCAAGCAACATATTAGGAAATATGAAATTTCCAAGATGCCAGAAGTAATAGTAAATTCTTTGAAGCGGCCAGATTCTCATCTTTATACACTGTTTTCGCCAGACTTCTGTGACTCTTCTAGCAGATTCAGGAGCAGTTTTAACCACCCTGAAACGCCATGGTGGATGGAAATCCAGTGGTGTCGCGGAAGGATATATCGAGGACTCAATTGGAAATAAGACCAAAATTAGCATGTGCATAGTTGAAAGTATTAAATTACGGCCTTCTTCAGTTAATCCACTGATTCAACCTTTATCGCCGCGCCCGTACACTTCAAAACAGCATGAAACGTCACCATTGACTCAACATGATCTTCAACCAAAGTCTGAAGTTATTACGAATACCCAAATGATAAATAAGTCAACGACATTTTCTGTTCCCAACAAAACAATTACAATAAACTTCCAAAATTGCGAAAACGTATCTAATATTAATATAAATTTGTAATTTGGTTTTGTAAATATAAATATTCCTCACTACTAAAACCATCTATAATTTTTTTTATAGAGGGGAATGAAAAGCAGAGTGTGCCACACGGTGCCAAAATTATTTAAGCTCGAGTGATGTATTTTGAATCACTCGCTTCGCTTAGGATTCTACTCTAGAATCCCTCGCTATGGTTGAGATTCTACTTTAGAATCCTTCGCTTCGCTCTGGATTCAAACAACCGCTGTCGCCCTCAATACATTATTTTGGTCCCTTATGACACAATCTATTATACTATTTATCCGTGCAGGAACGGAAAACGAATACTAATTCCTGCGGCCAGGCAGCCTATCGTAAGATAAGAGGCGACAAAACAACACACAGCCAGGTTGTAAGGTATTTGCCTGTCTGGATGACTACCACCCCTGGTCTAGAGTATGCCGCCATAACAACCTTGAGTTGTGTTTCGGCATTACTGGCCAAGTTCCAGTCCCATCTACGAGTACGGCAGCATATTGGTAATACCTAGTGTTGCAAATGTTTATAGGCGACGATACCCACTTTCCATCACAGTTGGGCCGTCAGCCTGTATGCTGTACTCCAGCAATTTAAAAAAAATTACCAGCCCCAAGCCGCCTCCTGCATCCAAGTCGCCGAGAGGGGAGCGCGTGTAGGTTTTTCGCATGTGACCGTAGTTCCTAGTTCCAAATGAAGACCGAAGATGTTTTTTTATTGCATTAATTCAGCAGACAGGCGGACAGACGGCCCACCCACCTGGTGGCAAGCGGTTACCATCGCCTATGGATATTTGTAACACTAAAGGTGCTACCAATGTGCTGCCGCTCTCTGAAGGGAGAGTGGAACCTGCATTAGTGGCCAGGTGGTCACCAATACCGGAACAGAACTCAACGTTACTATGGCGGCATACACAGGACCAAGGGTGGTAGCTATCCAGACGGGCAAATACCCTGTCACATGGCTGTGGGTTGTTTTGTCGCCTCTTACGACAAGCCGCCGTAGGAAATTGTATTCTTTCTCGTTCCTACACAGATAGATGTGGGGAGAACCAATCATACGTCTGACCAAGGAGAGGCCTGATCGCAGATAGGGACGGGTCCATGTTAGCCGGTGTCGCGTTCGCACCATTTTATTCCCGTGGCCTTGACCTATAACAGGAGGAACACCGAGGAGTTATAGTGGGTATCTAATCAGCGACTGCCACATTAACCATAACCGCTGTCAATCTCCGAGCAGAGATATCTCGGTAAACGGATTTCTCCTTTTAACATAATTATTAATTAAACCAGTTTGATTAGAGCAACTTTTAGGCTGTTTACATTCATATTTCGGCTCCAAAGTGCGGGGCAGTTAACTAACGTTAGTAAATATTGTGCGGATATCTGACCCCCACAATTTACTAACAGTAGTTAAAATTTTCAATGTGGTAGTTTCACGTCAAATGTTATTATGTAACGAGCTGTATCGAGCATACGAGCTGTACAAGTACAAGCTATACATGTGTAGAATATCGAAGTGTTTTTGTACATCTTAAGTTAAGCCTTATTAATATTGTAACGTTATCATAACGTGTGTCTTGGAATATTCTGTAAACACGCTAACACAAACATTAATAATTAGTTCTACAAGGCAATTTAATATTTGTACGGGTAAAGGTGTATCGAAAACAAATTTATATAAGTTCAGACCTCTGTAATAGTGATGTAGGTATCATATCATTAGTAAATTATTATTTAATTTCAAAAAGAATAATTAGCGCTTGAATGTTAATTTTTTTATTTGTTGTAGTACATATATTATTTTGGGTATAAACAGCTAATTAGCTAAAACAAGTGTCTTAAAGAACGATAAAAGATTGTTGAATATTTTGGTATGATCACTGGTCTATCTTCTGTTTAAATATTGCGTGAAACCAACAGTCGATACAAACAAGTATTTTATGAAAGAACAAAGAAGTCTTATAAAGAACCACATTTCCAAGCTATGCTGTGGCCTACTTGTACAACTTCGTTTGCTGTTTTGAAAAAAATAACATCTATAATAGACTTCTCATTTTCGCCTTATTAAATGTGTTATATTGTTTTATGTTATATAAAATTGTAAAATGGTTGTACATGATATCTAAAAAATGTCTGGCTGCGTATTATAATAATAGATATGATTGATGTAATTTTTTTTTAGAAATTTTGTCTATTCGGTTTTCACGTAGAATTACGTTTTTTTTTATTAACTACTCTACGGACTCGAGTTCCGTACCCTTTTGTACAACTTAATTACTATTAAAGTTTTTAGGTTTATACACGCTTATTGTTTATTGTGTTATTTTGTGTGTGACATTAATTTAGTGATTTTTATGTTGTAGTGTACCTTAAGAATAACTTATAATATTATTATTTTTTACTTTTAATACTGAACTTATACTAATGTAGAGTGTATCTGTTACATACTGGTGTTGTGAGGAAGTGCATGTGCAGCGTGTACCTTATGTCTATACCTATATATATCTTAACTAGTGCCATTTGTGTTGCTTTTCCTTTCTGTGTCTAGGTTATTAATTTTTAGGCTCTTTGTATATCTTGGTTTGTTTGTAAAGTGTGCGTGTAATGCAATGCGGTAGTAGTGCGCGTTGGTGTGAGTTTTGTTGTTGGTTGTGTGTTTGTGACTTTGTGTGGTGTTATAATTTATTGTTTAATTGTTGTGACATGAAAATTTTTCAATTGGTGTAATTGATGATGGATGGTTTAGGAGGGGGATTATTGGCCCTCCATTAAACGTTGGACCACCGTCTTGTCTCCCATGCGTATCGCCATTTTTATATTGTAATCCCTGATCTCATCGGCTGTGACTTTCTCCGCTTTGAGGACGAAGGTGGCGGTAGCGTCCTTTTCGCACACGGCTGTGTAGTAAATACATTTAGCAGTGTGCCGCGAAATTGCCACGACCGCATGAGGGATGCTCTTGTACAGGTCCATCTTGTTGGATTTGGATCTCACGATCACCACTGTCTCGAAGGTAAGACCCTGAGCCTCGTGTATCGTTTGAACGCATGACCCTTCGCCCTTGCCACAGCCTAGTTTTATTAGGCTCTCTTTCTCTGACTGCGTGTGAGTTAGATAAAGAGTATTGGCAAGTGCTGTGGGTATGCGCTCTCGCGAATACCGTTTGAGTTCCAGGGAACGAGCTTGATTTTTGGACGAGTATATGCCTGAGTATACATCACTCATGGCATATGCTACGTCTAGTGGATTTCGGTGTGTACAGAGCTGTTCTCGGGTGATTTTAACCGAGGGTGTAGGGCGGTGATATAGCATGGGGAACAAGTCGTTCCTGTCTATAAAGGGCATTTGGTTTATATCACCCATGAGAGTGAGGTAGGCGGCTCCTGCTAGGCGCGATGCCATGACTATAGAGCCAAAGTGGCTCATGTGCTTCATCGACTATGAGGCGTTTGGGTCTAAAGTTGGAAGTTAGACCGTTGACTATGAACGATGCCATAGTCCGCACTCTAGCCTTCGCATCGTCGCCTAGGATGGGCTGGAGCTTCTCCCGGATTTCTTCTGCGGATTTTTTTGTGGCTGTGATGACCATGTCTTCATCTTTCTTGAAGGCACGGAGCATCGCTGTTGTTTTTCCGCAGCCGGGGACGCCGTTGATCCATGTGATCTCCGGGACGGTCCACTTGTCGAAGGGTTCGCCGCCGGCAGAGATCTCGGTCAAAGTTTTGGCCTTTTCCAAGATCCTGTCGTCGAGCATAATCCTTGTTGACTTCATCACCACGACCACAGGATCATCAGGGGAGTGTTGAAACAAGGTTTCTCACTCCCTCTCTCCGTCTTGTCCTCATCCACGATCACTAAGCCGCCTGTCGCATTGTAGGCTGCCATGTACTCTCCCGCCATGTCTCCCGCTAGTACGGTGGACGTGGCGTTGTCGTACACGGCTGCCTCCGCGACCTCGAGTCTGTTCTTTAGCAGTCTGTCGATTCCCAGTTTATAGGTATCCAGGATGGTTTGGCCTATCTTCATGTTGAGAGTAATGTTTGCTCTACAGACTGCTAGAAACTCGAGAAGGGCATTGGCCCAGTGGTCTCTTGGTTCCTTAGGATTGAGTAGGTTGGGAGGTTCGACTACCCCCATGTCGGCCTTTAGCCTTACCTCAGGTGGCTCCCTGATGGACGACATGGAATGAATTACGTATTATTACATATTTGATTTATAAATGCGTGGGTTTCGCTGATTGATATTGCATTGTGTAATTAATGAACAAAATCGAATTAATATTAACTTATTTCTGATCCTCCCATAACATCTTTATCTATCTCAGTTCGTATGCTTATAACAAACAACATTCAATACGTTCTTTATCTCCACAAAGTGGGTCACGTTCTGCTATGATGTGTTCGACTCAGAGAATGCCTACACTAACGTGTCTTTAGACTCTTAAAGTACATAAAATGTTTTTGCTATTTGTCATAGAGCTCATGTTTGGTTACGATTTGTGTTATTTTATATCCAACCCCAATCACACTTGATTCAAAAATTAAACATAAGATCGTGGTAAAATATAAACATCACTCAGAACTGCATATGTATTGGGAACTTTTCAAATTGGCAAGCTCAAGCGTTGGATTATGTTTGCATATTGTTTATTTTTCCCCGTTGATTGTCAGTATAATGTGACGTAGCCCTACTTCTGAGATTAGGTTTTCAAATTTCAGAGGAATTTGCGGTATATCCGAGTATGCCTTTAAAGGGTAAGTATCGCAGAAGTTACTCCAGTAATGTCACTGATCGTACAAAATACAATTAGCATTGTTTTAATTTTTTCTATCTTGTGTGATGCCGTAGTAGGAAACCGGACAAGCCTAATAAATGAGCTGTCGTTAATAAAACTGACTAGCGAGCAGGGCAACTGTTAATCTTATATTTACTATTTGCTTTTATATAATTGTCATAAATATCTTATTCAAAGCTATTTATTTTGTGGATGATTTAGACAATAGCGTATTTGACCGTCGTCGCATCAATTGAAATACTTTTTATCATCTTATAAAACGTCGTCTCAATTTTGTACGAGCATAGTAAATTATGACGTTATTTTTCAATGAGTCAAATGGCATATTCATTATTGTTTATACATCAATTAAAATCATTTGTTTACAATGTTATTTTTTTTAAACTGATTTATTATACTGTGCTCGCGATGAAAACAAAATGTATCATTGTCATCGCTAATTTCTTACTGAACTTCATGATGTTCATTTGTATCAATATAAAAACAGCCTTAATAAGTTGACAATTACAATGAAAAACTAAAGTTTATTGGCTTTCACGGTAGAGCGATTTATTGGAACGTCTGTGAACTTAGCGTCTAATATCTCAGCTCAAAATTTGGAAGGAGTTCTTATAGCGTCCAAAATAATACTAGAGTTCCTAATACTTTATATTAATAATTCTGACGAATAAGCAAACAGCTTAAAAATCTTATTTAAAAATGAAACGCTAACGACGAAGTTAGCGTCCCAAAATATGAAATCCAAAAAATCGAGGAGAAATCGTTAATCAATGTTCTAGTGTTTGTTTATATCGAAAAATTCTTATAATTCAAAATTTTACATCCGTAAAACGGTTTTTATAGGTCAAAAATCATTTACGTGTAATCATGACGCTATCGTACTAAAGCGGGTTCTAGCTTCTGTAATGGTTCTAAATTATAATTAGCGGTCCAAAGTACAAACCCCTAAAGAGTTCTAATGTTCAACGTAGTGTAAAGAATTTTAATAGTTATTATGGACAAAACATTAGAGACTAAGTTCACACACGTAATAAACGACAAGTAATAACCCTGCTAAAATCGTTCTTGTGCAGACAGTCCCTTGTTGACTAATGAGGCTTCTTAAAAATATATCTTTTTATATAAACCCATTTATGTCTTTAGAATGATAACTGAGCTTTAATGTTTATTAAGTGTTATATTATGTACTTTAATTATAGCGCAACTGGCGGAATGGTTGAGATGGCCTTACTTTGATGTGTGATAAAACCACATCCACGGTTTTTCAGCTTTGTTAGTTGTTTTTACATTTAAATAAAACCAGTTATTACTTACATGTATGGCGGCCAATTCTAATTTCTAGTTCGCGATTTTCTATTTTTTCCATACCATATAAACTACACAGACCTGTCTAATTTCAACCATACAGATCTACTAGTTTTAGAGAAAAATTACTAAAATACAAAGATAGACAGACAGACCGACATGATAGAAATAGTTTTGCCAAAATGCTTACGGAATTCTAAAAACAGTCAAAACCCACTTTATATAATTACGGCCGTGTAAACGAAAACCTAAGAAAATATTATGATATGCTCCAGTGTTTTTATAATGAACATTTTAGCATTTGACAATCTCATTAACCTCTTCGAGTAGGTGTATATAAATAAATTGTTAATCTATTTGTAATTACGCCGTTGTCTCGTTTAAACGCGAAAGTAATATTATGCGGCTGAGAAATTCTTGTCTTAAATTCCTATTTCCCATCAATTGGGACAGGGTGGCCACGGGGCTAGAACGTTTAGAAGTTTATGACCCATTTCACTTGAAATCTTAGCGATTTGTCTCACTTCAGCATTTGTGCCTAACGAACGTAAAAATATTCCGGGTGTTTTTCTTTTTTTTTTCCAAACGGCAATGACGGAACATTTACGTGTAGTTTCGTCATTTCCATTCTTCCGCATATCCGTCTGTGTATAGTTAGTATATGCATGTGATAAGTGAATTTTTTAATTCTAAAAAATATCTGGGTGGTTGGTAACTTATTGTTTGTAAATTTGTTTTTGACATTATTTATTATTATTATTAATAAGTGCTATTTCAAATACCAGTTATTTGTTTCGTTTACACCCTTTTTTAGGATTCATCATAAAGCTTTCAGTGTTCATGTATCGATACTACATAATCCTTGTACAGTTCAATGTACAGCGTTTTGTTGGCGCTGTTGCGCTTGACTACTACCTACGAGAATAAATCCCTGTAAGCAACAAGGTGTATTTTCTTCACCCTACTAAAATAAAGCACCAGCACTCCACCAACTACTGCCAGCATCCATCACTAAAAAAGCAAGAGAAAGTGTACAGACTACAATCCTATTGCCACATTTTAAAGATTTTTGAAAGAATATCGTCTTTATTAGAATTTATATAAAAACCTAAAAATAAAAATGTAGGTGTAATCTGATTTTAATAAAACCAGAATGTAGTGACGGGGGATGGTAGGTGTTTGAACTGAGTCGTAATGATCGCAGATGTTATAATTTTATGTTTTATAGAGGAACCATTTAAGCCTGAGTCAGACCCGCACACGGCCACTTGTTGTGTCTCGAATTACTATTTTTCTTTTAGTCGTCAAAGCCGTTTGTGAGCTCCTAAACGGTATTGATTAGCCGAGACCCTAAACCTCGGTTTGGCATTACCGTTATTGGCTATTGGAGGTACTTACGTCGTTGAGCTGAGCGTCGACACGCCTGAGCTTCGACTGAATATAGACTGCCTATTTCGATTGAGAACGCGAAAATATTTAAATAATTATCTACAAACGATTTCTCGAATAAAAGAATGCTATCTTGTGTCTATGGCATATCTTGTTTAATACAAAAATCTCATTATAGCTTTGCACAATAGAAATGCGTTGGTAGTACGATACGAGTCATTTATATAATCTATTCTAACATATGAATATGAAGGTAATCGGTGATCATATATATGTATTTAATGAGAAGTGATCAAAATATTAAAATAAAAACATCAAAATAAAAATACGTTTAAATCGTAATAAATGCACTTTCAATTACTTATTATTAAAATAAATCAAAATTTATCACTCAAGTGTACATTTTTGATATAATGTTATACCTATAATGTTGTTTGTAATGATACAAAAACAATGTGTTAAGATTTTTGTGTCTGCAACCCCCGGCAAGGGCCGATTTTTTAAGTTTCTGTTTGCAATTACTCGAAAAGGGTAAAAGTTAGAAAAAAAAGTTCTACTACAAATTTGTAGACCTTAAAATTTTACATAAAAAAGGTTGCATGACTTTTTTTCCTCTGGTCAAAATTAACCGAGTGAGGTTTTAAGTTAAGGGATGAACGTAAATTTTAAAAAATCGTAGGTAGTAGAAATGTAAGTGAATTTTATTCTTTGAAGTGACAACTTCTTATGGGTACCCTCCCATAAGAAGTTATCACTTCAAAGAATAAAATTCACACAACCGCTTTGTTGCGTAACGCGTTACGGCGCCAGTCTGTCTGGCTTCCCTTTCTCTCACGCATACGGCAGCGGTAGGCAGGCTTCTCCTCTCTCACTCTAACCCACGCGCTATATACATAAAATTTCGTAATAACCTAAGCTTTTCTCAAGTTAAACAATTTCAATATTGAATAGTTCAACTTAGATTAGTTAGCTATCACTTCTGTCGGACGTCCCGAGACCTGTATGTTTTTTTTATTATTTTGAAATTGCTTAAAAATATCTAATCTTAAATTCTAGAGACACAGATTTTTTCGTTATTATTAAAAATTTAACAAATTGAAATTTTCAAATTAAAATTTGAATGCTTAGTTAGAAGTTAATTTTTTTCCATATTTGGATTCCTCGTAAAATTTACTAAATGTTACCATTGAACAAAAAAATTAAGGTGTACTTCTCTTACTTTAGTTTGATATTATGACGATATTATTTAATGGAGAAGTCCTTATTTTATGAAGCATCGATGTATTGTTACTCTTAATACAGAGAAGTTAACTATTATGAAAATATATTTTTTTGTATTTTAAAGTGCTCGTAATGCAGTCCTACAGTAGAGGTTATTCTCGACAAATGATAATAAATAAATATGATAGAATTGAAACAACAATTACTATAGCTAGTTCAATAACTAGCTATTGTAATTGATTGAAGTTTTCGATTGCTTAGTTTTAAAAAGTCGCTGCTGAGTATTATCAAAACTAAGCAATCGATGTTTTTAATTCTATCAAGTGTAATGTTTTTTTTATACGAACATGTGTTAAAAACAATTCTTGTAAATATTCGTGTTCTTTTGCAGCTGAAGCATTAAATCCCTATTAATATTGTTACAAGTCAGGCCCCGACAAAAGCAAAACCCACCTGCATATCTGAAACAAAACACATTTTATTACCTGCCGGCATTTAAACTAATTGTAACTCTTTTATGATCCTCTTCTTTTTTTTACTCTGTGTTTATAATTTGTGATTAGAAAACAGCCCATTCTTTATTGTACTCTTTTATGACAGTTTGCGGCCGAGTCATTAGCTAGGTGTGGCGGATTAAGCCGACTTAGATACGGGGACATTGCATTTGTGCAGTATAAAACGATGACCTGATAGAGGGGGAGACAGTCGAGCGAGAACCACGAGCGAAGCGAGACGTGTGTACTACAATCGGCAATCTAACAAGTGACTAAGTAATCTAAGACTTTGCTCATTTTATTGAGTTATGACCTTCTGCATTACGTTTAGACTTCTTGTGTTCGGTTATATTTGTACGTGTGTTGAACGTGTTTGTATAGTTCTAATAAACTGTATAGTAATTCCAACGGCATTTTAATTAGAGTCCTGTAACTCGTAACAATATTATAAATGCGTAAGTAACTCTGTCTGGCTGTCTGTCTGTTCCGCATTCACTGGAAAACTACAGAACCGATTAAACGATTTTTACGAATGACAGTTTACGTTATTTTTTTAAATGTTGTAGCACGTTATATCCTGGGAATCCTAGATATTTTCTGAAAATAGACACGGCTAAAAATAGCATGAAAATTGGCCGAGATACTCTTATTACGGAATATATTAGTACTATGTAACATTTTGCATATCTGACTAATACCAAATTCTCTTTTTATATTTCCCAGGATTTCTTTACTTCAAAACCACGTTATTTTGAGATTTGCTTGCTACGACGGTTTCTATATTTATTATAATCTTTAGTAGAATACTTGTATTTGTGTATAACTTTAGTAACATTACTTATCTCGGGTGTTTAGAGGAATTTCCGGGATTCATGTATTTTCCACTAAAAAGTCCATTGCTCTGCTGGATTGATGCTGAGCCTTTGATTTTAAGTATTGGCAAAAGTACTGTATGTAACCTTTGTTACCTATCCAACGTGGACCAAGTCGCGCGCAAATGCTAATTAAATTTATAAAATATTAAACATAATTTCATTTTTATACTATCCATACTTGATTGCCTTTGTTTTTGCTTTGGTTGAATTGAGAAGAACATTTAGGTTGAAAAAGAAAAATTTATTACAAATAAGTGGTGGTTTAAGTTGGTAATAGAAATGGGTTAATTTGGGATTTTTAATGTGGGTTGAGTTTTCGTGGGTCGAATCGGGAACAACCAATAAAATTATATTGTCATTATCGTTGCCGTAACGATGTATGATGCCGTGCCGTGGTGATGTAATATATTCGTCAGTGAAATGCAACGGTAAAGCCAATAAAACATGATGAATGAATATATATATTCCTACTATACTACTACTACTATACCCCTGACAATGTGTATGCAAAATCTCGAGACGATCTTTTACGTGGTTAAGGCGTGAAAGCGTTACAAACAATCAAACTCACATTCGCATTTACAATATTAGGTAGGACTAGTTGGAATGTTAGCTTGAATGTTATACCAGGGTGAATCAAAAAGTTCTTAGAAGTGCATATATGTAAAACTTTTTTGGGAGAAGTTCGATATTCAAATTAAAGTGTCAATCACACAATATTAATGCCAACTGTCGCTTGTTTCTGTCAGTACGTTCGCTTGTAAAAAATTGTTTTTTGCAACGAGTTTCTAATAAGTCAAAATTATGGATAAAGGTAAGTTACGTGTGGTGATAAAATATCTCAACATTAAATTTTTTTCATGCTGAAATATTTTTTTATTTCGTAGACATTTTTGTCTACGAAATAAAATAAAATAAAATCGGACATTCAGCAGACATTAGGGGATGATGTTGTACCCTATTCTATGGTTGCGTACTGGGTGACTGAATTTAAAAGAGATAGATCAAGCTATAAAGATGACCCGCGTTCTGGGAGGCCTGCAACCTCCGTTACCGAAGAAAATGTTATAAGGTTGAGAATCTGGTTTTGGAAGACAGAAGAATAATTATAAAACATATAGCTGAGATCCTAAAGACATCTTTTGGTAGAGTTCAATCCATTTTAATTGATTCACCGGGGTTCAAAAAAGTTTCGACAAGATGGGTGCCACGAATGTTAACCGACGAAAACAAAAAGCGACGTTTGGAATTTTCTAAGCGTAATCTCGAAATGTTCCAGCGTGATTCGTATAATTTTTGCCGTCGCCTTGTCACCCTGGATAACACGTAAGTTCACCATTTCAATCCTGAAATTAAGAGACAAAGCATGTCTTGGAAACGACCATCCTTTTCATCCATAAAGAAATTTCGAGTCGCTCCTACCGCTGGTAAAGTTATGGCCTCAGTATTTTGGAATAGTGAAGGAATCCTTTTTGTTGATTATATGCCAAAAGGCCAGACGATAACTGGCCCTATCATGCAAATTTAATTCCGAAAGTGCGTGAAGCGAATAAAGAAAAACGTCGTGGAAAACTGTCGTTGGGCATGTTGTTTCTTCACGATAACGCTCTCCCGCTCATCGATTGGAAGTTGCGCTCAACGCAATCCGCTGTGTTGGCTTCAATCTCCTCGACCTAACCCAGCTTATTCTCCGGACTTAGCCCCAAGTGATTATAACTTATTTCCAAAATTAAAAGAGGAAATTCGTGGAATTTAATTTCACGATAATGACGCGGTTATGGCTGCCGTAGAGGAGTTTTTCGAGACTCAAGAAAAACATTTTTTTTCGTAAAGAATAAGGAAATTAGAAAAAAAATAATAACTATGTTTAAATTTTTGCATTTTTTAATATTTTTACCAAGAACTTTTTGATTCACCCTCGTAATTGGTTCTTTGGTTTTCTATTCACAATACAAAATATCTCTCAAGAACATAGGTTTAATAAAATATGGTAATTTATATAAAGCAGGTAAACATTATTAGTACTTTCGAAGTTTACCTTTATTGTTTTAGGAAGTACAAACTTGCTATGTATCTTCGACGACAAATAGAAACACTGAGTAGGTTTTCTTTTTGGAATTTTTAATATAGTAGATAAATATAACATTTTATTGTTCATCAAAATACCTGACACAATACATTAATTAAAGTATTTTTAGGCAGAACAATACGCGGCCTTATCGCTTGAAGCGATCTCTTCCAGGCAACCTAACTTATAGGATATCTTTTATGCTAATCTAGCGATGTAAGTGGTATGTAGTATTGTTACGAGTCGCGAGACTCGAATTAAAATGCCGTTAGAATTACTATAGAGTTTATTAGAACTATACAAACACGTATAACACAGGTACAAATATAATAAAACGCGCAAAGTCCGTCACTTATTAGATTCCCGATTGTAGTACACACGTCTTGCTTTGCTCGTGGTTATCGCTTGACTAACTGTTCCTCAATCGGGCCATTGCTTTATATCGCACAAATGCAATATGTCCGCCAGGCAGCGTGGACCGCATTTCCTAGAATCGTGATCCACACACCTGGGTAATTATTCCTGCAAACGGCCATAAACGAGTACAGTAGGCTGTTCTCCACAATAACCAATAAATAAGTAAACAAAAGAAGACAATCTTAAAAGAATTACAATTAGTTCAAATGCCGACAGGTAGTATAATAAATATGTTTTTATGGATTTTGTTTGTGTCGGAACTTAGGTTGTAATAGTATGTTATTTTTAAAGCGTATTTGCTGTACAAAAATGTACTTTTTATTTAGTATATTATAAATGTACAGAGTTTAATTTTATTTACACTACATTCGACTAAACTTAAATGTTTAATAAACATTGTCTAGGTCAAAATATTTGCATAGAAAATAAATTGCTATTCAGCGGTGCATCATTTATTGCCGAGTCGCGTGGTTGTAAGGTATGGAATAGATATCTGCATAAAATTAACATATTGTCGAAATATTCTTTGAAGTATTTCGTAGAAAGCAGATTGTATCGATTTGAAATTAAATTTTGAATCAATCTTCCATAACAAAGCGACACTGGGTTTATGCTGGCTTTGGTACTATAATAGAGATTCTTAAAGGCTGTTAGCATCTTATTTAGCAATTAAAATAAATTAATCTATAGGTTCAATAAGAATTATACTCAGAGATATTTAAACATCCATCCAACATTTTCATCCGTGCAGGAACGGAGAAAGAATACAATTTCCTTCGGCCGGGCGGCCTGTCGTAAGAGGCGACTAAACAACCCACAACCAGGTGGTAGGGTATTTGCTCAATTGGATGGCGACCACCCCCGGACTAGAGTATGCCGCCATAACAACCTTGTGTTGTGTTCCGGCATTAGCGACCAGGTTCCAGTCTCCTTTAAGAGAGCAGCAGTGCATTTGTAGCACCTTTGGTGTTGCAAAGATCCATAGGCGACGGTAACCACTTTCCATCAAGTGGGCCATCTGCCTGTCTGCTGAACTCCTGCAATAAAAGAAAAAAAAACAATTATTAGTTATTAGCTGTGCCTCTGACTTCGTCCGCTTGTTTTTTTTTTCGCAGAACCCTAATAATGTAGCCTAGTTACTCATTATAACATCACCTATCTGCCAGTGAAAGTTCCTTCAAAACACAACATCCAGACAGACAATAATTCTAAAAATTGCATTTTCGGAGCCTCTGGGTCCGAATTATCCCCCCAGATTTTTTCACATTTTTATTTTGACATTACACACGGACACTTGAATTTTATTTATCTGTTTACATTACTAGTATTATGATAAGTTTCAATACTTTTTTATAATTTTTCAAGTTAATTTTTTCTAAAAAATTGTTCCATACAAGCAACACTATGTTGTGTTGTAATATTAGTGTTTTTTTTTTCAAATTTAACCAATTCGATTCTTGATTATAATAATTGATAAAAAAAAATGTTATGGGTCCAGCATTAGTTTTATCAAAATCAGCCTCGAGACTTCTATGAGTATTTTTCGCTATTTTGTATACCCACTTGAAGACAAGAGTTTTCAAGGCATAGATATTGACAGACTGGCAAATATTGCAAAGCTGACGGTGTACCTGATTCGCCTTATCCAGTGACTTTCTAGCTTAATACCAAATTCTGTGGTATACACTAATAATTATATACACTATTTAAAGAAACTATGATGTAATTGAAATTCAAAAGTCCCGGGTGAGCGTGCAAAACGTAATTAATAGCGATGAAGAACTAACTCATTGGTAGAACTACGTTTGCTTCGCACACAGTTGTTAAGAAACTTTGCGTATGAGGCTAAGTTAACACAAGGTCTCGCGTATTTCAGTTCGCGATCAGCTTCCTTGCGTAGCGGTCACGAATGCGCTCCTCACATCTATCTAATACAATTTTTCGCGCTTTTCTACCTGGAAAAGCGATAAATTGTTAGTTCTGTGTACAGGTGATAGTGTACTAGTGTTCGTTCGTTTGGATTGCGGTGCGGAAAGCAGTTTTGGCCGGTGAGTCCCATTTCTCTCTCCGCTTGCTAGTGTCGTGCGCAAAATCAGTTGCGCGCGCTTTTGTAACGGTTTTTGTGTGTGTAGTGTTTTCGCGCGCCTTTCTGGTCTCCTCTCGGGTCAGGGCCTCCAGTAATGGACGGCCCAAGTACCCCGAAGGCCCCCAGGGAGCCGAGTGTCCCGCGCAAGCGGGATCACAGCGGCTCCAACAATGGATGGGCCATGAAGGAGATAGGGGAGACGCGGAAAAGAAGTCTTCCTGGTTCGTCGCAGCCGCAGCGCCGCGGAACCTCGTCTCGGGCGCCCGGGTCCAGCCGTTGTCACGGCTACCGGGCTGCCCGCTTCGATAGGGGTGCATCGGCGGTGGTCGACCTCACCGCCGCCGGGCCCCGCGATAAAGAGAGCGCGACGATGGGGCCGCCTTCGGCTCCCGCCGCGCCTAGGGTTCCCGCCATGCGTGCCGCGCGCAAGAGCGCGGCACACACGGCCGTAGGTAGGGAGGTGGTGCTCGCCGCGAACTCGGCCGTTCTCATGGCCGTGAGCGCGGCGAACGCCATCGTAGAGAATGTCTACAGGGCGCAAACGCCACCTGCACGGGCTTCACCTGTGCAGGGGCCAAGCGCCTTCGTGGACCACGTAGACATCGCGCCGTCGGGCAGCGTCCCAGATTCGCTGGAGTACGCGCTCGACGACGCGATTCGCGTCTTCTGCGGCCCGCACGCCGAGGCGGCTGCATGTGCGCCGACACCGGTTAGGTCGGTGTACACAGCGGCCGGCTCGGCGACAGCGGGGGGCGATGGCCCCACGACGGTGTCGACTAGCGCGCGGGCTTCACCCGTGCCCTCGGCATCGGCTTGCGCACCGGCTTCACCCGTGCGCAGCGTGGGGACGACCGCCCCGCGACACCGGTTGCCGCGCGGGCTTCACCCGCGCCAACGACCGGGGTCGTTGTTAGGATGGTGATATAGGTGCGGTGGCGGCGATGATGTTGTCTTCTTTCCCTACTGGGACTGTCGCCGCCACCGCTTCGTCCAGCTTCGTCCCCGAGTCGAGGCAGCGGTTCTGGGACCGCAGCGCCGACTCGGAAAGCACATCGGGTGCTTCCACGCCGGCGCGGGCGCGATCGCCGCTGCGTCGCACGGGCGACGCGACGGCGAGCGTGCTCGCGGGTGCGGAGGCCTACCTCCGCACCGAAGAAGGGGAAAAGGGCCGTAGGGCCAGGAAGGCCACTGCTGCCAAACTGGCCGCGGCTAGCCAGTGCGCCGCGCTCATAGGGGACGTGCGTGTGCTCGGCCCTGGGGAGCTCCGCCTAGCGGCGAGCGCCCAGGTCGCCGACATCCTCCAGGTCGCCCAGACGTCGGGCAACCTGAAGGGCGCATACGTGCGCCGACTGAAGGAGGCTGCGACCCGGCTGTCGGACATAGTCGACACGCTGGTGACGCGGAATCCAGAGTCGGAAGCCTGGAGACTCGGCAACGAGAACTCCAGGCTGCGCGCCGAGCTCGGCGCCTTGCGGGAGGAGAACCTCTCCTACCGCAAGGAGTTCGAGCAGATGCGGAAGGCCATGAAGGCCCCCGCTGCGGATGCGGCCCCGGTTCCCGCTGTAACGGCGGAGCCGGGTCCCGTGCCCGCTAAGCGGAAGGCCAAGGCCGCCGCGGCGGAAAAAGTCCCGGCCCCCGAGCCGGTTCATATATCCGCCGCGGTCCCCAGAACGGTTCCGGCTACCGCCGCTGTGGCGGAGCCGGTTCCTACACCAACCGCTGCGCACACCGGTGTGGATTATGATATGCTCACGCATATCATCGCCCGCACGGTGGGCGCTATGTTGGACGCTCGGCTTGCCGGGATTGAGGAGCGGCTGCCGCCCGCGCCAATTCTTCGCCCGCCGCTTGCGGCGGACAGGAAAAAGGCCGCGGAGACACAACCGCTGCCTAAAACGGCGGGAGCTGCCGCCGCCGCCCGCCGGACCCCGGGGGAAGTAATTCCCCCGGTACCGATGGAGGTGGTGGTAGCCCCCGTCGTCGGGGTGGCGGACTCCCCACCGCCACCCCCTCCCCCCAAGAAGAAGGTGAAGAGGGGGGTAAAGCAGAGGGCGAAGAAGCTGCGCCGAGCCGCAGCTCTCGCCGCCGCCTCTGCTCCGGCGCCTAAGCCCGGGCCACCGGCCCCAAGCCGGCCCCAGACTCATGGCTAAACCCGCGGCCGCGACACCGGCCGTCGCGGCACCCGCCGTCGCGGCACCTGCCGTCGCGCCACCATCGGCTGCGGTGGCCCCTGCCCCCGCCCCCGTTCCGGAGGGGGGGGCGTGGTCCACGGTCGTCCGAAGGAAGAAGGGCAGGGGAGCGGGGGCGGAAACGCCCCGCCCCCTCCTCGGCGCAAGCACCGGCTTCGCCATCGGGGCGGAAACCGGCGCGCAAGCCACGGGCTACGAAGCCCGTGGTATTTCAGGAGCCGAGATCGGCAGCAATTATTATTAAGTTGCTGCCGGAATCGGCCAAAAACGGTATTGGCTACCGGGAGGTCTTCGCGAAGGCCGCCTCGGTGGTCAATATCACCGAGCTAGGCCTCAGAGAGGGGCTGAAAGTGACGCGGACCGCCCGGGACGCTCGACTCCTGGACTTCCCCCCAGGACCCGAGAGCGCGACTAGGGCGAACCGCGTCGCCGAGGCCCTTCGAGGGGCGCTCAAGGATGGCCGAAGTCATCCGCCCGTAAAGCGTGGGGAGCTTTACGTCTCAGGGCTGGATGAGTCGGCCACAGTAGATGGGCTTCGCAGTGCCATCGCCAGCGTGGGCAACTGCCTGCGCGACGATGTTAAGGCGAGGCACATTGGCATAGAACCTGGGGGGATGGGCGCATCATACGTGATGTGCCCCGTCTCTGCAGCCAAAGCCATCGCCGAGCGGGGCCACCTTTTGGTGGGCTTCACCTCGGCGAAGGTGGAGGCTCTGGAAGCCCGGCCCATACGTTGTTACCGTTGTTTCAACGTCGGCCACGGCACCCAGACTTGCCCGGACTCGTGCCCGGACCGGACCGGCTTGTGTCTCCGCTGCGGTAAGAGCGGACACAAGCAGCCGGACTGCACAGCCCGCGACCCCACTGCGCCGTCTGCGCGGTGGGGGCAAACGCGCTACCCACCCGACGTTGGCGAGGCACTGCCAGCCCCCATATGTCAAGGGTAAATTCGTCCACCCGAGGGCGAATAAACGACCGACGAGTGGAAAGGGGTACCTATGGACACCTAAATGCCCAATACACCCCTAACACTCTTCCAAGCTAATGTTAACCACTCCCCGACGCCCAGGACCTGTGCCTGCAGGCGATGGCGGAGTGGCAAGCAAACTTGGCCGTAATAAGCGAACCTTATTACGTACCCCAGCCAGGAACTGGGTGGGGATCTCGACGATGTGGTAGCCGTGGTCGCCAGAGCCGGATCTGGCACACCGCTCACCAGTCTCGAAAGAGGAAAGGGCTACGCGGTGGCGGAAAGCGGAGGTTACGTCATCATAGGCGTGTACCTCACGCGGAGCCGCCCCCTGGTGGAGTACGAGCTCACCTTGGACTCCATTAGGGCAGCCGTCGGCAGACTAGCGCCGAAGACGATATTCGTCCTAGGCGACTTCAATGCCAAGCACCAATCCTGGGGGAACGCGATTACCGATGTTAGGGGACGGGCGGTTGAAGACTGGGCGCTTCAATCCAACCTGTCCATCCTGAACCAGGGGTCGGTCCAGACCTGCGTACGTGCGCGGGGTGGATCGATCATCGACTTGTCATTCGCCACACATGCGGCCGCCCGCAGAGTGGTAGGATGGAGAGTGCTGGAGGAGGTGGAGACTCTGTCTGATCACTTGTACATCAGATTCGAGCTCTCCCCTCGCCTAGCGCTAACCCTGTTCAGGGCCCCTCCCGGCTCCCACGCTGGGCTCTTACCAAGCTCGACGCGGAGCAGGCCGAGGAGAGGGCTATCATCGAATGCTGGACCTATCCAGTTGACCTGGGGAATCTGGAGGCGCAGGCTGAGCACATGCGCAAATCCCTCAAAGGATTTGTGACGCTGCTATGCCTCGAGCCAAACGACCGCCGCCGCGTACATCGGTCCACTGGTGGACTGAGGAGCTGGCTGAACTGCGGAGGGCAGTCCGCAGAATCAGCCACAGGCTCAAACGCAGCAGAGCGCGTCGTCCTCCAGACTATGTTGAGGAGAATGGACTCGTGGGGAGTTCAGAGAGGCCAGAAAGGCCCTTTCGATCGCAATTCTGCGAGCGAAAGCCCGGGCTCGGGAGGAGCTCCTCGAGACACTGGACCGGGACCCTTGGGGCGTCCGTACCGTGCGGCCCGCAACACGTTGCGGCCCTGCACCTCCACGGCTACGGAAACGCTCGAACCCGAGGTCCTCCGGTCGGTTATCGATGGGCTCTTCCCGGATCCGGGGATCTTCACTCCCCGATATGGGTCCAATCATTCCCGACACCTCGGAGGTGGAGCCTCACTCCATCACCGAGGAAGAGTTAGACGTCGCCCTGGACCGGCTCCGGGGCAGGAAGACGGCTCCGGGACCCGACGGGGTTCCGGGTCGGCTCCTTTTCCTGGCCGCCAAACACCTACGCGGCCAGCTGCGGGAACTGTTCGATGCCTGTATTCGCGCAGGTCAGTTCCCGTCGCAATGGAAGGAGGGCCGATTATGCCTGATTCCCAAGGAGGCCGTCCTCCCAACGATCCGTCCGCCTACAGGCCCATAGTGCTGCTTAACGAGGTCGCCAAGGTTTTCGAGAAGATCTTAGCGGAACGCCTCGTTAAGCATCTCGATACTGTGGAGCCGGGGCCAGCACAGACGCAGTTCGGGTTTCGGCGGAGGCGCTCCACGTTGGACGCCTTCGAGACACTGCGATCTGTAACGGACGACGCAGTCCAAGCAAAGGATACTGTCCTGGCGGTTTCGCTAGACATAGCGAACGCCTTTAACAGCCTCCCTCACGAGACGATTAGGAGGGGCTTCGTGCACACGGAGTCCCCGTACCTCACGAGGCTGTTGGGCGCGTACCTCCAGGATAGATACATCCTTTGGGAGGGCGGCGAGTCCGAGAATCGCGCGATAGGTCGGCGACGCGTCGCGTGCGGCGTACCACAGGGATCGGTCCTCGGGCCGGTTCTTTGGAACGTCGGTTATGACTGGATCCTTCGGGTTCCGGTCCTGCCCGGAATAGGGCTAATCTGCTTTGCGGATGACACCCTACTCACGGCACGCGCTGCGTCATTCGCGGAATCCGTGGACCTCGCCAACGCCGGGCTGGCGATCGTGGTCCGAAGAATAGGTAGGCTGGGCTTGAAGGTCTCCCCGCGAAAACGGAGGCCATCATGTTCCATAGGCGGTTTCGCAATCCCCCGCGGACTTGTCCGTTACAGTCCAAGGGGTGGACATTCGTGTAGGCCCCCAGATGAAATATCTGGGGCTAATTCTTGATGGGAAATGGCTGTTCAAAGCGCACTTTGAGCAGCTAGTTCCCAAGCTCGTGAGGTCCGCAGGCGCCCTCTCTCGGCTTCTTCCCAACGTGGGGACCGGGGGGACGACTAGGAAACTCTACATGGGCATCCTTAGGAGTATGGCCCTGTACGGTGCACCCGTATGGTCCACTGCACTTCACCGCCACAATAGGACTTTGTTGTGCCGCGCACAACGGGTCCTGGCGGTGAGGACCATCCGAGGATACCGTACAGTGTCGTGGACGGCGTCGACACTCTTGGCAGGCGATCCGCCCTGGCCTCTCAGGCGGACGTGATAGCCAAAGTTCGGCGCTCCCGACAGGATGCCCTCGCCCGTGGCCTGGTCTATGGCCAGGCCGAACTCCAGGTGATCAGGACGCGGGAAACCGCGGCCATGATCCAATCTTGGTCAGTAGAGTTGGAAAACCCTGTTGCTGGCATTGACACGGTGGAGGCGGTTCGACCGCAGCTGTTGCGATGGCTCTCGCGGAAACGCGGGACCCTGACCTTCAGAATGACACAGATACTTACCGGGCACGGTTGCTTCGATAAGTATCTGTGTCAAATTGCTGGGCTGCTTGCCTTCACCCCAATGCCGCCAGTGTGGCGCGCTGGACACGGCGTTACACACGCTAGTCGAGTGCGCAGCATGGGCACCTCAGAGGTTTGAACTCGAGACACTTGTAGGACCGATCGAATCGCTGGGCGATCTGGTGCAAGCCATGCTGCACAGCGACGATTGGTGGGTGGGTGCGGCCAATTTCTGCGAGACGGTAGTGTCTCATAAGGAGGCCGCGGAACGAGATAGGAGAGAGATGGTAGTGCGCATGCGTCTCGCGGGCGCCGACGTCAGTTGGGAGCCCGGAGGCGCAGGTATGCGCATGACCTCCCTCCCTGAAATACCGCTGCAGGGGCCCTCTAGCATCTAGGGGAGCAGAGGAGTCTTCACCCCTGTTGACGAAGTGAGTTTGCCTCTCCCGGGGCATTCTCAAGCACTTGTGCGCTAGGATCGGTGTGGGCGTAACTACGTTCTGTATCTCACGCCTTTCCTGCCATAAGCGCGGGGCACATGGGAGGAGGGTGGTTTTAGTGGGGTATTGATTAGTCGAGTCTCCACACAAGCCGGTTGATTATTGTTTGGATTGCCTCAGTGGAAAGCCTCCATGATCAACAACGGTCTAATCCCTAGCAAAGGACCCGGTATGTGCGAAATGCATTTCCCCCGCCTTAAAAAAAAAAAAAAAAAAAAAGGTCTCGCGTATTTAGGTTTATTGAAATTGTGCACGTTATTATGTGACTGAGCCCGTTGTAAATGGTACGAATAACGTGGCTCTAGAGAACTAGTTAAATCGACCGTGAGTTCTGTAGGTAAGGCCAAATTGTGTTTATACAATTTTGTTCAATATTAAAACGTTTGAGTCTATCGTTGTCAAGTATAAATTTACCTATCATATCCCGGGTTATTAATCATCAATTATTATTATCCAGGTTAAGAATCGAGCAAGCATCATCAATTTTAGAATTTTCGTTAAAATTGTTGCTGCCTTCTAAGTTTACTTGGACAGTATCTGGTTTTTAGTTATCGTCATTTATGATTAAAATGGCATTGTTACGTGGCATCGAGTCTGCAGTAAACCTATCCTGATTATCATTGCTTATTTTGGTAATTTAAGGAAAATATTACAGTATAACTGATAGCTTACGAGTTTATTGTACTAATAATAAGAAACAAAAGTTACATGAAAACGTTTATTTGATGTACCAAAAAGTATATTATTATACCTTATTGTTTATGCTATGGACGTATGTTAGAATAGAGGTGTAAAAGTAAAAACATATTGTTTCGACCCCAAACTATTCAGAGAAGGTAAAAAATAATATTGTTGATGCTAAGTGGGCATATAGCAATGTGGGAGTAAATGTAGTATCGACGCAAAATTATCGCGTTTAGCTCCATTGTATTGCTCTGCGGCAGCATAAAGTTAGACCCTATAATGCTTTTTAACCTAATTAAGTGGAGAGCACATTAAACTCATGTCCGGAACATTGTAGTAGCAAAGATGTAAATGAAACTGGATATGACATCACATTCATTAAACATCACAATATTGGCTGTTTTCCAGCTCGATGAAACGACTACCTTCAAGGACGATTATGTTGATGCTCGTTGTAATTAACGCATAGTAGGTGGAATTCGATCAGCCCTGGCCTCTGCAGGCGGGCGTACTTGCCAGGGTTTGGCGTTCCCGACAGGATGCCCTCGCCCGTGGCCTGGTTTATTGCCAGGCCGAGGTTCAGAAACTTGGTTGAGAGAGTTGGAAACTCCTGTGGCACGCATTGTGACGGGGGAGGCGGTGCACCCGCACCTGATGCGATGGCTCTCGCGAAACGCGGCACCCTGACCTTCAGGATGACGCAGATACTTCCCGGGCATGGGTGCTTCGATAAGTATCTGAATCATATCGCGGGTTGCCTGCCATCCCCTCAGTGTCGCCAATGTGGCGCATAGACACTGCGTTTCATACGCTGATCGAGTGCGCAGCATGGGCACTGCAGAGATATGAACTCGAGACCCTCGTAGGTCCGATCCATTCGCTGGGCAGTTTGGTGCAAGCCATGCTGCATAGCGACGATCATTGGGTGGGTGCGGCCAATTTCTGCGAGGCTGTCATGTCTCAAAAGGAGGCCGCGGAACGAGAACGGGAGAGAGGTGCGCATGCGTCTCCCGTGTACCGACGTCTTCAGACGGGGTCCCGGAGACGCGGATATGCGCAAAATCTTTCCCCGTAAAATACCGCTTCAGGGGGCCCTCTAGCATCTAGGGAGCAGAGGAGTCTTCATCCCTGTTGACGAAGTGAGTTTGCACTGTTTCCCGGGGCATTCTCAAGCACTGATGCGCTAGGATCAGCGTGGGCGTAACTACGTTCTAAGTCTCACGCTCTTCCTGCCATAACCGCGGGGCACATCGGAGAAGGGTGGTTTTAGTGGAGTATTGAGTTGGTAGGTAGGTTAGTTTCGAGTCTCCACACAAGCCGGTCGATTAGTGTTTGGCAGCCCCAGGGGATTGCCTCCATAATCGACTATGGTCTAATCCCTAGCAAAGGACCCGGTATTGTGCGAAATGCATTATAGTAGGTGGCATTGATAGTCCACTGATATGCGCTAGACCTTCATCTTTTTAATGCAGCCCCTATCCATAACTGTGCACAACTATATCGGGCTGGAGAACACTGGCGCCTACGTTTGATAAAATACTGTTAACTTCAGCAGCCAGCAGTTAGAACTACAATGATCTCCATTGGTGCCTTTAGAATGAAATTGCAAAATACATTTTCTTAATTTAACTGTTTCGCAAATAATATTGCCTTAAATTTACTCGAGAATTTTATTAATAAGGAAATTTTCTTTTACAAGAAAAGAACTTGAACCCAGTTTTGTCATCTTTTACTTGTAATGCACCTTCTAGTTTTAATTTTTGTGTGTGGGTTCCGTTTAAGCTCAATAGTTTGCGTTGCACGTGTTCGCGGGTTACTGTTTATGGTTCCATTATTAGGTTGTCCTTTTATGTTGCTATTTTATAAATATGAACGTGGACGGTGGATATTGACTACAGATCTGCCTCGAAATGACTTAAAGTGAATAAAGTTTATATAGGAAAACTAAAACATACATGAGGTCATTTTCTTAAGTTTTCACTACTATTTAGACGAACTAAAATTGCGTATAAATGATTTTAAATATGATTTTTTTATTTAAAATGAAATTACGTGATTTCACTTCACCCTTGTGTAGCAGAATAAGGCACAGAAATTTCTGCACGTATTGTGTTTATATAATTCTAGTAATTTCTGAGAAAGATAGGCGTCTTTGACGTACATGACACAGCCGAACAAATATGACGATGTTTTTGCCGAAATGCTAGGGAATCCTAAAAGGAATTTTCTTCATTTGCTTTCGAAAAATTTTTAGGCTCAATGAAGTTACTTCCCATTTTTAGGGGAAGGCAGGGTAGGCATACCAGATGTTCTTGCCCAAGACGTATTGACGGGATTCATGCATTTTTCAATTCGATATACAAGTTTCCTCAAAATGATTTTCTTCACTGCTAGTACGTGATAATTGTTAAAATATTGTTACGACCGACAAATACCAATGCACACCTGCAGTTTATTACCTTTTCGGCATTTGGACTTCTTTTGTTTACCTTATGTTTAAAATTTGTAATTAGAAAACAGCCTATTGTGTATTGTACTCATTTATGGCCGTTTGCAGGTATAATTAGGCAGGTGTGCAGATTACGAATTCTAAGAAATTCGATCTACGCGGGCGGGCAGCCATATTGCATCGGTGCAGTATATAGCAATGGCCCAATGGGGAGATCGGCAGTCTTGCGAAGCTCACAAGCGAGATAAGACGTGTGTACATTCGATAAGCTATATAGTGACGGACTTTGCGCGTGTTATTGAATCGTGTATTACGTTTGTACTGGTTGTTTCCAGTTATATTTGTACCTGTGTTATACGTGTTTGTATAGTTCTAATAAATTCTATAGTAATTATAGTAGTAATAGTATTCCAAACGGCATTTTAAATCGAGTCCTGTAACTCGTAACAATATGTATATTGTAGATTTAAAAAAATACCTAAGCGGCATCATTGGAATAAGAAATAACTGTGATAGCGGCCATGTTTAAAAAATTCAATAAAAACACAGTATTAATTATTGTCGAGTAAAAATGATTGTATAAAAATGGTTGTATAATAGCTTGAAATGTGGCGTAAAATTGAATGAAATGCGTTTAGTCTATTTAAAATGACTTTGTGGTACTGGGTTGGGTAAATGGATTTCTCACGGGAATGCTTTTGTATCGGTGTTTAACCATTGTGAATCTAACATGCGTTCAAATGTTAAAACGACGTGTTTTGTTGTACTGGTGAGCTTAAAAAGCAGTAAATATGTTTATCACAGGATAGTGTTCACTTTTATTTATAATATTTTATTTGTAACTTGCTGTACTCGCTACTTACTTTGTTCGAACGGGAATTGGTCTTTAATTCATATCTTCTAAATGAAATACATATAACGTTTTAATATTAAGTTTTTATCTTAGGTCCTAAAATCTTCATTGAATTCTGTTGCGCCATTTCGGAGCCTATTGTAATGTAGGTTATTATCCTATTACGGGAACCGACGTCAGAGAAACGTTCTTACGTCGTAAGAACATAGGTGTTTCTAGGCCATTATATATGATAATTGATTGAATTTATTGTTAAATTGTGATATAATATACCCAATGTAGTTTGATATCTTATATTGGACATTAGCATTAAAATATCCTTCGTTATGTCACCAAAATATTAAGATAATACAGAAAGTAAAGCGTTGCGCTAGACAGAAGAATGATAAATTAATATACGCCGACAGACTAGCGAATTTCGGTCTGGAAATAAGGTCAATGTCTGGTGTATCGATCGCGAATTTCATCAGTAATATCGTGTGCTGCAGATTTTTTTATCGGCAAGGGTTCGTTTGCTTTGACTAATGATCTATAAAGTGTCATGTGGATATGTCGTTTTCTCGGTTAGAAATGTCTGTGAAAATATAATCATAAATACTATAAAGATTTATACGCACGATTCATGATCATCCGAGCGTTAAATTCTAATTGCGTTCGGAACGTTCGCTCCGACGCCCAGGGTCCGCTTTCCTACTTTTTGTTCTCCACTCCGCGCGGTCTTCAGCATCCCCCGTTTTGTGATAATTGGACATGTCATGCTTCACAACGTCAAGACAAGCATTTCTTGGACCTTCCCCTTCGACCGGGACCAGGCGGAGGCGGAAGCGACGTGGCCGGAAATTTGTTTCCCACATAATTAGCCGGTCTCCGTAAAACGGGGCCGTACCAGCGTAAGCGACTCTCTTGCTATTTGTGTACTATGTCACGGACATGAAGACTGCCGCAGATGCGGGTATTCCTGACGCAGTCGTTCAGCGTGACTTCACACATCCATCGCAATTATTTATCTCAGTGACACGCAGCTGTTGCTTGTGTCGCTCAAGTACAGGCCGCGTTTCACTGCCATACAAAAGTACAGGTCTAATGGTAGACTTATAGCCTTGGCCCCGTAGACAAGTGGCATTAGCGATAAGCGAATAGAATAGAAAATGTTTTTTATTTTTATTGCAACGCTGGCAAATGGGCAGACGGCCCAGCTCATGGAAAGTGGTTATCGTCGCCTATAGACGTCTGCAACACCAGGGGCGAAGCCAACGCGTTGCCAGCCTTTAGGGTGAGATAGAAGGATCGGACAAGAAGAATGGGATAGAAGTAGAAGGGATGAGGCATGGGATTGGAATAGAGGGATAGGACAGTGAAAATAAGATATGGGGAGGGGCTAGTGGGCCATAACTGTCACTTATCGCACGAAACACGGTTAGCCTTGCGGCTAACCGTTTCATATACTATGTGAATTTCATATCGTTACGCTAAGTATTATGTCATTTCCATACATTTTCATTCTATTCGTTTATGGCTACTGCCACTTGTCTACAGGGCCTGGTCTTTTAACTTAACCGGCATTTATACATACGATTAAAAGTGTGTAAATAATAGTGAACTAATAATAATAGTAAACAAATCTGGAGCGCCGCTGAGTCAAGTCATTAATATTAATTTTGTTTGAAACATGGTATGTTACAAGGTGTTATGCTATTGTGGTACAAGTATATTTTCCGCCTTTGACAGGTACACAAAATTATTTTCATTAGTTTTGGTCGCCTGCTATTTGCAGTTATACATCTTATAAAGTTAGTGGTGACACCTGGCTACCCGATTCCGTGGTGTGTTCCAAGCAAGGCATTAATCGTCTGCAATGGCATAGATGTCACAATAGTTAAGATTTGTAATTTTTTCGCAATATACACTGTACTTTTTTGCTATAGTTCTTGCAATCCACAAAGGCAAGCGGACGTTACTTGTGGTAAATGTGTCAAAGAGTACTTGAGGGTCATCGGGTCTGCCTTTATGCGGCAGAACCGGTATGGGGCCTCGAGCTACTGCTCTTTGCCCCGGACTGATTATCGCGGGCTGCAACTACCCCCACGGTGACGGGGTACGGGAGCCGCCTGACACATAAGGGTTATGTCGGCGGCTCGTGTCGGCCGCGGCATTCAGCGGCATTCGGTGGCCATCATGGGCTTCTCGTTGGCTCCGTCTGCGGCATGGTTTGCCTGTCAAAGAGTACGTGAGACCAAGCGAGTATGATTGGACAGCACGCTCGCAAATGATCGCTTCGTCAGACCCGCACTCTATTGCAATGTTCAACTGCGAGGAAAGAGCGATCGTCTACGTGAACTGCAAGAACTATACCTACAATGTATATAATTATACGTAAAATACATCTTTGTGTATAATTTTTTTATTAGTGTGTATGTCACTGAACTCCTCCTAAACCCCTAGACCGATTTTGATGAAATTTTACGCCTGTGTTGAAGTGGATTCGAGAATGGTTTAGATTCATACTGGACCCGGTAGACAGCGTCGTTGAACTTCGTTTAAATAAAATACAGTTGAAAAAAATAAATAATTAAAAAACTTTGAATCTATTTGAATTTTGAATAATAGAAAGCGCAGTAGGAGTACCACTGCTGTCAAATATTTGAATTCGGCATCGAAATATCATAGAGAGTAGTCTGTCTATCTATAATATTATAAAATTGTCAACATGCCGCGTTTGAAGCAATTAAAAAAAACAACTGGATAGACTATATAACGAGAATACGATGCATTTTTTTTGGATTTCTTGTCTGTGTGTAAAAACTAGTGGGCCGAATCGATACGACTTTCGCTGATCGACAGTAAATTCTTAGACTTTAAATCTGCGCTACTTTTTATCCTGGGAATCTCGTGGGAATTTTTTTTATAATATTATAGATATATAGTAACTTAGTATAGATAAAATGGTATAGATTCATAATATGTGTCAAACCCACAATAGCGTGATAATTAATGATTCTCATGATTGGCCATGAATCCAATTTAGTACTAATTTCAATCAGTGGTCTGATTGGTTTTAATTGCATATCTCTTGTTTCAGACGTTTAAGTTCCAGTCCGGGTTATATTCCAGGATGGAGGCCCGATCCACACCCGTGAGTACCTAGACAGATAATATTTATTTATACTGATACTTATGAAAACAACAAAGGGTACACTGTAATAATGATGGGTTATGTCTACAATTCGCGACGTTTCGAATACTCTATGACATTTGATGTTGTATTAATATTATTGGAAAATAAATGTAAGTAGATAATAATATACCTAATAGCAGTGTTTTTGTGTAGTACTAATAAGGGCATCATAATATTTTTTTATTTAACAACACTGCACTATGATGCAACTAGCCCTATAAGGCTAACCTAATGTTGAATTCTTTGTGCCTCCGGGATACATCAGAAGGACTACAAGCATGAATGCTGAGGGTAATAAAGCGCACGTAGACCAGAATGATTTTTTTGTTGTTTGTACAAATACTTTGTATATGATTAGACACCCCTTTGACTAAGGTGATTGATTCCCGTAACCAACCTACGATTCAGTTACTTTCTGCGAGATATAAATTATTATCTATCATTATTACATTGCATCCCATTTATTAAGAACAAAATACATTTATCACATCCGAGTTTTGCCTTTTTGTATTCCTGCCATCTATTGGCAGATTATTGTAACAGATAAAGGGTATCCTGTCTGCCTGACAAGAGGTTCGGAGGCGACGGTGTTTTTAGGAGAAAATACTGGAAACGGGAACAGAGGGCGTTGTTCAATGTTTCGAAAGCTTTCGGTTAAAATACGTAGATGGCGTAGTAGCAAGTTATGGTATGGTTCTGAAAATGTCAGAGATATTATGAAAATAGTCTTGAATAACTTAGAGAGTATTACTCTCTTACGTAAGATGTCACCTTTTTAACCCCCGATGCAAAAAGTGGGTTGTTATAAATTTGACCGCTATGTGTGTCTGTGGGACCGTGTAGCTGTTTACCGTGTGAACCGATTTGAATGAGGCTTATTTTATTTGAAAGCAGGCTTTCTAGCGATGATTCTTAGACGTGTTTTATCAAAATCGATTCAGCCGTTTCAAGGTCATCGGCTCTTTGTTAGCTGCGAGGAATCTCGATGCATAATGAGTATGTATGCTATATAACTATGCAAGGTTATGGAATTCTTGGTCTGATGCTGCAGGCAGGATATCCAGCATACTAGTACACCCCTGAAAAAAATAATAGCAGATATTGTAGCGTCATATCAACGAGCAAGCCTTCCATTAATTTCTATAATTATAATATATTGTGTTCAGATGTTGGCAAATCGAATTTGATGGGTCAACGATACGTATTATTTTATCTTTTTAAATGTTCACTTTTATTTTTGGGTTTTTTTAATTAAATTTTTACAACTTAAAGTACGTATTAAGTGAAATTATAACACGAGACGAATGAATATGAAATTAATGGAAATGCGATTATTTTCTTTTATTAAATAACAAATGCTTACCTCCTGTATATGCACAACACAAATATATTTGAGTGGTATATTTGTCTTGACCAGACTAAAAATACTTGTCATAGATGTACATATTATTATTATATGTACATTACAGAAATGCTATATGTACACTGCACATAACACTAGAATGTTGAAAGCATTTTGTTTAACAATTTCGTTTCCCCGACTCAAAGGCGTTAGCTTAATTTAATACCGGATATGGACTGGACGTTTTACATTTTTCGCTCAATTTCAACAGGCGTTCCGGCCACGTTACATAAATGCCGAATTAACACATTTTGGCACAGGATTCTGCTTTTAAAATATTGCATATTGGACCGACCTTTGGTTGATTGCCCGGCCGATATTCTTGAGGCTATTATATTCGATATGTCGATTCTGTTTTGGGAAAACATTGCAAGCAGCAAAATTCAGGCATTTAACTTTTTTTTTATTATAACATACAGCTATAATTGTTTACATCCCAATACAAAGATCTTTAAGTCCATATCTACGGCAGTGGCTAAATAATGAATATAATTTGGAGATCTATGAGTAATGTATTAAAAAATAATTTATGAAGTAGCTCTCCTGTAAAATATTATCTATGTCGCTTACGATATATCTCCATAAGAGACTCGATATTCATAAAGCGTATTGACTTTCATATTGTTCCATATCGGTTTATTAATAAACTATATCGCTGTTACCGCGCCGTGAAATGTAATACAATAGCCGCAGAACGTTTTGGAATTGTTCGAATGCAAAATTTATAGCGGTTAGGATTCAGAATGTACGTTTCAATCCGTGCCGCAATGTTGTCGTTTTAATTAACAAACAATGATAAAACTTTTTGTTAAATATCGCCCAAAACGAATTTGAAAGACAATAGACGACTATGAAATTTAAACATGTCTACGATAAATATGATTACGTATGCACGGTCTAACAAAAATGTGCATACATGTAAAATTTTCATAAATTTACGCTCTTTATATCTTACTATTCATTCACTTGCCCTATCGTTGGTTGGATTTTGCTATTACTTGTATGCAGCCTATGTCAAATTTTAACCGATAGTAAGACAAATGTAAGGTCGGTAAAATATAGAAATCGTCCATAAAGACGTAAAATTGTATAGTATTCGTATTGATGACTATTTAATACTTTCTTTTCTAAATTAGGGCAGAACGTTTTGTTATATTGAAAATAATGATGGATAATTAACCGTGAATTACCAAACAATGCCGCCGTCAATCATCCCTGTCCTCCGACTTCCTCATCCAGCATCTACCGGCGACCTTCCACAGGTCTGCAGTCCATCGGGCTAGAGGGCGTCCGACACTACGTTTACCGAGATGCGGTCTCCACTCCAGGATCTGTCTACTCCATTGGCCATCGGTCCTGCGGCAGACGTGACCGGCCCACTGCCACTTCAACTTGCTTATTTTGCAAGCTATGTCAGTTGCCTTGGTTCTCTTACGGAAATCCTCATTTCTAATTCTATTCATAAGAGATTCATTGAGATTTCGTGGTATATACCTATGGTTTTGCCATTGACTTTCCGATATCTCGATGAGGCCGAAACTAAAAGAACCAGCTGATACCTAATTAATAAGCATAGAATTTGTTAACTTATGAACAATCCGTAGTTTTAATCCAAATTTTAGTGAATAAAGCTTCCTCGTAAATTCAAGTGGCATGAAGCTTACCCCGCCTTAGGCTAGTCTCGAGCTTGCGTCTGTTCCGGATATTCGACGTTACGAATGGCTTTATTAAGACTAAATATTACAATTTCCCAGCAACTATTACGACGGTTAGAATTGCAAATCCGCCGCAGAAGCAACCCGGTGAAAAGATGCGAGCGCACCGAACACTATTACCCTACTACGTCGACCACAGAGGTTCTTAAACTTTTTTGTCTCGTAGTCCACTTGCTATATTTCTATGTTAGGTAGGCTCCCCCATATATCAAATAAATAATGTTTCCAAATTTAGCAATTTCAGATATGTTTTCGACAGCTGGTTGGTTATATAGTACCACTCACTTCGAAAGGTTTAAATTCTAATTTTATTACAGTTTGTAGTATATCTGGGGATCAATACCAAAATTTATATATAACATATTGGGTATCGGTATTTTCTGTGCACGTGGATTGTTGCTGGAAAGTTGAAATTATAACTCCGACGTCCTTGAATGAGACAATATTGTAGACACCTATTTTTTTCGCTCACATGGACATCTTGTAAGTATTAATCGAACTCTACGGGTCCATAGACTAGTTTGGGAATCATCGGTCTTCTGCCACGCTACTTGCTTGTTTTATGAGCGGCGAAATTGCAGTTTCACACCAACTTGGTACCCTCTATCGAATGTTATGTTACCGACAGACTTGAATATAAGCTTTGTTTTTTTGTTATTATTTGTCTAATATACAATACACTAATGTTGCAATAAAAGATTGGCGAAAGACGTACATTTCGTGATTATGACTTGTAATATTTACAGGAAAAAAATACCGAAACGATCTAAGAAAGATAAGTCACCAAGAGCGAGGCTGTGTCTTGCGACCACAAATTACTATGATTTAATATTGCTTAGTTATCTGTGGGCTGGTAATTTGTTAGCACGCGGCGCTGGGCCCCGCGTTGGGCGCCATTGTTGCTCCACCGCCTTTTGTTCATCGCCTTCCGTTGGCGATACGATCTTGAGTTATTATGATTAGGATTCTTTGCCAAGTGACGCAGACTCGCTAATTCCTCCATTATCGTTCTAGTTTTAACTTACTCGTGAACGTTTTGTAATACTTTTTGTTGTGCTTGTCTTTAGTTTCAGGCTTGAGGAAATTAGCCTTCATTCTCTATCTAAGCACAACGGCTTTTGTCTTAAATATCTTGAAAGTCCTAGATCAGTGATAAGCATCTCTTCGCGTAACTTTATCGGTACATTATCGCAATGGTGTAGCTGATGAAAATAACTTAATAATTTTATTAATAGTAACTAATTAGGATCGTTAGTAGTCGCAATAAAATATATGCATATCTCAGATGAATACATGTTTGAGTGTTACTCAAGGTATAGTAACGATACATTGCAATTTAGTTAATGAAAATCCTAAAAGTTCCTTTCAAAATCAAAATATTTTCTTCTTCTCTTCTTCTTTTTCTCTTTCTGTGTTTTTAATTACATCACGACATTTTATTAAAGTAGTTTACTTAAACTAATCGTATTGTAACGCGATTTGAATAGGTTATTCCGTAATAATAGTTGTTTTGTTAATTACATTATAATTGATAGAATAGCTCGCCCAATTTTGACAGCATCGGACTCAGTGCTCGTTACATCTCGTTTAATCTACAGTTAAGTAGGGGAATATTCTAAAGATGGGATAGTACCTCATATTAATTTGCATTATACATAAAGACGATAACGTTTAATACTCGCGTAAGCGCACGTTTTGTTACTGCCTAGATTAATAAAAGTCACCACCGCTCGTAAAGTCAATGGCGCTAATACATCAGCCGTCACGAAACACCATGTCGTATTCCAACACTCATTTCATATAGTGCTTATGTATAGATCGATATATGTGTGACTTTTTCAATTAATGGAAACATTCGATTGTCGTTGTGTTTATTATGTAATTGCCGGTTCGTTTTCCGTCTTGACCCGTGTAATAGGTGGCCATCAGGCAAATGAATCGCCCTGTTGTCTAGCCGGATGGAGTGGGTGCCAGCCCGGTGGAAGAGTATAACCCTCGAACTTGCGTCCTGTTTTAATGTCTGACGTATTGGCGAAGGTTTGGCCTCTGAGATTATTTTAACCTTTTTCAATTTGCATGCGGAAAGAGTTAAACAATGTTTATTGTTTTTATATACAGCTCTAAACACGTAAGCTTTGATATAACTTCCAAACTGAAGACGTTAGGGACCTTGGGGTGGTATTGGACAGTAAATTACATTTAGATCTTCACACACAACAGATTATTCGTAAGGCTAATAAAATGTTAGGCTTTGTTAGTAGAACAAGCAAATTCTTTAATAGGCGAACATATTTTTATCTCTACAACACGATTATCAGACCTCAAGTCGAATATGCCACCCAAGTATGGAATCCTTTTTATAACAAATATACAGATGCTATTGAACGAGTTCAAAAAAGATTTCTGCGTATAATGTATTATAGGTGTAGTAGCGGCCATCTCCCATACTCTCAATTATTACTTAAATATAACCTACTGTCACTCTCTAATAGACGTCTTTTACTGGGTGCTATGTTGCTTTATAAACTTTGTCATAATTATATAGACTGCTTGCCTCTTACTAACACTATATGTTACTGCGTCCCAAGGACAGTGCTTAGACGCGCGGTAAAAATTGGGCGGCTTTTTTCTACGACTTCCTGTCGTACTAACGCAGGACTTCGTGCCCCAATGTACCAACTCGTCAACAACTACAATATATATTTTGAAAACATCGACATCTTTACACTTTCCTTGGGTGCTTTTAAAAAAGATGTTGTTAACGTCATTAAGGATAAGGCACTTTAATTATGAATTTTCTTTTTTTTTTAAATCATTTCTATCTGTGTCTGTTATCTTTATCACCTCACATATATAATATGTATATAAGCGTGTTGATGTGAGTGTTTGGTTGCACGTGCGCGTGCATGTGTATGTATCTTTGTGTGTGTATATCCGTGTGTGTGTGTGTGTGTTTGTTTGTGTCTGTGCGCGCGTGAAAAGCGCGTGGATGCGCGTGAGTTTTCGTATATGTCCCGTATTTTATATATATATATATATATATATATATATATTTTTTTTTTAAGTATTGTACACTACCATCTTTTAGTTCGTAGTTGGATAAGCATTGATTTTATACTATATACTTTTTTTTTAATGTAACTTTAGTGTATATCTGTTTATTATCCTAAATAAATAAAATAAAATAAATAAAATAAAATAAAATATATATTTTAATTTTGTATTAACTTAGATTTTGGTTTTTACAGACTCGTTCATAATAGAACCGTGAATCCTCAAGCCTTTCTGTCCTGAAGCTGCATAAATGCATAAGCGTGGCAAAAATATAGTCAATAAATTAATTGACCATTTGAATGGTCATTTATATCTATTATCTTTGAGATTTAATATTCCTTTTTATATAATAATATTTACTCTTTAGTACTTCGCCTAACAACTATACACTATAAAATATAGGATAATATAAAACACCTTTGCAAGAATTGTATAAATACATTTCACACGACCATTTGATTGTCCGAGTATATTGTATGTACTATAGACGTCACCACAGTCATCTTAAAAATAAATCTTGGTAGTGCTTATAGCCCGGAATCCGCTTTCCTATTTTTTATCCTATGTTATGTATTGTCCTCGGCATCTCTATCTCGAGACTATTGGCATGCATATTATCGCTTATAACGTTAAGTCAGCATTTCGTGAGCTTTACTCGATTAGCGAGACCTGGCGGAGGCGACATATCTAGTCATGTTTGTCTGTCTATTTGTCCCTCACATAAATTACCTACTTACGTAAAACGTGGTTGTATTATAGTAGTTAACATAATTCTTGTAGTATATGTTGTGTCACGCACTCGAAATCTGCCGCAACTGCAGAGGAGTTTCTGGCATGGTACTTGTACCGAACTGGTTGTTAGTAACACTATATAAAAGAAATACACTAACAGAAACTGTTAGCGAATCATCGAAACTATCCACTTGACTTCCCTGGTTTTGAAGCATGTAAATTGTGAATAATAAACGTGTTGTGGCGCTATGTAGTTTTGCTGATATTGCCAACGCAGGCATGCCAGTGGAGGTGGAAAACGGGCGTGCGTGCCATTTATTACGCGTGGAGTGCTTCCGTGCATTTATCAATCGCGTTGGCCATTGCGAAATCATGTGTGCGGTACGGTGTAGATTTTATGCTGCTGCCTAAGCTTTTGGTCTGGACTAATGGACGATTGGACGGAATAGTTACAGTTATGCTTGTGTTATGGATCAAATATAGCAGAGATTATTTGCGTCGTTTACAAAGATACCTTGATCAGAATAAATTCTTTTCGAGATATACACTGCTGGGTATCAAAACTGGGAACTAGTTCCAGAGAGTCCAGGAGATAAATTTTGATTCATTAGACCTTATATAGCATATACTCAACTTTTAAACTGTTTTTAACAATAGGAGGAGTTCCACTAATACATTATCTTCAGCAATATCCTTACTACCTGGGGGTAGGGTTAGAATAAATTAAAAACATGTAATTTCAATAGAAGCTTGTGTACAAAAACATCAATTAAGAAAATAGGTAAACCAGTACCTGATAAGCAGCAACTGTGAAGCAAATTGGTAAAGCCATACATGGCAGTAAAGCTAAATAGTACGTCGGTCACGTCAGCCACGGAACCCTTACTTTTAGGGTCGCTTTCTCCGAAACCTTAAACGCTTTTATGAGTCTACTACTTAGTATTCATATTATGTTGCGTTCATAATTACTACCGCTGCCTAGAGCAACTTTTCCGCACTAACAAGTAGTAATAAGTGAGGAAAAGGTATGTTGTGTATCAGGTTTATTAAGCGAAACGTGTTTTTGGTAATGAAGTGTTTCTATTTTCAAAGAAACAAGGTTACATAGCTAAATTAAAACTTCTATACCTCAAATATTTTTTGCTAAAATCAAATAATAATAATTGTATCTGTGTCATCAATATAAATACACAACTAAACGAAACGTGATAAGATTTATTTATATTGTTTTTAATATGATAGAAATTTATGGATTTAAACGGTTTTTTGAATTTCTTTTTGCAAATAAAGTAAACGCTAGTAGATAAAATATGGTAGTACTTTTAGATGAGAATCAGTATTTTGAATCTGCGTAGATATAAGATTATTCGATAATATATGTACTTGCATGAACTTTACAAAACTTAGTTATTTTTAGAAACAACATAATTATTATTTCGATATTTCTAAATGCTTTTCATGTTCTATACTTATGATATATTACTGCGTTTATTCATTTTTATCGCATAGCCTATAACTATGGCAGGTAATTGATAGAGAAGTAACAAATTATTGTATTTTAGACATGAACTTTATGGCTACTTGTTTTCTGAAGTCCATAACATTGTTACAACTTAGCCAAAATTCCACGAAGCACACCGATAAAATAAATGTACATCTGCCTGCCATAAACCTTGTTGTTGTTGTTACCTTCCCGCATTTGGAATTCTTTGTTTAATTAGAAAAAACAGTCTATTGTGTATTGTACTAGTTTATGGCCGTTCACAGGAATAATTAAGCAGGTGTGCAGATTATGTTTTCTGGAAATTGCGCCGACGCTTGCCAGGTAGACGTATGGCATCGGTGCATTATAAAACAATGCCCGAACGGGGTGGTGGGGCAGTCTAGCGAGAACCACGACCAAAGCAAGACGTGTACATTCGATAAGCGATATAGTGATGGACTTTGCGCGTGTTATTTAATTGTGCATTACATTTGGAATTATTGCGTCCGGTTATATTTGTACCTATGTTATACGTGTTTGTATAGTTCTAATAAATTCTATAGTAATTCCAAACGGCATTTTAATTCGAGTCCCACACTCGTAACAATATTTTCATATATCCGTTAATTTCATTTGGAAAGAATATTAATACTTTTACATTAGGAGGAATGCGAATCGGTTGCCCTATGGGAATATTGTAGCCGATCCGTCCGGGACACAGCTATATCCAAATAAAATGAACATCACGTTCATTTCGAAACCAAATTCGCCCAAAGCTAGTTTTGTGCTACGTTGCGATACATTGAATGCAAGTTAAATAGACAATATGTACGAATATGGCATGTTTTTGAAATGGATACCACATGAAATCAAATACCTGAAAGGCTACATTTTCATTTGAAACATAAGTAATATAGATTCCTAGATAGATTCGGTCCACTAAACCTTGTGAGGTTAAGCGGACCGCACTGTGGTGCGGAAGCCGAATTTTTATGAGTAAAAATTGTACCCAACTAGTAGTTAGTATAAAAAGTATCTGTGCACATAATGTAATCGTGAAAATATCGTTTTGGTTTTGCGTTTGTAAGATAATACTTAAATTTATGGATTCATACATACAATACATATTGTCACACCTGTTTCCCATTGGGATAGGGGTAGGCAGAGACAATGGATCTCCACTTACTACGGTTCTAACAACCACTTTTCGCTTCATCAACTTTCATTAATCTCTTCATACATACACGTTTATTTAAAGTGCTCTTCACATAACCTTTCTACAAAATATCTTCAATTTGATCATGGTGAGTACGTTGTGGTCGATCAGCACCGATTCTACCACTCACATTGCTGTCGTAAACTTGTTTTGTGATTTTACTTTCTTTCATTCTCTAGATGCTCAAACCACCTTAACATTAATTCAGAATGTGTATTCAAATTAAGATATAAGATATAGATTCAGTAATGTATTGAGATAAGCTGGAACATAAATATATGTAATGTTTCATTCACGCGATAAATGAAAAAGAATTGTCGATTTTAAATTTGAGGATGAGTGGACAAAAAAGAATTACAAAAGTTCGTAAGATTATTGAAATTAATAACAATAAGTCTTGGTATGGACCGAAATCGAAGTTATACTATTGAGCCGGAAAATTCCCAATTTATGAAGTTCACAAACTTTAGCAAGCGTTAACCCCTCACCGCTGTTGGTGGGTCGAATTCCTCTATAAAGTGCGGTTGCGGAGCGGAGTAAAATGATCTGCCTGCTGGGAAAGGCCGAGGGCACACCTGCGCCACTACCACAGAATATACAAAAGGTTTATTTAGTACTTAGTACTGACGATGGCTATCACACGCTATGGTTTCTGTTAGGGATGAGATTTCACCTAAAACATTTATGTTTCGAAGGAATAAATATTAAAAAAAAATATATTGCCTGAGTTCAGCAGACAGGCGGACGGCACACTGGTGGAAAGCGGTTACCATCGCCTATGGACATTCGCAACACCAAAGGTTTAAAAATGCGCTGTTGCTCTCTAAAGAGATACTGGAACCTGGCCACTAATGCCGGAACACAACCTAAGGTTGTTATGGCGGCATATTCTAGAGCAGGGGTGGTAGCCATCCAGTGGGGCAAATGCCCTACCAGCTGGCTTTGGGTTGTTTTGTCGTCTCTAACGACAGGCCGCCCGGCCCCAAGAAATTGTATTCTTTCTCCGTTCCTGCATGGATATTAACAGGACTAAAGCATCCGGAAGACAAACATCAAAGATTCTTTAGGTAACTTTTGTTTGGGGATCTAATTATAATGTCCTTTTTCACTGTGCCTTTGTTTAGATTGTAAATTTCGCTCTGCATAGTATATTGTATATTAATATTATAATCGTGGCTGTTGACGATAGAATTCATTGTACTCGTATGAACGGCCCGCTCGGTGTTGCCTGTAAAATTAAATACAAATAATATAATATATAATTTGTATATAAAATGTAATATTTTAGTATTTACCTGTGTGCCTTTTTAATAAATGATAGCTAATTAAGCGAATTGAGAATGATCAAATGCACGTACTTCACTCGGGATTGCACAATTGCGATGCTATATTCGCATTCGACAGTCTCACAGTACTCAACGCCTAACTTTAAAATCCTAAAAAAAAAATTGGATACTGGCCCACAAAAAATAAAAAGTGGTCTATACTTTTGACCAGACCTATTTCGATGCCTTGAATCCAAATCAATTTGGTCCATACACCGTCAAAATTTTGGAGATGTATGACCCAAACTGACCCTACATTCAGCGTTTCGAAATACGTAAGTATAAATGTATATATAAATGGGTCTGGTTAAAAGTTCAGACCATTTTTTATTTTTTGTGGGCCGGTGTAACCTACGTGTTCTTTCTATCCACTATGTTGTTTCATTTACTCTAATAGCTTCGAGTTTAGAATAACACTGTTGTCGTAAAATCCGCGTTTGAGCTGATAATCGGTAAAATTGAAGCGGTGCTCGGGCCTGTAACGCCTTCGAAATTCGGAAGTATTATGATACTAAGATACTAATACTTCCGACTATAACATATAAATGTATGTATTGAATTGTAGTAATAGGATGGTAATTGCATGGGTACAGCGTATAACGATTACAGTTACAAAAAAATTTTGGGGATGCAACTCTTGAACTTTCATTAAAATATATGTACTTCATAATTATAGGTTCTGTAGTATCATACATACATATATATATATATATATATTCTGTAGTATATATATATATGTATATATATATATATATACATGTACAATCGTTGAAGATTGCTACTTGAAGTTTTGGTGACAGCATATTGTGTTTGAGTTGATAGTTTCCTTATGAATCATTCTATGAACTTAAGTATTTTTCAAGTTAAAAATATAACATATATTCGATCGCTATCTAGCAGCATAAACTAAGTTTTACGCCATATATTCCGTCAATAATTGTTCTCCAAAAAGAAATCCCGGATTGCATATTATGTGTCTTTTAAATACATTCTGTCACGCTTGTTTACCATTGGGCTAGGCAGAGACGGTGGATCTGCACTTGCTACGATCCTGTCTAATACTTTCCGGTTCATCTACCTTCATTAATCTTTTCACAACTACACGTTCATTTGAGACGCTTTTAACCTGACATTTCTTCAAAATATCTTCAATTTGATCATGAGTATTCAACTGATAAACTGAGATCTCGGAATATATATCGGTACATATAATAGATGTATGTACGTTCATCTGTGTAAGCACTTCGTACTAAGTGAACCTTTTATATAATCTGTGATTCTGATCCGGGCTCAGATAAATGGTAAGGTAGCGATAGTGATAAAGGAGTTACTATTAAAGCCAGCCGAATTAAGACATTTGCAACTGTACACTTAATTTGAAATTCTAAACTTGACCCAATCGTCAGCAGAATTTATATTGAGATTAATTTTGGACATCAAGAGTTTTACGAAACTTATAAAGCTTATTCACGCGACATGCAGCACGTGGGCTCCAAAAAATTGAGGGATTAAAAGAAACGCGCAGAGTACATGGAAGGAAATCATGTTTGAAATTAATAATGTTAATGTGTCTATTTTTAACTGGAGATGAAATTTTAATATTCCCTAAATTAAGCTTAGGAGAATATTTTGGCTTATATACAAGACATGGCTTCAATGCAATCAGCACTGATTTTGCCTGGTTTTGAAATGATTAGAGGAGTCAGGGTCAGGGAAAAAGAGTAAATATTAGGTTGGGAAAAAAAGTTTCTTCGCATTTTATATAAAAGTTCAAAAGGTTTTTTTATAAAGTTTATTTACATTTGACTAAAGTATGTAGGTGCCATTTTGTTGGATAACTTTTTGCCATCTTGTAGGTAGGGACGTGATCCCATTGCTATAAAAATTTTGGGGCTTCTGATCAAAAAACTGCGACAAGTGGTTTTGGTAGTTCTCTCGTGATGTTAACCTGACACTGCCTAAGGAATTCTGCAGAGACCGAAACAGGTGAAAATCTCAAGGTGCAAGGTCAGGACTATACGGCGGATGCATTAACACCTCCCAGCCAAACTCTCGTAATTTTTGCTGAGTGGCTAAAGATGTGTGAGGTCTAGCGTTATCATGGTGAAAAACCACACCCCTTCTATTGATTAATTCCGGCCGCTTTCTCTCAACTTTTTGCTTTAATCTCATCATTTGTTCGCAGTACAGTTCAGAATCGATGGTCCTGCCTGGCGGTAACGGCTCATAATGAATAATGCCCTTCCAATTCCATCATACACACAGCATCACGTTGTTGCGAGTTAACCCGGGTTTCGCCACAGTCTGTGAAGCCTGACCGACCTTTGACCACGATCTTTTTCGCACGTTCTTGTCGTACGTGATCCACTTTTCATCACCAGTTATCAGCTTCTTCAAAAATGGTTCGGTTTCATTACGTCGTAATAAAGAATTACAAATGAGTACACGGTTCATTAGGTTTCTTTCAGTGCGCTCATGAGGCACCCAAATATCGAGTTTTTTTGTGTATCCAGCTTTTTTCAAATGCGCCAAAGCCGTTTTGTGGTCAATTCCCAGTTCTCCAGCTACATCGTAACTACTAATATGCCGAGCTTGCTCCACTTTTTCAAAAATGGCATCAATTTTGTCCGTAACAGGGCGACCAGAGCGACGTGCATCTTTGATATCAAAATTTCCGGATTGAAAACGCTTAAACCAAATTTGCGCTACTCTCACAGATACTGCATTAGGTCCATAAACATCATAAATTTTTTCGCGGCTTGTGTTTCATTTTTACCTTTTTTGTAGTAAAATTTTAAAATGTATCGAATTTCTTCATTAGATTCACTCATTTTAACAATAAGAAAAACAAATGAAAATAACACATTTTCCTAATTTGAATTTGAAATTGTGTTCTTTAAAATTAAAACTTTTTAATGATACCAAAACCAGCCAGATACAAATGGTATAGCCAAAGAGATCTTATTACAAGTTCATACATACTATATGCGAAAAGACTTTTTCACCAACCTATTATATATGAAAAATAAAGGTAATTGTAATAAATATAAAGACCCCAATTGTCTGTCCCTACATTTTTTTTGTGTAATAATAGTTTTTCACTCTTAAATTGTATTCATGAAAGATGTACACTATAAAGTAGTTATTATGAAAGTGTCTATATATTATTTCGAAAATTATAAAATCGATTTTTTAGAGTATTATTTATTCTTCACTAATATCAAGACTACGTTTATTATTGTCTGCATCCAAAATCATTATACTCCATTGCGGTTACCAAGTAACGTTACCACGAGGAAAGTTTTAAAGCGAGATGGGGCCACGTAATTTTCAACAGAAAAAAGTAGTAAGATGTAGGCAAAATCAGCCTTTGATCAGTGATGCGTACACTGCTACAAATTTGTCCTCCGGCGGTGGCTAAAAATACAACTAAAATCTCCCTACACGTTTAAAGGCTTTTGACGAGTAACATTTTAGACACCAGCGCCACTCTTAACGGCATACATAACTTTGTCAAAGTATGAGTTGTGCGATTTTGAATGTCCTATGCAATAAAGAAACGTGAATGTTTATTTAGACACGCCGCGTTGGGTTTTGGGTTTACGTTGTACTGTCGGTTCTTTAATGTATGGTTAACGACCTTTTTTTTTTTGTTTGGTCTTGTTTATGGAAATCGCTTTTGAAAGGCTTTTATGAAAATATCACATATGTTTGTAAAATAATTTAGAAGTTTAAGACAAATAGAAACTTTTGCTCTTTTTGGTATGTGTTTACCTTTTGGTCTCTATGGACATATTTAGTAAATTTGACTTAAATCTGTTAATTATAAAAGCAATAAAATAATAATAAGTAGGCAACGAAACAAACTTTTTTATATATTAGATCACTATGGTTTTCATCGTGGTCCAATATGCGAAACCATTCAGTTTATATTCCATGAAAACTTAAATATGTCGGCGTACGACCGAGGATAACACAATAATAATCCTTCTGAAACATTATAATCAAAGTTTACTGCAAGAAAAATTACAATATTAAATATAGCACACTACCCTAGTACACAGAAGTATGAGGACAGGACCCCTTACAGGTGTTGAGCAGCTATTAGCAGTAATTGTCCGCTACAACATGTCGACGAACCAGTAGTTGAATGTAGATTGTTCGCTCCTCGTATAAGACAGCTTCAGTACTTGCTTTCTGCTCGAACACCGCGTATTTAAGGCCTTCTGGTGCGCCGAAGTGACATCATCTGGTGGCTTTGGCGCTACTTCAGTTTTATTTCTTCATGGAATCACCTTCCAACTTCCGATTACTGGATTTCTGACATTCGTTCGTATAATAAATGCCTCTACATCGACATTTAGTTTAACTTCTAACATCCGTTTACTTCATCACCTGATGAAGAGTGGTCGTCTATAAACAATTTGCAATACCAGCCTTAAATGAATTTATGAAATGTTCTCTTCATGAGAAAATGATGAATGTATACCAATTCATACTTTATTCTTTATATTTCATATCAATTCAGTAAAAAGGGAATAAAACAGCCAAATAGCAAAACTCGAGTGTAATCAATTGGTATGTTAAGTATTTAAATGAAATTAAATTTATAATACAATTTAACGTAAAAGAGGAGAGTCATAAGATAAATCGCGCCAGGAACGCGCTTTGAGTTGCCATCATCCGACGTTTGATATAGGAAACGGTCCAGTCATTTTTGGCACGTTATTCTGTCGTCGTCTACTTAACGTGATTTGTGTGTAGAGTGGCTGCTGGCAACATCTTAGTTCACATGAATGTTACCAAGTAGTATTCAGCTGGTCTCTTTTAATTGGTCAAATTAATTTATTTTCAAGAAACGCGGAGATACAAGATGTTAAGAGTAAATTAACATTGAATTTGTTTTGCTTTATAAAAGCCTATTTATATATATATTCAAAATCATTATCTTAACATGCATCGCTAATGAATACACTCGGAGTACTAAAAGGATTATTAAATGAATGTATTGTTACGAGTTAGCGGGACTCGAATTAAAATGCCGTTAGAATTATTATAGAGTTTATTAGAACTATACAAACACCTATAACACAGGTACAAATATAACCGAACACAACAAATCCAAACATAATGCAGAAGGTCGTAATACAATAAAACGCGCAAAGTCCGTCACTATTAGATTCCCGAATGTACACACGCCCGTATCGTAGTTGTAGTTCAACTGCCCCCTCTCTCAATCAGGCCATCGTTTTATACTGCACAAATGCAAAATATGCCCGCCCGTATCGTCGACATAATTTCCTAGAATCAGCTTGTACTTAATCCGTAACACATGACGACTAGAAAAGAACAATAGCCTGTTATCCACAATACTAGAAACGTATGCCAATAAATAAGTAAACAAAAAGAAGACGATCATAAAAGGATTACAATTCGTTCAAATGCCGACAGGTAATAAAATGTGCTTTTACAGACAGTACGTGGAATTTGTCTTTGTCGAAGCCTAAGTTGGAACAGTATTATCAGTTCAAACCGAGCCACTTGGCAACATTGTCCAAATTTGACTGATGCTAACCTCTAGGATTTTTATGACAACACAAAAATTCGCATTTCACTAAACTGCTCTGTAAAAAGTAATACTTCAAGTCTCCACCAAAACTCAGAAACATTATATGGCATATATCCAGTTGAAAATATATATCATTTGCGTTAGTGCCAGACTTTCAACTACTTAAAAAAAAAAACTGGTCATAATTGTCCCCGCCGCGGTTTTTCCTTTGTACTATGAAATGGGGATATTTATGAAGGGCGTTACAAATTTTTTTAGAGGTCGGTAACGCGTTAGCGACTCCCTTGGTGTTGCAAACGTTTATGAGCGACGATAACTGCTTTCCAGCAGGTGGGCTGTCTGCCTGTTTGCCTGCTTCAGACAATGAAAAAAACATATAGTAATACTTGTTGATAAATTTGACGCCGAAAATAATATCAAAAAATTTAGTTACATGATCATGCACTGACGCCGTCGTAACTGTAACAAAAACAACAACTGTAGCTAATAAATTTTAATGTCATCAAATGTATAAGTCGATTGGTCAGCCGAACAGTTCTTTATTTGAAATGCGAGTATAATACAGTCCCCTTCTCGTAGATAATGGAAAAACGTTGTGTCCCTTGATTTGCATTCATCTCACACACCTTTATAATGTTTTATTTTGGTGACCCTCCGCGAGTGGGTAGATGGTGTCCTTTATTAAACTGTTATAAATGCACGGAAAAGTGAGGCTAATTTGCCTACCAATTACTACAGTAACGACATAGTTATTAACAATAATTCAAAAGTGTTTGAATTATATTTCTAAAAATCAAGCAATTTATTTTAATCCCTGTATGCGGTATTTTATCTCGCAACTTTAGTTAAATCAGCCGTAGTTTGGCGTTCATTGATTAATTATCTACAAGAACTTTAAAACATGGATACCATTTATACAAATAAATAAAATTGAAGTGTCTGTTTGTAATGTGAAAACTACAGCTTTTTACTAAATGCATATGAAAGTATACACGATACTTATTACTTACGATACTTACTAAAAAAAATTTTTAATTTTTGTCTGTCTGGATGTTCCGGCTAATCTCTGAAATGCTGGACCGATTTTGACGGGATTTGCACTAACAGATAACTGATGTTATATGGAGTAACTTAGGCTCCTTTTTGAAGTGAAACATCTTTAGAATCGTTTGATTTGAAATTCGATGAAACGAAAAAGCGACACTAAAAACAGATAAACACATAAATCTATAGGACTAAGCCTGCGAGAGAATGAGACAGAATACATTATATTTAATAATTTAAACACTATGCTCATATAGATAGAGTTGGAAATCTTTTGAAGTTTTTCGTTACTATTACAAATTACGTATTTTAAAGCTTAAATAATAATAACGATATAACAGATGAAATGTGACGTCACAAAATTTAGAATCCCTTCCACCCCTTTTCACTTAGTTTCACTGCTACTGCGTGTGAACTGCACACACACACAATTTTTGTTTTGTTCGGGTTCTGTGAAAAAGATTCCACGCGGTTGTAGTCATGGACACAGCTGGTTTACAATATAACTTTATAGTTTAACTACAGCTATTCACGCATCTTCGCCCCCGTACATGTCGAATTCAATTTTAGTGTAACTAAATTAAATTATCATATTATTCGTGGTGTGTAATAGTCGTGGTAGCATAATGGCTAGTGCACGCGTTTCAAACTCAAACGGCGCGGGTTGGAATCCAAGATGGAACGTATGCACCACTTAGGCAGTTTTCTGACCTAATGTGCATATTGTTATAATTACTACGTGCTAACAACGGTGAAGGAAAACATCGTGTTGCAACCTGCACATCGAGATAACCGATGTGTCAAACCTGCCAAGTCGCATTGGACAAGCATGGCGGATATACTGTCCGTTCTCCTATAGTGGGAAGCCCGAGCCCAGCAGTGGCACGTTTATGAGCTGTTATTATATATCACATTATTCGGAATAAAAAGTGATCCATGGGCATCCGTCGTTATATACCTATGTTGTTGTGCTGCCTACCTAGAGTTATAAATGATGACAGAACTGACCGGGCATATTATACATCATTTATAGCACTTTTTATACTACATCATTCCAGCTTTGTTCCTATTTTTATTTACTTAAAAGTATACCGGAGAAGGTCTATGAACTAAATTCTTAATTTTAGTTGTTCAAAAGAATCTCAATGTATAAATTTTCTTCAAAACGTTTTCAGTATTATAAAGTTTTCTAAGTAGGGCTGTATAAAAAGAATTCTTTTTAACAGTAATATTCATTGTAATTGACAGGTCAGCTGAAGAATTACGCCTGGAAAGTGTCTGAAGTCTAGGAATAAATAACGACTAAGGAGGGCACGTCTACTGCTTCACTGGCGCTTTAGTCTTATTTTATACTCATCGAGACGCCATTTTTATTCGCAACAGTGGCTCTGTATACGATCAACATTAATATTTACCACATATATTTAGCAAGATTTTGCTTCAATTATAGTCAAAATAATTTAGTGCGATTTATCGATATCAGACGGGATTCAAAAGTGTTGGAATCTCCAACAAAAAGTTTTTATTAATTTGGTGTGGCATGATACAGGCCACTAAACATACTAAATGTTTAAGTTTAGAACATAGATGTTCTTTTGTTTTTTTATTTTTCCCTCCATTATTATTAAAATCGTCATTATGTCACGCACGTGCAGTTTTCTTTTATAATTAAAATATTTACAGTCCACAACAGATTAATATTTAAAGAAGTGTTTAACAAAAAGTTCGTTAACATTTTGATAACTTATAATTTTTTTCATAAGAAAACGCTGTATTTTTTCCCGCTCTTTTACGCGACCACGTGCCATGTTTAAGAGTTATAGGTAGATGGTACATATATCGCTTTACTGTACACCAGAATACAAATATAAAGAGAACGCTAAGTATATGATTGTATAATGGCCGATCTCCTCGCTAAGAACGTTCTTGTCTAGTCAATACTGGGTTAGAAATTTTAATTAAATATACGAAATCTACGAGCGAAAGGGTTATAAAGTGGTAGTTTTTATAAAGATGCTAATGAGTTTTTAGTAAAATGGATTTTTCGACACAACGTTTTTCGCAGAGTATTTCTGTAAGTCTCGCCGATTTACGGAAATACTTGTAAGTAATTATGTAGACATAATAAATAAAACAATTGCAATTCATCTTTATCCCATTTTTATACATAAATACTAATTTTGATTTGAATTATTTAACTTTTAACTTAACAATGATAAATTTTTTCAAAAACTTAGCATTCTTTAAAAGTGCGGTGTGTCGAGCCATTTAAAAATTGTAATGTTATAGCTAGAGGGCTTTATCGTGAACACTGTAAATATTTCTATTGTATGGTAAATGCGCTTAAATGCTTCATTTCAGAACTTATTAGAATTACGTGTTTTACTGGCAATTGTCATTGTTGCTACTATAATAAAAGAAATAATAATAATAAAAGCCCATAACTGTCCCACTGCTGGGCTCGGGCCTCCCACTATAGGGGGAACGGAAAGTATACCCGCCACACCAAGGCGGTTATCTCGATGTTTTCCTTCAACGTTGTTAGCACGTGGTAATTGTAACAATATGCACATTAGGTCAGAAAACTGCCTAAGTGGTGCATGCGTTCCGGCCAGGATCGAGCCCGCGCCCTTGTGAGATTGGGACGCGTGCGCTAGCCATTACGCTACCACGACTTACTGTTGCTACTATGCCACCATAACAGTGAATAACAAAATAATATTCATTTTCGATACGATCTGTCAAATAGTTTTGCTACATTTTTATTTTCTCATTTTTATAAAGGCTTTTAGTTGAAACTATTCCGCTGTCGGTTCAAACTAAGTTTGTTGTACGTGAGTGTCACAGTATAGAATTGAGTTACTAAAACCGATTTACACGTTCTAAAGCCTGTAACTATTTGTAAAATAAATTTCAAGCCGTTTTAATATGTTGCTGGGATTTGTAAATATTTTTTAGAACCAGCTTGGATTAGTGATGTACCTTTTTATGTACAAATGTTACCTTTGCTTATTACTGAGAGTTATTAGATTGGAAGAAGAATACTAGGAATACCAATGCCCCAGTAAAAAATGTAACTCATAACCCGCGGTCCAATCACAGTTGACGCGGATCATATCAGTCCGTTCTTATTTTAATAGAAAATTTCAATTAAATCAATCTCCGTCTATGTCGAATGATTTTATATTTTTTTGTTCATATTTAATTATAGCAACTGATTTTGCGTTTTATATTATGACTTGTCATATTTCGTATACTGTCTGTCACCCACTGTCAGTTGGGTTTTGATTTGTAAGCTGGCTATGGTAAAATGTAGTGTGTGTTGTTGCGGTGCATAACAATTAAATAAACTGTTCGAAATTGTTATCGAATCATTGGATATTTGTTACATAATTATATTTAAAACTTTTTTTCTCAACATAAATCGATCATATATTGAAAGTCCTAATTAGACGCTTTTCAATTTCATACAAAATCGAAAATGAGCTAATTAGAACTGCAAAATTAAAATTAGAATGATTTTATTTAGAGAGTTCATAAAATATATGAAGAACGATAAATAATTACAAGATTGGCTTTCAGTGTTAAAAGTCTAGGTCTAATAGGGTCCAAAAGTTATCGATTTATCGTGACCTAATAACACGTTTGATAGAAGTCACACTTGATCAAAGGAATGGCATGTATTTAGGGTAGCGTATTAGTTAGCCATTCAACGAGGAAATGTGGCGAGCGTTTTGGGAACGTTTCCAACTGACTGCGACTTGGGTCTCGTATATGAGGATGTAGTTTCAAAACCATCTAAAATGAATGAAAGGCTTATAGCGGGTTATGAATCTACACCCCGCATATGTAATTTTCATATGTAATTTTTATTCTTATAATTTTTATGGCACGTATGTATATGTACAGCATACAGGGTTAAGAATATTTCAAAACTCATGAGTGTTTATATTGTATATGGCGTGTTTTCCGAATGATGTGTGATCGAGAAGGATTGACGATGGAATGAAAAGACAAGACACTCGAATGGTAGCGTGGGTTGAGAGCTTTTGAGTTGTGAAGGGAATTTTTGCCGAGAACTGAAAGCGTACGTTGTGCTGTGCAGTTTTATTTTCTGAAAATGTGTAAAATTACTCTAAAATGAACAGTAGTTGTAGGATATTAATAGTAAACTGTATAGTCAAATGTGACCTTTCATGTTTTTACAAGAATTCCGTTGAATGGCACCAGCTGATAACTTACAGTTCAGCTGTGCTGAATCAGAATTGGCTATATGGACTAACATTCCCTTGCCTGCCTTTATGGCGAATTCTACTTGAGCTGTGAAGAAGTAAGGCTGGACGATGTTAATAAGATGTTTTTTAAGAAGATGTAAAGAAGATTAAAGTTTTTTTTCGAACTGAAACAGTGTTATCTATTTCATCTCCATATATAAGTATATATAATTATACAATAGATCATTCAATGTTCAAGCTGTTCAATTATGGAACATGCTTTCACAAGTGAGACGAGGCCAATCAATATCCGCCTTCAACACACACCCACACGCGCACGCACACACTCACATGCGCACGCACGCACGCACGCACGCACGCATGTATTTATGTGTATATAAATCTAAATGTATCCTTACGTTTGTATATAATAATATTAATAGGTATGTATTTTTAAATATTCTTTTAGAATATTGTGCAACAAAACTCTGCCCTAGCTTTTGTGCATTTTTTCTTTCGCCATCATAAGGTTGTCTGGAAGAGATCACTGCCAGCGACAAGGCCGCCATTTGTACTTAATTGTAAGCTGTTTTTGTTGTAATGTTTCATAAATTTTAATGTACAGTAAAGTGTGTTTTTTTCTATTCTATATATTTTAGTTTACTATACTGTATTATTTATATTAATTATAGTGATAGAAAGAAATAAAACAAAGTTCCAATTAGGAAATGGTCTTTATGTTGCTTGCAGTTCTATACAGAATGGATAATCAGACGCCTGAACACATTCCTGACTACATTAAATAGTTGGATCGTTCCCTCGGAGGGGACGTTTAACGGCGTTTTTTACTCGGTTTGCTAATGGACGCGCACTTACCGCACGGTCCCCCGCTTGTTTACTATTAATTGCGCCTTTTGTCGCTGTCTTCTGCAAGAGTAGGGTTGTATCTTTAACAATCAAGAATCGTTTTACTCTTTTTACTGCGATTTCAGTTGAAACTAATCATAATACAGTCCGTGTAATAATTTATAATATTATATCATAACGTAGTTTTATTATTAATTTATGTTTATTGAAATAAGTATAGGGCGTATAGCAATTTGGACAGGGTTCTAAATTATTTTCCAACGCGTTAATTTATTTTTTCTGTACATAAAATAATCTATTACAATCTTTAAATATATATCCATAAGTGTAGAAAATATTATCTACCAAATTCTAAGACATATTTTATGAGAACCGATTGATTTAGAAGGATGTGAATGTATAACAAATATACAAACACTTTAGTATACCAATGTTTAATTTATATATTTCGGTTTGTTTTTTTACCTTTACCCAATGTTTTGGGATGGGCGCAGTACGTCTTCGTGTAAGAGGATATCCTCTTACACATCCGGGGGTCTTTAGCAACCGCTTTCGCAGATTCGTATTACGAATATGACAAGTGTCAAATTAAAGTAAAACTATGCAAACACGTCAATTTCACTAAACGATTCTCCATAAGCGGCTACTTTAGGCCCCAGAAATCTTTGTTTTAAATTATAATTTAATGAAACACAAACATCCCTTTTATAGTAACATTATTTCAATTTATACTATGAGTGTAAGGCAAACATTTACAAGAATACTAAATATTACATTAGGTAAATGTGCCAACCTTAATGTAGAAGGAAGGTGTGATGGTATTGCGCCGAGTTGCAGCCTTTATGGGTGTTTTCAATGTAGCCGACGGGAACGAGCTGATGCGGCGAGCTCTCTTCACTGCCGGAAAATGTGCTCAAATATTTTGCATGCTTTCCCGCGTAATTTAAGTAAATAACCATTATAGTTTTATGAGCAACTGTTTAGTATTTTGAAGGTCACTAATTTAACAATCATTTCTTCTTGTGGTGACTTCGCACGCGTAGACTGCTAATAATATCCCGACGAAAATTTATTATGATATTAAGTATTATATATACTCACCCACCCTTTTTATCAAATACATTTAATATTCACAATCATCAACATTCAGTCAGAAATTTACAAGTTGATATGACTGCCATCTATCATATGTTATTCTTAGGATAGTGAATAACTTTTTATTTTATCTGTATAAGTCAAACAATAAAAAGCTCATGTTATTTTCAAGATGGCTTTTTTTGTATTAGATTAGACTTGATATGATATGTCATTACATTGATATTGTTTTTCATGTAAAATATCTTCTGTATAATTATGTGTGTTTAAATAAAATAAGCTAATTTATTGGCAATCTCCTTTATTAATAACTATAAATGGAAAGTAGTTGTGCAAACCGAAAGTAACCCACGGAATGATACAGTTTCGAAATAATCAAGATGGTTTTTAAAATGCTTTATAGAACAGTCAAGGATATATCTGTTTTTAACAAATACTTTGGATCATAGATATTTAACATAAATAGCTTGGATATTTTTCGTACATATATAAAACATGCGATTTGGAAACGTTTTGTTACTACGTCTAATTATTACACGTAAAAACATTTTTAAAACGAGAGAGAATATTTTTAAATATTCGTTCTCGTTAGTTAGTATAACACATAATGTTATTATTTATCGCTGTCATGGACCGTTGTCGCGCTCCGGTTGACTCTTAACTTTTTAATTAATAAATATTCACTCACTGTTTTGTTGTTGAAATAGTTCTGGATTTTAAAGGCCGAATAACCATGTGTTTCGACTGTAAATAAAATGTTGTTTGGTTAATTAAATATTTGCTTTTACTCATAAATAAATGTAAGAGTGGAAATAGGCGGGCTGGTTTGATTTAAATCAATTCAGTTTTTATTTGTTAGAAGTATGTGTACCCACGAGGGTGAATCAAAAGGTACTTGGAATCAATATTAAAAAATTTAAACACAAGTCTTTTATTTTTCCACATAATCTCCATCCAATGCAATACATTTAGAATATTTTTTCTAATTTGCTTATTCATTGCGAAAAAGATTGCTTTTTTTTGAGTCTCGAAAAATTTTACGGCAGACATAACCGCGTCATTATCGTGAAATTTAGTTCCACGAATTTCCTCTTTTAATTTTGGGAATAAGTGATAATCACTTGGGGCTAAGTCCGGAGAATATGGTGGTCAAGGAGATTGAAGCAAGCACAGCAGATTGCGTTGGGCGCAACTTCCGATCGATGAGCGGGAGGGAGCGTTATCGTTGAGAAGAAACACAACCGCCCAACGACAGTTTTCCACGACGTTTTTCTTTAATCGCTTCAAGCCCTTTCGGAATTAAACTTGCATAATAGGGTCCAGTAATCGACTGACCTTTTGGCATATAATCAATAAAAAGGGTTCCTTCACTACCACAAAACAGTGAGACCATATCTTTGCCAGCGGTAGGAGCGACTCGAAATTTTTGTATTGATGAAGAGGATGGTCGTTTCCAAGACATGCTTTGTCTCTTAGTTTCAGGATCGAAATGGTGAACCTACGTTTTATCCATGATGACAAGGCGACTGCAAAAATTATCCGAATCAAGCTGGAACATTTCGAGATTACGCTTAGAAAATTCCAAATGTCGTTTTTTGTTTTCGTTGGCTAACATTCGTGGCACTCATCTTGCCGACACTTTTTTGAACCCCAGTGAATCAATTAAAATGGATTGATCGCTACGAAAAGATATCTTTAGGATGTCAGCTATATGTTTTATAGCTATTTTTCTGTCGTAAAACCAGATTCTCAATCTTTTTGACATTTTCTTCAGTAACGGAGGTTGAAGGCCGCCCAGAACGCGGGTCGTCTTTACTGTTTGATCTATCTGTTTTAAATTCAGCCACCCAGTACGAAACCGTAGAAATAGGGTACAGTACATCATCCCCCTAATGTCTGCTGAATGTCCGATTTTTTTATTTTGTAGACATTTTTTTCAAGCTGAGATATTTTATCACCGCACATAACTCACTTTTATCCATAATTTTGCGATTTTAGCAACACGTTGCACAAAATAATTTATTACGTGCGAATGAACTGACAAAAAAAGTGACAGTTGGCAGATGATTGTTTGATTGACACTCTTTAATTTGAATATCGAACTTCTCCCAAAAAGGTATTATATATATATATATATATATATATATGCACTTCTAAAAACTTTTTGATTCACCTAGGTATAACAAAGTCATATACAAATGTGAAAATACATATTGCTACTTACAGTCATATAATTAATTTTATTAAGTAATATAATATAACTAAATTCTATTTATTGTAATTCAACGTTAATTAATGTACTCGTATGTTAAGTAATTAGTTAAATCATAAGTATAATCACATTATAATCAGGTTGCTTTTGAAAAAAAAATATTTCATCTTGAAGTAAGTTTTAAGGACTAAATCAAGAATTTTATAGCAAAATTTTAGTGTATGTTTAATTTCGATTACTTGCAGGATTTACAAAATCAAAGATACTTTAAAATTAAATTATTTTATTAAAACTACATTATTTTCTGTTCAAATGCTCATTTGTAATCGATACAATTCTATATTGATCCGAAATAGAGGTTTAAAATACTCAGTAAATACAACATCGTGATTTAACGTGAACAATATTTTAGCCGAGTTGTACAGTTAATATAAAAGTTGGCCAACTTCACACCATCGATTAATATTACAAACTCCAGAATTTTCTGTTGAGATTTGTATGATATTGATGAGCGGAGCAGAAAGCGAGAAATCGGTTATTAATTGCTTAAACTTATTGAGATTCAATAGATAGATATATTTCTTCACAAATTATTAGTAATATTGTAGAATGTGATTGCTATTTTTGTGTAACTGAATAATTTTATTCACACACTGTCTTTACCGATTCCTGCTACAGTGTTAGTGACGCTGTTAGATATAGTTTGTGAGCATTAGGGTCGTGGTTTCCTAGCTGCCCATGTTCTCGCACATGGCCTATAATAACTATATAACTTTTTTGGCCAAGAATGTGCGATCGTAGTTTGAGCAAATCTCTTCCAGTCCAATCAAGTTAAAGTAACAGCTCTACATTTGTGTTTGTATGAATAACATTATGGTTGGAGTCCAACAAGACCTGTTAATTTTTGCCTTCTACTCTTTACTCGCTAATTTCATCCAACAAAGTAGCACCTTAATAAGTTCTGAGCAAAATTATGCGGCAACTCCATTCCCAAGGCGCGACGTTGTAAATATTGTTTCGTAGGCTTACGATTCAATAAAGAAATTGTTTTTGAAATTAAAGCCCTCAGGAACCCAGAGTTAATGAATAACTTGGCGTTAAGGGTGCTCATTTCGCACACGAACTTCATACATGGGAAATGCGGAATAATTGGAAAAGGGGTAATAACTTCACGATACTGTATGCAGCGTGCTTATGATTTTGTTAGCATTTTTCATTTAAAGTAGAATTTGAAATAAATAAGAAGTGGTATTATCTATATAAAGGAATTTATTTAATTATTTAAGATAATAAGTGCAATGTCAGTATATGTATAATATTTTATGATAATCACCTGTAGAACGAATTAACAATGATACAAACCTTCAAACAATCTTACTCTTCATATAAATTTTTTTTTTTTGTTAATTATTTTGCATTTGGCCATATTTAGTCAGTATCCAATTATATTTTGACGGCCTCTGTGGTTACTTTGCCGGCTTACCTCACTATAAGGCTCCGGGTTCGATTCCTGGTATAGTAAATTTTTTGTTAATTTTATTTTGTCTGGGATTTGGTCCGTTGTATATTTAGTCAGATATACAGTGTGTGCTTGTCTGCCGATAAAAAAAAAATATCACTATTCTTTGATAACAACAAATAGTTGCTTTTTCGTGCAAAATCAACTGTCGCAGCCTTTTGCGGCTAATCTAGAGAGACGTCATATACTTTGGCGCGAAATAGTACATAATAACCTTTGTAGGGAGGGCAAAAATAATGGTTATAAAGTGCACATGGCCGAATTGTTGATCTTAAGCAAGTGGAAAATATCAGACTTAAAGTACGAACAAAATCAGACTGTACCTTAGAAATAGGAAAACACGCCATCTCAATTTGTACTGAAACCTAATTTTCTTTCGAAAATGTTAACACTACATTACGTGTAGGTGTGAACGTTAACAGAATTGTGTGCTCTTCTCGGGCATTATTTATTTTGTTTTTCGGGTAATAGAGAACGCATACCGGTGGATAATGGCGGGAAAAAATAGAGTAAAGCCAGTGCAGCACCTGCCGACGCTCACAGACCGCGGTAAGTATCTGGCCGTAATTAACTAAGTGCTATGAAAAAGTACACTTTCAAATAGCGAACAGGGATTTTGTAAGTGACCCGCGTAGTTTTTAAAGTAAATGAAATGTTGGAAAATGTAGATTTGTATTAGACATCTGGCTTTGGCGTTCGTTTTTTAAAATTGGGTACTTAAAAAAATAATGCAAATCGGCCAAGTATGTGTCACAAAAGTCCTACTGTTTTTGTCATTTGTAACAGAACCATAAACAATATTTAATCGGAAATGCCCTATATCCCAATAAGTGATCAACAAAATCTTGTTGGAATCAATTTTCTTTATATTCTTTAAGATCCTTGAAGAAACTTGAATTATTTAGAATTTTATAATATCAGAGAGGTGACACGTTTTAGAACATTGAAACTGAATTTGTTCCAAACTATTAAATAAAATAATAGAGTACCTAATCAAGAATTTTTTTATAATCTTTAAGACATGTCTTAAATGTCTTCACAAAACTATGCACATCGAATAAAATCTCTCTGATTTGTGTATGGCGGTCATTGCTTTTTTTTTTTCTATTTCCCTACATCGTTGTATAGCGGCGTATAGAATACACTTTCTTGCCAAATATCTATATGGACCCAGTTTCTCAGAAAAGTTACTGTGAGATACATAGACAGAAGGACGTGGAAATGTTATGTGTTAAAAAAGAACATATATACACACATAACATCACGCCTGTTTCCCATGGGGTGGGCAAAGACTATGGACTCCACTTGCGACGATCCTGACAAACAACTTTCGTTTCACCTACTTTCATTAACCTCTTCATACATGCATGTTTATTTCAGCCATGGTTTATTCGTCTCGGCCTTCCGGCAACAACTCTCTCTACCAATCACAATACCGTCATACACTTGTTTTGTGATTCTAGGAACATTTATGGTGTTTATTTTTGCGTAACAACAGCTGATTGTCGCAGTAACTTTTTTAATGATATTTTGCTTCTTGCGATCAGTGCCAACACTTTAAATAGAAGTGAAATGAGGAGATTTGATTGTAGAGATCGGTTCTTATACTGACATACCTCTTTTAAGAAATACGCTTGCTAAGTCCGGCCTTGGAGCTCACAAATATGGTAAACTGAGCAACTTTAATGTTGGGAAAATTATGTAAATAAATACCATGATTTTTAAAGGCGATTCGTTTTCTTATATTAAACGAGCACAAAAAAAAATGTTTTACAAAATAAAGGCAAAAAATTTTATCATTGAAAAGTTGATTCTTGACGCCTAATTGTAATTGTACATTTAATTGGATTTCCCATGAAAAATACCCATTCTCCGTATAAACAAAACAGACGAGGAACGCCGATCGATCGTTATCGAGATTAATGGAATTACTGATGGAACTCAATCGAGATTATTCCAATCCAATTTCGATTCAAGTGTGGCCCTACAACTTGAGAGGACCAATCAAAATTGATTTATAAAATGTGAAAGGACATGCCTGTAAATTATTGTCGAGTTTTTTGGAGGTTATTCGCTTTCCTACAGCCACTTATTTTCTTTTCAATAATTTATTTTTATTTCAAAAAGTAATAATATTATTTTAAATAATTGCCCATTAGTTAAGGTCATGATTGTTTTCCATCCAGATTAAAAGATTTTTTAATGTAAAAGTAGTTGGGAGTGTACTAATTGATATCATTATTTCAAACGTATTAAGTTGTTGTAATATATTTGCAACGGCATTTGCTTCTCGTTCGAATGACTTGAAACTAGCTCGAAATTACCGATGTGTGAAACCAGTTAATCTGACTAGGACAATCGTTGCGAATATATTGGCTTTTCCGTTAAATGGGGCGGAGAATTGAGCTCAGTTTTCAGCGTCAGTTGAGTGGGACGTTTATGAGCGGATATTATTATTTTATAAAATACTTTACACAATAAATATATTAAAGTAATTTTATACGGACTTTTTATTTTCGAATTCAATGTAAGTATATGTTATATATCTAATCAATGTATATTTTATTGCATGAGTTCAACAGACAGGCAGACGGCCTACTTAATGTAAAGCGGTTACCATCGCCTATGGACATTTGCAACACTACAAGTGCTACAAATGCACTGCTGCTCTCTTAAGGGAGACTGGAACCTGGCCACTAATGCCGGAACACAACTTAAGGATGTTATGGCGGCATACTCTAGACCAGGGGTGGTAGCCATCCAGTCGGGCAAATGCCCTACCACCTGGCTGTGGGTTGTTTTGTCGCCTCTTACGACAGGCCGCCCGGCCGCAGGAAATTGTATTTTTTCTCTGTTGCTGCACGGATAAATGTATACAACATTGGTTTTTCTTATAAGATCATTTTGGTACATAACACACATGTGTTTGCAATTTACTACACATTATTTAATTATTTGAAATGTCACAGTCAACTTAAGAAACATAAAACATGATTTTGTATTGTACTGTATTTTTTTAAATTAACCACCTAAACACAATTTCGCTACAATTATATAAAAACACTTATTTTGTAACAAAACCAAGTTATACATTAATATTGATAACAAGATAATAGCAGCGTTTTCCGTTGCATAATTTGCGTGTCAGGAGCTGCTTGTGTCGAATTAATTAATCTGAACTTTTCCCTTCAACAACCAAGTTTGATATTGCGCACTTCCTGGCCATGACACGGTGTTGATCGTTCCAATCAACTGCTTACATAAAGTATATTTTACTTTGTAACTGTTTTAGACACAAAGGTTTTCGATCTGCTGTTTTTGAATTTTCTATTTGTTCTACAAAATATTTTAAAATTCCTTGTTGTTAGATATTTAGATTGAAAAGTAGGTATGTAATATTCGGTGTGTAATCGTATGTAATATTTGAATTTCAAAATATGACACTAAACTAAATCAAGTTTTTTTTGGAGTTTATATATAAAATGTAATTAAATACTACTTATTAGTAGTAGAATTCGCCACAAAGGCAGGTAAGGGAATCTTAGTCCATACAGCCAATTCTGATGTATAAGTCTTCGTATAGATAAGGCAGTTGAATTGTAGACTACAACTGACACCACTCAACGGAGTTCTTGTGAAAAATCGAAAGGCCACATTTGACTATACAGTTTACACACAAAACACATCATTACTACTCAAAAACTATCAATATCCTACAACTATTGTTCATTGTAGAGTAACTTTATACATTTTTAGAAAATAAAACTGCACAGCTCAACGTCCCCTTCAATTCCCGCCAATATTGTATTAACATAGATTAATTAGACTTCATATAAATGTAAACGTCATATTTTGACAATAAGTAACACTGCGAGTGACAGTGACATTATTGTGACTATCATTACTAATAAATTGGTAACGAGAGCTCCGCCAAACTTAAGTAGTTTTATTTAAAGATTGAATAATAATAAATATAAAAAAAATAACAATTAACACAAATAAAATATGATCACACGCCGCCGGGGCCCTATTAGGCTCCACTTATTAAAAATAATTAGAATTGCACATTACTGACTACTGTGCAAACCGGCCAATTATTCGCTGCAAATAGAAGTCTACAAAATTTATTTAACTTACGTAGAAACAATATTTGTTTATTTTTTCTATACAGATAAATAAAATTGAAGTGTCTGTTTGTAATGTCAAAATAAAAATGTGAAAAAATCAGTGGGATAATTCCGACCAGCAGATATCGAAAATGCAATTTTTAAAATTTTTGTCTGTCTGTCTTGTCTAGATGTTCCGGCTAATCTCTGAAACGGTTGGAGCGATTTTGACGGGACTTTCACTGGCAGATAGCTGATGTTATAAGGAGTAACTTAGGCTCCTTTTTTTTAGGGTTCCGCAAAGCAAATTTAAACCATTTGTTCCATAATATTTTCTAAGTTTTCGCGACTTGTATACATAATAAAACTACGTTTTAACGGTTTTAAGCGCGGTAATTTATTTGATTTTTGTTATTCGGAAGTTTGTTCCAGCTAATTTCAGAAACGGCTCGATGAATTTTGACGGGATTTTCACTGCCAGATAGTTGATGTTATAGGGAGTAACTTAGGCTACTTTTGAAATTAGGGTTCCTCGAAAAAAAATCCACGCAGATGAAGTCGTAGGCACATCTAGTTGTAAAATAAAACAGGCTTCATTTACTGTGATGTAGAGTTTGGGGAGACTTAGAGAACATTTTAAAGAAATTAGAATCACGGTTGGATGAAAGTACATTTTATAATATAATTGTGAGAGTAGTAATAATATGAACTTTCATATATAATATGAGAATATTTTATCTTCCTTTTAACTTTTATTATTTTAGTGTAATTATAATTAATTATCTATAAAAATTTTAATGCCACGGGGAAACACGATCAGTGGAATTTCCAGTATTTTCTAAACTTTTTAACCTCGTGAGCTCATAACACAACATAAACACGATACTCATTAGAAATGTAAACAATCTAAAAAATACTAGCAACATAGATTAAGTACAATTTATTATTAACATTCCAATACTCAAAACTTAGAATACTGAATTAGCTTGTAAGAAATAAGTAAAACAAAACAAAATATGGATTTAGAGTCCGTCTAGAAAAAAAAACATTAAAAAAAGAACCCCGTGAACCAAGTACTTGGCCTGTAGACCTTGTCTGTCTCAGGTCAGGAACACCGGGTTGTTTTAGTTTGTAGGCAGTAAAATTTTAATTCGCTCCAAAAGTAATGGGGCACTTAATAATAGTTCACTGTGAGAAAGAGTATATATACTTGGTTTTCAATCTAGGTTACACACTTATACAGTAGATCAATCATAACGTGACGACATCCGCATGACGACATTATATTATGAACAAATTGTATAAATATTGCTGTAGTATTCTTCTATAGCAATATTTATACAATTTTTTTATAATATGTTATGTGGTTCTATCCTTGTAAAAGAAGTAATAAAGCCTCTAGCTTCGTTGGACAGTAAACGGGCAATTGTTATGGTAATGTGGTGTTGGGCGGTGTTTTGTTTATCGAAATGGTTTAATTAACGCGCAGCCGCCAGAAGAATGGGGCTGTGACACGCGAACGACGATTCGGCTTACCCAATATTATGTTGATTGCAATATTTAAAGCATCTTTCGTAACGTTAATCGCAGCAAGTTCTTGCTTTTTTTTTAATTGCAGGAGTTCAGCAGACAGCCAGACGGCCCACTTGATGGAAAGCGGTTACCATCGCCTATAGACATTTGCAACACCAAAAGTGTTACAAATGCGCTGCTGCTCTCTTAAGGGAGACTGGAACCTGGTCACTAATGCCGAAACACAACACAAGGTTGTTATGGCGGCATACTCCACACCAGGGGTGGTAGCCATCCAGTCGGGCAAATACCCTACCACCTGGCAAATATATCCAATACATTTCTTTACTAATGGTTAAAATCTATCTATCTTGTGTATTGTTACGAGTTGCAGGACTCGAATTAAAATGCCGTTAGAATTACTACAGAATTTATTAGAACTATATAAACACGTATAACACAGGTACAAATATAACTGAACACGACCAGTGCAAACGTAATGCACGATTCAATAACACGTGCAAAGTCCGTCACTAACGTCTTGCTTCGCTTGTGGCTATCGCTAGACTGCCGATATCTCCATTGGGCCACAGCACCGATACAATATGGCTGCCCGACCGCGTAAACTGAATTTCTTAAGAGTCAGTTCGACACACCTGGCTAATGAGTGCCATAAAAGATTTATATAATACACAATGGGCTGTTTTCTAATTACAAATTTTAAACACAAAGTAAACAAAAGAAGTCTAAATGCGGAAAGGTAATAAAGTGTGCTTTTATGGTATGCAGGTGTGAGTCTACTTTTGTCAACGTGTAGGTCGTAACAATATAATAAATCTATAGAGGGATCGAGTTTGAATTCATAAAAGACAAAACATTCAGGAGCTAATTCTGACTAGCAGATTCCAAAAATGCAATTTTTAGAAATTTTGTCTATCTGTCTGTTAGAGCATCATGCGGAAACTGAACGATTTTAAATGACATAGTTTATATCTCGGGTCAACACTTGGGATACTTTTTACCTCATCAATGACAGCGTCTCCGTGAGATAGACGAATATAGCCAAAAAGATGGTGCTGCAATCGGTTTGTTTGAAGTGATAACTTCTTATGAGTGGGTAAACCACTTCGTTACGTAACTCGTTACGGCGCCAGTCTCTCTGGCTTCCCTTTCTCTCGAGAGGAGGAGCCTGCCTACCGCTGCCGTATGGGTACGGCAGCGGCAGGCAGGCTCCTCCTCTCTCACTCTAACCCACGCGCTATACACATAAAATTTACGTAATAACTTAAGCTTTTGTGAAGTTAAACAATTTCAATATTAAATTGTTCAACTTAGATTAGTTTATGTTATCACTTCTGTCAGGCGTCCCGAGACGCACACGTTTTGGTTTTTTTTTAATTCCGCCAATTCAATTCACTAACAAACACGTAAATGCAACGTGAGCAACGAGGCAACGTGAACGATGACACTACTAGTTTGATATAAATTTTATTTACTACTAGAAGTCCCGGCAGACGCTGCCCTACCCTGAAAAAATAAAATCTAGAACACGATCCGAGCGCCACCTAACGGTTTTAATTATGAATCTAAACCATCCGGGGACCCCCTCAAACACAGAAGAAATCATCAAAATCAGTTCAGCAGATTAGGAGGACCCTAGAACCCCATCCTAGCGAATTCATTTTTATTTATATAGATAAGGGGGCAACGCGAGTATGTAAACGCAATTAATTTGCACATTTGATTCTGGTGCTGCCCACTGTCCTCGCCACTTTATTGCTTGCTACTCTGGAAGTGGGCATAATATAAACGAAGGTTTATTCAAATGGTCTGGTGTTCTAGGGACCTATTAGGTAATAGTTAGATTTTGCTAGCTAACATAGTTTCCAATAACGAAATTACTATCACCGGGTATCTTAGTAATAATATAAGCCGACGGCTCAGCGTTTGCAAAGGCAAATACAATATTAACTTTAGAGATGCTTGGAAGCTTTTGCCGATACGATACTGATATGAATATTATTGAATAAAACTATATCACAATACTTGCAATTTACCTATGACTTATTGATATCGTTTGTTATATATAAATCTTATTATGTACGTTAGTACTTGTAATTTTAATTTTAGTAATGTTTCGACTCAGGTCCCGACAAAAACAAAATCCAGCTGCATATCTGAAACAAAGCACATTTATAACCTGCCGGAATTTAAACTAAGTGTAACTCTTTTATGATCGTCTTTTATTTACTTTGTGTTTAAAATTTGTGATTAGAAAACAGCCCATTGTTTTATTGTACTCTTTTATGGCAATTTGTGGCCGAGTCATTAGCCAGGTGTAGTGGATTAAGCCGACTTGATACGGGGGCATTGCATTTATGCAGTATAAAACGATGATTTGATGGAGGGGGAGATAGTCGAGCGAGAACCACGAGCGAAGCGAGACGTGTGTACTACAATCGGAAATCTAATAAGTGACGGACTTCGCTCGTTTTATTGAGTTACGACCTTCTGCATTACGTTATGGACTTGTTGTGTTCGGTTATATTTGTACCTGTGTTATACGTGTTTGTATAGTTCTAATAAACTATAGTAATTATAACGGCATTTTAATTCGAGTCCCGCGACTCGTAACAATAAGTTAAAAAAAACAAATAGAACACATATCGTACAATTAATGTTCTTAACAAGCTAAGCAAAAAGCAAATTATACACCAAACTTATTTGGAAACAATGTTTACAACTCCAGTCGACTTTATTTGGGCTAGTTCCCAGTTTTAATTAAAAAAGCAAGATTTTCCATTAAAGTTCTCTATAAAATATTTACCAAAAATGTTAACACAATCCACCGTGGGTTAGGGCGACGAGCCAAATTGAGTGCAATTTTTGTATTGAAGTGTCCATTATCGTGATGAGACGCGTACTGTACTCATATGTGACTATATATAAATAAATATGTGTGTGAGTATGTGTGCATATTGACGGGTGACTGACGGCGAACTTCTTCGTACGTATATAAGTATAGTTATAATTGTCAAACAGTAGAGAGTTTCTAAAATAATAGAATTATGTCCGGTTCATTTGCCTCACTATCTGTTGCAATTTGACATAAGCTCCATACAAGTAATTCAACCGATGGTACTGCAAGTGACTGAATAAGAACCGGCCACTAATCACGATAGTCCAATTGGATGGAACACGAGGTGGCTTTTTTTACCGACATGCCGATATAATTTTGATATACATCTTATAAAATTATATAAGAATGTATGATGAATAAATAGCTATTAACGTATATACATGTTAGAGGGCACTGATTTCCGAAATACAAACGTAATGCCTAACTCGTAAATTGAAAATTTCGGCCATAAGCGACGGTAACCAATTTCCATCAGGTGAGCTGCCTGTCTGTTTGCCTGCTTCACTTAGTAGTTTAATATGTTTTGTTTAATTTCTCAATTTTTTCAATCTTTTCAATTCCATTTTACTTTATATTGATATTAGACGAATCAATATAATTGAATTAATTTGGTCGAGAGGTACATAACTGATCGGACACTACGGTAATCAATGACATTGAATGATTCCTGTTTGTGTTGATATGGATCACTTTGGTTGATTCATTCAAATTGATAGATACAATAGATAATGAATAGATAGACTTTTATAGACATAATGAACCATCTAATATAGGCATAACAAATATTTAATTGTGAAGAAATTGTGTTCAATGCGTAGATGTACGTCGTCAGTCACTTAGCTTTGTATGTTGTATCCAAGCGTAGTCGTTTCAACAGATGCAGGCTCCGTGTATCCCTTGCTTAGATTTATATGGCATGTTTTGTGTGGATAATTGACTTAAATCCGCATGTGTTTCATATGTAACAAGGGTTCCGTATTTATTTTGCTGGCGTGGAGACTTGATACAGCGTGTTTTGCTCTCTTCATAACAATGTAATATTTTTGTATTAAATTAGGTAACAACTGTAGTAGGTATACACGGGACAAATTAGCGTTGATATAAATAATGTACGTATTTACACGCATATAATTAACATTAAGTGAGACCTTTTACTCTGCTTTGCTCGTGTCAACTTCCGTTCCGTAATTGGTAGATATTCTGTTTATCGGAGTAAAATATTATAATATATCATTATATTTGTGATAGAATTAGGACAAATACAGACTAGAATAATTTGAGGAATGAATATTAGAAATAATATCCTGGATTAGGAAGGGCCGACTACTAGTGGGGTTTAGGTCTGAGAACAATTCGGAGTTACATTCTAACATCCATTCAGTCTAATCATGCACACCCAGGTTTTGTGTCAAAACTCACATGGGCCCGGCTAATTACTATGTCCAGAGCACTGTGGAGTATATTTACTATTTCACTTATAATTAAGATAAAGCCAATATACTGTTAATTACAAAATCAACCCTTCACACTGATAGATTGAATATATATTGATATGAAACATCTCAATTCTTTATTGCCGGTATTGTCGGACTAGTATCCATCCGAACCTACCCACCGCTCCTGCCTACGCTTTTAGGGAAGGGTATATCAATAATCTTAATAAACAGTAACTAAAATTACTTTGGAAGCGGTGGTAGACTTAGGACATGTAATAAGTAATCTGTTAGATTCCATTTTGAGATAAGTACATTCATTTTCAAATGAAAATTAATTTATCTTATTCATTTTCACGTTCATTTTAATTTTCATTATAGTTTAAGTTTCCAGAAAACCTTTCCTAATTATATATAATATTATGTTGTAGTAAATACAGACAGAAATAGAACTAACTTTGTTTACAGGAAGTTACAGACTTGTGATGGCAATCTAAATTAATGGCAGCTAATATATGTTATAGGAGATATTATAAAGCTAGTTGTAGTTGTTACTTGTATAATTGTGTGTAAAAAAAAATATAACAAAATAACAGCTATTTTAAAGCAGATGTTTATTGATCTGTTACAGTGAATAAAGGATTAGTTAGTAAATGCGATACCGTCATATTTACTAAATGTTTTGGTAGCATTTGTAACACGTATTAACAGTTGCTGGACATTTTAGGTAGCGTACATTTAATTGGCGGTAGTTTTAAATGACATATAGAAGCCAGGCAAAGACGATTGTTCTACCATTCGCCAGGCGCTGCGCTCTTCAGTAAACTGAATGAGTTATCTTTAATGTTTATTTACAGAAATATCCTTTTGTTATTTGATATTTATGTAATAGTGAGTTGTTGAAGTTGTGAGGAACGGACTGACTCCAAGGGGAGATTGGAGGTCACCGGGCCAGGTTGGGTCCATTCTTTATGCTATCTTGGTAATATATCTGAATGTGTGGCTATGAAAAGATTGAGTAGAGCTATTCTTTCTCATGTTTCTGTGATTACGATATGTACATTTATTGATTTATTATGCGTCGTTTCGATGACGACTTGTAATAGAGATAAGAATCTGCGAAGTACCGTTAATCAATCTCTACATGATATCGAAAAAATAACTTGTTTTATTTACCAAGTCCATGTCGATAATAAAGGTGTTTACACACACTCAATAAGCTATTCAATCTCGCCCTCTTCCCTGCGCACAAAGTTAATAACATCATTACAGAGTTGTTCAGTTTGTTTTTGATTACGACTTACTCCATACGAGATACAATCAATACATTTTTCCATGATAAGTGACAACCGTCTTCATATTTTTATGTTTGGACCCAAATTGTTGTTCATATGATTAGAGTAAAAAAAAACAAAGGTACTGTTATAATTAGTTATCAACCAACAGCCTGGATGAAGGTTTCGCGAAGTTTGTCTTACATATCCCAGTTTACTACTTTTCTTATCTGGTTCCCGCCAGCTATCACACTTGTAGGCGGATTGTGTATAATAGGGATTCAGATATCTATAATATTATAAAATTCTAAACGTCCCGTGTCTGTAAATTGAAGCTATAAAAAAAAGCAAGTGGAATAAGACTACATAAACGATGGACGCATTTTTTTTTAGATTTCTTGTCTGTTTGTTCGGGATTCACGTAAATACTACTGGGCCGATTTCGATGCGGTTTTTGGCTGAACGAAAACATATTCTTAGACTTCAACTCTGCGCTTAAAAAAAACCGAATTCCAATGTGATTCTTTTTACTGATCGATAGCAAATTTAATGTAATAAAATATGTGATATTTTTTATTCCGGGAATCCCCCGGAAAATTTTCCGGGAGCGGTTTGAAGTTGTTCGGGTGTATAAAAAATATCACAAAATAACTATCACTAACACACTTATCACTAAAACTATAGCTTACATACATACCGTACATACTTTTTTAATTCTGCGGTATTTTTGTATCCCGTGGGAATTTCAAGTCGCGGGCATATCCTAGTTATATAAAAGAAAATGCCTAAACACGGTCTTATTATCGTAGTTTTCAATCATTATACCAGAAATATTTTTAATTACTGCTTAATAATTAATGCGCTATTTGACTCCTTTCACTTGTATAAAATTATGACGTCATCATTTTGTGCGTTTGTAAAAAATGTATGAGTTCCGAAATTTTGTATAATTTCAGAGTAGGTATCTCAATGGATTTGACTGTCCCCTACCCTATTGTAACAATATGTACAATCGATTTGAAAAAAAAAGAGTCTTACAGCCTTCGAAGTGTATGGTCTACCGACCAGGCCGCCGGTTCTGATGTTTCAATATCGTCAGCATGGTCGACCATTGGCGTCATAATTAAAGTTTTGTATGAAAAAACGACCACCCTGATGCCAGTGGTCGACCATTTTGAGGATATTGTAATAGCAGAATTGGGGCTCAAGATTCGTACCCAGGTCATTGGATAAAGATGCGGTACTCTCAGGTACTGTGACTTTTGTATGTCTTCAAAACTTCGTATTTCTCTTAAATGATTCCTGATCCATTTGGCAACTGCTTGCATGTGTTGAACCATTTCGCCAATCATCGCAACCGTAACATTAAATCGTTTGACACTAACAATAGTTAGACGTTGTCGATAGTGGTGTTTATTACATCTCTTTAGTACATAGTCAATATCATATGTGTTAGTTTTAATGGCCAATGAAAGCTGTAAAGTTTGAATATACGCTGCGTTGTTACTAAATGTTATTAGATCATAAAAATGTTATGCTTGAGTAAACTAATTTTTAATTTCATTGTTATTCACTTTTTTTATATAGTATTTATTCACCATTAAAAAACACCACGTTTATATAATGCCCACTTCTACGACAGCAAGCAGGAACGTGACGAGTATGCCATGTAACATGCTTGTGTTTACATAGTCGCGCCGGCCATTTCCTCGCCACTTTCCTGCTTGCTGTCGTCGAAAGGGATATAATGTAAACGAGACATTAGATAGATAATATCTTATTTATTGCTGCTCACCAAAATAATCAGACACGAGAATATATCTACTAGTTACAATATTTTAAGATTATACAATAGGCGGCTTTGGGCTAGAAGCTATCTCTTCCTAACTTAAAACTATTAATTATCTTGCTTTATGTTTAAGGAACGCGGTGTACACTCTTAAATTCACTATCTTAGAATAATAATTAAAGTCTCTTCTCAATTCGTTATTTACATGGTTGTCACTTATTATAGCTTTAGTGACTAGTAATACACTTTTTCAATGTTAATTCGTAAGCGCCTGTAAATATTTTATTAATAGAAACTGCATGTGCGTATAAGATGAACTTTATATGCAGAGAAAACGTTTGTCTTTGGAAAAACAAAAGAACATCAATAAAGTTCTTAATTTAAAAATTACATTAGTAACCAGTCCTAAGCGTTATTAATTATTAAGCACAATAAAAATTTTTTCAACACATTTTCTCAAAAAATGCATTTAAGAAGCCTGTATACATTGTTCGGAAGTTAAAATTTACGCACCACACAATGGACCGTGCGTAAAATAGGTATTCTCACCGAAGTATCTATTTTACGCACGGTGTGCGGTTTGGTTCGATTCATCAAAATCTATAAAATTACCCATTTTCAAAATCGCCGAAATACTTTCCAGGTAACCCCCTTTTTCTCGAAATGACTCGGCTATATTGCAACTGCTGACCATTTGGGGATCTAAACAAAAGATTTATTTCTTGTATTTGTTTATTGACTCGGTCCTTGTGTTTAGACTCGGTTGCAATATCTGCAAGGGATTTCTGGGAACTTGTTACAACTGGTTCTTCAAAACTAGTCGCTATAGCCGAAATCGGCGTTATATCCGAAGTCGCTATAGTCAAATTATTTTCCTTTAAAAGTATATTCTAAGTTGAAGGGACTGAAGCGTTATGTCGCTGTAACCAAAAATTCATTACAACCGAGGTCGTCATAAGTGAATCCACTGTATTTTAATACATGCAGTTTCTATAACTTTATTTTTGCAGATGAATATGTTAGAATACAAAGACTGAAGCGGTAGACTTTTTGTCTCGTTTTGGTGTATTGATATTTTACTGTAACATTTTTATTTGCAATCCATAAACGTGCTTTCACAAAACGTTGACGCCCGAAAGCCAGGCGTGTGATTAATGCAGGGGTGGCCAGCCGTAGGGTGTTTATTCACATTCCGAGGGCTGTCGACGCACTCTCTTTAATGGCACTAGCCTCTGGGGAGCTCGCGGACGTTTTAAAATATACCTAGGTCCCGTGGAAGAATTTTTGAGGCCGAAAATTTGTTTTCTTTATTAATGTATTTCCTAGCTGGGGGATCTTGGAACTCATAACGCTGAATAATGCAAAAAGCTTTGGGAGAACAGTTACTATATAAATTATTGGGTTTGTACATATTTTTAAAATAGATATTATTGTATATTATATTTATAATGGATTATTATACCGGCAATTATTGCAAAATTGTGTGCGTATTTCTATTATTACATTACTTACTCGATCAGTGGCTACTTTGTATTAAGAAATTTTGTATAATTTGATTAAAAAAATACACTTCTTTGACTTCTTTTGAGCCATGAATTGCAGAATAATATAAATTAAAAAAAAGAAAGATAGAAATATTTTATAGGTATGTAGTATTATTATAATGCTATTATACATGTAAAGATTGTCAGGCGTGCTGTCAGCATATTTTTTAATATTGTTGTTACTCTATTTTATATGTATAGATAGACTGTAATTTTTCCTAAAACAAAAACTAAATACTCACCTTTTTCGTGTATAAAAATTATATTAATGCTGTTATTAGAAGGATAAATCAAATTGAATAAATTTAATTGATAAGCTCTGAACTGAAAGGACACGATGTCATCAAATGAAATTGAATGATTTCAAGTTCATATTTAAATAGAAATTTAATCATTTTTATATTAAAATGGGATCACTTTGGTTGATTCATCCAAATTGAAAGAAAAATGAACCGTCTAATATCGGCGTACTGTTACTTAATCTAGACTAAAAGAGGTTTGATAAACGTTCATTTCAGCATAAAAACAAGCCAGCGTTAGATGGCGAAAGTTATATTAAATCTAATAATTATTATTGTATAATAAATTAAAGATTAAAGAATAACATTAAATTTCACAACTTTAGGATTAGTCTTGTATACTTATATACTTTAGTCTTGTATAGAGTTAGTTTTTACACTGTAAAATCGCACTTTTCCTTAGCGGGGTGCAATCATGAATCTTTTTCCCGTGAACCTAAGGAAATTGCTTGCTAAAAGTTTGCGAATTTATTGCATGTTTCTAACGTAGCGTCCGAGCTAGTGTTGGAATCAGATACATTCTGTATCGTGTTACGACCGACGGCAAATATATTGTTACTATCTAAATAACGGCAGACAAACACATATAAAGTATACATAATTATATACCAAGCTGGATGAGTTGACTTGTATTCTGTATAATAACAAACAACTTTAGGATCGATTACAAAGATTCAAACCAGATTTAATGAGTGAAAGTTTGTGTATAAAATGTACCTTGTCAGAAATCAAATTCAGGATCTCTACGTCTCAGTAAATTTTGCTGACCAACGCATAAACCACAGATGACGTTAAGTTTAAATAAACTGAAGCGTAGGAAGTCTTCAATGAACCACGTTTTACTCTTAATAATGCGTTTATTTTGATTTTTAACAATTTTACAATAACATTTACAATAACAACAAAACATTTTGTTGTTGTATGGCTAAGCTGCTTAACCAATGATAATCTTTAATAAATTTTCTTTGGAAACCAAAGATGATATTGTAGCACAAACAAAGTTGTTATGAAGGAAAGTCCATCATTAGTGAAAAGATCGGCTATACATAAGACAATATTTATCTCAAAAATGCTGGATAAGAGTCCAAATTCTAACCATGTCATATTTGTATCATGAAGTCTGAACCCGTAGGTATACCGCGTGAATTTTCTTTGTAAATTATATACTTTGTTCAACTCTAGTCTTGAAAGTCAATATATATAATGTACTATATATATTTCTGAACAGTCAAATTCTATAAATCACTATGAGAACAAACAAACCAAATTTATTGTGTACCTATGTACTTTAAGGCAAGCACGCATGGGTTAATTTAATATTATTCATATAATAATTATAGAAATAATATTAATTTTACTCCAAAATAGCATACAATGGAAATATTAGGCAATTTCAATGTCTGAACCAGCCAATCCATTGCGGTCAATTTGAATACTAAACATTATTAAACGGGGGATGTTGTGTCCTATTGTAATTTAAATACGTGCATGTCGCGGGGGCCATACGTAGTGTTGCCACATTTTTATACAAGATGTTTCGTGTGTTTAACATACTATTAATACGGTGATACAGATACATTCTTTTCATAACTTGCACATAGATATTTTTTTATTAATCTTAATTTATTTTTACCAAGCATTCCTACAAGTTCACTCCATATTTTTTTATATAAGCGCTATTTGCTACCGAATAGTTCCCATTCCGCGAATAATTATCCTATTTTCCGGGATAAAAAGTTTGTGTGTCTATTTGAATATCAAATTTTAGCAAAATTGTTACCGGCGCTTTTCAGTAAATGCATAACAGACAAAGTTATTTGAGTATTTATGTATCTACATTATAATAAATCTGTAAATGGTTCGAGTTTGTTACATTGCGTTTAAAAATGTGAAAAATTAATAATAATGTTACAACCTGAACGCCGACAATAGACAAATTCACACCTGTAGACATTTTATTACCTTTTCGGCATTTGGACTTCTTTGTTTACGTGTAATTGTAACCTTTTATGGTAGTAATTAGCCAGGTGTGATTCTAGGAAATTCAGTCCACGTGGCCGAGCAGACATATTGTATTTGTACAGTATAATGCCCCAATTGAGAGATGAGGCAGTCGAGCGATAACCACGTGCGAAACAAGACTTGTGTACATTCGGTAATCTATTTAGTGACGGACTTTGGGCGTGTATTTGAATTATGATCTTCTGCATTACGTTTGGACTTATTACGTTCGGTTATATTTGTACCTGTGCTATACGTGTTTGTATAGTTCTAATAAACTCTATAATAATACAAATTATTATAGATTTATTTTAATTCAAGTCCTGCAACTCGTAACAATAATAAATAATCATAATAATAATTCGGACCAGCAGATTCCGAAAATGCAATTTTTCGAATTTTTGTCTGTCTGTCAGTCTGTTAGAGCATTACGTAAAAACTACTGAACGGATTTAAATGATACTCGATACAGAGCTTATTTCCCGGGTCGTAACTTAGGATACTTTTTATCCGGATAAATAACGTCGTTTCCGTGGGATAGACGAAAATAGCAAAAAAGATGGCGCCGCGATCGCATCTTTTTTGGAAACTACTGAACGTATATGAACAAAACTCGACATAGTGCTAGCTTATAACCTGAGTTAACGCTTAGGATACTTTTTATCCCGATAAATAATGTTGTTTCCATGGAATAAACGGATTAACAAAATAGATGGCGCTGCAATCGCATTTTTTAATTCACTAACAAATATATATATACCTACGTTGTCATAAACAACATCTCATTCATTGTATTACTTCAAATCAGGTTGGCTGCGACTCGCCTGTATGTTTCGCTGCGCAGTTGTGTAGACTAACTTTATGGACTTAATTTCTTTGTTATTGTATTGAACTTAGTAACAAGAAACAGTAATGTTGTTGATAAAACACCTAATTAGATTTAGGTATACGTAACATAGAGCTACTACCTAGAGTTTTTTACGGGGAAACTCTAGTAATATTATAATATGGTTTTAACACAAGTTGTTACACATATATAAATATAAAAGCAAGTTGCTTTTATATATAATGTTCAGACAAAACACATAAAATTTTATTTTCATTTCCTTCCTTTTTAAGTATTTCATGAAAAAACACATTCAATATTTTATTCAATTTATTTAATTAAAGAATAGGTAGACCTCTGTTTGTTTCTTCTTGGATATGAATTTCGGTTTTAATAAAATTCCGTAACTATGGAGAGACAAGATTCAATGTAATGATAAATTAACGATTATACGATGTAGCGTATAATTTTTTTTTCATGCTGGGAAATGCATTTCGCACATACCGGGTCCTTTGCTAGGGATTAGACCGTTGGTGATTATGGAGGCTTTCCACTGAGGCAATCCAAACACTAATCAACCGGCTTGTGTGGAGACTCGACTAATCAATACTCCACTAAAACCACCCTCCTCCTATGTGCCCCGCGCTTATGAGTAGGAAAGGCATGAGATTCAGAACGTAGTTACGCCCACACCGATCCTAGCGCACAAGTGCTTGAGAGTGCCCCGGGAGAGGCAAACTCACTTCGTCAACAGGGGTGGAGACTCCTCTGCTCCCTAGATGCTAGACCTGCAGCGGTATTTCAGGGGGGTAGATCATGCGCATACCTGCGCCTTCGGGCTCCCGATTAACGTCGGCGCCCGCGAGACGCATGCGCACTTCCATCTCTCTCCCTATCTCGTTCCGCGGCTTCCTTTTGAGACATTACAGTCTCGCAGAAATTGGCCGCGCCCACCCAGCAATCGTCGCTGTGCAGCATGGCTTGCACCAGATCGCTCAGCGAATCGATCGGTCCTACTAGTGTCTCGAGTTCAAACCTCTGAGGTGCCCATGCTGCGCACTCAACTAGCGTGTGTAACGCGGTGTCTAGCGCGCCACATTGGCGGCATTGGGGTGATGGCAAGCAGCCCGCAATCTGACACAGATACTTATCGAAGCAACCGTGCCCGGTAAGTATCTGTGTCATTCTGAAGGTCAGGGTCCTGCGTTTCCGCAAGAGCCATCGCAACAGCTGCGGTCGAACCGCTTCCACCGTGTCAATGCCAGCAATAGGGTTTTCCAACTCTACTGACCAAGATTGGATCATGGCCGCGGTTTCCCGCGTCCTGATCACCTGGAGTTCGGCCTGGCCATAGACCAGGCCACGGGCGAGCGCATCCTGTCGGGAGCGCCGAACTTTGGCAATCACGTCCGCCTGGAGAGGCCAGGGCGGATCGCCCGCCAAGAGTGTCGACGCCGTCCACGACTCTGTACGGTATCCTCGAATGGTCCTCACCGCCAGGACCCGTTGTGCGCGGCACAACAGAGTTCTATTGTTCATTCATTTATCTCTATGTAACTCTCATAGTATAATCTAATAAATTCCTGTCATTTCAAATCACATAAACTCACACAGACACATTCACACACTTTTACGTACAATATATACATAAGTACATATAAATACACAATAACACACTGCACACCGATCTACACTCAATACATTGTATTTCTTTTATAATCGAATAACTAGTTGTAAGTATATATACCTACATTTTTCCACGGGGAGAGAGAGGCTGGTGATCAGTCACACAGGATTTTTCCTTTTACTGACACCAGGCTCTCACCAATTGCTAGTAATTTAAAACCTTTTTTAGCAATTACTTATGTCATGTTATATTGTGAGAGCAAATAAATAAATATATTATTATTATTATTATTTCACATACATATTTATTTATATTCTTTTTTATGTTTTTTTAATACATATATATATAAAAAATAAACACATATTAAAAAAATATAAAAAGATGACGTCCGTCGGCAGCGGGGCCTAGGGTCCAAACTACCGGTGGTTAAGGCTCCAGAGACAGGAACTTCCTCACAATGCGTGCCGTGCTCAGGAGAACCGCCTTCTGTATCTGGCCCTTCACCCATTTACCGAGCGAGAGCCTCTCTAGGTGTCGGTCGAGGCTCTTCGCTATTAGACCGTTAACAGACACCACTATCGGTACGATGATCGTTGACTCCATATGCCACATGTCAGTAATCTCGTGCGCGAGGTAGGTATTTCGTTAATTTATCAGTTTCAGCTTTTACGAGATTACAGTCATGTGGGATACTTATATCAACAAGCATCGTTCGTCTCGCAGATCGATCTATTATCACAATGTCAGGCTTATTTGCAACAATAGTCCTGTCTGTGATAATAGATCGATCCCAGTAAAGCGTGCTATGACCATTTTCGAGAACTGGCTCAGGGGTATATTTATAATAAGGTACCTCAGTCGCTATCAGACCGTATCGAAGAGCAAGTTGCTGGTGGATAATCCTGGCTACTAGGTTGTGCCTGTGTAAGTACTCGGAGTTAGCAAGACGAGAACAACAGGAAGTAACATGCCTGATGGATTCACCTGGCGATGACATGCCCGACATACGTCGAGCGTGCCGTCCTTCAGGATGTACTTTCTGTAGTTGTTCGTCTTGATAACCTCGTCCATAATTGCACAGACAAACCCTTCGGTTTCCCCAAAGAGGTCACCGTGACGTAGCCAGTTCACCGACGCCGGCAAGTCTATGTCGGCCCCATATAACGCCTGGTAAAACCTGCCGTGCAGCTCCTTGCTCTTCCATACGTCCATCCGCTCGGAGGTACTCAATACCGTAGGTCTGAGCCAGTTCTCTTTTGCAAGAGAGAGCGGGGTGAATCCCTTGTCTACTGACACCATATCTCGATGCATACTTTCGTTAGTTTTCAGAAAATATTCTCGTAGGTTATACACCTCACGGTTGTGTAAGTCTTTAGCATTTAAAAATCCCCGGCCACCACACTTCCGTGGGATGTACAATCTCATCACCGATGATCGTGGATGATGCATTCGATATGATGTCAGCATACAACGGACCCTTCGGTCCAGTGCGTCTAGCTCTGTTTGAGTCCATCTTAGTATACCAAAGGAGTAAGTTAACGAGGGCATGACCCAGCTGTTAAAAGCACGAATCTTGTTACCACCTGAGAGAAGGCAATTTAGTACCTTCCTCAAGCGGCTAAAAATCGTTCTTTTATCAGCTGTTTCACATCCTTGTCAACTATACCCAATGATTGTGATATACCAAGGTATTTGTAGGTCTCATCTTCGGAAAGGGTTTTGAAGCACATGCCCTCGGAGAGCTGCAATCCGTTAGAATTTACAACTCTCTCCCCGCTGCACATACATAACCGCACACTTGTCCACACCAAATTCCATTCCTATAGAGCTGCTAAACGTTTCAGTTAGGTTTAGCAGCTCTAGTAGGTCATGTTTTTTCGATGAGAACAGTTTGAGGTCATCCATGTACAGCAGGTGAGATATGGCTTCACCCCCTCTACGAAGATGAAAGCCTAGCCTTGAATCCTCCAGCAAAGAGCTTAAAGGATTCAAGGCCAGGCAAAACCACAATGGACTCAGGCTATCACCCTGGAAGATCCCTCGCTCTATCTTTATAAGTCCGTCCGAAATAGGTAAGCTACCACCGCCGGGCATGCAGAGTCTAGTGACCCACTGCCCCATACACGCTCCAAGGAAGGCACGTAGAGTTACATCAATTTTATATAACTCCAGTACCCTCATTAGCCACGTATGCGGCACTGAGTCATATGCCTTTTTATAATCTACCCAGGCGGTGCAGAGGTTTTTCCTATTTCGGCGGACTTGTTGATTAATGGTCATATCTATGAGAAGGAGTTCTTTAGTACCACGGGACCCAGGCCTACATCCATTTTGAGTTTTGGCCAAAAGTGTATTATCCACTATATGTTTTATTAATTTTGATTTCAAAATGGATGTAAGCAACTTGTAAATGGTGGGAAGACAAGTTATTGGTCTGTAGTTTTTGGGTTCCGTGGTACTACCAGATTTGTATAGCATTATTATTATTATTATTATTGTGGCGGTGAAGTGCAGTGGACCATACGGGTGCACCGTACAGGGCCATACTCCTAAGGATGCCCATGTAGAGTTTCCTAGTCGTCCCCCCCAGTCCCCCCACGTTGGGAAGAAGCCGAGAGAGGGAGCCTGCGGACCTCACGAGCTTGGGGACTAGCTGCTCAAAATGCGCTTTAAATAGCCATTTCCCATCGAGAATGAGCTCCAGATATTTCATCTGTGGACCTACACGAATATCCACCCCTTGGACTGTAACGGACAAGTCCGCGGGGGATTACGAAACCGCCTATGGAACATGATGGATGGCCTCCGTTTTCGCGGGGGAGACCTTCAAGCCCAGCCTACCTATTCTTCGGACCACGATCGCCAACCCGGCGTTGGCGAGGTCCACGGATTCCGCGAATGACGCAGCGCGTGCCGTGAGTAGGGTATCATCCGCAAAGCAGATTAGCCCTATTCCGGGCAGGACCGGAACACGAAGGATCCAGTCATAACCGACGTTCCAAAGAACCGGCTCGAAGATCGATCCCTGTGGGACGCCGCACGCGACGCGTCGCCGACCTATCTCGCGATTCTCGGACTCGCCGCCCTCCCAAAGGACGTACCTGTCCTGGAGGTACGCGCCCAACAGTCTCGTGAGGTACGGGGGAATTTCGTGTCGGGGCTCCGTGCACACGGATTTCCCTGATCGTCTCGTGAGGGAGGCTGTTAAAGGCGTTCGCTATATCTATCGATACAGCCAGGACAGTATCCTTCGCTTGGACGGCGTCGTCCGTTACACATCGCAGTGTCTCGAAGGTGTCCAACGTGGAGCGCCTCCGCCGAAACCCGAACTGCGTCTGTGCTAGCCCCGGCTCCATAGTATCGAGATGCTTAACGAGGCGTTCCGCTAAGATCTCGAAGACCTTGGCGACCTCGTTAAGCAGCACTGTGGGCCTGTAGGCGGACGGATTGTTGGGAGGACGGCCTCCCTTGGGAATCAGGCATAATCGGCCCTCCCTCCATTGCGACGGGAACTGACCTGCGGGAATACAGGCATCGATCAGTTCCCGCAGCTGGCCGCGTAGGTGTTTAGCGGCCAGGAAGAGGAGCCGACCCGGAACCCCGTCGGGTCCTGGAGCCGTCTTCTTGGCACGAAGCCGGTCCAGGGCGACGTCTAACTCTTCCTCGGTGATGGAGTGAGGCTCCACCTCCGAGGTGTCGGGAATGATTGGACCCATATCGGGGGGAGTGAAGATCCTCGGATCCGGGAAGAGCCCATCGATAACCGACCGGAGGACCTCGGGTTAGAGCGTTTCCGTAACCGTGGAGGTGCAAGGCCGCAACGTGTTGCGGGCCGCACAGTACGGACGCCCTCAAGGGTCCCGGTCTAGTGTCTCGAGGAGCTCCTCCTGAGCCCGGGCTTTCGCTCGCAGAATTGCGATTGAAAGGGCCTTTCTGGCCTCTCTGAACTCCCCCACGAGTCCATTCTCCTCAACATAGTCTGGAGGACGATGCGCTCTGCAGCTTTTGAGCCTGTGGCTGATTCTGCGGACTGCCCTCCGCAGTTCAGCCAGCTCCTCAGTCCACCAATGGACCGATGTAATGTAGCATATAATCGTTAAGTCGGTGCAACCCACGACAACATAATATATGTAGCTGTGGCTTAATTTTTAATGACGTATTCCAATTTGAATTACATAAATAACCCCGAGGTTTTTCTATCTTCTGGCAACATTGGTCATAAGTAAGCCGGCACAGGGTTTATCTGGTGCCCGGCCGGGTTGAGTGAATCCAGGCCATATTTCAGGGTACACACCGCAATTTGCATAATTAACTAACTTCCAAGCGACTTTCGCATCAACCTTCGCTTGAGGACTTATTAGGGTTGACACCTGAGATTACTCCTTTGGATGAACATACTACATTTTTAATTAAGGTATTTTCAGATTCTTATTTCTAAACAATACTCTTGCATAAAAACATACTTGAATTGTGTTATCCACGAATTTTTAAAATTATTTCAAACTTAAGTGAATAAGTGCCGCTGGCTTTCGATTTCGCCGTCATTGCGTAGTGGCGAAGCTAATCTCCAACGCACTAGAAATCAGTCCGGACGTTCCGCGTGCTCAGTGCAAACAACAGAATGAACGTTTCACATCCCTTTCTTCAATATCTCATTAAACTCTAATACAAGCCGTGCTTGCTTTTTGGTGTTAATGTTTGCCATAATTCGAAGACCTATGTGCCACCCGAGAACTTGTTAGTGTGCTCTCTCAGGTGCTGTTTAGCTGCCCCATTGGAAGTGGATTCCGAGGTTAGTGGTGCTTATTACCCTATTGGTTTTTGTGCAAGATTTGGCATATCTCTCACTCCCATCTATTCCCAAAATAAATCTTATAGTTCACTATAAAAAATACTCGAACCAGCGAATCTGTGCGGGATCCGTGATCCAGCATTGCACATACATGGTCACAGGAATAAAGGCAATTCATTTATTCCAGCCGCGACCCCATTTGATGTTGGCTCACTCACAACGGAGAGTGATCTATTCTTGCGGTTCTCTATGCTTTTCGTATTTAATTATTCAATATTTTAAACGCCAAGAAATTTTTATACTGATTTTATCATTATAATAGCTACATACAAAAGTGTGTGTACAACAATAGCCAACCCTACCTCCCTTGCCCGCACCTCATTTTGTAGTGGCTCATGCTTAGGCGGTTGTTACAGGAGTTTGCGCGGTGTTTTAACATCTCTTTGGTGTTATTAAGTTTCTCATGTATCTATGTTGCTATGTGGGTCAAATGACGGACTGGCGGTCAATGAACCGAATAAAATATGTATTTTGGCTCACAAGAAAAATTAAATTCCATAAAAAAAAATTATAGCTGGAATATATCAGACAGCCTGCCTAATGGATAGTAGCTACCGTCGCCTATGGACATTTGGAACACCAGAGGTGTTTATTATTTAATGCTGAACAATGGTTTTTGAGTCTTGGTAACCCTATCTCCTGTTAATACTTCAGTACACATTCTTCTTCAGCCAATCTCAGTTCACTGCTGGACGTAGGCCTCCCCAAGTACGCGCCACATATCCCGGTCTCCCGTCTTCCTTATCCAGCCCCTGCCGGCGATCTTGCGCAGGTCGTCAGTCCACCGGGCTGGCGGGCGTCCTACGCTACGTTTGCCGAGACGTGTTCTTCACTCCAGGACTCGTTTGCTCCAGCGGCCGTCGGTCCTGCGACAGACGTGACCGGCCCACTGCCACTTCAACTTGCTAATTTTGCGAGCTATTTCGGTTACCTTCGTTCTCTTACGGATGTCCTCATTTCTGATTTTATCCATAAGAGAAACACCTAACATAGCTTGCTCCATAGCCCGTTGAGCGACTTTGAATTTGTGGACCAGTCTCGCTGTCAGTCTCCACGTCTCGGCCCCGTATGTCATGATGGGTAGGACCCACTGCTCGAAGACTTTCGTCTTCAAGCATTGCGAAATGGTTGACGAGAAGACCTGTCAAAGTTTACCGAATGCTGCCCAGCCTAACTGGATCCTCCTATTGGCTTCCCTCTCGAATCCGTGTTTGCCTACCTGGATCTTTTGTCCAAGGTAGACATATTCCTGCACAACCTCAAGAGCGGAACCATCGACGTTTACCGGTCTCGGCATGACATGTTCGTTGAACATGACTTTCGCCTTGTCCAAATTCATGCCGAGACCGACCCGTCGGGAGGCTTCATTCAGGCTGTTTAGCATGTCGGCAAGTTCCTCCAACGTCTCTGCAAAGACGAAAATATCTTCAGCGAAACGTAGGTGGGAGATGCGCTCGCCGTTGATGTTAACGCCCCGTTAATTCCATTCCAGAATTTTGAAGATATCCTCCATCGCGTTGGTGAACAGTTTCGGGTATATGACATCCCCCTGTCTCACCCCGTGACGTAAAGGTATATATTGGCTTCACCCTCCGGTCCTGGATCTGAATGGTCATCGTTGCGGCGTCATACAGACATCTCAACACCTCGATGTATCGCCAATCGATACGACACCTTTGCAGCGACTCTAGAACATCCCAAGTCTCGATGGAGTCGAAGGTTTCCTCGTAGTCCACAAATGCCATACACATTCTTGATGCATGCATATTTCCTTCTCTTTTTGTATCCTAGTATGAGTGTATATCTATCTCTGTCCCCCCAATTATGAGTTACTTCACGAAGATGCCGCCATTGTATCGTCAGATTCGTTTGAGGTATTAAATAGACAGACATATAAGAAATAATAACATTTTTGGCAAGTGCAGTGAGTTGTTGAAACAAACTAAATGGCGGCCGCCCTGAGGTGATTGTTATTGTTTGAGTGATTGACTGAGCTGGTTTCATGATATGTGTAAGATATATACTTCTGAAGCCAAAGGCGGACATAGTATTTGGACATAAGTTTGGGTAAGCCTATCTAATTTGTACTTATCTATTGTTATGTGACAAACATTTACACAACAACAAAAAGCAACAAAATTATACTATTATTATCTTCAGCGGTTTCGTGTGTACGGAATATCCGGGATTTTTTTACTTCGGATCCTCGCATACAAGAGAAGTTAGTTACCTACCCACCCTCTGCCGACCTCGAAGGACTTTTCTGACGTTTTTGAAAATCCCCATAACATGTGATGTGGTTAGTTAAAAGCGACTGGAGCTTATGGATGGAAGAATAATGACAATCTGAGTACGTAAACGTATTTGACTTTATAGTTCTATTTTGTGTTTGCTAAATGTGACTAGTATTGATAAATCATAATTTTAATGGAAGAAGAATACTAACGTAATGTATCATCTGCGATTAATTGTCTAAATTCTGATACTCTGTGAGGAAGATGAAAAAAACTTATGACTTTTAGTATAAATTATCTTAAATAACAAGTTGTTGGTTAAAGATTTATAATAAATCCCTAACAAGTATATACACTAAAAAGAAAACACTTTAAAGTACAACCGGTACAACCCAACGACTAGACCGCTGTCGGTAGGCAGTGTGCCTAGAAGGCTGTCAGCATAACCTCGCTGAATACATACACTAATCCTTTGAGTGAGGTAAGCTCCAGTTTTCCGGTCGCCTGTGGACTCGACCTGTTGTTTTTTAATATTTTTTAAAAGTTTGTGGGCATTAGGCCTCCTCGGACCCGACGTTTCCACCCTAAATGGCTCAAATAAGTACCCTGTTCCAAGATTCACATAATTATTTGCGCTGTTTGAGGTGTTTGGCGTAAGTGGCAGCGCGACTGGCCACAACTTATACAAGGCTTTATAATTTTATTTTTTTCTATTCATTAAACTGTTTTGAATTACAGTTAGGTTAGGTTAAGGTTGTCGTATACTAATTTATTATGTTTTTGGAATAAATGAATTAGTATAGATTTTCTGGAATACCGTGTATGTAATACAAATTAAATTTATTTGTTTGAATGTTTATTTGTCCCATTTCTATAACACTGAATATACGGCGAAAGGACTAACTTAACATAGAATGCTATTTGTTCCTGAAAATTAAGTGAAGAGAGATTTTAGATTGAAAACTTTTGTAGAGAGTAAGAGTACTCGTAGAGAGTGTTGGGATCGAAGTTTGCGTGGAATAATACCTTGTTTAAATTTCAAGATGCTTACTTAATAGCCTACGTCTTCGAATGCCCGTAGGATAAATGGCTATTTGTTTTAACGAAAATTATATTGTTGTTTAAACGTAGGCGGGGGACATTAAATATGTTTTACGTTAGTAAGTATTATTATTGGAACCTAGCTTACACAAGTCCCTGCTACGACAGATTTTAAAAGTGCCCAAGCTTCCATGATTCTCGATAATGATTCTTGCTACGTCAATGGAATGGAATGTGAGTGTCTTAGCCCTTAAGCCACCAGGAATTACATAACGTAATTTTTGGAGAATGGTTGACTTTATTTGATTGTGTTTACTGGAGGAAAATGCTTTTTGTATTTTATTTAAGTGTTTAGTATACAAAAATAATGCTTAATAAATTGAAAAGTGGCTGAAACGTCGGAATAATAAAAATCTTTGATTTTTTTATTTGAACTATTTGTAATTTTATGATAGTCTTCTTTTGTTTACTTATTTATTGGCATACGTTTCTAGTAATTGTGAAGAACAGCCTATTGTACTCGTTTATGGCCGCATGCAGGTATCATTTGCCAGGCGTTACGGATTGAGTACAAGCTGATTCTAGGAAACTATGTCGACGATACGATACGGGCATATTTGCATTTGTGCAGTATAAAATGATGGCCCGATGAAGAGAGGGGGCAGTCCAGCAAGAACCACGATCAAAGCGAGACGTGTGTACATTTGGGAATATATCAGTGACGGACTTTACGCGTTTTAATGAATTACGACCTTCTGCATTACGTTTAGATTTGTTGTGTTCGGTTATATTTGTATCTATGTTATACATGTTTGTATAGTTCTAATAAACTCTATAATCATTCCAACGGCATTTTAATTCGAGTCCTGCACTCGTAACAATATATATATATATATAGTCGTGGTAGCGCAATGGCTAGCGCACGCGTCCTGAACTGAAAGGGCACGGGTTCGAATCCTAGCCGGAACACATGCACCTCTTATGTAGTTTTTCGACGTAATGTGCATATTGTTACAATTACCACGTGCTAACAACGGTGAAGGAAAACATCGCGATGAAACCTGAACATCGAGATAACTGATGTGTCAAACCTGCCAAGCCGCCTCGAACAAGCGTGGCGGGTATACTGTCCGTTCCCCCTATAGTGGGAGGTCCGAGCCCAGCAGTGGGGACGTTTATGGGCTGTTATTATTTATATTATATAATTATATTAGTCCGTACCAATTTCAGACAGTGCCCTGTGAACTACTGTGAACGGGCACTCTAGAACGCGTAGGGTTAATACATAATTGGGATTCATGTCAGTGAGTTTCACCGCAGCCATTTTGTTTCACTTATATTCGCAATGTCGATACAAGTACGCGCCGCGACCACATGGACCGCTTGCTTCAACATTGTAGTAGTTTTCCAAAATCTTTTTATTCTAGTAAAAGTATAATATATATGTTAAGTGCATTTTTAATGAGAATCAGCCTCCACGCTATAATTTGAACGCCCATGTATATTATAATACGTTTTGGCAGTATAGGTCACATTTCGAGTATACTATATCATGAACCCGTTAACCCTCCGTACCCCTTGATGGACTTAATTAATTTTTGACAGGTATTCGTTATGTGAAGGGCCCGTTAGGCCCTCTAATCTATTTTACGATCGATTTGCGTCCAATCCTATTGAGTGCCCGAAGCGGAAGGGTTTATTTGAAACGTTCTTAATATTTTTATTGGGACTCTATTAGTTTTTATTTTATGAAGGTACTAGATCTTTCTACGCGACTTTGATCGGTTCAAATTGTAATCCTGTGGGACTACTACGTTTTCCAGTATTAAAGTATTAGTTATCTTATCTTCGTTGTGTAAAGAGCACACATTTTGCTAACTTGTTATTACAAAATGAAACAAACATATTGTAAGTTTCGTTGCTAATTCTTCACGGATTTGGCCTTCAAAGTCACTTTCATATTCAAATAAAATAATATTTTGTTTCTTAAAATATTGGGGTGCAGTGCAATTCATTTTTCCGATACTTTAGAGAGCCACTTCTAACTTGGTTTAAGTTTTGTATTATGAGGTATTTACATATCTAGATTATTTATTGTTTTTACTATGTTTTAATCTCATATTTTGATTCGTTGTAGAGATCGTTTTTGTGGAAGATCTATCTTGATGTTTGCAGGTATATCAATTATGAATTCAAAATTTATTATTAGTCGCAAATGTTTTAATTGGGTTTCAAATACCGGTTTAAAAGCTGAAGTATTTTGTCATCCGACAATGTACACGTGTTATTGCAAGAAATTCTATATTTCATATTCAACTATTCGTTCGTAAACCTCATTTGTTTGGACAAGGCGTATGCAGAGAGGAGAGCATTGCAACGCAAACATTCGAAACCAACAGGTCGCATCTCACGTCATCCATCTCGCCGCAGTGAGACTGACATAAATCCGGGTCGGCTACGGCACAGTGCCGGGAAATTGGGTATATCCGGCCACCTCCACAACTGCTTGTCACCGCGCACACGTACGAAACGGAATTATTCCTCAGTATTGACACCATTGACGCCCTACTCACGGACTTAAGCCTGGTTCACACAAAACCATGTTCACTCTGGTCGGTATGTGTCGCGGATGGAAGACGTTCAAAAAATTTTCATAACCAATAAAGCCTTTATTTATTCGTGTATACTTTTTTCAAGAGGACTTGTTTGTTAGAGTTCAGTAAAACACGAATTACTGATCCGGGCGACGTCGGCCCGGAAATGATATGACACTATAACGTTGTGGCTTGCACCGTTTTTTAGGTTGCTATATGTTTGTAAAAAAAGCTTAAGTGTTTCGTTAAAAAGCTTATAGGACCACGAATTTAATGAGACATTAGAAAGAAAGAAAAAAATAATTTATTTGACTGGAAAGCAACAACACAAATGCAAACACATAGAATTTATACAATTATATACTTCAATTTAAGAATGTTGTTCGCCGTATTTCCAAACAAACGAGGTTGGAGCTGAGCATAATGCTATGCTGGAGTTTTCTCCAGGACAGCACTGATTTACAGCACCAAACCCAAATCAACTTTTAAACATTATGATCCATCGAATTATATTTTTTCATAAAATTTACAATAAAAACTTTGTAACTTATTGAAAGTAATATTCGCAATTTTTTAGATATTTGATTTTGTGCTGCCTTCAATAGCAGAAAGACTAAAACTAAAAAATATATATTAGTTATTTAAACATAACGTGGCCATTCAATGATTTCGAATGCTGCAGTTAAACTCTTGGAGTCATATAATAAAGTATGATACTTTACGTGAATCAACATAAACGTGATTAATAGTAAAACGACTCTGTGGCACACTGTGTATTGGGAATTAATTTTACTTTGAACAGATGATTATCTTAAACATTGAAATGCACATGAATATTGTTTTAGAATCACGGTTTCGTTATACATATCTCATACCGGCATGAACACTACATGATTTATCAAAATTGCATCGCTGTGTTTTCGCCTTGTTCATCTAGACAAGCCCTTACTTTATTAGGTTACGATACAAACAGTGTTTGGGATTGTTTTCGTTGTTGCCCACTGATAGTGGTGGATTATGGAGATCGAGACAAAACAGTCCGGGCCCGGTGGGCCGATAATTGATCTGATTGTCAAGGGTTCGGAGTGATAAACAATCATAGTCTTAGTTTACATTAGCACAATTAAAGCTTGTATCTTATAGGGTTATTATTATAAATATAAAGTATCACACAGTTAAAGTTGACAATACGCTATATACTCTCGTATATTTACATATAGTTCTGTCTTGTGATGGTATAGTCTCCGGCGCCGATTCTTCAGCGGTCACCTTGGCCTACGCACAGTCAAATTTCGGCTATTTTTCAAAGTATGAAGTATTGTCCTAAGGGACAATAGATAGAATATAAGACAAAGGGCAAAAACATAATATTGTTTATATGTCGACAAATCGCATCAAATTGAGAGTTTTTTTAATGTTTTGGCTATAATATTGGCAAAAATGTGTGCGGTACAGGAAAATTGCGTCTTTGTTTCGGAGGCCAATTCACACTGGCGGTTTATGAGTAAATAACAGATGATAATCAAGTGATGATTAAGGCAGGCCGCATTGTCAACGCATAATATATTTTTTGGAATACAGGATTTATTACAAATGTATAAATATTAAAGCAATGCACAGATATAAACAAAAGGAATTTAAATTGTTGCACCCAAATTTTCAAACAACGATAATAAATTTTAATCTTTCGTTTACATTTTTATAATGCAAAAACAAATTGTTTACATTAGATGATGAGCCCCTGTAACTCGCGTTTATTACTTTAACAAATCATTGTAGACAGGTGTCAAATAATTTTCACTACACAGGACACATTTTATTTTGGGACACGTTTTGGACTGCGTAAGAATTTATTTCACTGCGATCGGGGGAGTTGACGAGCGTACAATATATCTTGGGGTTGTTTAAATTTTGTTATAGATTAAAATATTTTAATTTGGAAAAGTATCTACGTACAATTCTTTGTTTACGTTAAATTTTAAATTGAAGATATTTAGACAACATAAGAACTTGATATTATTTTCTACACAGATTAGTAATTATTTTTTACATTTTAATTATTTATAGTCAGTAATATTAACATGATAGTTAGTTAACCTGAACAAGCTGTCAGGCAATCATAATGCTGTAAATTTGTATAAGCATATATTTTATAATAACTCTTAAATTATTTATTAATAATAAGTACCATAATTTCTGATATATAGTAATTTCACCTTTTATTTTGTGCAGAAACGGAAAAGAAACTAACTACTGCGGTCGGGCGGCCTGTCGTAAGAGGCGACAAAACAACCCACAGCCAGGTAGGGCCTTTGCCCGACTGGATGGCTTCCACCCCTGGTCTAGAGTATGCCGCCATAACAACTTTGAGTTGTGTTCCGGCATCAGTGGCCAGGTTCCAGTTTCTCCTTTAAGGCCGGCAGCGCATTGGTAGCACCACTGGTATTGGCGATGTCCATAGGCGACGGTAACCACTTTCTATCACAGTTGGGACTGTGTGCTGAGCTTCAGCAACAAATCAAAGAAAACTTTATGTAGTTTTTTAGTTTTATTCCTATTTTCATTTTAAATTTCTTACTGCGAAATTAAAGTAATCTAATGCTTTTCTTTTAATTAATGAGCTATTTACTGCTACAATTAATATATTGTACACTATAAGTTTGTATGAATTAACTAAAATATTTAAGAGGTTCGTATCATTGCAGAAACTTTATTTTGTTTTTCTAAGAATAAACAGTTTTTGTGATACCATGCTTGATAAGGGTTTATATAATGCAAAAAACCTTTAATTTTTCATACCGATACAGAGACGGACGCTTTGGTGCAAAATCCGTAACAAAAGCAAGCGGCTGTTGAATATTTAAAGCGACGTATCAAAGTGAGTGCAATTTATGAAAACAACGTGGGTGTGAGCCACGCATGCCTATGCGATCATTTAGTTATTCCATTACCCTCTTCTGTTGTATTAGCGTTTGTTCATGTGTAAAAGAATCATCAAATTTGCTTCACGAAGGCGGAAGAGAAAATTAAAAGCTGCGCCTTGTACATAAGTTTTGGCTAGAAATCCAGTTTCTTGGATTATTCTTTGCGCATCATATTTTAACAACCATTCCTTTTTTGTATGGTGTAGAAAAATACACTTTACGTTGGTATTTCTCACCGACTACGTAATGATATGTGGAGACTCGCTGCAACTGGGGTGAGAAAGCGTTTCCAGTGGGTAGTTCTTAGCTAGAATAGGCATGGGCCTATTCTAGCTAAGAACTACCCACTAGAACTCCTCCTGTTCCTTCCTTGTCCACTGAAAGGCTGTGGAAATGAATTCGTTCAACCAGAATGCAGAATAAAGATCATAGCTTATTAAAACCACCAGGCATCAAATAATCACCGGATCGTTTCGCTCGCAAACTATCCGTGCGCGACAGAGCTATTAGGTGACATTTCGCCGTGCGGAGCTATTCACGCAAAGACTTAGTACATGGTGCATGGATCACGGGACGTTAACTCGTTGACAATGTGGCGCCCACCCGTGGACGGCGATTATTGGCGCCGACACTAATGAGCTATGAGCTTAAAGCTAGACGATTCATTTCTGGCTTTCAATTTAAACGAATCAAAGTGATCTATATAAAAATGCATTATACAATGTCGTTGAAAACCGTCCTGCCTGTTAGTTCAGTGCCTTTCAACGAAATTGATTCAATTTAATTGATCCGTCTATAGTCGTGCTTGTCTAATTCAAGCCCCTTCCATTAAAGCTGTTTTATATTAAACCAGCTACTGACTCCAAATAAGAAGGAAGCCAGTGCCTGACTTCATATCGGCATCGTGCAAATTGATTTGAAGTCAGTCCGCTCCCCAAGTCAGTAGCTGGATCTATGTAAATCAGCCTTTAGAAACAAAATAATAGAACGGAAAACGCTGTCCCAACCATCACTTCTCCACAAAAAATTATCTCGTAAAACCGACATCATTACATTAACTAATCATAATGCAACTTGGCTTCCAAATATTTTTTCGTTGGTACACGAAAGACAATAGAACACGCCCAGTCCATAATAAATCACAATGTGATTAATGAGGCGTGCGACAGCGGTCCAGTTAACTAATCATATCACGAGGTGTCTGATGCACGCCGGTTTCTTTGGAGTTGCCCTATTGTTGTTATTGTGTGCACTTTGGACGGACAGACAATTTGCTTTTTTGTCAACGAAAGGGTAGGAAATTTTAAGGAACCTTTAACGTAAGGGTAGTTATAAATAAAATATGTGTGAGATGCTATAACGTTCAATTTATTGCGAACTGTAATTTTCGTGTACATTTAATGAAAACGTCTACGTGTGTATTCCTCAAAATTTATTGATCAATTGAAATTATGTTGCTTTGAAATCATAGGGTACGCACGCACCTTGCACCAACCTATAGTTTTTCTTTCGATAACTTATATGAGCCGCGCACCAGTAAGACACTCTCACATCTTCTATTATTGATTAATTAAAGTTTTACACATGCCGCGGAGCGGTGGATTAATTTTGAGCTCTTATGGTTTGTGAGTTGAACTTTGTATGTACTTTAGCGTGCGTAGCGCATGATTGCAATGCGTCTTTTATGGTAACGGAAGAGAGGTGGTTAGGAGGGAACGATTTTGAATAAGGAATGGGACGGACCTAATGAATGGAATGATTTTAGAATCGCGCTGCAAGAATAAACATGCGTTATTCTATCGCATGTGGAGCGCACTGGCATTAAGATCCAAATCTTGCAACTATGTGATAGTATTATTGTTCCTCGATAAAAAGTCTTAGTGCGTGCTTCGCCTAAGGGTTTCAATAATAGTGTGCATATCCGATAAAAAAAAATTGCATGTTATAGATAACGCCTCTTTGCTTCGTTAATGTGTTATTTCGAAAATTGTTATTTTAGAAATCAGTTTTTTAACTATCAAAAAACAATAGTATAGTTATAAATAACTTCTTTTGTTAACGTTAATTTATAATGTGTTTTAAATAATACCACATTAGTATTAGTTTCGATACAATCATTATTTAAAAGTAACATAAACTTCTAAAATTTTCAATATAACATATTATCGTATCAAAGACGCGATATATTGTGCGGCAAAATGATATCGTAGTACGCACTCAGCCTTATAAAAATATTTTTAATTGCCATATATTATTAGTACTTAGGCACATATTGGTAATTAAGTAAGAATTTGTCTTTCGTCAAAAGATAATATTAATTTTAAAACTGAATGTAATCAGGTACAGACACGTGAAAATCGCTGTCTTCACACACGCAATACCTAGATTAGAGAAAACTAAGCTTTCAGACAAACCTTAAAACAAATTAAAACAATTTACAATTTATTATTTCTTAAGTGGTAAATTGTGTTATAAATGCAACTTAGTTTTGTTTTACTTTTATGAACACTTAGGGTAGAAAATTGTTTCTTTGTACAATGACAGCGCTTTAAGTTAGCGTAATAGGATTACTAGATCTTCTTATGTTTGTGGAATTTAGAGACAACAGTTTATCTTTTATTCTAATGTTGGAATTCTGAATATTTATGAGAAAATCGTTTTCAAAATGGGGTCATGTTTTCGTCACGTTTATCGGTATTTGTGTGGCACAGTTGTTTTTCACAGAAACTACTGGATTTTTTAAGTAAAACTTTTTTAGAACCGTTGTGATTTGAAACTTCATGAAACAAAAAAGCGACATTAAAATGAGATAAACACCTAAATCTATAGTATAGGATTAGTCCTAAGACTCATACAGATAAGAGTTGGAAATGTTTTGAAATATGTCGTAAATACTTCAAATTTTGTGTTTTTAAGCTTAAATATATTATAACGATATAATATATTAGGTTGGGGAAAAAGTTTCTTCGCATTTTATATAACAATTCAAAAGGTTTTTTTATAAAGTTTATTTACATTTGACTAAAGTATGTAGGTGCCATTTTGTTGGATAACTTTTTGCCATCTTGTAGGCAGGGACGTGATCCCATTGCTATAAAACATTTTGGGGCTTCTGATCAAAAAACTGCGACAAGTGGTTTTGGCAGTCCTCTCGTGATGTTAACCTGACACTGCCTAAGGAATCCCGCAGAGACCGAAACAGGTGAAAATCTGAAGGTGCAAGGTCAGGACTATACGGCGGATGCATTAACACCTCCCAGCCAAACTCTCGTAATTTTTGCTGAGTGGCTAAAGATGTGTGAGGTCTAGCGTTATCATGGTGAAAAACCACACCCTTTTTGTTGATTAATTCCGGCCGCTTTCTCTCAACTTTTTGCTTTAATCTCATCAGTTGTTCGCAGTACAGTTCAGAATCGATGGTCCTGCCTGGCGGTAACAGCTCATAATGAATAATACCCTTCCAATCCCACCATACACACAGCATCACCTTGTTGCGAGTTAACCCGGGCTTCGCCACAGTCTGTGATGACTGACCGGCCTTTGACCACGATCTTTTTCGCACGTTCTTGTCGTACGTGATCCACTTTTCATCACCAGTTATCAGCTTCTTCAAAAATGGTTCGGTTTCATTACGTCGTAATAAAGAATCACAAATGAGTACACGGTTCATAAGGTTTCTTTCAGTGAGCTCAGGAGGCTTCCAAATATCGAGCTTTTTTGTGTACCCAGCTTTTTTCAAATGCGCCAAAGCCGTTTTGTGGTCAATTCCCAGTTCTCCATCTACATCGTAACTACTAATATGCCGATCTTGCTCCACTTTTTCAAAAATGGTATCAATTTGGTCCGTAACAGGGCGACCAGAGCGACGTGCATCTTTGATATCAAAATTTCCGGATTAAAAACGCTTAAACCAAATTTGCGCTACTGTCACAGATACTGCATTAGGTCCATAAACATTACAAATTTTTTTCGCGGCTTGTGTTGCATTTTTACCTTTTTTGTAGTAAAATTTTAAAATGTATCGCATTTCTTCATTAGATTCACTCATTTTAACAATAAGAAAAACAAATGAAATCACACATTTTCCTAATTTGAATTTGGAATTGTCTTCTTTAAAATTAAAACTTCTTAATGATACCAAAACCAGCCAGATACAAATGGTATATATAGCCAAAGAGATCTTATTACAAGTTCATACATACTATATGCGAAAAGACTTTTTCCCCAACCTATTATGAAAAGTGATGTCACGACTGCAGACACACAGACAATTTTTTTCGAACAGTCCTATCAAGAATATGTAGTGTATTTCACGCTACATAATTGTGTAGTTAAACTAAGAAACGATAAAATAGGGATGGCTGCCTTTTTTATTGCATGGGTTCAGCAGATAGGCAGACGGCCCACTTGATAGAAAGCAGTTACCATCGCGTATGGACATTTGTGACCCCAAAGGTGCTACCAATGTGCTATCACTTTCTAAAAGAAGTCTAGGCCCTGGCCACCAATGTCAGAATAGAGCTCAAGATGGTTATGGCGGTATACTCTAGACCAGGGATGATAGCCATCCAGACAGGCAAAAACCCTATCACCTGACTGTGGGTTGTTTTGTCGTCTCTTACGACGGGCCGCCCGACCGCAAGGAATTATATTCTTTCTCCGTTCCTGCCCGGATACACATCCGCCTCACATGTGAGTTGGATTATTTTTTCAATGTATACACACATTATACATTGGTGCGATTTTGGTAAATAATAAAACGTCAGAAAGCAAAAGAAAAATCACACGTGGCGCCATCTAGTCAAGTAGCATTTGGGAGTATTTCAGAGTTCCCGTTTTTATTGGGTCATTATTATTTTCAGTATTCTTGCATACTTTAAGATAGTTTTATTTCTTGAATACTTTTAATGACGAATAAAAGTTGACGGGTTGTCTGGAAGAGATCGCTTCTTAGCGACAAGACCGCCCATTGTGCACATTTAGAATATTTTTAGACTATAAGATTTTCTGTAATGGTGTACAATAAAGTGTTATCTATCTATCTATCTATCTAAAAGTTATTTTTAAACGCCTTCAAAAAGGAGGAGTTTCTGTATTTGTCTGTATGTTAATTTAATTTTTTATGTTCGTTACTCGATATCTCCGTCAATTGTGAACCAATTTACAAATTTTTTTCTTTTAATCGAAATGTTATACCGCCGAATTGGTTCCACTGTCACCATGTCATGATCTTTTGAGTGGATGACTTCTTCGTAACACGATATCTCCGTAAATTCTAAACCGATTTTCAAATTTTTTTGTTAACTCGTAAGTTTAGACTTCTAAGGTGGTGGGTGCCATGGTCATCAAGTCAGGATCTGATCTTATATTTTGTAATTTTTTGTTGTTCTTTTATGTTTTACTTGGCACCGATTTCAAGATGTTGTAGAAAGAAGTCGGTTAAATATTTATTTTTAGTTTTTAATGTGAAGTCGGTTTTGTTTTTGTTAAAATATTGTTCATTTCAAATGAATATATAGCTATAGAACACAGACAAAAAAGTTACGATAAAGAGTTAATTAGAAAAGGCGTGGTTTTGAGTTTAGACATTCGTGGGCTAAGCATCGGTCGACGTGATGGCAAAAAAACATTCCATCATAAGCCAACCGTCGAACCGCACATGTCCTACTTCTGATGGCAATTGTTAATTTATAAGAACTCTTAACTCTAGTTTAGCCTCCAATTGCGACTTTATCTGCGTTTATGACATTTCTTTTTAAAGTTCGCCAGTCATTTTTGCATAAATGATATCCTTATGTAGTCTAATACTAATTTAATGCAAACGCTGGTCACTACCTTAACATTATTCAATTTAGGGATGTATTTCATGACCACCCATATGGGTGGAGGAGATAGATGAAATGCTCCTCCGTCATAAAGAGGTCTTTCAGCCGAGGCTAGTGTTTTGCCTGGCAGGCCTAGGCCCAGCGTTTGTTGTTGAGATTTTGTGTATATTCTTTGTATGTGTCAGTTTTTTTGCGTCGTGTACAATTTTTCACAGCGCCATCTATTAGCTTTGTAAGTGTTCCACTATAGCGACAAGCTTTAGAAGTCTGGCTAAATACTAATTTCTCTCAAGAATATCTTAAATTTAGTTTCATAATTATTTTTTGTTCTGAACTATTAGTTTTTTTTTTGTAGTTAAAAAGGCTAATAGTAATCTATATTTTTGAAGCAAATTCAAGAATACTTTCAACAAAACTTTGTTTAATCATCATCTGTCGTATAGTTTTTGATATATGGGATGTTTTCGATTTTAAGTTTTTTTTAAAGGTTCCGTAGCCAAAGGACAAAATTAATCAATTGTCGTTTGTCATCTTAACGTAACCGTTCATTGGGCCTAGACTGACACGCACTTGACCGATTTTTATTATATTTGCAAATATAACCTAATTTAGATAATGCAGCAATTGTTCTCATTTGTTTTAAGCTGAGTGTGTTAATTTTAGCTCGCTGTTAATTTGAAAGATGAGACTCGCCAGAAATATTTTCGCTGAAGCCAAAAGTTGAGTGGGTGTCTAAAATAAATTGTTTATGTTTAAAATAGGCTTGTGGGTAATTGAATCAGTATTTAAAAAGCAGATACTTTACAGATACATAAATAAATATCCGCAATTAAACATGCCTGTTACGCCCGAGATGGCCACCGAAGATCAATGAATGGCCAATTTAGCTGCAGCAGTAGCCAACGCACAGCCGTCGAAGGTCATCGTACAATGCAAATCGGCCAACGAGCTAATAAGACATGACCACACGGAGAAGGCTTTAACGGCTCCAAATCCAATTACCAGAGAGTACCTGCCCATCAAGTTTTTTTTATCGCAGACTTCAGCAGACAGGCAGACGGCCCACCCGATGGAAAGCGGTTATCGTCGCCTATAGACATTTGTAACACCAACGGTGCTTCAAATGCGCTGCTGCTCACTTAAGGGAGCTGCCGTTATGCTATACATTATACGTTATGTTATATATTATACGTTATGTTATAGCTGTTATGCCGGAACACAATTCAAGGTTGTTATGACGGCATACTCTAGACCAGGGGTGGTAGCCATCCAGTCAGGCAAATACCCTCCCACCTGGATGTGGGTTGTTTTGTCGCTCCTTGTGACAAGCCGCCCGGCCGCAGAAAATTTTATTCTTTTTCCGTTCCTACACGGATGAAAGTTGCAGCCGGGACAAGAAGATCTATTCTCGGGACTCCGACCTCCCGAATGCCTCAAATGGACACAAAGGAACAATACCCTGGATAATCGTCATACCTTTGTTAAGGGTAACAAAACGGATAATTCTAGGGCTGATCTTAGTAAAAACTACATCAGAGTAAATAACCAAAAGTTCGTTTTCCGAATTCACTTGGTTAAAAATAAATAAAAATGTTTATTTAAAGTTTATGTTAAAGATTGATTAGCTAATAAAATGATTAAGTTTGTTTAACGACTAAAAGTTGTTTTATAACACATGTCGGAGATGGATTACTGGTTACTGTTCAGCTGTTCCCCCTTGATTAGCAATCGAATAATTTCCATCCGAATTTATATTTATTCTTTACAGCTGTCATCCCCTGTTAATATGCATTCGGTATCAGGGTGTCATTACGTTAGCTCAAAGCGCTCTACATTCAGTAGTCATTAGTTTGATAGGCGCGTACTCTGTCCGATTGCTTGCCGTTAATTCGGTGTCGATTTCGTGAAAACTGAACGTGACTAATTTATAAACCGGCTGATATAAAGCCGCGCTTAGTTCAATTCTTTTCACTTTAAATACAACTGTTCGAAATTTAATTAAACACTTTTGTAGCATGGAGGTTTTATCCAGTAGCACCAACGTGACAGAAAGAATTCGCTAATATCTTACCTAAAACTTTTTATTTGCACTGCGAGTCTTTATTTCTTGTAAGGGTTCGTTCTGTTCTTATGAAACAAACATTGTGACGAAACGTTGACGTACCACTTTAACACAGTAGAGCCATGCTGGAATCATTATCTTGATTACAGCTCCAAGGATTGTCTCGATCGGTATGATACTACGATCTAATACAATATGGGCGTGAAACGGTCAGCCTTGAGTTACCGTACTTCGCACGATGAATGAGAGTTCCGATAGTCCGCTTCGGTCCCCCTATTTATCTTCTGTCTCTCATCCCCGTATTCCATTTCATTATCCTATCGCATCTATTTCATTCTTCTTGTCTGGTCTCTCTGTCCTATCTTCTTTATCGCATCGTTTTTGTTTTTCAGTCCCATCATAAAGGCTGGCAACGCGTCAGCTTCGGCCTTGGTGTTGCAAATGTCTATAGGCGACGGTAATCACTTTCCATCAAGTGGGCTGTTTGCCTACTTCGCAGCTTCGCAATAAAAAGTCGTCAACAAGTGTTGGAAAAACGTAGTGATTTTTTGTATGTCTATCTATAGGTTCGCGTTTGACCGCTGTCTCACCTGATGTTGAGTGACGACGCAGAGTAGGATGGAGCACGCTAACTTATAAGATACCTATTTACTTGTGACTTGAAGACCCCTAGATTGTATTTGCTGCGTCTGGTTGTCCGATGGTAATACGGGAATGGGATCGTCCTTTTGCTAGAAATAATACAATAATAGGACTTTTAGGGGTTAAATTTATATTATACACACAATAGGTAGGCGAGATACCCAGTTCAGTAGCTCTAGACAGTGGTAGCTGTATCAAGCATTTTAAAATTCAGTGTTCAAACATGAAAGGTTCACACATATGCCCGTTAAGTTTATAAAGGCCTTTTGGGAGGTCGCCTGAGGCAGTTCTCGTGAGAAATAAGATAACAGAGATAAGCTTTGATATGTCTAATGTCGATGAGAAAGGGCTCTGTGTATACTAACCTTTATGTATATGTGGGTGGCTCCTATTTCTGTTTTATTAACATCCTTTTTACAAATGATTTAACATTTAGTTAATTACTTGGCCTGGATATCAAACCTTTTATTAATTGATATTGTGCTATGCCTTCTAGGTTTGTTTGCCTAACAATCACATTTTGTAGTTATATACCCATATGTGTAATGAATAATCCAGATTTAATATTTTCAAGTAAAAACTAAAAGAATTAAGTGAGAAATAATATATATTATATGAAATGTGATGTCACGACTGCAGACACACAGACAATTTTTTTCGAACAGTCCTATCAAGAATATGTAGTGTATTTGACGCTACATAATTGTGTAGTTAAACTAAGAAACGATAAAATAGGGATGGCCGCCTTTTTTATTGCATGGGTTCAGCAGATAGGCAGACGGCCCACTTGATAGAAAGCAGTTACCATCGCGTATGGACATTTGTGATCCCAAAAGGTGCTACCAATGTGCTATTACTTTCTAAAAGAAGTCTAGGCCCTGGCCACCAATGTCAGAATAGAGCTCAAGATGGTTATGGCGGTATACTCTAGACCAGGGATGATAGCCATCCAGACAGGCAAATACCCTATCACCTGACTGTGGGTTGTTTTTTTTCTTTTTACTTTTCCCCAACCTATTACGTAAAAGCAACTTTATCAGTTTTCCCAAAATTTCTTTCCCCTTGTCTACGGGACACTATTTCTGCATTTTTTTTTAGATTGTCTGTTTGGCGATTTGTCTGTTTGTTCGGGGTTTAAGTAAAAAGTACGGGGCCGATTTCGATATGGTTTTCGCTGATCGACAGCTAATTCTTAGAATTAAAATCTGCACTGCTTTTTATCCCGGGAAACCCGCGGGATTTTTCCATGAATAATTTAAATTAATCACATTAAAAAAAACTAATTCCAATGTAATTTTTTCTCTGGTCGTTAGTAAATTTTATGTAATAAAATGTGTGATATTTTTTATTTCGAGAATCCCGCGGGAATTTTCTTGGGAGCGGTTTGTAGTTGTTCGGCTGCATAACAATTACTTTATTCCGACAGTTTTCACTAAAACGATAGCTTACATTCCCTTTTAAGTGCTATCGGACTTTGTGTCTCTGGAATCCCGCGGGAATTTCAAGTCAAGCGTGGATGAAGTCGAGGGCATATCCTAGTAAGTTATAAATACATTAATAATGAACACTGGATTTTGTATACATGTTTTTTTTATATACTGACAAATAAGCAGTACTGTGTCGCATCTAGAAAAAACCTAAAACGACAATGGATACTGTTTTAACACGTGTTAAAGCTATTAATTTTTTTATTTCTTCCATTGCGAAGCTAGCAAACAGGCAGACGGGCCAGCTAATGGAAGTTTACCTTCCAATAGGTTTACAACACCAAGGGCGAAGAAGTCAACGTTGCCAGTCTTTATTCGTGTCATTTTCGTTATATCGTAGAAACTTCACAGCAAGGGTATAATAGAGTTCAACAAACAACGTTTCTATCTATGATAGAAATTATCGAAGACATCGGAACCCATTTCGAATTCAAGTAATCATATTACGCTCATTTATTAATGTTACGCCAAGACCGATTCGATTAGATTTCTGATATATAATATATAGCCCCAAGTAATCATACGAAAACTCCCCAGAGTTGGGGAATCATAATTTTAAATAAGCTACTTATAAAGTCCGTTCATATCTCGTATGCATACCATACGAGTTTTCTGACACCCGCTCAATTTACATCATAAACAGCGGGGTTAACTCTGTTTTGTCAACCGACGCTGATATTTGTTATGTAATCATGAAACTTTGATTTTGATTGGAAATTATTAGGACTTCATTGCGTATTTAAAATCAAAGTTCGATTAATGACGACGGCACGAAACCGGTTGGAATATACTTGTTCCTTGAAAGATTGAATACCCACTTATGTGGGATGCGACTTTTTTTCTTTTTATTGAAGCAGGGGGAATACATTTCATACATAACCGGGCCCTTTGTGGGGGTTAGACCTTACTTGGGCCTGTGTGGATTCGTTCCACCTGTGATGGAATCACGGGAGAAGATTCTGCGCATATCTGCGCCTCCGGATACCGGACTGACGTCGGCGCCCGTGAGTTGCATGCGCACCTCTCTCCCTCAATCGTTCGGCAGCTTCCTGGCGAGACATTACTGCCTCGCAGAAAGACGATGCCGCCGCCCAGTAATTTTCGCCGTGCAGCATAGCTTCGACCAAACTACCCAACGAATTGATCTGCCCTACTAAGGCCTCGTGCTCGAACATCTGAGGTGCCCATGCAACGCATTCGAGCTGCGTATGGAACGCAGTGTCTAGTGCGTCGTACTCGCGGCATTGGGGGGAAGGCAAACATCCGACAATCTGATGTAGATACTTATTAAAGCACCCGTACACGGTAAGTATCTGCGTTACCCTGACGGTCAGGGTCCCGCGTTTCCGCGTGACCCATCGCAACAGGTCTAGGTGCACGGTCTCCACTGTATCAACGCCGGCCTCAGGAGACTAAATCTCTCGACCAGGTCTGGATCATGGTCGTGGTTTCCCGCGTCCTGACCGCCTCTAATTCTGACCGGCATTAAACCAGGCCCCTAGCAAGGGCATCCTGTCGGTAGCGACGAACTTTGGCAAGCACGTCCGCCTGAAGAGGCCAAGGCAGATCGCCTATCAAGAGTGTTGCCGCCGTCCACGACACTACGATACCCCCGTATGGACCTCACCACCAGGATCCGCTGAACTCTCCACAGCAGAGTCCTATTGTGGTGATGGAGTGCATGGTTCCATACGGGTGCACCATACAATGCCATACTCCGAAGGATGTCGGAATAAAGCGTCCAGTCGTCCCATCTGGTCCCCCCACGTTGGGGAGAAGTCGGGTGAGGGCGCCTGTGGACCTAACCAGTTGTCAACTACTGAGACAGGGCTGACAACGTTACCTCATCAACTGAAGATCTCTTAGGGTTTAAGTATACAACACCGAGTCCGTGGGGTCCTATCAGTACAGTAGTAAATCAGTAAAGGATTTTATTTAAAGCAATCTGTAAGAAACGATCAGCAGTGTAGTTCATCCATACTACTATAACATTGTAAAAGCGAAAAACATCATGTATAATCATAAAAATGTATTAAGTGGTAGGCAATTTCTTTCTAACCCTATTAAGAAGTTACCAAAAACCCTTTTACCTTCAGCTAGTTAACGAATGTTTTAATAAGTTTCCTGAGAATAATCCAATCATAGATAAAAGTTAAGCATTCATTATTAACTTTTAATATGAATTTTGATGTGAGATTTCCAAGAGAACCTTTCAACTTTGATTTCTGAACTTTCGGGTCCAAAGGTTGTAGGGTGTAAGGTATGTTAGATGACGATGTTATTTATAGTGTAATGAAGCCAAGATAAATCTAACGAGATTGAAGCTACGCTGGATTGGATGAAGATGAGATATTAGGTTGGGGAAAAAGTTTCTTCGCATTTTATATAAAAATTCAAAAGGTTTTTTTATAAAGTTTATTTATATTTGACTAAAGTATGTAGGTGCCATTTTATTGTATAACTTTTTGCCATCTTGTATGTAGGGACGTGATCCCATTGCTATACAATTTTTTGGGCTTCTGATCAAAAAACTGCGACAAGTGGTTTTGGCAGTCCTCTCGCGATGTTAACCTGACACTGCCTAAGGAATTTTGCAGAGACCGAAACAGGTGAAAATCTGAAGGTTCAAGGTCAGGATTATACGGTGGATGCATTAACACCTCCCAGCCAAACTCTCGTAATTTTTGGTGAGTGGCTAAAGATGTATGAGGTCTATCGTTATCATGGTGAAAAACCACACCCCTTCTGTTGATTAATTCCGGCCGCTTTCTCTCAACTTTTTGCTTCAATCTCATCAGTTGTTCGCATTACAGTTCAGAATCGATGGTCCTGCCTGGCGGTAACAGGTCATAATGAATAATGCCCTTTCAATCCCACCATACACACAGCACCATCTTGTTGCGAGTTAACCGTAGTTTCGCCACAGTCTGTGAAGCCTGACCGGCCTTTGACTACGATCTTTTTCGCACGTTCTTGTCGTACGTGATCCACTTTTCATCACCAGTTATCAGCTTCTTCAAAAATGGTTCGGTTTCATTACGTCGTAATAAAGAATCACAAATGAATACACGGTTCATTAGGTTTCTTTCAGTGAGCTCATGAGGCACACAAATACCGAGCTTTTTTGTGTACCCAGCTTTTTTCAAATGCGCCAAAACCGTTTTGTGGTCAATTCCCAGTTCTCCAGCTACATCGTAACTACTAATATGCCGATCTTGCTCCACTTTTTCAAAAATGGCATCAATTTTGTCCGTATCAGGGCGACCAGAGTGACGTGCAACTTTGATATCAAAATTTCCGGATTGAAAACGCTTAAACCAAATTTGCGCTACTCTCACAGATACTACATTAGGTCCATAAACATTACAAATTTTTTTCGCCGCTTGTGTTGCATTTTTACTTTTTTTGTAGTAAAATTTTAAAATGTATCGAATTTCGTCATTACATTCACTCATTTTAACAATAAGAAAAACAAATGAAAATCACACATTTTCCTAATTTGAATTTGGAATTGTCTTCTTTAAAATTAAAACTTTTTAATGATAACAAAACCAGCCAGATGCAAATGGTATAGCCAAAGAGATCTTATTACAAGTTCATACATACTATATGCGAAAAGACTTTTTCCCCAACCTATTATTTTGATTTTAAAAAAGCAGGAGAGTAAAAGAAAGGACTAAAAAGTGTCCTACACTACGTTTTCCGAGACGCGGTCTCTACTCCAGAACTTATCTTCTCCATCGGTCATGGGTCCTATGATAGACGTGCTCGGCCCATTGTCACTTTTGGTTATTGAAGTGAAACTTCTTTAAAATCGTTGTGATTTGAAACTCGATGAAACAAAAAAGCTACACATTTTTTTAAAAATAAAAACAGTACCTACACGTAAATATTTATTTTTTGGTTTTTAGTGTGAAGTGGGTTTTGTTTTTGTTACAAAAAAAATATTTGTTTAATTTTTAGTTGAGCAAATACTTCAATAGCTTTAGAAATAATATATTAAGCACCTGCAGAAATTGTACAACTGGCACGTGTGTACAAATTTGCCATCTCATTCTTAGGTTTATATGCTTTTCAACAAGCGTTGCTCTCGATTTGCTTGCGATCCACAATTGACGGAGAAATCGAATAAAGAACATACAAAAAAACATACAGTCGAATTGAGAACCTCCTCCTTTTTTTAGGGTCGGTTAAAAAGATAAACACATAAATCTATAGGACTAAAACTGCGACAGAATGAGATACGAGTTTTACATTGTGCAGATTAGAGAGTTAATAAGACCGATGATTAAACAGGTCCGATTTGCGCCGAAATAAAACTGATAATAATATTTTGACTAAGACAGTAAAAATTTAAATTGATATTTAGAAGTTTATTTTGAATTATAATATGTTGTCAAATGTAGGCTAAAGGAATTATATTTATATTAATAACAGTTAGAGAAGAATTATGTGTGAGTATATTCTCTGAAGTTTCACTTCTCCTCTGTGTGAAGTGCACACACATACATTTTTTTATTTTTCCTTTCTTACTTTGGTTCTTTTATAAATTTCATTTCTAGTATTAACCATAAGAGGAGTATCCAAAACAGCAGGATCCCTGTGGATCTCTCTCTGTACTGGTAATTTCTTTACACTAAATATCCGTATATTTGGTGTAAAGAAATTACCATTTCTATGAATTTGCTCCTATAAGCCTTGTTGAAGGTAGAATAAAAGTCGCGGGTCGTAAATCCCAGACTTTATTACAGCGGTTTTCACTTTCGGGCGCCGCTGGTACACGAGTATTGGCAATCGAAAGCAATAAAAAACAAGCACGTCTTTACAATATTTTGTCTTTTTTAGCGTCAGATATCTAATATACGCGTCGCCTACCAGATTTTTGAGCAGAAATATAAAATGTTTATTTTATGTAATCTTACGGTATAGTGGTTGATCTGATTCAAACGTGTATGTGTTTCTGTATATTTTTTTATGTTATTTTTTTGCGGAATACAATAAAGCATATTTCGTGGTCGTATTCTTTTGTTATAAATTTAACGGCTCTATGTGAGCGGATTTAGTTATCTTTGATCTTAATCCACAGATTAATATCAAAATCTCATGAAAGCCTCACTGCTTGACTCGGGCTTCCCCATCTCATATATCCGCCATGCTTGTCTAAGGCGGATTGGGGTGTTTCTTACATCGTTAATAATAGCTATGTATGTTTCTTTAGGAGGTTTTCTCTAACATCTAACCCTTGAGATTTAGCTTTATAAGTTTCAGGTCCGGTTCCTAGTACTTACCGGAAATTTTACACAGGTTATTGGTCCACTTGCTGTATTGCTTCCTTGACTTCGTTTGCGAATGCTTGGGTCTCCAGGCTAACAGCATTAATATCTCAAACATATCATTTGGCAAAACAGCTAGCAACCAGACCATGTAATGTAACTCTGTTTTGTGAGAATTAATTTAAGTGTGTTCCAAAAACAAGCCCTTTAAGGGTTTCGTTTTTGCCTAAGTAGCTAAACAACTCTAAAAAATTCCTGTCATTCTACATACTGAGGCAAGTAAAGACGTGGCCTGTAAAATCTTTACATTTACGATCACAAAGTACACACTCCCTTCACAGAGTTAACATAAACATGTGTTGAATATATAACACGTGACTGAACTCACTTAACTCTTTCAGAGAGAAAATACATCTTAGTATTTGTTTTATTATCGTCTGAGATACTTTTTAACTGCACATCCGTCATGATATATATATGTGTAATAAAGTTTTTACAGTACTTTAAGTGCGGGGTTAATAGCTACCTAAAATGCTACATTGCACTAGAAATATTATCCTAGTAGGTATCTACTAAAAACGATACTACAGTAGGTGAGAAGCGGCTATATTAATTTATAAATTAATAAATAAGTTAATAAATTAATGACTACATTAATTAATTAATGTATTAATACATTAATTAATTATGAGTCGTTTTAGGATTTCAAGTCCGTTTTGTGAAACAATCTATTTCTCCTTATTTGGATAATTATCATCTACGTCTGTGTTCATCAGATAACATTATGTCAGCCTGTCTCTGTATGTTATAGTCATTTTTCTTGAACACTTGCCGATCTATGGATAATTGATAGGAAGTCGTATTATTTGGTACGACACTATTTAATGAATTTGTGATATCGTTGAAAAGACTGTAATGAATGAGTAGCCACCCATGTAATTCAGGTTTGAATGTTTTTTTCAGTCAAGTGGTTATATATCGTGTATGAATTTTTGGACTGAGATCGGTTATTTTGTATTTTTTTTATTGCAGGATTTTAGCAGACAGGCAGACGTCACACTTGATGGAAAGCCGTTACCATCGCCTATAGACTTTTGCAACACCAAAGGTGTTAAAAATGTGCTGCTGCTCTCTTAAAGGTAACTGATCATTAATGCTGGAACTCAACTCAACGTTGTTATGGCCATATACTTTACACCAGGGGTGGTAGCCGTCCAGTCGGGCAAATGCCCTACCACCTGGCTGTGGGTTGTTTTGTCGCCTCTTACGATAGGCCGCCCGGCCGCAGGAAATTGTATTCTTTCTCCGTTCCTGCACGGATAAAAATGTTTTTGATATAGAGAGTATTTTCCGTTAAATATTTTTATTATTGCCAAACGACACAAGAGAAGTTGTACGTGGTCCGACACGAACTTGGCCGATTTTTCTCTTCATTCTAAGAATCAACTTAATTAGCGGACATTCAAATTTGAGACATTTAACAAACCCGGTGGCACTTGTAAGGCGCCCTAGAAATAAGATATGTTCAAACAGTAGATGTTTAACAATTAATATAAAATTTAATATTTAGGGTTCAGGAAATCTTGTTTAGTATGGATTCAGAATTTAAAGTACTTCGTAATTTTAATTTTGAAACGAATATTGTAATGTTTATTTGTGTATATAAATTAACTAATTGTGCCCGCCACTCCGTTTGTGCGGTATTTAGATATTGTATTGATTGTACCTTTTGTAATATCGAAATATAAACCTTGTATGTTCCAACATACAAGATTTAATATAAAGATTACTGTTTAAATATTTAAAATGTTTTTTATAACCCTTTAAGCCGTTTTGGAGCTTATTCGAGATGAACTTTGACAGACTAAGAGTAAAAAATTCTAAATATGAACATGAAAGATCATCGTATAAATATCAGATTTCATTTAAATGTTGACAGTTATTTTGAAATCACAGACACTTCAATTTTAATATTCTATTATTTATTATATTCTCTATTCAGTTTTACAAATAACATTTGTTGCGATGTTTCATGTTTCTTTATTGCTTTGAGAATGTAGCTGCTTTGTATTATACAGTTCGGTAGTAGCTTGTATATCATAATTATATACTTAAGAGCTAGCTGTGCCCGCTACTTCGTCCGCGTGGTATTTTTTTCGCGGACCCCTAAAATAAAGTGGAAAAAGTAGCCTAAGTAACTCCTTATAACATCAGCTATCTGCCAGTAAAAGTCTCGTCAAATTCGGTCCAGCCGTTTCAGAGATTAGCGGGAACAGCCAGACAGACAAAAATTTTTAAAATTGATTTTTTGGTATATGTACCGTATACTTTCATATAAAGTAGCATTTAGTAAAAAGCTTTTATTTTGACATTACAAACAGACATTTCAATTTTATTTATCTGTATAGAAGATATCGGCCGAATGTTTTTGCCAAAATCTAGGAATAATGTCATGTGGCGCCATCTGTTCACCACTGAACGGAAGTTGGGGTACAAATGTTGCAATTTTAAATGTTGTCGGGAAACAGTAGGTACGCATTAAAAAAAAAAACAAGAACTCGCGTGGAAACCGTGCGGAAATAGCAAAAACATAGATACCGTTGTTTCATTTTCATTTGACACAATGTGGTTGGTGTGGAATAGAGGGATAGACAATATTTTATTCCATTCAGTCCCAAGTTGGCCTATAATGATAATTGAAACAAAGATATACTAATTAAGCATTATTTTTTTCTTACTTATATACTTATTTTTTAAGGAAGGAAGGGGTTAAAAGAATAATGCGATACTACGCCAATATAATAATTCTGATCTCATGTTAAAACGAAAGTTGTATAGAGTAAAGCCGCTTGTGGCACCCCCTGTTCTGCTACCGCGCCCGCCGTCTTCCATAACACAGACACAGGGTCTTTGAAAGTGCTGGCGCCGCGAGCCACGCATGCTTTTCGGAGGCGTCGTGAGGCTGCATACCTTACACTATAGGTAATGCCGTCACTGGTAGGTACTTCATATTATGTGAAATGTTGAAATGAAATATACTAAAATGTATACATTCCAGCGATATTCATCAAAATTGTATCTTACCCTATTTCTATTACATTATATGCCTGTTATATAATATTCCGCACCAAACAAAATGTCCTCTCTAGATTAGCAGCATTAAATATTCGAAATACTTGCTACGCGTATAAACTTTAAAAAAAGTTAACCATCAATTTTCAATATACGGGTTCGATAAAAGAAGTACAAACACTTGTGTTAAAGAAAGAAACACCCTCGGCGTGGCCAGCCGTGCGTTATCAATGCCATTGAGCGTTGTTAGAGCACAGTGCTATTAGGGTTGGTCAAAATAGTTTAAGCTAATTTTATTAAATAACTAGCTGATGCCCGCGACTTCGTCCGCGTGGTGCAGTTTTGTAACTATCCCACGGGAACTCTTTAATTTTTCGGGATCAAAAGTATCCTATATGTTGACCAGGCATATAAGCTACCACCATACAAAATTCATTTAAATCGGTCCAGTCGTTTCGGAGATTAGCCGGTACAAACAGACAGACAAACAGAGAAACACAAATTTAAAAAATTTAAAATAGTTCCGTTTCACTTTTCTAAAAACCGAGTCAGGGGGATGCTGACTCGGTTTTTAGATTCTTTTTTCATTGTACGGAAATTCGACCTCTATAGTTTTATTATATGTATAGGTATTAATTCAGAAGTTTTGAGTGACGTTTTCCTAGGCTGTTTTTTTTTATTTTATTGCTGAAGCTCAGCAGACAGGCTGACGGCCCAGCTGTGATTGAAAGCGGTTGCCATAGCAATACCAGTGGTGCTGCCAATGCGCTGCCGACCTTGAAGGGGAAACTGGAACCTGGCCACTGATGTCGGAACACAACTCAAAAGTGGTTACGGCGGCACACTCTTGACCGGGAGTGGTAGCCATCCATACGGGCAAATACCCTTTTTGAATAAAATATATAATATTGCTTAAAAGTGAATAATAATTGTTGTAGTATAGCCACCGTTTTTAACTAGAAATGTGTTCAAAATCTCGAGTATTTTTCAATGAAATTTGCCTATTATACCCTGTCTTAAAAACTTCCTTGTTTGGCGCCAATCAAAGACCTAAAATGTGGCTAAGACTTGCTTAAAAATTATTGTAAAATATGAATATTCATGGATTTAGACAATTGATACGTAAACCATGCCGGAGCCTTAATTAAAAGAAGACAAAGAAATATGAATTCAACGATCGCATATAAAGGCGCTGTTGATTGACTATATATAGTGTGAAGTGCAATAAAAATCTCTTGAATCTAGTGAAGTAGTAATAAAATAAAACCAGCAAGCAATAGTGGCGTCATTTTAATTACGTTCGTTATCTAGGGCGCTTTTGAAAAAGAAAGTGTTGGATAATGTGTAGATTTCCAGCCCTGGCGTAGAACACCTGTATCTCCAACCAACGCAGTGACACAATAAATCAGATAAATACTTTCATTGTTGACTCCGCGCCGTGGCTGTTTGCCATTTACCGCTCGTAAAATTCACACTGCGATCAAAATAATATCCCCTCTTGTAATTTTAACAGCCAACTTAGTGTTTTATGTACTTTGATATTGCTGTAATGGAGTTTGAGTTCAAACATTTTTGAGTTATCTGGGTAATAACTCACGGACGAGTGATAGATCGTTAAAAGTAAATAGGTTTAGGCGGTAAACGAATTTTGAATTTATACGAAAATTGGTCGTAGAGTTATTTTTTATGAAAATTGACGTAAATTTTCTTCGTATTTTAATACGTCCTAACTAGGGGTGGCCAGTCTGGAATGCTGTATGGCAATATGTTTTAACTACGGTTACTGTGGGTTTTATATAGCAATCTCTTAGAACTTTGAGAATTATTTTATTTGATTTCCGAACAAAGAATGCCGATCTGAATTATAATTAGTTATAAGTTATGATTCTTGTACAATAATTAGCTACAATATGAGCGCTACAAGTGCATCCAACTAACTTCGAGGTGGAAATGACTGTTCGTCGTTACGCCCACTCGCTTTTATATCCGAATGATGACAAAACGAGCAGTCGTAATCACAACTACCCTCAAATATTACAATATTAGATAAACTTAGAACAACTTTTACTAACATTACAATACATACATATAATATCCCTATATAAACTCGTTTTTTCTTAACTATTTTACACGTCAGGGTTATATATGTAACACGTAACACAATTTATACAGTATCTTGAAAGTTTTAAATAAGAACTCGTGTTAATTAATAAGGGTCGATTTTTAGACCTCGTTGACCCCCAAAATCAATTTTTTGTTTATATCGACCCCTGGGAAACCGATATCGGCCACTTTGGGAATCCCTGCGTTAGCGTGTTAGATTTTTCCAATCGCCTCGACGACGGTGCATTACCTCTCTCAACGACTTGTTATTTAAAACATTCTTTTAAAACTTCAACCAGTCATAAATTAAAAGTCCTAAGTAGCTTCTTTTCAGTTTCATAAATTTCATGAAATTGTAAAGAAACAAATCCCCAAAAATATATGAAATTGTTGAACTTTTATAACTTACGATAAATAATTATCGCAAAATCGCGTCTTTTTGCTTATTTTTAATTTTCATCCCGACGTTTACTTTGGTATTGAGTGCTAATATATTTTCAGGTAAGTCCCGTTACGTGATAGGTAATTTGTGTTTAATATATAATTTATTAATGATTGGTTTTTCTGATACGCTGTAAATGGAATTTTTAAGAAGTCTTTTAAAAATGACAGTGTTTGCTTTTTGTCAATGGTATGATAAATAGGTCATAGTAGATAATAGTCACAGCTAAACAGCTGTGACTATTAATATTTTTTAACCGCATTTTAAAAAAGCAGGTTTTCACAACCTCGTATAAAATATACCTATATGTTCAGGTTTATTGTTTTTGAACCGATTTCGATATATTTTTGCATTAGATTCAGCATAGCTTCGAAGGGGTCCCATGGAAATTCACTGCTTTTGGAAGACGGACTCCGAAGATGTAGCAGAGAATTCATTAAATTCAAATAAGTCAGATTGAGATATAATACTAAAACAAATAGATACCTAATTATGGATATACTTACCATGTAATACCATAATATAATGAGGGCCTCTGTGGTTGAGCGGGCTAAACCTTTACTAGCCCACTTCGCTGCAATGCAGAGCTTCCGGTTCGATTCTTGGCATGGTAAATTTCGGAAACGTATTTTCTCCGTTATTTACTGTGGTCTGGGAGTCAGGGATCGGCCCTAGAGTATTCCGTTGTATATTACCCATAACATAAGCGTAACTTGCTTAATTTGGGGATATACAATATGTGTGTTTTTTTTTAAAGCCAGCGCTCGTCACTTCCTTTTGATGCTTTTTGATTTTACCTTGCTTTGGTAGTGATTTTAAAATGTTCTTGTATCATTACAGCTGGTTCCAGACCGTCCTAAGGTCGTATGTTCAGTTCATACGTACAATATGCCTTAGACCAAAAATATGTTTAAAATCTCTCTAATAATAGGAACGAATTCGTAATGTATTCCCCATCCCCAACTCATCACTTGAGCATTCACAATGGATACGAAGTTAACATCCATTGTACGTTGTTTTAACAATGAGCTTCTATATTCCTATGTTAAGCCAGAAACTTTAACATAACATTGGAAGTCACACGTATGTTTGTGCAGACTTCGTTGAGTTCAGTTTTAATTAGTAGCTAGTACCTCTTCTGTGGAGAGATAATGTTAGATAAGATCTGTCTGAACAGTTATAGGAGATACCATAAAACATCTATCTATCTGTGTTAGGTCAGATTATTCGCTGAGCACAATTAAGTTTAGTATCAGTTGTTAAATGAATCTTTAAAAGATCTATTTATACAACACGAAAATCTAAAAGGTAAAAAATTAAACCGACTATAAACTTAAAAGCAAGAAATAAATATTTTAACCAACTTCATTCTACAACATCTTGAAATTGGTGCGAAGTGAAACATAAAAGTTACTATGTTTTGCAAATTTGTTGTTGTTTTTTTATGTTTTACTTGGCATCGATTTCAATATGTTGTAGAAAGAAGTTGGTTAAATATTTATTTCTTGCTTATAAGTTTGAAGTCGGTTTTGTTTTGTTTTTATTTTATAAAAATCTTTTGCTTTTTAGTTGAGGACCATCTTAGGAGTAAAAAATCGAATTGAAGTCTCGAATAAAAAAAACAATTGAAATCGGTCCACAATTGACGGAGAAATCGCGTAACATCCATACAAAAAAATTAAGTGCCTTTAGAAAATGTAATACTGGCATGCGTATACAAGCTTTTTTTCGATGAATGTAGGCGCCCTACGTTCTTTAATAAGGGTTTCTCTCGATTCACTCATGGGCCAAAGACATGCCGCCAGAATGGCCTAGCCATGTTCCGGCACGGTAGCCGATGAAGCCTTTTGAAGACAGGTCGAAACAGTTGCATTGTAGTACTTTTACCGACTGGAAAAGTACTAACACTGGTACATCTTGAGACTAGTTGCGGAGGGTAGCGGGATCCGAGGCACGGTTGACCGCTGGCCGACCGCAGTCAGTAGGGGGCCCAAGTAGCGTTCAAGCCACTCGTGAACGGCTGCCCCACCAACTAGCGAAAAATCCCGGGATGCGCCATGGTGCCGGTTGGCGACCGGATGAGAGAGCCCTATGGACATCTTGAGGAGGCTGCGTCCCCGCAGTCTCCAAACTAGTCCTCTATACAGATGTGCTAAGTTGCTATTATCCTTTGGCTTATTATTGCACTGCCTCATTTCACTTCTGTCTTACCTTCTACACACATAACAACTATGAAAAAGAGAAATAAGAGAAACGTTAAACAGCGGTTGCACTCCCTCTCGCTTAAAGTGCACCTCTCTAATATTCGAGGTCTGCACTCCAATCTCGTTGCTGTCCACCATCATCTCGAGACTGAAAAACCCGCTCTTTTATTCCTCTCGGAGACGCAGATAGGTCCGCCGTCCGATGTGGCATATCTTTCATACCCAGGATTCACCTTGGAGCACAATTTTAAGCCACCTGCGGGCGTATGTTTCTATGCCCGTAACGATATCTGCTATCGGCGTCTCCGCAACCTTGAAGACCCCGAATTCTCCGTTATATGGGTTATGATAGATACAGGCATAGAAAAAATCATTTATGCCTGTATGTACAGGTCACACAAAGGTGATCAGGAAACAACCAGGCTCACCGAATACCTCTGTGAGGCGGCTGATGCCGGACAACAGAAATACCCTGCGGCTCAATTAGTGTTACTGGGTGATTTTAATGACCACCACCAGGATTGGCTTTACCCACACTAGTTCATTGATCATGCTGGGAGGGAGACGCGCAAACTAGTATTAGCGTTAAATCTTACCCAGCTGGTCCAAGGAGCGACAAGGGTATCAGACATAGCTGATCAAACAGCCAACTGCTTGGACTTCTTGCTGACAACTGATCCAGACCGATATTCTGTGTCAATATCATCGCCTTTGGGCAGTTCCGACCATTGTCTGGTGAAAGCTGTATCTATGTACCCCCCGCCTCATCTCAGCTCTTGTGCCAACCGGCGAGTATGGCGGTACAACGATAACTGACGTAATATGCCAAAGCAAGGAGTATTTCATTCCATTTTCCGATGGAGTTACATCAGGCAAGGCACAACTGTGGTTTAAGGCTGATTGCAGACGCGCTGAGGCAATCAAGCATCAAGCGTATCTTGCTTGGGTAGATGCCCGTAAACGCAAAGCACGGTTAAGAAGAAAGCATTTAATAAGGCTGCCAAGTCATTCAAAAGGACGTTACAGAAAGCAAGTACACACACAAGGACGTTACACAAACCACATTGGCCGTACTGGGACAAAACTTGCTTCTTACTCTGCTGACAGCAAAGCATTTTGGTCCTTGGCAAAGTCAGTGGAGTCAAACTTCTGGAGCCCCTCACTTCCTCCACTGCTGCGGCCAGATGGTCCGCTGGCCCATACTGCTGCAGATAAAGCGAACTTCTTTGCTTCACTCTTCGCGGAGTCTTCGCGTCTAGACGCTATGGGCACACTACCTCCAAACCTGCCGCAGTGCGTGTTGTGTATGCCAGAAATATGCATTCGTCAGACTGAGGTACGCAAAACGCTCCGCAATGTAGATACAAATAAAGCCAGCGGACCTGATGGAATCTCAGCCAGAGTTTTAAAATCCTGTGCACCAGAGATCTCCCCTGTACTGACTCGCTTGTTTCGCCTCTCGATGAAGACTGAAAAGGTTCCAACATCCTGGAAGCAGGCAAATGTGCAGCCGGTACTCAAAAAGGGCAGTCGAGCCGACCCTGCCAACTACAGACCAATTTCGGTTACGTCGATACTCTGTAAGAGCATGGAACGTATCCTTAATGCTACACTACTGACACACCTAGAATCAAATGAGGAGATCGGCAATACGGTTTTCGACAAAAGCGATCGACTGGGGATATTCTAGCGTACGTCACACACATTTGTAGCGAGGCTATCGAGAGATATGGTGAAGCGCTCGCGGTCTCTCTCGATATCTCAAAGGCATTTGATAGGGTCTGGCATGACAGTCTCATTGCTAAACTTCCAGCATATGGCTTGCCTGCTGGTTTGTGTGTTTGGATATCGGACTTCTTGAGGGAAAGGTCAATTCAAGTGGTCGTTGATGGTTGTTCCTCCGATCGCTTGATGATTAACGCCGGAGTCCCTCAGGGGTCTGTGCTTTCAGCAACGCTTTTTGTGCTGCATATAAATGATCTGCTCCTTAAGCCCGGTATCTTTGGGTATGCAGGTGACAGACAGTTGTAGAGAGGTATGTGTCTTATCCACGGGCAGGCAGAGCCGAAATCCAATCCTTGCGGATGGACATGGTTGAAAGATTGAATTTGACCCTGAAAGCAGTATCCGATTGGGGCGATGCTAATCTGGTCAAATTTAACGCAGCTAAAACCCAGGCATGTCTGTTTACGGCGAAAAAAGTCAGTTTGAATTAAATCCCATTTTTCGAGGTGTACCCATTCCGATAACCGACCAACTTCAACTTCTTGGCATTTATTTAACATCCACTCTCAATTTCGGCTCCTATATTGAAAGTGTAGCTCAGGTGGCTGCTAAAAAGCCAAGTATACTTTCAAAGGTGAGACGGTACTTCACTGCAGAGCAACTGCTTAATCTTTACTGTGCTAAGTAAGATCATGCATGGAGTACTGTTCTCACCTTTGGGACGGCTCAGCCAAATACCAGCTTGAAGCGCTAGAGTCAATTGAGAGAAGAGCCAAGAGGTTGATTGGTAGCGACCAGCTAGTCAATACAAGGCTTCAAAGCCTAGAGCATCGACGCCGGGTTGCTAGTCTTTCGGATTTTTACAGGATTCATTTCGGAGAGTGTGCAGTTGAACTGTTCAACCTGATTACCCCAACACCATTCCATCTTCGGACTACAAGGCGCTCTGGTCAACGCCATCGTTTCACAGTGGAAACGCTACCAGTGCGTACTAAACGGTTCGCCTCCACGTTCCTTCTACATACGGCAGAATTGTGGAATGCACTACCAGAGTCCGTGTTTCCCGAAAAGTACAATCCGGGTATCTTCAAGTTTCGTGTGAATAGGTACTATCTAGGTAAGCGTGCTCCATCTTCGACCGCATCATCGTCCGGCATTGGACGTGTACGTGGTCAAACGCAAACCTATTTAATATATATAAAAAAAAGATTTCCCTGGGATTCACTCACCAGATCCTGAATTGGTGACAATGGGGCCACCTCGGGAGCTTACAAATAAAGAAAAAGATTTGAAAAGCGCTCCACAATCGAGGAAGATATCGTATAACAAAGAAGTCAGTTAACAATATTTGAGGGTTTCTCTCGATTTCCATAGACTCCACCCATCAGATCCTGACATGGTCACAATGAGACTAATTCGGGAGTATACACTTACGAATAAAATTTTTTTTTAGATAATCGGTCCGCAATTGACGAAGAAATCGACTAACGAACATGCAAAAAAACCATACAGACGAATTGAGAATTATCTCCTTTTTGAAGTCGGTTGAAAATAGGTCAGAAGTTCACCTTATGTCTATTATTTAGGGTCGGTACAATATGTCTTTCCTCCTCTTATTCTGACATATGTCCTCTGTGATTTGAATTAATTATGAACGCTAACAAACAAATATTTATACAATTAGACGTTATTTTAAGTAGCACAGCATTTTCTTGGCATCGATCACTTCAATACATACTGTATCACTAGAATTAGGTTTTGAACTTAGCCAGCAAACTTTTGAAAATGTGCAAGTTGCATATACCCAAAATGCAAAATGAGATCTGATTGGCAGTGGTTGGAGGTAACATGTGCTTCTTATGTTCAAGAAAGAAATTACACGCAATACATAAGCAACATGTGGGTGACACTAAAGGTATTGTAGTATCCTCAAACCTCAAAACCCAATCACGAAACATTATCAAAGATCTTATAAGTTTTGACAAAGAGAAATAGGTTACAACAGATCAGTGAAACCATTTCAATAACGACGTTTTATCGTGTATTTAACCAGGGAACGAGTGATCTGTCCTTCTTATCTACAAGAAAGAAATAACACGCAGAACATGAGCACGATGTGGGTGGCGCCAAAAGTATTGCAGTATCCCAACACGTCAAAACCCCCAATCACCAGTATTAACAAAGCTTTCACAAGCTTGGACAAAGAGAAAAGGCTGCGACAGATCAGTGGAACCATTCCAATAACGTTTTGTCGCGTACTCAACCAGAGAACGAGTCATCTAAAAGCGCTTCCGCTCCGCAACACTTTTCAATTTCATTCACTCATCTGGTAGACGCGCGTCACGTAGCTGGACGACCGATATTGGTCGATGATATCGCAGATTGGAATTACAGCGTAGTATAAATAAGAACTAGTAAATAGTTGTGGTAGCGTAATGGCTAGCGTACGCGTCCCAAAGTTAAAGGGCGCGGGTACGATCCTGGCCGGAACGGATGCACCAATTAGGCAGTTTTCTGACCTAATGTGCATATTGTTACAATTATCACGTGCTTAAAACGGTGAAGGAAAACATCGTGATGTAACCTGCACATCGAGATAACCGATGTGTCAAACCTGCCAAGCCGCCTTGGACAAGCGTGGCGGGTATACTGTCCGTTATCTACTATCAAACTGCGTAAGCCTAAATATTTAATAAAAACATGTGCTATTTTTCCAACCTTCCATTGTCTTACTTTGAATAAATATGTATTCTTTTTTTAGTTTTTAGTGGGAAATATTCTTTAAGGCTGTAAACTTGACATTAAACGCTCAGACGAATGAAAACATAAACGTGAACAATAAAAGCGTCAAATGAAGTGAATCATTTCATACAAATTTGTTTACATATACTTATGTAGTATACACGTGGTTTGCGTCTGTGTAATGTAATGTGTCCACAGGAAATTATTCTACTTTCATCCATACTAATTCGATTATTTAATAATAAGTTCTCGTAACGCACTGCGACGTGATCGGCTTCCTTTAGCCGGCTTCACTCTGAGAGTTCGGGGCTCGATCTACCCACTTTTTTTCATCTGAGATTAAACGTTAAAAATAAAACATAGCCAGTTTGATTAAGAGCTATCCATTTTAGAGATAGGCTTACATATCCTCGTAAACAATCTCGAATGGCATCAATCTTGAAGTTTACAGATGACTGGCGTTTCATCACTATACCTACACATCTTAAAGAGAAAACCGCGCGGTGTGTGTGTAAAATATATTTGTTGGCAATATTTTTTAAAAACATTACCCACGCCCCTATAAATAGTAACAAGAAATAAATGTTATATATAACAACTTAATATTTATTTTATATTTTAGATCATTTTTAATCAGTGCCAAGTAAAACTCAGTTTGCTATGATCTAAAAAAAAATCTTATACTATATATAAAGCTGAATAGTTTATTTGTTTCATTGAACTCAGGAACTAGTGGTCTGAATTGAATATCTTTTTCAATTTTAGATAGCCCATTTATCGAGGAAGGCTATAAGCTATATATCATCACGCTAAGACCAATAGGAGCGGAGCACCAATGAAGAATGTTTCAAAATCGGGAGGTTTTGAAAACAAATTCTAGTGAGACATAAATTTTAACGGTCTGATCCTTTTCTATTGATAAGGTAGTTGAGAATCAATTCAAATAAGACACTTTTCATTACCTCACAAAACGCTGAAGTCTTCTAAATTTTATCCGAGAATAGCAAGTTATTACGTCATACTTTAAACGAGTCGAATGACGTGCTAATTATTGTTGAAACAGCAATTCACATGTTTTTATCACTATATTTTAAAAGTAGGAAAACGTGTAATTTCGATCCCGCTCGTCTATATGAAATTATTTTTAATATTTCTTCTAATATGTTTCATTTACCTGTTTCTTTGATGGATATCGTTTTAGAATAAGTTGTTACTTTCTTCGGTTGCGCCCGTGTTTATGATCAGTAGATTCTTTTGAAACTTGGAAGGGATAATAAGATCCTACTTAGGTGTGTAAGTATAATTTAAGCAGAACAAATTGCCGATCATTCTTAGCACATTACATAATGTTGTTCGGGTTATAAATGCAATAATAGGCCATAGCGCATTATGCTAAACAGCGAAAACATATAACGTGCATTCAACCGATTGTATTACGTACACAAGGTGGATGCTAATTACTGACTGAACGCATATTGCAAATAATATGACTCTAGGTGACCTTTGTTTGCGGTGGTTAGATATCAACGCGATTTCAGTGGCTTTTACATCGGTTTAATGTTACTGATAAGGAATATATATAGTGGCAAGTGATCTATCTGATGGATAGTGATGAGATTTTTTTCAGCTTTGCAAGTGTAAATTTCTTGTAGTAGCGTGAGGTAGAGGTTAAATCCTTCTTTCCGATGGCAGAGAGTAGTATTCACCGTCCATTGCTGATGTGAATTGAAGTTAACTAATTTATTTTGGAAACGGTAACCCAAGTACAAATATTAACAAGTCGTACATGCTCTGTATCTAAAGTATAGATATATCAAGTTTTAAAGTAACAACTTGATTTTCGCTTTGCTGACGTAAGTTTTGTCTTCCATGAAAACCCTCATTTTTCGAGATAACAGTTATCGTCAATTTACGCGGTCTTCAACAGCATAGATAGCATAGGAATAGGTCATGGTGAGACCTACGTATAAGTGAACAAGATCTCTTGCTTCCGATCTTGGTCCATGTGATGGTTGGGAGCCAAATCGAGTGGGACGCCGTCTCCTTTTACAACCATATCCGCTAGGAGACAGCGGGACGCACGAGCGAGAAGACGGACCACCCAGTTCCTTTCGCGCATACACGGTACGAAAATCAGAATCCAATGTTCACGATACATAGCGGGCGCTCTAACCGAAATCTTTTTAGACAGTGTTATTAACCTCTAAAGTATAATTATGTACTTTTTTATCATTGACAGATAAGTCTTTTTTGGTACACATATACTTGTGAGAAGTATCTTTATTTCAAAACTAGCTCTGCCAGCGAAACGGCGTTTGTTAGTGGAGTTGATATGTTCGTTTATTCCACTGAAACGAGGTCATTTATCGGGATCAAAAGTATCCTATTTATTGAACTGGGATAAAAGCTATCTCTGTGTCAAGTTTCATTTAAATCTTTCAAGTAGTTTTCACGTGATGCTCTTGCAGACAGATGAAAATTCTGAAAATTGTATGTTTGGAATCTTTGATTTTTGTACAAATTTCACCCGTCTACAGATTTATTATATTATTACTAGCGGTCCCGGAAAACGTTGTCCTGCCCTGAAAAAATTAAATTCCAGGTCCCGATTTTAGTGCCTCCTACCGGTTCCAATTGTGAATCTAAAGCATTCGGGGATCCACAAAAAACACAGAAAAAGAAAATCATCAAAATCGGTCCAGGGGATTAGGAGTATCTTAGATCCCGATTCCAGCGCCACCTACCGGTTCTAATCTAAACCATCCAGGGACCCACTCAACCATACACAAAACAATTCATCAAACTCGTTAAAGTCGTTCTTTATTTCTACAATTCATTTTTATTTGTATAGAAGATTGTTAATAAAACATGCCATCCATCTTCTTCTTGTCCGCTGCCAAGTTTCACAAGGGTCCAGGATATCCAGCGAGTAGTCGTGTTAATTTTACGCGTAGTAAACCACCTCAGCTCAAATATGTTGGACGTGCCGGCAATTAGTATCCTCCAGGTGGTGACTCAAACGCAACTAGTCTGAATTATCTGCTTAAGGTTTTATGGCATGATAGAGTTACCTAGATGCGGCAATTTTATGACGTGATCAAAAAAAAGTTTCCGACAATGAGGAGAGGAGTAGAAATTGGAGGAGATAATTTGTAAATTACTGCTTTGTATTTTTTTCAATGTTATATAGCTTGTGTAGTAGTTATAGTTAGTTAGATGTTTTCTTTAAATATTTCCATTTAAGGTGAAGGAAAAGGCTACGCTACCCCACCACTAACATTGAACTCTCTCTTTCTTTCACCTTCTTCCAATTATTTGCGGTCGGCATAATATATCTTTTTCTTCTATACTCCTCTATTCTCACATATGTCCTCTGTTACACCACAAATCATCATGTCATCCTTCATACAATCCTTCCATCTCTTTTTTAGTCTACCTTTACATTTAAAATCCATCTATCTTTCTTAACATTCTTTTTGTTACGTGACTTGCATCCCTCCTCATTACTCTCAATTTTTTAGTCACGGGTGCAACTTTCAAAGATTCTTTATGTCACTTATGTACTCATTTCTCACCATATCTTATATTCTTGTAACACCACAAATATATCGCAACATTCTCATTTCAGCTGAGTGGAGTCGTTTGAGGTCTATCACTTTAGTGGCCCAACATTTGGACCCGTATAACATGACCGATTGTTTGATAGATTTATATATCTGACCTTTTAGTTTTAGTGGCATTAATTAGTCGCATGTCACACCTGTTTCCTGTCTCCACTTTAGCTAAGCTAGATTGAATCTTCTCCTTAGATCCTTCTCTATTTCACAATTACTCTGCAGTAGTGAACCAAGGTGTCTGAACTCGGGGTTACACGGTAGTGTGGTTGATTGTAGTTTAAGAGGCACTGCACTAGAGGTTCCGCCGAAATCGCAAAACAGGTATTCGATTTTGGTTCTATTGATTTTCAACCCAACGTCCTCTAACGCTAACATTGAACTAGGAGATGGAAAATTAAAATTAAAAAAGAAATTAAGTGTGTAGAGTTTCAAATATATTTTCAATAAAACTTGGTTTGAACAATATTCGTTGTAGCCTTTGAAATGTGGAGCATTTTCTATAAAATGCTTTTCATAATTGTTTTTTTTTCTTTATAACCAAACGTGAAAACGTCTCAAAGAAACAAACTCATATTGGCATTTATAACATTAGTTAGGATTAGGATTGAACTACTTTTATTTAATAGAACCTGGTACTAAGTCTCATCGTCTAAATACAACAGTGACTTGCCTATAATCCCATCCAGTGCATTTATAACGCCAATTTTATGTTTTCCTGTAAGTGGCCACAGTGGAGGGATGTAGTAAACAACCTCGGGTAAATTTAGCACGTCAACCCTTCAAGCTAGACATCAGGCCAAGTTATTAGGGTCTCGCTGACCCCACCGCACTGTGACACTTGTTTTTTGTCATAAGAATTCTTTGAAGTTACGCGCCTGTGTTATCCGGTTTTTTGCTAACAAAAGTTTGGCATTTTTATGGCTAACTTCGACTTATACTCACAGGCCACGACGTAAAACTTTATGATTATGACGAGTTTCAGATCTTGGAAAATGCATTATAAGTCGTTTTAAAATTTGAGAAAAGTACTAAGTTTTTTGATGACTATATCAATAATAATTTTGCCGTCGTCTTGATATTCGCGTGCTTTGGTGATTTCCGAAGATGTTTTTGCCAGAATTAGAATTTTAATGTTTTTTTTCTGAAATCGTAATAGGGGTTACTTTCGATTAAAGATTTTTTTATGGTTTTTTAACTAATTAAGAACAAACAGGAGGCAATATCCATCTTTTTGGAACCCTTAATTCTGCGTGAACTGCTACGTACATCGACGTTTTTGTTTTAAATAAATAAAAATATTTCATAGCCATTATTATGTTACAAGTAAAAGGCACGCATAAGAAATTGTACAAAACATTGCCACGACTCCGTATTGGGATCAAACCTGTGTTACAGCTAGCATTGGCAGCTATCCGACTGCAAGAAACTACATGCATTTAAAGGCTAATTTATTACACATAAATGAATGGTAACCTGATACTGTAAGATATTAGGATTCAGATGACATTACATAAAATTTTAATATATGTACATATGTATTACAATGACTCTATAAATTATAATACAATAAAAGAAAACTATATATTATATATTTCGAAAATCAACGACAGTCGTATTGCTTGAGGTGATTTTTTTCAGACACTTTCATTGGACATATTTGTCCTACAGTTAAGACAAATATAGTGGGTGCTGTAATGTAATAGTAATTGGTGTATACATTATATTTTTTTATTGCATGGGTTCAGCAGACAGGCAGACGGCGCACCTGATGGAAAGCGGCTGCCATCACCTAAGGACATTTATAGCACCAACGGTGCTACCAATGTGCTGCCGCTCTCTAAAGGGAGACTGGGACCTGGCCACTAGTGCCGGAACGCGACTCAGGGCTGTTATGACGGCATACTCCATACCAGAGGCGGCAGCCATCCAGACGGGTAAATACCCTACCACCTGACTATGAGTTATTTTGTCGCCTCTTACGAAAGGCCGTCCGGCCGCAGGAAATTGTACGTGTATTTTTTCTCAGTTCCTGCACGGATATAGGTGTATAGTGTATAGTGAAGAGGTAATATAAAACACTACTTAGTTAACTGTAGGTTATTTTTCTAATGTTGCTACACTAATAAATAAACAAAGAATTTAATTGTTCAATACAGATGTAATTGCTAGATTGTCCGGCGAACGTTCATCGTACCGTCGTCCCTCAGGTGACATTGCGTGAACCAGCGATACCATTGTTTAAATTAGCGCTATATTCGTGTCAGTTATCATTGTATCAGTTGAACTAAATGAGTTGTTTAACTAATACTAGTGAAAGCTAAACATGTGTTGGGTTAACGGAAAAAAATGAAACGATGTTCATTCACTAAAAAATTTCATTTATTTTATTTTATTGGATGATTTCAGCAGACAGGCAGACAGCCAATTTGATCGAAAGTGGTTACCATCGCCTATGGACATTTGTAACACCAAAGCTGCTACTAATGTATTGTTATTTTTGTATTGTTACTAATTATTATGGCGACATACTCTAGACCGGGGCCTGTAGCCATCCAGACAAGCAAATACCTTACCACCTAGCTATCGGTTGTTTTGTCGCCTCTAACAACAGGGCCCCCTGCCACAAGCAATTGTATTCTTTCTCCCTGCCTGCACGGAAAAATATACATGAACTTTTTATAAAAAACTAAAAAATCCGACAAGTGCTTGGCAATTTCTAAACTATGAAGGGTTCCGTAAAGGTATGAACGTTGAATATGTTTGTCAGTTGGCTATAAAATGCCTCATAACTTCACAAGTTTACTTAACTGCCTTGATGTAAGAGATGTAAAAAACAAATAAAACTAGTAATAGTGCTATAAAGTAGATGATATCTTTAATAGTGTAACTAAGCCCATAAGTTAGAATAGTAGAAGAAAATAAAGTATTAGAAAATGTAGCAATAGATAAAATAAGAGAAATATTTAGATGTAATATATATATATATATATATATATATATATATATATATATATATATATATATATATATGTATATATAATTTATTAAATTATATTCATTGTCTTTCATTCGTGTTCCAACCATATAAATCGCGGTGGCACTTGCAGAGAGAGAGTTGTTCCTCGGTGCTACCAACATGAGTGTTACGAGAGGGGGAGAAAAAACAATTTTGATATAGCCTGTGTTGCTAATTGGCGCCGTAAATATATAAATTATATATTTATACTAGACTTGATTTACATAAACCCAGTAATTTCTGAGAAAAACGACTGTGATATACAAAAGACAGACGGACGAACGGTCATGACGATTTCATGAGGACTCCGTTTTTGTCAAACTTGCTACGGAACCCTAAAAATAAAATGGTGGTTATTCATAAGCATGGTGAAAGCACTATTTAATTATTAAGGTATTTTTTGTCAAAATTAGACATTTTGTTAGAAGCCTATCACTTACTCAATGTAGCATTATAATTATTTGAATAAATAAAGCAGTAAAAAGTTAAAATTAGGTACTCAAATTGTTGAAATGTGTATTAAATGTTGTTCTATAATTTAATAAATTTATTTAATAAGCGTGTTAACTGCCACTTCGATTTTTAATTTTTAATAAATACATTGCGGGCATAGAATACATTAATATAATAGGAAATTTACCGGTTTTTTTATCGGTAACTTAAAGTAGTGTTATGCAGTTTATTTTCAAAAACATAAATCTGTTAGGAAACGTGCTACACTGATTGTTTTAAATTTAAGACTGTATTTATTTGGACAATCTCAGCAGCTGAGTGAAATGTGCCTTTTCGAACTGCCACAAGAACTCCTTTCTATAGCGCCAGTCACATACTTACAATTTAGGTTAGTCTTCTATTACGTAAGTCCGGATATCGCATGTGGCATATTTGATTGTAGGTTATTTTTAAACTTAAATATTCATGTACACTGGCTAGATATAACAATCGTGCAAAGCCATATTTAAAAATAATAACTCCCCTTCAAAAAATGTAAATCAAATTTCTATCTATGTCATCATGAAAATGCCTGTATATCGATCGAACTCAAAATTCTAAAATTAATTGGATTGTTTATTTTAAATTCCTCAAGCATTGTCGAGTGGGAAGTTCAATTTGGACAATATATACTTCAGGTTTTCACTATAAAGGGGTTTACTTTAATTTAAACAAAAGCAGTAAACTTACCGCGTTAACGAGTGGGTACACAAGTACATGACGCCCTTGGGCTCCCTCCCAAGTTGTTGTTCTTGCTTTAAGAGTGTGTTTAATCTATCGACGGAAGTGACAGTGCAAATAAACGGGATGGAAGAACTTAAGAAGGTATGTATGTATGTAGCTTGTTTGGAGGAACCGATTACCTCAAAATTAGATTTTTAACTCATATATAATATATATACATATTAAAATATTTGCAATCTCTGTAACGAAAACGGTCGTGTAATTTTATGATAAACTAGCTTCTGCCCGCGACTTCGTCTGCGTGGAATAGTTTAAAAAAAGTAAGTTAAAAAAACCCTCCCGATTTTAAAACATTCTTCATTGGTGCTCCGCTCCTATTGGTCTTAGCGTGATGATATATAGCTTATAGCCTTCCTCGATAAATGGGCTATCTAAAATTGAAAAAAATATTCAAATCAGACCTAATTGTTTTTTTAATGTATAAATTGTTTTACTGTATGATGATGATACCGGCAATATCAATACTTAATTAGGTGCATAAGTTGTATAATAAGCTGTTTAAGTAATTAAAGTTTTTTTAACTATCCCACGGGAACTTTAATTTCATTTAAATCGGTCCAGTTGTTTCGGAGATTAGCCGGCACAAAACAGACAGACAAACAGAGAAACATAAAATTATAAAAAAATCTAAATTAGTTCTATTTCACTTCTTACATCCCCCTGACTCGGTTTTTCGAAATTTTTTCATTGTACAGAAATTCGACCTCTACAGTTTTATTATAGATATATACATATTAAAATATTTGCAATCTATGTAACGAAAACGGTCGTGTAATTTTATGATAAATAAGTAATTTTATAAAAAAAAAATGCTTTCTCCGGCGGCGGCTTTTGCTAAAAAGAAAATTTTCATTTTGTACGTTTTTATATTTTTTAAACGTAACATTTATTAAAATGTTGCTAATATTGTTTCAGTACAAAAAACAACACTACCAACATTTTAATAGATGTTACGTTTATGCGCAAGCAAAAGTCGACTTTAAGGTGACAAACATTTTCATTCCCCGACTGTACATTATAACAGTGTCAATATAGGCTTCGAGTAAAATGGCTGTGGCATGCATATAAATACACAGCAGAAAACAGACTTTCTATAGGGATAACTAAATTTCATAATTTTTTGGATAAAACTTGAGTTGAATTGTGTCTTTAAATGAATAATAAATATTTTCTACTGCAATATCTAACTTTAGATGTGGCTTCAGTTGTTTAAGACATTTATATAACATATAATAACAGTCCATAAACATCCCACTGCTGGGCTCGAGCCACCCTCTACAGGGGAACGGATAGTATACCCGCCACGCTTGTCCAAGGCGGCTTTGCAGGTTTGACACATCGGTTATCTCGATGTGTAGGTTTCGTCACGATGTTTTCCTTCACCGTCGCTAGCATGTGGTAGTTGTACCAATATGCACATTAGGTCGAAAAACTGCTTAAGAGGTATGCGTTCTGGCTAAGATTCGAACCCACGCTCTTTGAGTTTGGAACGTGTGCCCTATCCATTACGCTACCACGACTTCACTTTAGTAAGACATTTCAACATCATTAAATAGTGTAACTCATTGCAAAAATCCTCTTTGTAATGTACGGTAATGATCTTCTAAGGATAAATACTAATGTATACAAGGTTTTCGTTTTTGTAGTTTGACTACCGAACTCTAAGAATCAATACATAATCTTTTTGCAATACTCAAACAACGTTCAAAATGTGATCGAAGCAAAAATTTCACAAAGATTGTAGGCAATTTCACGCTTGTTCTCTTATTATTTTCTCGTGAGATTTATAAGTGGATCGTGCGAACTTGTGCAGATTGTCGGCCTTTAACGGAAACTTTGATAATAACCGTATGTAAGTGTTACGCTTTGAGACACGTACGATTCACGTGTGCTAGCGGGACTAGTTAGGAACACGATCTTGGTAAGGTTGCAATTAGGCTCTTCACCTAACCTCAGTGGAAAATGAATACTTGTGAAGCGGTTAAACGAAACTGTTCAGGGCAGTTTAGTCGGTATTCCATCACATCGAATAATCATAACTGTCACAGCACTCAGATCTATCATAGTGTATGAAAAACAGTCTACAATTTTATGGCCAACCGTCGATTTGAAATAGTTGAAGCAACGAAGCGAACTTCTTGTACACGCAAAACTTTACCCATTCCAAAGACAATAATTAATATAAATAAATAAAATTTCGTTGAATCTAGTGATTTATTAGTCTCCATTAGTAGCCGCATCAGAAAGAAAGAAAAAATGTATCGAAAAAAATACCGACGTACTTAAGCATATTTTGAGAATTTTTTGTATATTTTGTAATATATATATAATAATTTGTACGCCGCATTTTAGACAAGGATACATTTTTATTATTAGGCATATAATTAGCGACAACATGTTGCGAAGCAGTGATAAATTAGATTAAGCTCCCATAGAGTAAATAGTAGCCATAAACAAAATTAAAACTAAATAATTAAAATGAACAAGTTGAATAAAAAGCTAAATAAAACTTTAACAATACTCATTGAACATCTTTTTCTTCCGTGATCAGGGCTACTGAAAAGTGGTCGAAATAATAAAAATCAAGTAAATTACCACGCTTAAAACCGTTAAAACGTAGTTTTATTGTGTATACTAGTCGCGAAAACTTAGAAAATACTAAGATTCATGGAGCTGCTTGCTCGTAGAAGAGTAACAAATAGATTTTTTTACATTTTGTCAACCTATTTTTATTTCACGTTACTATAAAACAATAAATGAAATTGTATTGGTTTCAACCACTGACACATATTTCTAACTTAATGCAAATTAGCTCTATCTAATCCTATGATTAATCATCGGTCGTTTCTAATTGAGAATTTACACCGATATTGTTTGCTCTAATAAAACAAGCATTCTTTAAAATTTATAGAATATCCCTACGTATATTTAACAAAATAAATGCAATGTTTAAAAATTTGTCTGTATTTCGTGACAGCAATAATGAAATACATAAATCTAGGAGACAAGTTGGTGTCCGGACAGGGCCAAAGACTGGATACGCCTCCGTCTGGTCTGCCTTCATGCCTCTTGACAACGCATCTTGAAAACCATCCATTTTACTATCGACAACAGTCTTGTCACAACGACATAGAGCTTATTTTGTCACAGTCTAATTCTAATTGTAACTTGGCTTAAACATTACATGCACCATAAGGTTATGCATTCGCAACCGGCTTTATTGTTATAGGATGAGAGTTTAATTTGCTAAGATAGAGCTGTAGTGAGTAAAAACTGCGAATAGTCCCGAGTTAATACCGTGAGTGGTCACGTCTCGTTTCCGACGGACATAGCAGACAGTGGCAGAAAACGTAGCCCCGTTAAACGGTTGGTTTGTATGTAGATTTTAAGTCCATTATTGCTATAGTCATACCATATAAAGAAATAATTTTTAAGAAAAGATAATATTATCGTGATTGGTGGTTGAAAGAATTTTAATATATATAGTAAAATAAATAATAGTAATTATAAAATAAATAGTACAGAATTTATTTAAAACTAGATATCCCAGCAGACTTTATCCTGCCATGAAAAAATAAAAATATTAATATATAAATAGGACCCGATCCCAGCGCCACCTACCGGTTCCAATTGTGAATCTAAATCATGCATGGATTCACTCAAACATACAAAAAAAATCATCAAAATCGGTTCAGGTTAGGAGTATTCTAGAACCCGGTTTCAATTGTGCATCTAAATAATCCGGGATACTCACTCAAACACAAAAAAATTCATCAAATCGGTAAACTCGTCCTCAAGTCGTGCGCGTACGTACATTTCTAGGATTCATTTTTATTTATAAAGAATAAATAAGATTGTAATTTAGGCTTTATGTAATTTGATATATTTAAGCATAATACATTGAAATATGTTGTGGTATATTTATTAAATGATACAGTACTTTTTAGAAAACAACATTATTTAGTTGCGTTAAATTGATTAAAACTTATTCATAAATAAACTTGACTTTTATATCAAATACAATCGATAACGCATTAGGGTATTACTAATTTATTAATTATTGTCCTGTTAAAAGTACAACATATAATTGGAAAAAATAAGATAAGGATGAAAGTGAATTATATTATTATAATGTACTAGATATATGTTTGTGTCTGTAAAGCTAAGACGAAGTAAATTGTCCATTTTCGTCAAGTTCTAAAAGTTTGTCGAACGGTAAATTAGTGGGTAGCGAAGAAACGGGCCGTTCTGAATTCAAACCGCGCTCCGCTAGTTCCGAAAGCGCTTGCAATTTGACAACTTACGGTGCCACTGTCGCAAACGGCATTCAACACGGCAGGCAGACCGAAATTGATGACACCTGAAAATGTTTTATTCATACTTTTTTGTCTTATTGTCGATTAAATTTGGTTTGAAGACAAAAGACATCCAATGGTGATTTTGCAATGCTCTGAGACCAAAGAAAGAAACTACTATTACAATAGAGACGTGACAACTGGTTACAATAAATTGTAATATATTTATATATAAAAAACAAGTGTTAATTACTTTTCTAACAATAATTAATTAATGCGCTATGATTTGGTATTATTTTAAATAAAATTTGGTTCCCAATTCTATCTGAATACTTCGTGATTGCAAAGGCTTTTATGTATTTTAGATTTATAGAGAAACTAGGATATGCCCGCGACTTCGTTCACGTTTGACTTGAAAATCCCGCCGGATTCCCGGGACACAAAATACCGCAGTATTTCAAAAAGAATATAAGCTATCGTTCTAGTTAAAACCTGTGTCGGAACAAGCTAATTTCTACGCACCCGAACAACTACAAACCACTACCGGGAAAATTCCCGCGGGATTCCCGGGATAAAAAATATCATAAATTTTATTACATTAAATTAGCTGTCGATCGGAGAAAACCGCATTGAAATTGGCCCAGTAGTTTTTACGTGAATCCCAAACAAACAGACAAAACGACAAACGGACAAACATACAAGAAGTCTAAAAAAATTGCATCGTGTTCATGTACAGACACGGCATGTTTAGAAATTTTGCAATATTATAGATATTAATTAGATCGCCAGCACGCTATTAGACTCTTACTTCTACCTACCGATGACGTCATAAGTAGGTACGCTCGTACAAAACCTATGAGGCTGCAACGTTCTGTAAGTTTATAAAAAGTTGTTGACTTGACTGTCCGCTCTACTCTTCTAGTAAGTGAGGGATGAAATTGGTAGCACATGTGTATGTGTAAGTTAGAGAAAACGCCTGAACGCTGTTTCGCCGGAAATATTTGGAATCACTTTAATTACATATTAACTGAGAAATGCATGTCGCTTCATTTCGGGAGGGAAATGCAATTGCGGATAGATGAGAATATTTTATGAAGACACAGTGACTTCTAAAATAGGGAATATAATTTAATTTGATGTCCATCAGGAATTTCTATGTGATCAATTGCTTGTGTGAATAATAATGATGGTAATATGAAGAAAAAAAAATTCTGAATTTTTTAAAATGATTTTTGAAGACATTGTATAAGATTTTGTCTACAATAATATATGTTGCAAAATTTATTTTCAGACCAAATATGGATATGAATTTAAAATATTTTTCTGAGGTCATCTCCGACGCTGACTTCTATATTTTTTTAATTAAGTAAGTATCTTAATTTGTATACTATGCATTAATGCTAAAATATTTTTAATTTTTCAGTGGTAATACGGTAGATTACCACTGAAAAATTAAAAATATTTATTAAATGTTAACAAAAAACAAAGTTTAAATTGATAAATATATAAAATAATTATTTAATTCACGCCGCATCCATTAGATTGTATACTTTATTTTTTCTTACAAGATACATTTTGGGATAAAATTTTAGTTCAATTGTGTCTTTAGACGATTAATATAAACATTTACTACTGTAATATCGAAATTTAGACGTGGCTTAAGTTGTCTAAGACATTTAAACATTATATAGTGTAATACATTGAAAAAAAATCTTGTTTGTAATGTATAGAAATGATCTTCTAAGGATAAGCAGTGTATAGTTTCATTTTTAGACAGTAATTTGATTACGAATGTAATGTTCGCGCAATCGCTTGCCTAACTTCGCAACAGTGTGTATGTTTAAGTGCAACTTTTGGTTGGTATTTGTTAATTCCATCATGTGTTTGCTGTTTCCGCACGACGTTCCTCTCTATTAGATTAAGAAAATTCGTTTTCCGCCTTATACTATGTGCAAGTTAAGAATGTTTTCCTGTTTTTCTTCAAGGGACAAAATGGAAGGACATTAGGTACTTCATTGTTTTGAATGCACTTTACCCGTATTTGAAACATTTGTACTCAAAAGATTTCTCATCTATACAGATAAATAAAATAATAATTGAAATATCTGTTTGGTATGTCAAAATAAAAATTTAAAAAATTCAGGGGGATAATTCGAACGAGGAGATTCCGAAAATGATATTTTTAGAATTTTATCTGTTTGTCTGTCTGGATTTTCCGGCTGATATCTGAAACGGTTTTACCGATATTGACCGGACTTTCACTGTTAGATAGCAGTTGTTATATAACTTAGACTACTTTTTGAAATGAAACTTCTTTCGAATCGTCGTGATTTGAAACTCGATGAAACAAAAAAGCGACACTAAAAAGAGATAAATACAAATCTATAAGAATAAGCCTGCGAGAGAATGAGATAGAATACATTATATTTAATAATTTTAATATTATGCTCATACAGATAGAGTTGCAAATGTTTCGAAGTTTTTTGTTAATACTTCAAATTTCGTGTTTTAAAGCTTAAATATATTACAACTATATAATACATGAAATGTGACGTCACAAAACTTAGAATCCCTCGCACCCGTTGTCATACTCTGATTCACTTCAATTGCGTGTGAACTGCACTCACACGCATTTTTTTACGGTCCCACAAAAAAAAAATCCGCGCGAAGTCGCGGGCACAGCTAGTAATCGATATAATGATAAGAGTTTCTTCTATAATTATTATGTTATGTAGTTTTTAAAATTATTTTTTTTAATGATATACTTTTTGTTCTTTTGTTTAATCTTACTGAAAAATCTGTCAGTTCGTTCTAGCTCACTCATAGTTGTGGGTTCCGTAGGCGCGAATAAAGATTAACTGGTAATTAACTGACAGTTACGCGCGATTCGGTTCGCATATATTTTTTATATTATACGCATATAATTTATATATCAAATTATTATGTCACGTTCTAAAGAACGCAAGGAGAGCATCTAAAGATGCTCTCCTTGCGTTCTTTAGAACGTGACATAATAATTTGATTCTCGACTTTACCCCTCCTTCAGGGATGATTTTAAAAGAACGCGTGAATTCTTATATCTTAACCAAAAGCCTAAATATGAATTTTCATATCCATTAGTTTGAAATTATGAGTTGCCCATACAATATCCACCGTATTCAAGATTGTTTAATGAGACAGCTGTAGCCTTATTTATGTCCTGACCCAGGATTCCCCAGGTTACTTTTTATTTCTTTACCAAAAATAATTAAAATCGCTTCAGCCGTTTAGTCATACATTTTCATGATATACTGAACAGAGTTTCGCATTTATATTATTGCTATGGACAAGAAGTGGGTTTTCAATACAAGATAAATAACGAAAAGGTCGTAAACATCTTCTGACTATAATCGGCCGATATACAGAAGAATCCACTGCGTTCTTAGCAACTATGCAAGTAATAACGCTGCCAGTATTTATGGCGAGACCGCAACGTGCAGTAATTGCAACTTACGATGATTTGTTGCCAGGCCTGTCTTAAAGTTTCCGGCAGGGCTGCCAACACGGCGGAATTTTACCGGAACATCTTGATTTATAATGTATATGAGTTCCAGCGGGTATCGGGTCTTTATTTTTTTAAAAATTACGTATCTGTTATAAAATCGTCGTAACTGCTTCCTGTTCTTTTATGAAAGAAGAATAAAAACGACTGATTATAGAGAAGTAAAAAATGTAAAGGCTGGCCAAATATAGTAGCAAATAATAAAGGCGCCACTTACGCAAATTTTCTAAACTCCATCCCATATTACATCAAAAGTAATTTTTAGTATTATGTCAAACATACCCCCAAATAATTGTGACAAGGTGAATGGAAAAAGAAAAGAAAGAAACAAATAAACGGTCGGTAATATATAGGATCCGGCCATTAGGGTGTCATCTATAAATTACGTCACACATTAAGGGGCGGCCGACGAAGTGTGACAAGGGTTGGGAGGGGTCCTAAATTTCGTGACGTCACATTTCATTGACTGATTACGGAACTGCTGTTTTAATTTAATAATTTCTTGATTAAGAATTGCAAAATGTGTGATGTCACACCAGGGAGGGAGTCTCACGAATGTGACCAGCTGTGACAAGGACGGGGAGTGGTCAAAAGTCATGAAATTCGTGTGACGTAATTTGTGGATGGCCCCTAAGTTATTCTCATAGTGGCGGTTCAAGATTTACGTGTTTCCTGTTAAATAGAATTGTTTTAAAACTGTTTTCGAACTTACATTTCATTTAATTATCTTCACAGTACAATTTGTTTCTTAAAGGGGGAGAAGGAAAGCTACCAGTTTCAATTAAGGATGCGAATGGAGAGACTCAACTATCAGGATAAACAATGTTGCCTCGTTGCCATTCCCTGTCACTTAAGTTTCTTGGTAATTGAATTTGGATCTATACACTTCACTGTTTGTTGCTCTGCTTTTCTTTCTGAGAATTACTAGCTCATGCCCGTGACTTTGCTAGAATTATTAATGATGTTTGAAGATCGAGACCGAAGACGGACATTTTATGATTAGTTAGTATTGAAAAAATAGGCAACAAACATTTTTCTCATTCGCAACATGTTGCTTTTGACACAATTCCATCGCTTACTTAATGTGAGTAAAATCAAGTTCGAATAGAGTTGTTATAAGGTCTATTGTTTGCAAAATTACAATTTAATCAATGCAAAATTAAAAGAAATAAAAAAAAATTGTGCGTGTGCAGTTCACACGTAGTAGAAGTGAATCTTCAGATAATATACTCACAGATAGTTTTTCTCTAACTTTTATTAATATAAATATAATTCCTTTAGCCTACACCCGTCAACGTATTATAATTCAAAATAAACTTCTTAAGCATCACTATTAATTTTTCACTGTTTTAGTCTAAAAAATATTATTATTAGTTTTATTTAGGTCCAAATTGGACCTATGTTTAGTCATCGGTCTTATTGAGTCTCTAAAGCTGTGCTGCACGATGTAAGACTCGGTATCTCATTCTCTCGCAGCCTTAGTCCTATAGATTTATGTGTTAATTTCTTTTTAGTGTCGCTTGTTCGTTTCATCGATTTTCAAATCATAAAGATTCTAAAGAAGTTTCACATCAAAAATACATAACTCCTTCATCCACGCATGTCTTTACTCGTGTGAGCAAAGTATCAAGGAATGTTTTTGTATAAAAAAATCTTATAAATTTGTCATTGCTACATTATATATTTAACAAAGTCACTTAACCAAAAGTACGTTTTAACGGTTCTAGGCGCAGTATTTAATTTGATTTTGATTTCGACTTTTAAGTCACTTTTATGCTTTAATTACATGTACTAATCGCGGAAACTGAAGAAAATACTAAATTTGTCACTGGTTACATTTATATACATATTACCAATAATATTGTTATATAAATTCTCTCAAATAAAGTAGTCAAAACCTTACTTCCCCTTCAAATAAGCAACACATTCATTCAGTATAAATAATGTCAAATATACATTAAATCCCGCGCAAGTGAGTCTTATTTTATAAGCTGCGTTATTTATGGTCCCATTTATTTTCACCTGTACTTTTGCTTCGAGCCTCGGTTTGGGACCTTTAGAGGCTCCAGATATAAAAGACTGTGCACAATTAATGAAATTAAAGTGTGAGCTGCTCTGATCAAACTCTTCATTTTGGTCAAAGTCACTGTGGAGAGCTTCTGTCTCTTGGGTTTGTAGGAAGCATCATTATATATTCTTTTTGAGCTATTTTGAGCCATATGTGTACATTTAAGCTTATAATACTTTTCAGACGAAATTAATAATTAAAATATGTTGATACACATGGACAATTATTTTCAATCTGATAACAGGCATTTTTATTTAGTTTACCACTAGCGCAGAATTATCGTATACACGTAGAATAAAAATGAACACAATTATCGACTTTTCAAAATATAGTCAAATAGTGTAGGAATAAAACGAATTTTCATAATTTACATCTCTTTTCTTTCTGTTACTCCCCATTATTATTTGGGTTTGACGCAATGTGTCTTCTCCTTCCATACTCCTCTAATCTGGCATACGTCCTCTGTCACACCACAAATCATGTCATCCTACACAGAATGAATCCATCTCTTCTTTGATCTACTTTTCCATCTTCCGTTTCATCCCTCCTCATTACATACCATCATCACCACGATTGGAAATTATGATATACATAATTTACATTAATGAATATTTTATTCTGTGATTATGTACAATTGTAGATTCTAATGTGCTATGGTACATAAGCACGAATGAATGATAATAATCGGACGGTTAAGATCCCTAGCTAGCATAGTCAAAGTTAAACTAAAATGTGTTCATTTATTAAAACCTAATATTATTATTTTTGTGATATTTCCAAGTCCAACACTCGAGCTCTTGTTTAGCATTTTGTACATGATCGAGTGCAAATGCGCTGTGTCATTCACAAATTAGTTTCGTTGTACTCATCGACTGAATTTTAAACAACGACAAAATTGTATGTTTCAAATTGTGACTTTGCAGCTCGAGCACCTAAGCATGGGGCTCGATCGGGGCCCAATAAAACACCTCATTCTATGGAGATCCGGCTTCGATACGATCTTTGCCTCCTCACACTTTATTGGCTAAATAATACCGCTTTGTCCCTTGTAATTGTTTCCCTTTTCGAGTCTTTGTCTCGATTATGCTCGAGTTTATTAAATGCTGCCTTGTACCCTTGTTTATGTTTGATATTTGCTTGTTTGGAATTTATACGGCCTTTATTAAAATTGGCTTTTTAAAGTACTTTTGATTTATGTTTTTTTTTTTAAATGGAATTTAATAATACATTACGTAATTATATGAGTCGTTAATTCTATTTATTTTATTGCTGTGTTTTATATGCCGTTTATTGTTGATTAGCTTTTCGGTATAATAAAAATTTTGTTTTAACGATTTTTGAATCGAATTAATTGAAATGATTTCACGATAACACCTTCCGGTCTTTTTCTGTTTAAAATACTGCAACTTAGATGCTGCTAATGTGTAAAAAATACTTTCAATGAAAATTGCTTTGAAATGACCGTTGAGTAGCTTTTAGATATGGGATATTTCCGAATTCTTTTATTCGTGTTGTCTAGGCAAGTGACAAAAACAGTCGAGTTTGTTTTAAGCAACCGTTCGTTATATATAGAAAGAAAGAATGAAAATATATTTATTTAGAACTTCATTAATGCATGAATACTAAATAGCCATAATAAACCATGAAGATCAGTTCTAAATTGGCTCTAGCTCAGCAGATTGCTGGTTGTCAGCCAGCACTGATCTTCCACTAGGGACATAAGATAAATATATGATCTGACATACACTTGGCATATTTGTTTGATATTTTCAAATATATACTAGTTTTAATTTCAACAAAAAAGAATAACGCCAGAATTAGTATAATAGTCACATCCTGCTCATAATGTGCTGGTACTACATATCAGGCTCGAACACACGTGTCGCTGCCAATGAAACTGTTTAGTTTAAACGCGCCATCTATTGGCCACCTGCGCTTCCGATCTACAACGCGGACATGACCGTAATGTATTGTACGGTACTTAAACATTGAGGCAGTAGGGTTGATATATAAAGCTACTCTAAACAAAATATATTTGCCCTAGATAGGACACGGATATCCGTGTCTTTAGGATAATAATGAAGTCGCGATCTTTATACTGATACTAGCTGTTTCTGTGGCTTCGCTCGCGTTAATGTTATCCCACGGGAACCGGACATTTTTCCGGGATAAAAAACAGCCTATGTGCAATAGCATGATAAAGAGGAAAGAGTTAGATTATAGTCTGGAATACCAGACTATAATCTATCTCTTTCCCAAATTTCATCCAGATCCGTTCAGTCGTCCTGGCGTCATTGAGTAACAAAAATCCATCCAAACTTTCGTATTTATAATATTAGTATTATTAGTTTAGACTGATCAAACAAATTCGATCAATTTAGTTGAAAGGAACAGAAAAAGGAGACAACGGCCTTCAATGACATTTAATGATTCAAGTTCATGTTTATATGAAACACTTTGATTGATTCATCCAAATTGAAAATCAAAAATGAACCGTTTAATATCGGCTTTAGATAAAAAGTAATTTTCATAAAAAAATACATACATATTTGTATTATCTATATTAATACGTGAAGCAAAAACTCTGTACCCCTTTTTACGAAAATTGCGCTGACGGAGGAGTATGAAATTTCGCACACTTATAGTTTATATAGCGAAGAAGCGACGAATGCTAATATCTTTTTTTAAATTATGCATAAAAAATACATTAAATCAATAAAAAAACATTACACACACACTACCACGTATTTGACACTCACACGCATATATACTCTTTTGTTTATTGTTCAAGTCAAATTAAGTGTGTAGCCTTGACGAAATCTGTGATTATAGAAGTATAGTCTTTGACATTAATTGTTATGGTCGAATTTCGAGCACGGGCGACCACTAGTATGTATTACGCAGATTAAAAAAGACCAGGGCTTGTCACGCGGCGTAGCCGAGGGGAAAACGTTGGTGTAACATATTGTTACGCCGACAAAAGTAGATTCACACCTGCATACCATAAAAGCACACTTTATTACCTTTCCGCATTTGGACTTCTTTTGTTCACTTTGTGTTTAAAATTTGTAATTAGTAAACAGCCCATTGCGTATTGTAATCCTTTATGGCAGTCAAAAGCCAGGTGTGATTCTAAGAAATTCGGCCCGTGCGGCCAGGTAGACATATTGCATTTATGCAGCAGAAAGCAATGCCCCAATGGAGAGGTCGTCAGTCGAGCGATAACCAACCGTGAGGCAAGACTTGTGTACATTCAATAATCTACTTAGTGGCGGACTTTGCGCGTGTTATTGAATCGTGCATTACGTTTGGACTGATTGTGTCCAGTTATATCTATACCTGTGTTATACGTGTTTGTATAGTTCTAATAAAATAAATTCTATAGTAATTCTAACGGCATTTTAATTCGAGTCCTGCAACTCGTAACAATATTTTTAATATTTTCTTTTTAATTTTACATTTAAACAGTTTAGTATTTTTAAAACGTTTCAACCCTAGACATGCATTGAGGCTATGGACTGGAGTAATGGGGTAGTCTCTGGTAATACTATTAGGAGCTTTTTGGGAGGTATCTCTTTTATTTTCTTGTGATCGAATTATCTGATCGCTAGTTTCCTTATAGCTCTAATAAAATAATCATTGTTTATTTCTTTAAGTATTTACTATCTTAAACATACTTGTTGAAGTATTGTTGGCTTAGTGGCTAACGCATCCCCGTCTTATGGCGTGAGTTTGAATCCTGATCGGGAAATTACTGTTTAAAGACAATTTCCGCCGGTTGACCCTACGGGTTAAATAATTGTTTTCATTTTAATATCAATTTATAATTTGTTAGATTTAAGTACTACATACTTGTACATAACTGATACGTACTAATAAACTTTTATAGAAATAATTAAACTATATAAGTAGTACGTGTGTTAGTTTATTTGGCAATTATTCAAAAACAGAAACAAGGTTTTATTAACGAATACTAAATAAAATAGTTTTAAAACGTAAATTACGTTATGCATAAGGTAATGTTTGATAGTTTCAACAATACATACACAAACTGGTTAAAGGTCATAACACTATTTGAAAACTTTCATAAAACGAAGAACATATAAAAGTCGCAAAATATACAAGTCACTAATGTATATTTAGGGTTAGATAAAAATAGCTCCATAAACGTCACGCGCGAGCTCGGCTGCCGTGTCAAATGCTGTCTACTTGTAATATCAATTTCGGATATTGGCGGTGGAAGTGGCGACCGAACTGGTTCGCATACAAATTTTTTAGCTTCACTTACATTTTTTGAATACGATGTTCCGCTTTATTACACGTAATGCGAGAAGTGGTTGGTTGAACATAAGTGCCACTGAGTGCTTTTGTAGTATGTAAATATAAGCACAGTTTATATTTATATAGGGTATTGTTTTATACTGAAATCAATGCCAAAAAAAGTCAATGAAGGGGTCATTGCACTTTAAATAAGAATTTGCATACGTAGCTCAAGTAAGCCTATTATAAGTCGGGGTAGCGTAATGGTTACGCGTCCCAAACTCAAAGGGCGCGGGTTCGACCCTGGTCGGAACGCATGCACCACTTAGTCAGTTTTCTGATTTAATATGCACATTGTTACACTTACTACGTGTTAACAACGGCGAAGGAAAACATTGTGATGAAACCTGCACATCGAGATAACCGATGTGTCAAACCTGCCAAGCCGCCTCGGACAAGCGTGCGGTTTTACTGTCCGTTTCCCCTATATTGAGAGGCCCGAGCCCAGCAGTGGGACATTTATGGGCTGATATTACATACGTAGCTTAAATGTAGTATGTAAGGATTTAATCAATGTATAACACGTGGACGTAACAATATGCAGTTTCACTACGAACATTCGCATCGCCACACTTGTCATAAGAGTTCAATGTTTTCTTTTTCTTATTTATCAAGCAAGTTATTGACAGTGACCGTTTCCAAGGCGTGTCTTCGTTCGTAGAGTATTCAACTCTATCCCATATTCGACTATCAAAAATATTATTAGTTCCTTAGTACTTATAATCTAACAGTGTGTTTACTTAAAGTTATTTCTGTTGTACATTACGTGGTGGGGTCAGTTAGTTTAAGAAATATGTGTATAATGTTATTGATAAAAACTCAATACGTGAAAGTATTTGGTTAGAGACGTCGAATATTTGTTTGTGTTGTTATGAGAAAATCTTTACGATTAAAATTTATGCAGAAAAAAGGTATTTTTATTCTTAAATGACAACGAAATGTGAAGAAGCAATAAGTATTTTCGATTAGTATAGTCACCATTATTTTAGATTTAAGCAAACAAATAAATGAAAATACATACGTGAATCCTTTATAAAACTGTTTTAATCCCCATTCCTCCCGTAAACACACTTGTTTGTCACTTAGTTCCGATATGCTTCACGCTCATACCCTTTAATGCGTTAGTGACAGTTCGCGTGACTGCGTGCGTTTTGTCAATCGTCACGCGCGTTGCATGCGAACGACAAAATTTAGGTAATTGCGTAATTTTAGAGCACCCCGTTATAGGGATGCGATGTGATAACGACGTTTATGTTATATTTTAATTCCATTGACATTTTACACGTTTCAAAGAGCGTTTGTTGATGTTTATAGTCTTTACTAGTATGTATATATATATATATATATATCATATATCTGAACATGCTTTATTACTTATATGCAATGAGGAAAGATGAAAGTCACGTGACAAAAGAAAGTAAAATTGTTAGATTGACAGGCACAAATGTAATGTTAGAATGGAGTAGTATGAAAGGAAAAGACCCCAAATAACTAGGGGAAGGTGAAAGAGATGGTCATGGAGATAAAGCCGGTGAGTGAGCTGAAATTAAACTGTAGTGGAACACTTACAAGCCAATAGATGGCGCTGTACAATAATTGAGGTCGCAAACGTTTCCCGAAAAGTACAAAGAATACATACAAAATTTTCAACAATAACAGACGGGCTGGAAGATCTTCCTTTGAGAGGATCATTCCATCTCGCTCCTTCACCTAGTTGGGACATCCCTACAAAACGGTACATTATATTGTGTTCAACATTTATTGCATCTATTTTTAAGAACGTAGCTTTAATTTTTGGTGAACAATAGTGTTTTCATTCATTCATTATATTAAGATTTAATTAATTAGATTAACAAATGATAAGAAATTGAGTTGTTTTTTTTAATTAGAGTATTCAATTTAAATTCTTTCTGTAACTGTATTAAATATTTTTATAGTGAAACCCAGGTTGCAAGTCCCAGTACACAAAACCGCTCAGAGTAACAGGATTTAAAAAAAAATAATAACTTTTATTACATGAGTTCAGCAAGCAGGCAGACGATCCACCCAATGGAGTTGTTATATAATGACCATAAAGGTAACAATGCAATCCCAACATCGATAAGGGAGTTACCTAAAAACAGTTTAAAATAATAATATTTGAGTTGTTGGTTAATAAGTGTTTTTACTCAGTCATTCAGTTTCTCTCGTGGTAAATTTAATTTATTTCCTGCGGCCGGGCGGACAGTCGTAAGAGACGACAAAACAACCCACAGCCGGGTGGTAGGGTATTTATCCGGCCGTATTGCTACCGGCCCTGGTCTAGAGTATACCGCCATAACAACCTTGAGTTGTGTTCCGTCATTGGTGGCCAGGTACCAATTTCCCTTAAGAGAGCAGCATCGCATTTATTTCTAACGCCCTTTGGTGTTGCAAATGTCCATAGGCGATGGTGACCGCTTTCCATCAGGTGGACTGTCTGCCTGTTTCCTGAACTCATGCAATAAAAAAATATATATAAACCACACAATTAATAAAATCACATATTATGACATTCTATGCTCGTATGATAATTATATGCTCCTCACGAGCCTTAAAACTCTTATGTTTCGGAATAAAAGTATTTATATCTTAGTCATCCATTTTATTATCTTTTTTTTTATTTCTTAGTTAAAAATTCTAGGCCCATAAGTTAGAAATTCTTTGTTACATACGTTTTAATACGTAAAAGACAAGGAGTCCTATGAAACAAAAAATCTATGTAGCCTTGCAGACAAGTAAGTGGTAGATAGAGGTGGTGCAAAACACGGCGAAATAAGGCGGGAAAACCTAATACGATGACCCAAAATTGTCGTGGTATTGATTTGACTTTTCCATAGTATCATATTACTACACAAGCGACCCCATAATCAGAGCTTCTAAGCTCACAATATATAACGGTCACTGTAAGCGATATCGGCTTAACCAAACACAGTGAAGAGGAAATAAACAAAGATGTTAAAATCTTCCCACTTCTATTTTGGATCATACTAGAATAAATTACTCCCTAAAATAATGTCAAACTGGCAATACTTCATATTCAATAATCTAAGCGAGAAATCCAATACGGAGTCTAATTTCATTCAAAATTTAACGATCGTAAACTAGGCAATCGATTACTCCCAAGTTACTCGGGGCACGCGAGGATCGCAAATCACACAGTGTATGCCCCAGGACGTTCTCGTAGGAGGAGGCGACGTTTTATCAATATTACTTTGATTAAATTTTTGCAGAAATGCCCATAAAAACAAACATCCAAACGAACTTAGTTTAACTACTGAAACGCGATGTCGAAATATTTAAATCGATTGTTTCAATTGTTCAAATATCTCGATATTTTTCACTAGAAGTCGATGGTTTTGAGTTGTAATTGGGCGTCGTAAGCGACGGAAGCGTCGATAAACCGTATCCAAAAGTCGCATGTCCTACGAGTACGAATCACGGCTGGTCTATTCCGCTATCGAGTCCAAACGATCAGAAAACGTCTCGATTGTTCAGTCCAGAAGCGAATCGATAATTGATTCGAATGTAATTTTGAGCCGATCGAGATGCTTTTGGTTGTTTAAACCCCTAGCAATGTTCATTAATAATTGATAGATACGTCACACTGATCGAGATACACAAATTTCTAAAGATAAATTTAGCAGTATACTCGTAAATCAATACGAGGCGTTAAATGTATTTTAAATTTAAAACAAGGCATTGCAAAACTGAATAGAAATATTTATTTTATGAAAGTTTATAAATGGAAGGTGTTGCACTGGTTGCTAAATGAGCACAATAATGCGGTGCAACGATCCCGCAGTCGGTGCGCCAACTTATAAATAAAAACAGTGTAGCGTTCTTGGTAGTTTGTAATTATTTCGGGATGTTATTGTTAAAATACTGTTCTGATTTAAAGAGTTGCAGTTTTATGAATTGTTGTAAAAACTTGCTACGGATTTGATGTTTTTTAAAATTGTGTTTGTTATTGCATTTAAACATTTTTAAGTTTCTTGCAGTAATTTTATGCAGAGTATACCAAAAGTTAAGTTCAATTATTTATAGTTCTATTGTGACAGTAATGGTTTCCAAGTGACCTGAACGAATATATGATTATGTTATTCATTAGAATCATGAGCACTTTTGACTTGTAAATTAATCAAATCAAATAATAATTTATTCTATAAAACTTTCATCATAATCATCGATTTAAATCTCGATTACGTCGGGGCGTCTGACTCGAAGCCCCGGGGTCCGCTTTCCTACTTTTTCTTCTCCACTTCGCGCGGTCTTCGGTATCTCTATTTGTGAGACCACGCATGTCATACTTTACAACTCCAAGCCAGCATTTCTTGGGCCTACCCCTTCGACCGGACCTGGTGGAGGCGCTATGGCTAGACATTTTGTTGCCCACGTAAGAAGCCAGTTTCCGTAAAACGTGGCCGTACCAACCTGGGCGACATTCTTGCAGTTTATCCGCCAAGTCACGGTTATGAAGGTTGCCACGGATGCGAGAGTTTCCAACGCAGTCCTTCCGCGTGACTCCAGATATCTACCGCAGCATATTCATCTCCGTGGCGTGCAGCTCTTGCTTGTAACGCTCAAGTACAGGCCACGCTTCACTACCATACAAAAGGACAGGTCTAATGATAGATTTATAGATCTGTTTTTTTAGCTTAATCGGCATTTTGGTGGCACAAATGACACCAGTTACCACACGCCACTTGGCCCAAACTGTTCAGATAAGACGGCGAAAGCGCGACACCCCAACATACAGGTGACGCATATACTTGCCGGGCGTGGGTGCTTCAGCAAGTACCTGCATCGTATTGTAGGGCGTTACACCAAAACAGGAGTGCGGTACACCCATCGCCATAGCGTTTCACACGTTCGTTGAGTGCACCGCTTGGGACCCCAAAGGTTCCAATTGCAGGCCGAGTTAGGCTCAGTAGAAGCACTGAGGAATCTGGTGGAAGCCATGGTCCACAGTAATTCTTCTCGTAATCCCGTGGTAGAGAGCCACCGTTTACAGGGGTATCGGTGGAATCACCTCTACTGTACGAAGTGGTACAGCTCTGCTTTCCGGGGCTTAGTACTAAGTTGGAGCACCAGAACGAGACAGTCAACTGACAATAGGCTCAAACCCTGTGTCGTTCTGATTAAGTGCACTCTTTCACTAGGGAGCTGGTAGGTTTAGTGGGTAGTGTTAGTTAGAGGTTGTTCGACCTCCACTTTCATCGGAGGAGAATCGGTTGGCCGGTTGGCACAAGAGTCCCACACACACACGGTGGCACTAGGCGCTGCTTTTGGTCTACCCCCGTATCCAGACCCGTGTTCGTTTCGCAAGATAAGACAGTCCCCTGCGTTAACAAAAAAAAAGCTATTGAGAGACGGGACTTGACGTCGTAATCGATGTCCGTACGCTTGACCGTATCTTATTTATTACATAAAACACTATACATATAAAAGATGGTAAGAACATTAAAACAAGACCACGTCATGTTTTTGTCTCTACAGCGTACAAATTATTATTCCTATCATTGCTAATTACACTGGCCCACAAAAAATAAACGGTCTGCACTTTTGACCAGACCCATTTATTGTGTATTTCGATGCGTTGAATCCGAATCTGGGGACAGTGTGGTTCATACACCCTCAAACATTTTAAGGGTTTATAGACCAAAAGACCGAACCTGGGGTCAGTTTAATCCATACACTCTAACATTTTGAGATTATCCGGACCCAACTGACCGCAGATTCGGATTCAGTGCATCGAAATACATAAGATATAAATGGCTCTGGTTAAAAGTACAGATCACTTTTTATTCTTTGTAGGCCGGTGCTATTATTATATACTAACTGTTTCCTGCGGCTTCGCTCGCAGTATCCCACGGGAACCGTACATTTTTTCGGGATAAAAGTGGCCTATGTGTTATTCCAGACTATAATCTATCTCTGTGCCAAATTTCATCTAGATCCGTTCAGCCGTTCTTGGGTGATTCCGTAACAAACAAACTTTCGTATTTATAATATCAGTATAGATAGATGTGTATTACTAATATTACATTATGATATTACAAACATTTTATATTATGTGTGTTTCTGTGTATGTGTGTGCGTGTGTGCGTGTACGTGTGTGTGTACGTGTGCTTGTGCTTGTGTGTGTGTGTAAAAAAGTATAAACCAAGTCATTCTTTAACATACATGTCATAAAAATCGAATATAAAACTCTCAAGAGTAATGGCCAAAGAAAGTTTCTTTTTAGACGAAACGTTAAAAATCACACGTAATTCAAGCCCTAAGCGTAATAACGGCCCGACGTTCAATATAAAACACTTGTATAACCAAAAACTTTAGCACATAATGGATACGGTTTATGCATTAAAAACTTCTCACTTGTACGCTGGGTGTTATGAGTTTTTTATTCAGTTAACGCTTCGGGATACCTTCGAAACTTTCATATTCGGTGCGAAGTGTTTTTGTTAAATGTTTTTTTATGAAGGTCTCTCAGCTTATCGTGATCCGGTGGCTGAAATATATCGAATGTTTCGTCATAAACGGTTTTGGGGAGTTTTTTTATTTGAAACTCGTATTTATGCAAATTTGTAATGGTATTTGGTGATATATTTTATGTTGAAATATGTATCTTAAGTCATAAAATGTCCAATATGTGTTTGACATTAAGATTAGAGTAAGTTTGTAGGCTTCCTCTTAACTCAATGAATAAGACCGTAAATATTTTATTTTTATATTGTGTTTTTTTGTATAGTGACATTTGATTGATAGAATTTATGACATTACGAAATAAGAGAATAGAAAATATACTTATTGCATAACATTGCGATACAGTTTTTAGAAGTTTAAAACAATAGGCGGTATTATCACTAAAATCAATTTCTTCCAGAAAACCAGATTACGAAATAATTTATATTTATAACATATATTATTATTCTCGGTAACTATATTGTTACGAGTTGCAGGACACGAATTAAAATCTCGTTCGAATTACTATATAGTTTATTTAGAACTATACAAACACGTATAACACAGGTACAAATATACCTGAACACAACCAGTACAAACGTAATGCAAGATTCAACACACGTTAACACGCGCAAAGTCCGTCACTATATAGATTATCGAACGTACACACGTCTTGCCACGCTTGTGGTTATCGCTTGACTGCCGATCTCTCCATTGGGGCATTGCTTTATCCAGCATGATGCAATATGTCTTCCTGGCAAGTGTCGACGCAATTTCCCAGAAGTCGTAATCCGCACACCTGCGTTATTATGCCTGCGAACGGCCATTAACGACTACAATAGGCTGCTCTCCACAACAACCAATAAATAAGTAAACAAAAGATGATAGTCATAAAACAGTTTCAATGTTATTAGCTCAAACGCCGGCGGATAATAAAGTGTGTGTTTTATGATAGGCAGGTGTGCATCCACCTTTGTCGTCGTGTAACAATACCTATGAATTATGTTCAGTAACGTAAGTAACTTCCTGTTATTATAAGTATTTGCATGATGATGAGGATGATTAACAGCAATAACACGTTGCGAAGCGGTGTATATAGAATCGGAAAATTAAATTCTAACTTATTTGTATGACATTCAAAAAGTGTTCTCCAGTGGAACTTATTTTGAATAAAAAGTTTTGAATTTGAATTTGATGTAATTTTTGTCCTAATAAAAGAAATTAATATATATGCCTTCACCGGTCGAAACATGTATGTATGTTTCGTTGTATAAAAACTGGCAAAAACTCACCCAATGGTAAATTGCAGTTGCGTGCCGGGCCCGGTTGTAGTGAAGAGAGTAATCTGTCACTTTTTTTTATCTATTAGTGAGAGGTTTGCCAGTGTAAGAAATTGTAACCTTTTATGTAAATAAATTTGAATATATTTAATTTTAATTGTAGTACACAACATGCCGCTCACCTTAAAAGTACGTAGTATCTTTTAAAGAAAGAAAAATTAGTCAAGAAGGAATTTAATTTGATAAAATATATAAGACACAATATGAGATAATTGTAAGAAGAAATAAATTTACAACTAATTAGAAATTAAGCTAAGAGAGTTATTTATTAGTTACTTATTCCTCGGGAAGAGGACAAATTTTGATTACTGGTCGTTTGAAAAACGCATTTCCGATCTGAAGAGTTACGACGCGAATAATTCCATCGGTGCCGGGATGAACAGCATGTATGCGAGCGAGTCTCCAGTGTAGGGGAGGAAGATTGTCATCGCACATAACCACAATTATACCTTCACGGATTGGCGTTCCCCGATCGCTGAACCATTTTCCACGCTGTTGAATTTCATGTAAATATTCTCGACACCATTTATTCCAAAAATGTTGCATAGATTGTTGTATCAATCGCCACCTCACAAGCTTACTAGCATTTTCACTGATAAGGGATACGTCCGGGATCGCAGTTAGTGGTTCACCAATTAAAAAATGTAATGGAGTTAGAGGCAAGGGATCCCTAGCATCCGAGCTGAGCACACAAAGAGGACGTGAGTTTAACACCGCTTCGATTTGACACAAAAGTGTATGCATTTCATCGTAAGTTAAGGTGCGAGTGCCTATCACGCGCTGTAGATGATGTTTAAAACTCTTAACTCCTGCTTCAAATAGGCCCCCAAAATGACTTGCATAAGGAGGCTGGAAGTGCCATGTTATGCCCTGCTGTAATACTCTTTTATGAAGGGTTTTTTGTACAGAATCATTTTTTAGGAAAAGAAAGAGTTCTCTGAGATATCTATCACAGCCGATGAAGTTTTTACCGCAATCCGAATAAATATCTGTGCACAATCCTCGGCGTGACGTGAAACGTCGCAAAGCCGCTAGAAAACCTTCCGTAGATAGTTCTGAAACTATCTCAAGGTGAATAGCCTTGGTGCACATGCAAACAAAAACAGAAACGTAACATTTAACAATTTTTGCGTTTCGGACCTTATTAGCACGCACATAAAACGGACCCCCAAAGTCCACAGAAGTTTCTAGAAAAGGACGTTTAGGTCGCAGACGAGCGGCAGGTAGTGGAGCCATGCTCGGTTGGGGACGTATGGGACGCGCTCGGAAACAACGGATGCAACGGTAAATACGCTGTCGAATGACGTCTCGACTGGACAAAATCCAATATTTTTGCAAAAGTATATACTGGGTACTTTGAGCTCCGGAATGGAGTTGGGATATATGGGCATCGTCGATGATTAACAAAGTTAAGGGATGTTTTTTAGGTAAAATCATCTGATGTTTTGCATCATACGATAAAAGCGATTTATGTATCCTACCACCAACACGTAAGATATTATCTGCATCGAGAAAAGGGTTTAAGCGCCTTAATTGATTAGATGGCTGCTTTTGTTTTGAAATACTCACAATATCTCCGTAGAATACAGAATGTTGAACAAGTTTTATCAATTGATTAGGCGGAAAAGAACATTGTATTTTTTTAAATTTTTTTATAAAAGCGAAATATAAGGGCGGCAACTCGGACTAATTTACCTAAGGAAGAAAAATATGAAATAATATCTACATCATCAAGGGCTCCCTGAACAGACGTCGTTGGATTAGAACTAATCGCAGGACATCGTTTTTCTTCTTCGGTATGAAACACGTCACAGAGAGAGGGCCATGAAGTCTCCTCTCTTTTTAAAAACTCTGGACCGTTAAACCACATATCGTTCTGTAGAAACACCGCAGGCAGCATTCCACGTGAGGCGGCGTCTGCAGGGTTGCTAGAGGATGGCACGTGACGCCAACGACATGATGGTACATTGTTTACGATTTCGGTAATACGGTTGGAAACAAAAGTTTCCCATTCATGTGGTGAAGCACGTAACCATGCCAACACTACAGATGAATCCGACCACGCGTATATTTGATCGCATTTTATAAATTTCTTGTAATTATTTAAAATTGTTCTTATTAATTTTGACAACAAAACCGCTGCCATCAGTTCCAGGCGTGGAATTGATACACGTTTAGTTGGAGCGACGCGAGTCTTAGCTAACAACAATGATGTTGTCACTGATTTATCTATTCCTTGAAGTCGGAGATATACACATGCGGCATACGCCCTTTCTGAGGCGTCAGAAAAACCATGTAATTGGACAACACAATTAAGGGGGAAAACATGACGGGGAAACGTAACTGTAGATAAGAGCGGAAGCTCCTGAACGAAACTAAACCAGGCATTTACGATGTCCTGTAGCGGTTCATCATCCCAATCTACGGATGCTATCCACAAAAGTTGAATTAAGTGTTTAGCAAAAAGCGTAACAGGTGATATGAATCCCAGAGGATCATAGATGCGAGCGATTTGCGACAGAATGGAGCGTTTAGTACAGTGAACCGAGGAAATTTTGACACTAAAGCTAAAAGAATCTGATTGAGGGTTCCATTGCAATCCAAGTACTTTTATGTTCATGTCATTTTCAAACTCGGCAAAAGGCACGTTGCTGTGCCGCTCACCGTGAGAATGTGTGGGGTGTACAGCAGCGAGAACGGCTGAAGAATTGCTATGCCACTTATGCAGAACAAAACCCGCTGCTTGACATATTTCTATTAACTCCTGTTGAAGAGACAATGTAGAATCTACAGTTTTATCACCCGAAATTATGTCATCAACGAATACGTCATTTTTCAATACGTGTGCGGCGCGAGGAAAGTGGACTGCTTCATCAGTAGCAAGCTGCTGTATAGTGCGAAGTGCAAGATATGGAGATGAACTAACACCGAATGTGACGGTGCGCAAACGATAATCCCGTACAGGTGCATTGGGAGAAGTACGCCATATAATGCGTTGAAAGTCCATATCGGAGTCTCGCACTTTAATATTTCTGTACATTTGTTTTATGTCAGCCGTAAAGGCAATAAAATGTATACGAAATTTTAATAAAACATCTACGATATCTAAATGTAGCTTTTGTCCAATTAATAATACATCATTAAGAGAATTCTGATTGGTGGTTTTACAACCTGCATCGAAGACCACTCGCGTTTTCGTGGTTTCACTAGACTCCTTAACGACACAATGATGTGGTATGTAGTATGAGCTAGAAGCGGGAGGAAAGTCGATAACGGGCTCCATATGACCGAGGTCTAAGTACTCTTGGAGGCACGCGTGATAATCTTGTTTAAGTTTTGCATCACGTTCTAATTTATTCTCTAATTTACGAAACCTTGCAAGAGCAATATCCCTTGATTCACCGAGGGGTGAAGCACTAGGTTTGAAAGGCAAAGCGACCACATATTGACCGGTCTCTGTACGCGTATGCGTGTTAACGAATATGTTTTCACACAAAAGTTCATCAGAAGTGAGAGACCTTTGATCTGAAATGGATTCCAATTCCCAGAAGCGTTGGAGGTCAAAGTCGTCGTTAACAGAGCTATGACACACTTGAACTGGGGCAGAGATGTTTGAAGACGAATTTAAGTTTATTTTACCCAATAATAAATAACCAAAAACGCTATTAATTGCAATTGGGGTACCAGGTAAGCCTGTAATAGTGTTATTCAAGAATATTTGTGGGAGTATATCGGCACCTAAAAGCATTTCAACTGGCTGTGGCGTGTAGAAATCGGAATCCGCCAATGTCAAATTTTCAATATGGGTCCAACCCGTGTAAGGCAATTGACACGAAGGCATTTGAGTTGTAATAAGTTTTGGTAAAATTAATGCATCTATTTGAATAAGTGGTTTATTTTTATTTTTAGAAGTAATAAAGCACGAAATTAGACCCTTTGGATGCACCGGTTTGTTTCCACTAATACCATAAACGGGTGGCATATTTATATGTTTTCGGGCTAAACGCAAACGCTCGGCGCATGCTTCGCTTATAAAGGAAGCTTGGCTGCCCGTGTCGATAAGACACCGCACGGTCGAGCGCCTTTCATAATCAACAATTACATCGACGAGAGCCGTAGATAATAGTACCGTAGTAGCGCATACCGGCGGAGCATTAGATCGTACATTAAAATCACGCGGCAGACTGTTGACGGACGTCATAGCCAGTTGGGGATCAGTGGAAGTGATCAACTCGTCGGGAGTAATTTGGCATAAGACATCGCTATTGTAAACTTGTGATTCAGAAACGCCTAGACAAGAATTATTTTCAAAATGAATAAGTGTGTGATGACGCTTATTACAAGATCGACATGTAAAAGTCGAGTTACATTTACTTAATTCATGTCCGACATGCAAACAATTAAAACAAATATTTTTTCCACTTACAAACGAATATCGTTCTTGTGGTGAGAGATTTATAAACATTAAACATTTTGTCAAAGTATGTAATGCACCATAATACAAACAATTATAAGCCTTGACGCTCTGAGATTTAGCTTCAAAATTATGTGTCGATCTTGCTGTTGGCCCAATGTTTGTCGCAAATGTGTGGCTACGATCGCCCAGTGGCAAAGGCCCGCGCTGGATAGACACATTTTTCGTATTGCTACCTTCCTTAGAAAAGAATCGGTGACTAATATTGCAATTTGAACTTGAAATTTCATTAGCTGACAATTCACGTTCTAAAAAATTAATTAACGTATCAATACCGGGAATATCAGATGGCGATTGTAATGACAATTCATAGCGTTTCCGTACGGACAAAGGAATTTTACGTAGTAAAATAGTTAGTAAAATAAAACTCCATTCATTGGTCGGGAAACGCATCACTTGAAGAGGTCTGATATTTTCGTGATATATATTTAATAAATTACGTAAACTAATAGTAGATTTACCTGAACAAGGTTCGATATCGAGAATTTTGTGAAGATGTGTGGTCGCAATGACCCTTTTATTCTCATAACGAGAAACTAAAATATGCAATGCTATATTATAATTTGCATCTGTTATAGGACTCGATTTAATTAAATCATAGGGCTCATTTTTTAATGTAAGCAGTAAATATCGGAATTTTTCGGCATCCGTGTAGGCATTATTGTTGTGTATTAATGAAAGATATAAATCATAAAACGAGTTCCAATCAGTACTGTTGCCGGAAAAACTAGGTAATGGAAGTTTTGGCAATTTCGGACTGCTAGAATTTCCATTAAACGAATCTGACAAACCAATTGATCTGCTCATACGCCTACAATGCTCGTCATCCAGTTTTAACTTACTTAAATGCGTAAGAATGGCATAGTATGAATCGTCAAAGTCATTGCGAATTTTGATTTGTTCCTCCTTGTTGAACAATTTCGATTTGATAAGAGATTTTTCGATTTTAGTTTGTAGTTTACTAAATTTTCTTTGTTGTGTTGTGAGTTCTTTTGTTCGCGATCGAAACTTTTGTTCGTCTGTTGTCGCAAACTGTAACGTACGTTTTAAATCATCAAGAATTATTTCGCGTTCAAAAATATCTTGTTCACAAGAAATATCAATTTGTTGATTGGCTTCACTGGCGAGCGGCATTGTGATTTACCAAGATGGCGTACGCGGGGTGAAACTAAATTATTGAAAGTACGTATGTACGAAGAAAAATTATAAATTTTATGCAAAATATGGAAAGAAAGTAATGTTAATCCGACTCGTAAGGCCAAAATTATGTTTCGTTGTATAAAAACTGGCAAAAACTCACCCAATGGTAAATTGCAGTTGCGTGCCGGGCCCGGTTGTAGTGAAGAGAGTAATCTGTCACTTTTACTTTTTTCTATTAGTATTGAGAGGTTGCCAGTGTAAGAAATTATAACCTTTTATGTAAATAAATTTGAATATATTTAATTTTAATTGTAGTACACAACAATGTAATTTTTGATATCTTGTTTCTCCATGTTTCCTGCAAATAAATGAATTTGGATTTATTTTATTTAATATATTGTAATACATATTTCAGCTTTCTAAATTCCTTTTACTAAACTAGACTGCCAAATAAGACATTTCTCTGTGCGATCAATACACCTGAATAGGGCTTCAAAAGTTTTTCTTCACGTATTAATATATAATTACATATATGTTATCAAAAATAATTATGTTACGAATTTTACCTGTATCTAGATTACCAGACTTATTAATATGTTCTAGCTCACAAGACCCATAAACCGCGTTGCCTATTTTCTTTCATACTCAACCCGGTTGAAATTGGTTTAGGTGCGTTCACCCGGCTTACCTTGCTTTAGTTGCGGAGATAATATCCGGTTATTACAACTGGCTATAGCTTTTATACCGTCTAGGCTTTAAGTGTAAACCGGATTTTCTTAAACATTATAATACTGTTACGAGTTGCGGGACTCGAATTAAAATGCCGTTGGAATTATTATAGAGTTTATTAGAACTATACAAACGTATAACACAGGTACAAATATAACCGACAACAACAAATCCAAACGTAATGCAGAAGGTCGTTCAATAAAACACGCAAAGTCCGTCACTATTAGATTCCCGAATGTACACACGTCACGCCCGTATCGTAGTCGTAGCTTGACTGCCTCCTCTTTTATTTTTTTTTTTATTTTTTTGAGCTGGATCCAGCTGAATAGCCGCAGATGGCTGTTTCAGCGATACCGGACTTTGGGGGCTTCCCGACTCCGTGGGAGCGGAGGCGTTCAGCCCGGGGCAGCGCGCTCGAGGAGGCACCTCCTGCTTAATCAGGCCGTCGTTTTATACTTCGCCAATGCACTGTGCCCGCCGGCAACGTGGACTGAATTTCCTAGAATCAGCTTGTACTCGTAATCCGTAACACCTAGCTAATGAAAATAGGCTGTGCTCCATAATAAGTAAACAAAAGAAGACGATCATAAAAGGATTACAATTAGAACAAATGCCGACAGGAAAAAAATGTGATTTTACAGACTGTACGTGGAATTTGTTTTTGTCGGAGCCTAAGTTGTAACAATACATTACCCACCCATTTGTTTTTTAAAACAGTTGTATGAGGTGAATATATTATATACTACCTAATGTTGATAGATTATCAAATAGGTCTGACTTGCTATAGTTGTATAGTTTTATTGCTCCTAACACTCATCCTTTTTAGTTCAAAACCTAAAAAATAAAACTACCCTTTGATATGGTATTAAAATTAAAGACTGTTTATCTTCGCAGTACCATTCAATTAATGCTTTTAGCATTTCATATTTTATGTATGCAACTTGGATTAAGCTACACATAGAAGAGAAACATAAAAAATGGTCAACTGGGTAACACAATAAAGGGTTCCGTAGATACAGTTTAGTTAGTTTCAATTAACAATAGTGTAAAAGGCATTTCTTTGAATAGAAAATCTGGTTAGTATTTTTTGAGATGCCCCATGCTCTGAAAAACTACCGAATATATTAGTGACGATTTTACCTGTTTCATTAGTAGGTACTGTAACTAGTACTATTAAAACAAGAAGGCAGTATATATACCTAGATAGATAGTTCTTTATTCCAAATCAATACGAATAAATTTACAGAGTGAAACTATACTTAATTGTGCACAAGGGTTATTGCTAAAGAGAATTCTCTTACAAGACATATTCAGGAATTTATTAGATAGATGATTTAAAAAAATCAATATCTTTCACAGCTGTCATTGTCACAATGAGGAATAAAACAAATCATATTACAGTTCCCGCAAGATTATTTCCTCAAAAATATTTTTTATTTTTTATTACATGAGTTCAGCAGACAGGCAGATGGCCGACCAGATGGAAAGCGGCTACCAGCGCCTATGGACATTTGTAATAACATAGGTGCGCTACCAATATGTTGCCGCTCTCTAAAGGGATACTGTCCTGGCCACTAATACCGGAACACAACTTAAGGTTGTTATAGTGGCATACTCTAGACCAGGGATGGTAACCATTCAGATGGGCAAATACTCTACCACCTGGCTTTGGGTTGTTTTGTCACCTCTTACGACAGGTCGCAGGAAATAGTAATCTATCTCAGTTCCTGCACGAATAAAAGTTATGTAATAATGGAAAGCTTAAAAACTACAATTAAACTAATCGATGTAAGCCTTTTTGTGTGTTTGGATAATATTGTTACGTGCGAGCGGGGTACGCACTTAGGATTGGAAGAAAACACCAGTTTTTAACTAACGCTTATATTGACTTATACAGCCGTACGTGATTCCACTCTGCAGGGTTGCCCCTACACGCACAACGAAAGACGCACTGTACCGACGATAAGATGTCTCACTCACAATACCGTCGCCGATATTGCGTAGACACACCTTCTGCTGCTGCAGTGTTCACCACAGAAATTACCGCGCGTAGCTTGCCTCTGGACCTCCTTCTCAACTACGCGAAACTCCTTCACTAAACTGTCCACTACACTTTTCACTAAATTCACCACTAAACTCGTCACTGTCTTCTATTAAACTCTTCTTCCAACTCTTTCGTATCGCACTTGTCGCTTCACTGTCTTGAACTGAACTCAACTCTAAAACTGCCCCCGGTAGGCGCGCCTTACGCTGCTTATATACCCGGAAGAATCTTCTGGAACCCATAATTTCGTTATTTTTTTATTTACTATCTGTCCCTTTCTAACATCTATCTATCTCTGTCTTTTCCTTCCCGAACTTTCGTTCATCGTCCATCCCTTTCTAAAATATATCCGTCCTTGTCTTTTCCTTCCAGAATTTTCTAGCTTTTTCTAAAAGTTCTTAAACTAACTAGATGGTTCCACCATCATTCGCCCCAATATTAATGTGATCAATGTGAATAGACACTCCACTAGATTGGTATCGCCTTACATTGCATAATTAAGGATTTATGCGTTAATCAACATAGGGCATACATTAGTGGATTACTGTTTGATATTTGATGAAGTATCCTTTGTTGAAATTTACATATCTTAGCTGATTTTGATTAATTATACACAAATATTTTGTAGAACCTTTCATCAAAGTTGTCTTGGGAGGATACAAGATAATATAGACGGTAGATCTTCAAATTGATGGATTGACCAGATTGCTGACCAGCTGATTGTGTCAATAAACTCGGCCGTACACCGTGCTCAAAACGGACCCCGGTGGAAGACAGCAGATATTACTATTATACAATATTAGTCACGATCCTCATCAGCGAGGGAAGGACTTAGAAGAAGAGATTGCGTAAGACGCCCTTTAGTTGCGGCCTCTGTGGTTGAGTGAGCTAAGCTTTAGCGAGCCGTGCTTACTCCAGTGGAGACTGGTTCTATATTCCTGGCATTCAAAAACAAACTTTCCGTTACTTACTAACTGATAAATATTCAGGCACTAGCTTGCTATTTACTGATATTTAATAAAGGATTCACTGATACAATTAATAAACAGACTGTTCGTAGATGTATTTATTGCCGGACTAAATTATCCGTAACTACCCTATATTACATGATATAAAAAGTAACACATACATTACACCCTCACCCTTAATTAACAACACTTTTTTTTAAAATAACAAACGAGAAATAGCAACAAATATACATATATATAAGTTCTTAAAATTTACAACTAATCAATTTCAATTCCGAAACGTGTAACAGGCTTTCGAATGCGCTTGGGGGGTTGTGGCGGTGAAACAGGCAAGCTTTACCCATTGTCTACAGCCATAGAAACCGGTATGTTGTCATCAGGCACATTAGGTTCTACTGATACTCTAGCCTCTTGTAGTTGCCTCGTTGGGGAAGTGGTATTATTACCTGGTGCCTTGTCTGACTGTAGATCCAAGTACAGCGATCTTTTCTTAATTTGATCGACATGCCTTTTAATCGGTGGACCGTCTTCCTGACCTACTAAATAGTTACGTGAACCTATCTTTTCTCTTATGCTTCCCCTAATCCATTTATTGCCTCCACTATAATTATGTATCCATACTTCTTCTCCTTCTTTAAAATCCTCTTGTCTTACCTCCCGCATAACCAGACTGCTTATTTTGTGCTACTTGCACTTTATCCTCAATAGTCCTACTTCTTCGCAATAAATCAAGTCGCGATCTTAAATTTCTACGCTGCAATAACATTGCTGGGGACACACCTGTTGTGCTGTGTTCAACATTTCTATACGCCATTAAGTATGTTTGTAAAGCCGTGTCTAAATCACACCCATCTCGTAGTGATTTTTTTAAAGCACGCTTACAAAGCTTAACTGCGCCTTCAGCCGCACCGTTTGACGAAGGATGATAGACAGGAGAAAATGATAGCTTAATACCATTGTTTGTTATAAAATCTGCATATTCCCTACTAGAAAATGGAGGCCCATTGTCCGAAACTACCTCCCTGGGTAATCCAAAGCGTGCAAATGTTTCTCTCAATACTTTTATTACAGCATTTGCCGTGGTACCATGCATTTGAAATATTTCTAACCATTTCGAAGTTGCATCTATTAAAATCAAAAAGGTTTTCCCGTGAAAAGGACAGAAAAAATCGACGTGTAGTCTAGACCATGGTCCTGGGATATAAGGCCAGGGTTGGGGTGTCGCGCGTGCTGGTCCTGAATTCTCCACTGCACAAGTAGTACACGTAGCGCATGCACGTTCGATTGCAGTGTCAACGCCTGGCCACCAAACTAAACTACGAGCCATACTTTTCATTTTTACCATCCCCAAATGACTAGCATGACCTTTAATATGTATTCTACTAAAGTAACTGGTATCACTATCCTATAACCCCACATAATACAGCCGAAATCTAAAAATAGTTCATTGCGGCGAATAAAATAAGGTTTTAAAGTTTCGCTATCACATTTTCTTGGCCAACCATTTTGTATATACCAGATCACTTTTTGTAATAACTCGTCTTTTTGTTGATACTTAACTACCGTTTCTCTCGTTATAGGCAAAAAATTTTGAATAAAATTAATATAAGTGATTTCTTTTATCTGCCTTTTTTAATATCTACTGGTAAGCGTGATAAAGCATCTGCTGCATTTTTATTGCTACAAACATATTCTATCTTATAATCATATCCTGCTAATATTACCGCCCAGCGTTGCATTCTACTCGCTGCCATCACTGGTATACCAGATTTGTCCCCAAAGATAGTCACAAGTGGTTTGTGATCTGTACGTAATGTAAATGTTCTACCGTAAAGATATTGGTGAAATTTTTTAACACCATATATTATGGCTAAAGCTTCTTTCTCTATTTGTGAATACGACTTTTCTGTCGCGTTAAGAACCCGTGACGCATATGCTATGGGTCGCTCACCCTCAGACGTAACGTGCGATATTACGGCTCCTACCCCCACGCTACTAGCGTCTGTTGTTAAAATCAGTGGTAGTTTAGGCGAATAGTGTGCCAACACCTCACTAGAAATTAACATCTCCTTTATACGGTGAAATGCAACATCGCACAGGTGATCCCATTCATATTTCACGTCCTTCTGTAATAATCTATATAACGGTGCTAAAATGGTACTTATGTTTGGCACAAATTTTGCATAATACATTACTAAACCTAAAAATGATCGTAATTCAGAAACATTAGATGGCACCGTGACTTTTTTAATTGCAAGAATTTTATTCGGACACGTATAAACCCCCTGTTTATCAATTACGAAACCAAGATATGTCACAGAGTCCGCAAAAAAACAACATTTTTTTTTTTTTTTTTTTTTAATCCGTATTTTTGTAGTCTATTAAATACTTCATAAAGAGTCTCCAAATGAGACCGGTCATCCTCCCCTGTTATGATGACATCGTCCAGAAAAACACCCACCCTTGGTAAATCTGAGAAAATTTGCTCCAATTTTCTCTGGAAAATACCGGGGCTAGACGCTAAACCATAAATTAACCTGTTGTACATGAATAGACCTTTATGCGTGTTAATGACTGTATATTTCTTAGATTCGTCCAGTTCAAATTGAGCATACGCCTGTGACAAGTCTAACTTTGTGTATTTTTCCCCACCATATAATTTGGCAAGCAAATCTTCCACCCTAGGTAACGGAAAAGGATCCACTTCGAGGTATTTATTTAAAGTCACCTTAAAATCACCACATATGCGTATAGTTCCGTTCTTTTTCATGACGGGGACGATAGGCGTGGCCCAGTCAGACGTGGCCACCGGTGAGATCACTCCATCGCTCGTGAGCTGGCCGAGCGCGCGCTCAACCGGCTCACTCAGCGCATACGCCAGCGGCCTCGCACGCATGAACACCGGCCTGGCGCCAGCCTTCAGCCGAAACCCCACCTTGCCGCCTGTGAACCTCCCAAGCCCGTCCGAAAACACCCCACAATATCTGGAAGTAAAATCATTCAAGTTAAATTTTGTATTATTAATATTAGTATAATTTAATATATATATCGGGTATATCGATTTCGAGTTCATTTATCCATTGTCTTCCTAACAAACTAGTTTTACCACACTTAATTACGTATAAGTCTAAGAATTTACTCTTGTCTTTATATTTTACCAAAAGTTTAATTTTTCTCATCGGCTTAAAAATTTCTCCCGTGTAGTATCTTAAAATTAATTGACATTCCATCATTTCATGATTACTAAAATATTTTTGATAACACACATAACTAATGCACGAAATTGCACTACCCGTATCTATCTCCATTGACAACATTGTATTATCGACACTGATGTTTATGGTGTATGGTCCAAGCTTATTTACTTTTTTTACACATAAAGAGTAATTGTTTACCTCGTCACTACTAATATCTTCCTCTATAGTACCTTCCATTTCTTCATCTTGGACATTATACATTGACGAAGAAGATCGAATTCGCGGGCACATTTTCTTCAAATTTCCCTCTCGGTTGCACACTCTACAAACGTACTTTTTAAATTTACATATACTAGGGTTATGTTTTCCCCCGCAAACTTTGCAATTGAATAACTCAGCCGGAGTTGATTTTCCCTGCCTTGATGCAACTATCCGCCCGCTCCGCTTGTGAACTTTGCGCCACCGGCTCGCGCTGACTCCAAACGCGCGGACTGCGCTTGCATACCTCTGCTCCCGCCAGCGGTTGCGTAGCCTCGGTCCCGGTTGCTGCCAGGCTGGCGATTTCGCCATTTAACTTCTGTCATCTGGTTCACAAAGTTATCTTCACCTAGTTTTTTGGTCCGGTTTTCCATCGAAGCGGCGTCTGTCTCAGCTGTCTCCATAGTTATAGCCATTTTAAATGCTGAATCAAATGATAACTCCTCTTCTGCAAACATCCTTTGCCTAATGTTATCATTCAGTAATCCACATACGAACTGGTCTCTTAAATTTTCCTTTAAACTTTTTGAACAAAACCCACAGTGTTTTGTTAATCGTTTCAAGTCTGCTACATACTCGGCTATACTTTCCCCTTGTTTTTGTATACGCTGTCTAAACTTAAACCTTTCTGCTAAGTAACTTGGTTTAGGCTGTAAATGTTTTGTCATAATTTCGACAAGTTCATTAAAGCTTTTTGAGGCGGGTTTGTCAGGTGTACATAAATTAACCATCAATTCATATGCTTCACTCCCAATTACAGTGATTAAAGTAGCCGTTTGTAATGTTGATTTTACCTCATTAACAATGAAATACTGTTCTAACCTGTCAATATATAGGTTCCAACTATCCTTCTCGAGATCAAACGATTCGAGTTTTCCTACTGCCATTATAGTGTTTTAGCTTACTCGAACTTCACAATAACGCGCAACGCGAATGATTCTTCTAATTCTCGTCACCAGTTGATAAATATTCAGGCACTAGCTTGCTATTTACTGATATTTAATAAAGGATTCACTGATACAATTAATAAACAGACTGTTCGTAGACATATTTATTGCCGGACTAAATTATCCGTAACTACCCTATATTAATTACATGATATAAAAAGTAACACATACATTACACTAACTTATGGTCTGGCTGTCTGGGATCGATCCCAGAGTGGACCGTTGTAGTATATCTATACTAATATTATAAAGAGGTAAAGTTTGTGAGTTTGGATGTTCGGGGTAATCTCCGGTACTACTGATCCGATTTTACACATCCTCGCACGAGGCACTGCGAGTGCTTTTTGCATTTATGAATTAATTAAAGGTTACAAAGATTAATTAGCTTGATATGCGTGTGGGCTTGTGTGCGTGTGCGCGTGGGTGCATGTGCATTTTTTAATGACGCCCAGCGAAGTGAGCACGGGTCAGCTAGTTATCCATAAAATAAGCAAACTCGCTTAGCTTGGGGGGTACAATCTGGGTGTTTGTCTGCCGATTTATAAAAAAAAAGAAAAAAGTTCGATGCAATGATTACCTGCTCGAGGTTGTCGATAGGGGGCTACATGAAATATGTAAAGGATTAGGATATATAAAAAGTAAGGAGGCCTCTGTCCAGCAATAAATTGCGATTGGTTGAGCGTGAATGGTTTGCCTTACAATTGTTTAAAATTTGACATAAACCCCACACAAATAATATCCATTTTCTACAAATGGTAAGGTGAAAGATATTAATATTAATCAATTAGAAAATTTTAATTAGAATTAAATTTGATAAATAACTATTGTTCACCAGTACAAAAATATACTTACAAACTAAAACTATGTATCTCATTGTGCACAAAGAGCGGTCTTATTGCTAAAAACGATCTCTTCCAGTCATACCTAGCAATTAAGTACTTACCACTATAATTAAGAGACAAAAACCCATGTATACATTGTAAACAAAGCAATGTTTTAATACTACCTGGGACTTTCCAGGAAGCTTCTTAGGGGTTAATTTTTTAATCCCTCGAGAATGGTCAGGTTTTTAGGATCCAAACCTATATAGATACATATCTATACTATCTACATACTCTATAGCTTTAAAGTACCTATATTTGACCAGGTTCCAGTCTCCTTTAAGAGAGCAGCAACGCATTTGTAGCACCTTTGGTGTTGCAAATGTCCATAGCCGACGGTAACCACTTTCTATCAAGTGGGCCATCGGCCTGCCTGCTGAATTCCTGAAAAAAAAATCAAACTAGGATATGCCCGCGACTTTGTCCAAGCTTGACTTAAAATTCCTGCGGGATTCCCGGGACACAAATTATCGCAGCATTTATAATAAGAATGCAAGCTATTGTCTTAGTGGAAACTGTTTCGGAATAAACAAATTTTTTGCTTCCGAACAAATTCAAACCGCTCATCAAGCGCAGAGTTTAAGTCTTAAGAAATAGCTGTCGATCAGCGAAATCAGCCCAGCAGTTTTTACGTGAATCCCGAGCAGACAAGAAATCTAATAAAAATTGCATCGTGTTCTCCATCGTTTATATAGACTATTCCAGTTGGTTTTTTTAAATAGCTTTAATGTACAGACACGGTATATTTAGAATTGTATAATATTAAAGATATCTGCAAATAATCAAAGAATGCGGAACCCTCTTTCTCTACGTTCATCCGCAACATAATGCGTACTACACATAGGTATATAAATTCATTTCTGTTAAACAAGATTTCACCCTCAAATCTTGTTTTTCCGGTCGCCATGGTTGACAGAGGGCCCTTTTGATAAAAGATATAAAGAATTCAGTGTGCCCTGTGTTTGACATTAGTATGGATCCACAGATATGTTTGACATTTTTGTTTCTTTTATGATTTCACTAATGGACGCCCGCTGCTTTATTCGCATGAATACGGCTTAATGTACTTACCAGAATGAAAAGAAAACGAAAAATATTCCGTAATACTTTCACCATTTAAAATCTTTATTCGTTTTATACAAATGTGACTTTATTACGATTTCGTAGATGAATAAGTCTTCTTTATATTTCACTAGCTTTTGCTGAAAGCTTCGCTTACGTTAATGTAAATTTTGAAGACAGAGTGGAGGACCGGCCGTTGAGAATCCCACAAGCACTTTAACGAGGGAAATTCGTCATAGACTCTACCGCCCAGGGATAGTAATTAGTAAGGTTGAGTCGGACTCCCGATGGCATGCTCAGACCTATCAGCTAAGCCACCCCCGTATTCGGCAATCGAAAAGAATTCCGATAATCCTGATGGTGTCGTCTCATTGAGCACTTCTTGTAAACTGGGTGTTGCGCTCTCTGCGTACTATTTCACTGGACACGCGTGCCCGAACACATCGCAGCAAGTCCCACATGGCCTTCGATAACTTCCTCCTGGGCCCGGAGATAGGGCGCAAATGCATTCCCTGAGCGTTCAAAAAACCAGATAGGTATGTCATGAAGTGGATATGGTTGCAAAACATGCCTATTGTTGAAACCATACTATTTTTATTTAAAAAATAAGTAGTATTCATTTTATTTTAAAATATCAGGTTTTATAAAGCGCAGCAAAGTACCAAAATAGAGTCACTATAATAAAACAGTAGGAGTCGAATGCTCCCCATGGGGCACGTTATAAGCTTGAACTACGAATATTATTAAAACTCGACATTAAGTTTTAATTAAAACAACAAATAATAATTTAATACGCAATTCACCTATTTTTAGTTTATACGCTTGTTGTATATTAATTTTGTTTTGTGATAACTTAACGAGTATGCTGCTTTCGATGAGATTTCGCGTTTCATTTTTAAGGTTCTTTAGCAATTTTGGTCACGCGGTAGTCTTATATTTCATCATATCCGTCCGTATATCTTTGTCTGTCTTTTTGTATGTCACAGTCATTTGTATCAGAAACTACTTCGTCTCTGTATAAATTAAAAATAAGAAGGTGTATTTTATATTTCGCTACATGTGGTGTATTAAAAACGCGAAAAAACCATATGTTATAATATAACTAATATCTAGAGGTCGTCCTCGTATATTTCATCGAGAGATAAAATTTGTTTTCAGAGTAGTTCAGATTATAAAAAAATATGACATCCATTGATGTAATTGGACCTAGGTGAGAAGAAGGATAAACCCAGCTAGGCTAAGCGCTTACTACGACTTTATTGAAGTGAAAACTTATTTAAGTATATTCGGCACTTTTGGTATGGGGAAAAAGATATAAAACGCATACAAAGTTTTCACTTCTGACAGTTTTTTTGTGACACAATTTTAGAATGTGCAAAGACATTCATATCATGAGTTTTTTTTATCCACTACTACTACTACTATATAACTACATTATCTCTCGATAAAAAGTCATACTGCGTGCAGCCTTATTGTTTTTACTCTAGTGCAGGAAATTGGAATAAAAGTAACAGCTATTGGATTATAATACTAATTAATGAGACAGGTGCGCTCGTTGCAATATTCGAAGATGAGTAAAAAGACCAGGCGGTAACTTGCCACCTTCTGGATGCTTATATAAAATAACAGATACGTCGTTATATTATCCTTAGCTGCAGCTTTTATGTTCTATAATATAAACGCGTGGTTTATGTCAAATTAGCTGTTGCTGGCGTACATTATGCAGTAATGCTGCTACGTATTCTAGGCAAATTGAGATAAATTGTTGACATTAAACGCTCATATGGGCCAACTAATATTTAATATGGCTCCTAGAACCTTATTAGCTGTTGTTTTTATTCCATAAAAGCTTTGTACGTTGCTTTTTATATGTGTCTCGTAAATAAAGGTAATTATTACCTAAGGTATTACCCCGTCATAGATACTCTCTATCCATGATTCTATTGACTTCATTTCTATATTAATCTTAAAAATGAAAAGTTCTGTTCAGATTTTTTTATTTAAATTGCCCATCTATAATTTTCTTTAAAATGGGCAGTAGTAAATGAATTGTTTTAAGCAAACTTTAAGCAAGAATTGGGTTTTTGTATAAAAAAATTCGAGTGATTAATGAAAATGTATCTACCATTAGGTTTACACTAAGAACTTTCATTGTTTGAGGTCAGTGAGAGATGTGCAATATAACTGGGACTGAAGTCTCTCTTTTGTTCAACTTCTTCCAATTATTTGAGATTGATACAGATTGACAGACGTCTTTTGTCACACCATAAATCATCATGTTATCCCTCACACAATCCACTGGGACTGAACTAAGGAGACTGAATAAGTTATATGGGTCTGATTTTCGTTTGGTTCCTATCTGCTTAAAGATTGTACTAAAATTTTAATATTTATGAAAACTTGACACTAACAATTGATTTGACAATTTAAAAAAATGTAGACTTTCATCCAAGCTTTTAAATAGTAGAATAGAAGCAAATACAACTAAACTTTAATAGCAATCTGAATTGCCAACCTACAAAGGGACTTTCCTAATTGTAGTCAAATGAAGATCCAAGTGGCCCACAATAAATTAATTTGGCATACACTTCGCCCCTTCATTTGCAGTCACATGTACGGCGACTGTGTCGGGAGTCGGCGCCTCCCGTTCACAAGGCACCGCTTATTAATGGGGCAGGTTGTTGACTTACTTACTTTAATGATTGAAATTAGGGATAGATTGAGAGTGTAGCTCGTATTTTACAACTTTTGCTGGACGCAATTATCCTTAAATAATAATAGCTGGCAATAGTTTCTGATTTAATTTAGGAATCTGCATTTGGTATAAGTATTAGTTTTGTTAGAGGTTTTTTGTAGTCGGGTCGTAAGTTTTAAACGACGGCAACACGTTGGCGACGCTTCTGACGTTGCAAACTTCTTGGTAAAGGGTTGGCTTGGTTTTTTCCCATTAATAGATAATATCCGTGTGCAGCCTTCTCCATAACGTTTTATTCACCGTCAGCACAGCCAACTTTATCATTATACAAAGAGTTACAGCCGCCTTAATTTAGTTTTGTTGTAATATCGTCAAAATTATAAAAAGTAGATTATTGTTATTATTTCTACTATGATATTAAAACGTATGCACATTTGTTAAATATTTAAAAGTAACAACGTTCAATTAAATCTGATAATTTACCCACTCTGTATATGTCTTCTGCCAGAATAAACTGTACTGTTAACATTTGTTCCAAATACTGCTACCTACTATTGTACTGTTGTAATATTTGCGGGTAATTGTGATTACCACTCGGCTCGTTTCGTCATCTATTAATTATTATTATTGTGCAAGAATCAGAACAAATAAATTGTTATTTACATTGATATTCTTTGTTAGAAGTTCAAATTAAACAGTTCTCAAAGTTCTACGTGTTTTGGTATATAAAATCCCGCACAAACACTGTTATTGAAATAAAAAGCGGGTACCTTTGAAATTGAGCTTATATAGGAAGATTATTAATTCTCCCCTAGAACATTCCAATGTCTCAATACACGACCTTAACTCGACAAATAACAATTAAATCGTCTCCATTAAAATTTATGCGCGTACAAACTATTCAAGAAATACTCTCCGGTCCGGGGCCCGATTGTTCATCAGACAAAGGGTATCTTAAAACGGGTAAGCCACTGTGTAATGTTTGCCATGGAGCCAATAATGGCGGATGTCACCGGCGACATTTGACTGGGTAAACTCCCATTCTCGCCGGGATTTAAATTTGGGGCCATTACAATAGCCTGCGCACAGGTTGGGCGAGTCACAATGGTATATTAGATGGTTTCAGTAAATGCTCGAAGTTAAATGTTAGTCTTGCACTGTTAGTTCTTTTGTTCGAAATAGGTAATTTTGTTTAATATATTGTTACGAATACGTAGGGGATTTGTAGGATGTGAATCCGAAAATGCCGTTGGAATTATCACAAAATTTATTAGAAGTACACACACGTAATTCACAGTTCTTACAAGTATAGATAGCCAAATACAACAAAACCAGACCACAGGGCAGAAAACCGTTATTACATAAATCGTGCAAAGTTCGTCGTTATACTCTATACGATACTCACTCCGAAAGTTCTCTATGTAACGCCTCGTTCGCAGTCAGAACACGACTGGCGCATTTCCAGAGTGACCGACCCTCATCCATTTGTAAATTAGACATGGCCTCGTAGCAACATGCCACTGGTTCTTGAAATTGTTAAATGGTCAGCTTAATGGCTTCCAAGAATTCGCATGAAATACCAACAGAGGAAAGAAGGTTTTATGACGTCATACGGCGGCGTGAACAAAGAGATTAGCGCAAACAATACATCACTCAAATTCAAAGGGGTAATAAAACACCTGCAGTGGCCGGTTTGCATCAATATAAAGCAGATCGATAAGAAAATTATTTTAAGAGCATTTAATGTAAACCCGTATTAGACGATTCACCTCTGTCGTTCGATTTCGATGGAATCATCTCAAGTGATGCATAATCATAAACTTGAATCATTCAGTGTCATTGAATACCGCCGTTCCTTCAGTACTGTGCCTTTCAATTAAATTAATTCTACTTGATTGATCAGTATAATATCAGCATTAGTTAAGTATATATAATCTTAAGTTTACTCTTAAACTTATTAAGTAACAAATACATCTAGAATACAACTACTCGTTGTATTATTTTGTATTCGCCTCAGCAAGCGGTTGAGTAACCAACACAGAGGCACCACACAACTGAAATCAACCCCCACACAGTGTACATACATACATTCAGTATTTCTATAGGTACCTATATAGCAGCCGAATACTCTTAGTATACAGCAGTTTGGAAAGCGATACGCCATCCGTCTTTACAAATGCCTGTAAATAAGCTATAAAGCTGAATTTCTTAGCAGGCTACCGAGCCGGTGGAACACCTGTGCCCTCGCTATCGGGCTAAGTTTAATATACTAATTGCACTGGAATCCGTAACGGTGTCCCATATGTGCGATAGGTTTCAATATGTGTTTCCAATATTTAAAGAGTTTCACAACGAGTCTGGGAATTTTGGGCAGGTATAAAAAAATATGTATAATTTTGTATTATTTTTCGTGTAATATTGACGCAGAACCGTTTTACTGTTAGTATAGGTCGAGTTTTAGGACAGCGGTTATGATATTATACTATATACATAAACCTAGAATGTAGACCCCGGGTTGCCTATCTATTGGTGTTTTATAGAGTCCGGAGTGTGTGGTTGAACTGTTAGACCTGATTTCTCCTACAGCCTTGCGTCTTTGGACGACACAGTGCTCTGGTCTACGCCATCGTTTCACAGTAGAAATAACAACAGTGCTAATGAAACGTTTTTGCCTCCACTTTCTTTATGCAGAGCTCAAGAATGCATTACCAGAGTCTGTTCACTGAAAAGTGTAATCCAACCCAGATTATCTTCAAGACTATTATGAGTACATATAATCTAGCGTGCTCCATTTTCGACCTCATCGTCAATTAACATTAAGTATAATTGTGGTGAAATGCGAACCTATTTATCATAAAAAAATACTTTGTCACACCTGGGTTTTAAATATACATAGGTAATCGCGATATTGTTTATTTCTTAACGATGTTTTATTTTATCACCGTTATCGAGTTAAGTAAAAAATTGTTTGAATTTGCCATTTGCGTGAATTATAAATAGGATGTTACAAGAAATACAATTATTGTTATCCTAATGCTTATATTTATTACACGGTTGATTTCTGTCTCTCAGATTAGATGAAACAACCAAAGTGATACATATAAACATAAAATTGAGTCAGACAATTTTGTTGAATGTCCTCATACTTTGCAGTTCTGCGCCTTTGAACCAAATGGATTCAATTTAGTTGAAACGTATAATATTAAGCTTAGCCCTATTAAAATTAAGGAGGCAAAGACGGCAAATACATCATACCAGGCCGTCATTATTATGTGTTAAATTCCCCCGGACTTTTTAACGGGAACTTTAAAAGCCATGTTTCGCGCTACAGTTTAAAAAACATTAAAGTAGGTAAACAATAAAACCTTTTAAAGCAAATTTGTTTATATAGAAAATTTAAATAATGCAATCTCTCGGATTATATCTGGTGATATCCTTGTTTGGCGTCAATCAAAGGTCCACAATTTGGCTGGATTATAAGCAAAGTTACCCGACCCATATAATTTTATGTGGTTATTTAACATTATTTGCAAATTATTTTTGAGCTCAAAAAATCATAAACGTTTGTCATTGGTTAACTCCTCAAATTATGCGAAAGCATGTTTAAATAAAAATTAAATACCAACAGATTATACAATAGAGTCCGCTAAAAGTTAGTCCTACGGAACATAAAAGAACTAAAAGTGACAGCTCCGCTAATTGAGATAATTTTATTCGTAAAGTAGTCAGTTTATATTTTATATTATTATATAGGATATAGAAAATTTTGTATTTATTATTCAGTAATTACTTACATAGATTTACGGATTAGCACATAATTATTCTGGCAGGATTAAGTGCGGCGATTGCAGCGCCGCGTCTGTGGGTATTCTATCGTGGCGCTGACTCTAGCTATTCGATGGACGTTGTAAATTTTAGTCATAGATTACACTTATAATATTCTATGTGTGCGAATCATAAATAATAAAAACTGGCTTAAAGGCCTACTTGCCAAGCCGTAAACATAAAAAAACAACAATAAAAAATACTTGCAACTTTATCAGTTGTAGTTCAACTTTATGTCAAAAAAATAAATAAAGTACGCAACTCATTTGAATTCCGAATCGCAGTGAAAAAATCCTGTTTGAATTTTTCTCGGAACAAGCGAAAGTAGATCGGATGAGCACGAAACTTTTAACAGAAATAATATTTTCGTTTGTATTGTCTGTCGTCGCTGTTTTGAATTAAAATGTTCTGGAAAGTTACCCTACGGATACATGTAGTTTATTGTCCTATAGAATGTGATACTTACAATGGGACTTATTGGAATGTTGTGTTTCTTTTTATGCTACTGCTTCTTCACGCAGATGTAGCTTTGGGCGATGGTATAATGCGTTATTTGTGATACGACGTTGTTTTAGATACAGAGGGCAGCACTCTTGGATACGGCACGAATTGTGAGGAGATTCCCGTCTCTGGAGTCCTAACCACCGGTAGTTTGGACCGCAGGCTCCGCTGCCTGCGAGTTGCAATATTTTATATTTTTTTAAATAAAATATGTATTTTATAAAAAAGTCTTCTATTTTTTTTTATAAAAAAGTCTTTATATATTTTTATTTAATGTAACTTTTTTGAAAATGAATAAATACAGTATTTGATTTTATATTTTGTATTGAGAGCGGGCACATCAAACCTGTCAGCCAGGGCTTTTAGGATATTGTTTCAGCTGGCCCGAATCCTGGAGAGCAACGAGGCAGCTTTTGCCCTAGCAATGGCATAATAGTCATCTAATCGTGCTTCTGCAAACATACCTATGTACTGCAAAAATGGGGCAGCCCTATAAACATCCTAAAACCATTATTGTATTGGACCCGCAAGGCGTTGACGGCTCTTTGCGTACTATTAGTCCACGGACTGCATCTATAAAATAACTGACGGTAAGCTTTAAATAGGCTTATATTTACTTGCTTATTTACATTTTTAACGAATTATTAACGATATTATTTTTAACGCTATAAACAATTTGGCCACGCTAACACTAACAACATTCCAGATGGAGCAGGGACAATAGGAAAAGGAAATTATTGAGACTGGTAATCAGCTGCCCATACCGACCTACAGAAACAACAAACATAAAGTGGTTATAACTAATGTATTGTGATACTAACGGAAAATACTTTACTTCTCTTTATCTATTTCCAATAACTATTGTATGTGTTCGTATTTACATGTTTGGTTTTTATTGAAAAGAACTTTTCAACAAAAAACATTTTCATATTAATTCCGATGATTCCATAACATAAACAACTTCTTAGAATCAATTAGCCATAAAAGATGGCTACTTATATGTATTCTATCGTCTGTACTAAGAGTGTTTCGAGAAACTCTTTGATGAGGTTGCCTTTAGCGGAGTAGGCACCTCTGCGCTTCGACAAAGTTCTTTATTAGATCATTATAATGTTTCTTTGAAGCCGACACAGCATTTCGACGCCCCCGATGTTGCAGACGTCCGTTGGTGGACTCTGCCATTTGACCCACCTCAGGCAGGGCCGTCAGCCTGCCTGCTGTAGGCACTCAAGCTATAAAAAAGCAAAAACAATACCTTTTTATAAAGTTGTTTTTTGCATAGATACGGCAACGATGTAGACGCGGATAGAATCGCATGGAAAGCTAGTTGGTTATAAAAATACATAATTACATTACTTTGCCATATGTTTACATTGTTATAGTATACGCTACCACTTTGAATAAGAAAAAAAGAACAGTCTGAACTGCCAACGCAGGGCTAAAGTTTGTGAAGAAACTCGACAAAAAAGTGTTAGGTAAGAGTGTTATACGTGCAATATTTCATAGTTAAAAAGATGAAAGCTCCCGCGGCTTCTTTGTGTCTAACAAAATAAAGGTACGTTGTTAGCGGCAGGAACTTTCTGAATATTTGTATCTTTGATAGAATGAAAACCTGTTTTGACCTTTGACGTTATTACTTTAGTTTAAATATTATGAAAGATGCCAACATGAAATTGTACATCTCACTCACACATTATGTACGGTCGCGGTACGAAAAGCTTCGTTACCTTAGAGTCGACTTTAGCTTGCACAAGTATAAGAAACAGTACCGCCAACATTTTAATAAATGTTTCATTTTGTTACGTTTATAAAATATAGAAACTTGAAAAAAGAAAAATGCTATTTTGACAATGACAGACACTGAAATTAACAATAGCTTTAATCATCACAAACAAAGAGGATATAATCACTACGCTTATCATAAATATTAAAACCAATAAAAAGGTTTTACATCTCTAAACAATCTTCTTAGACAAGATAGAAAATCAAACAACTTTGTTCTTAGTAATTTTAAACTTAATTGTAAAACAGTTAAACATAATTTTCTGTGGAACAATCTGTTCTGCGACTTACTTTTAGAAAGTAACATGTGCACGCGGTACGTTAAATGAACCAAATTTTTTTTAAGTATATTATCCAGCTGAATAGCCGCAGATGGCTGTTTCAGCGATACCGGACTTTGGGGGCTTCCCCACTCCGTGGGAGCGGAGGCGTTCAGCCCGGATGCAGCACGCTCGAGGAGGCACCTCCTGTGAGGTTACGACCTCGGCTCGACCGCTGCTGGGGATTGACTCTATATAGGATTTAGCCGTAAAAGGCTGAATGAGCTAAGCCAACGGGCTGAAGTGATTATTTGGGGACTCGCTGTCGACTCCGCCGGCGGAGCCGATCCTAGTCTATCATTACTACCGCTTCGCAACGTGTTATAGCTGGAGGAGAAGAAGCGACGGAAGAAACTCTCCAGCAACACGCCTAAGCTAATCAAGATGAATCAATTTCAAAACTGGCGAACCTTTTTATACCACGACTGTATCTATAGTGGGGTCGTCTGAAGAAGCCCCACTTGAAGTTTCATATAAATGCTTGCGAACTAAAATTGTAACAGTATCGAATCCATTTCTATACTTTACCGAACACTGTTAATGATCAATAACCCGTTTTTCCAATAAGTATTTTATTGTCCTTCTCTTTAAATGATAAATTTGATATTTCCGACAATTTATATTAAATTAAAACACCATAATTAGCTCATTATTTTAGAAATGTAACACGTGTCAACATTGTTTGTCAATACATTTTTATTAAATATTAGTGACGTGATAGTTCACGCAACTGCTCAAATCAGTTGATAGATGCTAAATGTGGCTTTATCGAACGGCCCTAATTAAAGCCATATTGGTGTAAAAAGAAAGAGAGTAAGATAATATTTATTCGTAAATGTGACAGGCACAATATAACAGAAACAGTTAAGATTTTTTAAATATTATCGCTCATCAGTAACCTAGACAGATATAATTTAGTGGTGCTTAATGGGATTGGTATGACCATATAGAATTGTAGATGAAAATCCCGAAAAAATAAATAGAAAAAAATCACACAACAGAAACATTACTTATTTATTTATTTTAGTAAGGCTTACAGACAAATAACAATATATATTAACAACATAAATAAAAGTATTGCTAATTACAAGCCTTAGCATATCGACTTGCTCAGATTAATTGATGAAGATGTGTGTGTCAGTGTGTGTGGTTGATGATGGTGATTGAAAAATTATAAAATTGAAAAAGTGAAATTAAAAGATTGAAAAGAGAATTTGAATTTGAATACAAATTGAGCAGTTTGGAAAAAACAAGTTTTCTTTAAAAAATTCTTTGTTCATTATATTTCTAAAGGTGTTGGGTTTAGGTTACAAAGATATCAATGTTTAATTTTAGTGCTAGATCGTTAAATTGTGAGGCGCTGCGTAGAAAGAAAGAATATTGCCTATAGTTGTTGGATGCAAAGGGTACATACAGCAACTGTCTCTGCCTAATGCCCAATTGTTGAGTGCGTAGTCCAACATTACAAAGAAGTTCAGGACAGTCGATAAAGCCGCTAGTTATATTAAGTAGAAAACAAATATCATTTTTATCATCATCATCATCAGCATTCATTACAGACTGAAAGCATACATATACAAAAATTGTATGCTGCAATTTGAGAAACGAGGTTAGCACTCAGAATTTTGCTGTGCCGAAACGTAGTCCGACACAGATTGATTGATTGATTTTCAGTGCCCAAGTAATGAAAGTAACTACTAATCTATATACTAAAGAGAATGCTCAAATACTTATAAATGTTTCATTAAAACTATTTTCATAGCAAACAATAGGTGTCGTGGAAACCAATTTCTCTTATAGCAATAGTTGATAATCAAATGAGGAGATACAGTTTTTGGGCCGCTAGCCATTTTGGCAAAAATGTAACGTCTGTTCGTTTGTCCGTTTGGATGGGTAATTGTATCTCAGTCATTTTGCGCAGAAACTGCTGGGTCTATATGGATGAAATTTTATTGGAAGGTGTAGTCTATATAGCGTTATATATTAATACAGTGAAAATCACAAAAAATAATGTAGCGGGAGTGGGCACCGTACATGTATGTAACTAGGTGATTAAGATTTTTTCATGGTGTTTCAAGCCGATACAAATCTTTTGCAGGTGTCTTATTACCCTTTTAAATTTGAGTGATCTATTGTTCACGCTAATCTCTTTGTTCACACCGACGTAAGAGGTCATAAAACCTTCTTTTCTCGTTGGTGTTTCATGCGAATTCCTGGAAGCCATTAAGCTGACCATTTAACGATTTCAAGAACCAGTAGGCGACATGTTGCTAGGAAGTCATGTCTAATTTACAAATGGATGAGGGTCGGTTCAGTCGGGAAATGCGCCAGCCGTCATTTGACTGCGATTGAAGTGTTATCTAGTGTACTTTCGGAGCGAGTATCTTATAACGACGGACTTTGCGCGATTTATTTGATTACGATTTTCTACCCTACGGTTTGATTTTGTTGTATTCGACTATACTTGTAAGAACTGTGAATTACGTGTGTGTACTTCTAATAAACTTTGTGATAATTCCAATGGCATTTTCGAATTTACATCCTAAAAATCCCTTACAAATTCGTAACAATATGTAATACACAATCGTGTGGGGTATATATATTCAATAAATTCTCGAAAAACATAATGATATTCCTTAATGACTTTTGTATTTAAGTCAATTTATGGCGAGATATTACCTTTTTTTATTGCATGAGTTCAGCAGTCACGCAGACGGCCCGGCCCTCCTGATGGAAACCAGTTATCATCACCTATACATTTGTAACACCAAAGGTGCTGCCAATATGCTGCCATTCTCTAAAGGGTGACTGGAACCCTGCCACCAATGCCGGAACACAACTTAAAGTTGCTATGGCGGCATTCACAAGCCCTGTGGTGGTAGCTATCCATACGGGCAAATACGCTACCACTTGGCTGTGAGTTGTTTTGTCGCCTCTTAGGACAGGCCACCCGGCCGCAGAAAGTTGTATTCTTTCTCCGTTCCTACATGGAACCAAAACCTCCAAGTCGTTAAAATGATGTCTACTTACTAACTTATAAACTTACCTCATAGTTTAAAAGAAAATATTCCAAAAAAATCAAGCTTAGAGTAGAGCCTCAAAAATAGTTTCACAGAAACTTATTTTAAGCTATTTAAATGCATTTTAAGTACGTCAAGGAAACAATCATGGAATCAGGAATACGTGCGTCATCGCGGTATCGTTTAGGAAGCGCCCGGTTACGGTGTTCTTTGTCGGTCGTCGTTGTATGGTAATTCCCTTCCTTCCAGTGGCCGGTGAGACCATAAATTAACTGCCGCCCGACCTCGCAACTGAAAAATTACCGACTTCAGGGAAAATTGATATAGGGTTTAACTAGATGTGGCTAGTTTGCATCTGTAGTGGAATATAAATGGCTTATTCTTATTTTCCTTTGTATGTTAGTTAGTGAAACAGTCGGCTTTTAAATTCTTTCTTCATTGCTTTCTAGTCTCAGCCAAATTGTAGATCTTTGACGAGGAAGTTCTTGTGTTCACTCGGAAAGTAGTACCTAGCTAAACATTTGAGATTTTAACGAACTTCGATAACTCAGCAACCCAAAATGTGTCCTAGCTTCCGAGACGAGAAAAGGCCATCTTTATCTGTCCTGGTTTCTTCCTATTCATAAGGCCTGAAAATCTCAGGCCAGCCTCCAGTCTGTCCTTCCAACAATTTTAGACGACTGACCGGACGTCGCCTAGCCAGTTGTCTCAAATGCTTACCTCATGCTTCGATCCTCTCTCATCCGTTTTATTCATGTTTGAACACCTAATAATTGTTGCTAAAAAACAGTGTTATACATTTTGAAAAATAAATTGCACGGCAAAATGTCACCCTTCATATATTTCCGCCAAAACTCCCAAAGAAGGTTATTAAACGTGAACCAACCAGATAAACTTAAGACAAGTACACGAAGTCAAAACACCGATAGGAGAGAGCAGCGTGGAGCATAACGAAGCATCAGTTAACGCGGATGATATCATGGAGTAAACTAGTTGTAATATAAACTTCATTCTACTCACTTAATTGAATTCCCGAACATACCAAGCCAAAGTACAATTACCTGGGTGGTATTATGAAATAGCTTAAAGAAGTTATAAAAGTCAGTTAGTAGAACATGCAGAAATAGCGGATCTAGTTTCTTTTTAGCTTCGTCAAAAACTGTACACAAAGTAACGTGAAGTTACAGCGGCTTAGGGATCATTTAGTCAATAACGTGAAATGGAAACCAACGAGCTCTTCTTCAACGAGGTTCTTGCATCCCTGCACCATTTGGTGGTAATATTGAATACATTTACTTGGCTCAGTGGATATAATTAGGTATGAGCATGATGTCTCTGCTGAAAGTTGAGTTTTCTTTAAATATTATGTATAGTCATGAAGTTAGTCTACATACAAATTTGCTATTAAGAAAGTGTAATATAGCGTGAAGATGTGATAAAGTGCTCTTTTTTTCGTTATTTTATGTCATTTTTAAAGCTTTTATATGGTAGTGAAATGTGGTCTGTACTTGAACGATACAAGCGAGAGCTGAGTGTCACGGAGATGAATATGCTGCGGTGAAAATATATCATTGTGAATACGGAGTTCGAAGGTCACAGGAACGCTGGAGTCTACCTCGGCCAAAGAATTAGCATATATATTCAGGAAAGTAAAACACACATTGAAATTTAAAAAAAAAACATTCAATGATCTCTTACAGTAATACTTGAACTTCTTACAAATAAATCAATCTTATACAATACAAATATACCAACCTTTGTAAAACAATCAGAGCAGTCATCTACAAAGCAGAATATTCTACTATATTTAGCTTTTTACATCAAAATCCACTCGAGTGGATTAAGTGGGCCTATATTCGTTCGTATTGATTCGGGAACAAAAATGTCTCGGCTGCATCCCAATTAACGGTTGACATTGATTCCGTCTGCGCGCGGCCTGGGGCAGCTCGGAATAGCTGCCACGATCGATGCTGCTCCGGATTTTGGAGTACATGTACGTAGCTATTACATTTATACAAACTATGCCCGCTACTATTTACTACTACACGATTTTTACTAGAGGTAGGTAGCTATTCTAAAAGCCAGTTAATTAGCAGTTGTACACAAAGTGCCACGGCTGAGTCATCAACCACCTCGCCAACTGTTTAATGGTCGTCGAATAAAACAGAAAACCGAGTCAGGGAGAAGCCAAGATTTCAGTTGGTAACCAACCGCAAATGTTTACGATATTTAAAGATTTATATGTATCTATCAAAATAATACAATTATTAAAGAACATCATGAACACACGTATGGCGGGTCACCCGTAATTTTCCTATATTAAGCAATTTTACTACACTTTTATAAATAGCCATACAGACTACACTTTCTGTCAAATTCCAATAGACTCAGTAGTTTCTGAGAATGATTCTGACTTCTAAAGACGGATAAACGACGTGACAAATACACAAGTGTTTTTTTAAGATAATTAGGTTCGAGTTTTACCACGATCATGGTTAATGCGATGATACGGTCGAAGATGGAGCACGTCTACAGATAATAATACCTAGTGCACGGTTTTTGCCAAAATGGCTTCACAACTTTAATAAAACAAAATGAGTCCTGAAAGTGTACCCAGACTGAGGAGCATAATGAATTAGGTAACCGATAATGAATGTTTTGTATCAGTGCGTTTCGATCCAACGGCAGTAGTGCCGCAACGTGCCTCCTGACGATTACAAACCGTGGACATACAGGCCAATATGCGGCTTTAATTGAAACTCCCGGCGCATCGTCACTGATGCGATTCGGACCGCATAACCACTTTGTTGTCAGCGAATTAACGACCATTGTAAGTCAGCTGTAAATAGTGTTTGTAAATGTACTCCTAGAATAATATTTAATGCTAATATGAGACGAAAGGCATAGAACCTTAAAGGACACGATGGTGTTCAATGATATTAGATGATTCTTTATGTTTATATCGATGACTTTAATTAATCCGGCCAAAACAAAAGACATAAGTGAACCGTCTAATGTTAATATTAGACATATCAACCAAATTGAATCAATTTGGCTGACATGCAGAGCACTGAAAAGATACAATAGTTTTGAATGATTTTGAACTATATTTTATGAATCAATTTGGTTAACTCATCCAAATTGAAAGACAGAAATGAACCGTCTAATATCAACATAACGAAAGAAAATAGTTTTAATTAGGACAAATTACATTAAACAAAAAGTTAAATGAAAAATAAACAAACTTGTCCTAAAAGGGACATCAGTCTCAGCACGATGCTGGTCTGTTAAAAGCAGTGTTGATCTTACGCTGAGCTCTGAAGATATGACGGTGAACATTAACATCATTGCGAAGTTTAAAAACTAGAATTGCAATCAATAATGCATAGTAAGTAATGCATTCGATTACTTTATTTTTGTTTTCTGTAATTTTTTTGTTATTTTGTAAACAGCGATTAGTATAACAAGAAAGAATTATTATCTAGCTATATATATCTATAGTCATTTGGAATATAAATTATTTAAAAAAATCGAGATATTGTAAGGAACAGTTTTTGCTCAGTCCTTAATGCTACACCTCTTTTAGATTACGCCGATGTATGTTTTCTGGACGCTTTTGAAGAACTTCTAAATAAACTCGAACGTCAACAGAATTTGTGTATTCGCTTCATTTTTGGTCTGCGAAAGTTCGATCATGTTTTTGCATTTAGATCGCATCTTAAGTGGCTGCCAATTCGTCGTCGACGCGACCTTCACGTAGTTATATTTTTGTTTAAAATCTTATATAACTCCTTTTTCCTCCTTCCTATCTTCGTCAACGTTTTCAATGTCTTGTTCCTTCGGACAAACATTGTAGTACCTCTAAATCTCTTTTTCTCAAAGCACACACACACTCATCGGCATGTTATAGTGGTTCTTTCTCCGTCCACCCAGTTAGACTATGGAACGCTCTGCCACATACGATCCGAGATAGTTCATCGGAGAGCAGTTTCAAGAAAAAATTCAGTCTTAAATTATTTTTATATGTTTATATTTTACATTATATATGTATGTGTGGTGTATCTTAAGTGTATCTTGTATATAATTTATTTTTTATAACCTGTTTATATTATATATATAATATCAGCCCATAAATGTCCCACTGCTGGGCTCGGGCCTCCCATTATAGGCGGAACGGACAGTATACCCGGACTAACGGACAGTATGAGTTTAGGACGCGTGGGCTAACCACTACGGTATCACGACGATTATATATTACATAGTTTAATTATAAAATATTTTAGTATCCACAACCCTGTCGTTTGCTTCCCCCCCTTCTCGCTAGACTCATAGGTTTGCTGGAAGAAAACTCTTTTAGGGTTAAGCTCGCCTTTGTACTTCACCACTATTGTATAATTTTGTATGTAAATTTTTGTGTACGATAAAGAAGTTCATTCCACAATTTTTAAAGTACTATAAATATAAGTGAAATGCGTCACCTCGTGCGTATCGATTTATATATATATATATATATATATATAAATAACTATTTTGTTTGTTGATAATATGGCTCCCTGAATGTCTATATTATACGTGATTTAAGTGACGTGTTTACCTTGTTGTTTCTTTATAGGTTTATGAGTTTTTGGTATAAGGGTCATATTTGATGACATAAGATTATCATATGACATATTGGTCAGTTGGTCTGTTAGTTCCGGAATCACGTAAAAACTACTTGGCCGATTTCGATGCGGTTTTAGTTGAACCACAGCAAATTCTTAGACTTAAAATCTGCGCTACTTTTTATCTTGAGAATCCCGCGGGAATTTTTCTGGGAATGATTTAAAAGGGCCAGATAAAAAAAAACGAATTCCAATATGATTTTTTTACTGACCGATAGCAAATTATATGTAATAAACTGTATGATATTTTTTATTCCGAGAATTCCGTGGGAGAATTTTCCCAGGAGGGGTTGTAGTTGTCCGGGTGCATAAAAATTAGCTTATTCCGACACAGTTTTCACTAAAACGATTGCTGCGGTACTTTGTGTCTCGGGAATTCCGCGGAAATTTGAAGTCAAGCGTGGACAAAGTCGCGGGAATATCCTAGTAATAAATAAAATTCGAGTACGTATGAAGAGACTGGAGAAAGTAGATGAAGCAAAGTGTTTGTTAGTATCGTAGCAAGTGGAGATGTCTCTTTCTACCCCAGTTGGGAAACAGGCGTGACAATACGTCTGTGTAAGTCATAGATATATCGTTAGTTATTGAAAGTACAGAAACCGTCTGGTCTCTATCGATCTGTGATGCTATAAATGGAAACCGGGAGGGCCTGGTGTGGAGTTCCTGTTATAGCCTGCTTGCATTTTGCATGAAACAGAGACTGCATGCATTGAACGTTAAAATTTAGAGTCTTGTAATAGCAAACCGTGCCGGTGAAGATGTTATAGCTCGCATGGATTTTGGGCGGATAATAATTGGCAAGAAACTACGCAGGACAGAGAAAAATGGCGTGTTCTCGTCTCGGAGGCCAAGATTCACTTTGAGTCGCTGAGCCAACGAAATAAGATTTGTGGCCTAGAATTATTTTGTTATACTATGATTTATTACGCGGTTTCACTCGTTTTCAACTTCGTTCTTTGGATTTATACTATCTATTTCTAACAATTGATAGCCTCTGTGGTTGGGTGGGTTAACTTGGCCTATCTAACAGCAGCGCATAGATTCCGGATTTGATGCCTGCCATACTAAATTTAATTAACGAACTTTCTATTATTTGATATGGTAATGTAGTTATGATGAAGCGCTTCAGTCTCTGAATTATTGTTATAACCATCCATAATTATTTCACATGTATATGTATTTAACTAGCGATCCCTGCAGACGTTGTTCTGTCCTAAAAAAATAAAAAAGAACCCGATTAAACCCCTACCCCCGTTCTAATTGTGAATCTAAATCATTCTATTATGTCATTGATTTGCAATGGACATCAATGAATAATCTATAGCGTGTGTGACGTAAGTTATCAATTGCGGAAGAAGGCAGAGTTCCAAACCTAATTTTTTCTGCGCATTTTTTCGATATATTCATAGTTATTCTGCTATTTGGAGTGGAAAAAAATTGGTAAATTGTGTAACTAACCAGACTTTGTTTTATAATATATAGATCGGTGTAAATTTAAATAAATTATCATATATCCCTCGTGGTACAATTTCTTTCTTTTCCTTGCAAGTTTTGATTGGCCTATGTCACGGTCATATGATGTTATTTACAATCAACACACATCACACCCAGACCATGCTATTTTCAACATGGTTGGGATGTCTGGGTTCGGCCCCAGAATGGCCCGTTATTACCAATATTACAAACGTAACTTGCTTAACTTGGGGAATATACAATGAGTGTGGTTTTCTGTCGATTATTTAAGCTGAAAATACAACCATTCTAGTAATTACGAATATTGCATACCAATAAATTCATATCAATTATTTACTTTTCAATCGCAACATGTAACGTCATATTCACGTAGAGCAATCACTGTTATTTCACCACCGTAATATCGATACGGTTATGCGGTCGTGCAAGTGGTGAAATCGTATATTTGTTGTAGTCATATTTTTATGTATATTTTATACTATCCTATACATTTTATTGACTATTATTTGACGAGCCTTCGACGTCAGCCAATCGCAGTCCACTATTGGACGTAAGCCTCTCCAAGTTTGCGCCACATATCCTTGTCCTTCGCTGTCCTCATCCAGCGCCTCGACTTGCGATCTTATAACAGATAGTCTGCCCAGCAGGCCGAGGGACGCCTTGCCTATGTTTACCAAGACGCGGTCTGTACTCCAGGTGTCGTCTGCTCCATTGGCCATAGGTCCTGCGACAGACATGATCGGCCCATTGCCACTTCAACTTGCTAATTTTACGAGCTATGTCGGTTACTTTGGTTCGCTTACGAATATCCTCATTTCGGATTTTATCCATAAGAGAGACTCCGAGCGGAGCTCGGACTGGGCACGCTTAGCTTTGTTTATTTATTTAATACTCGTTTGACCCGCCACTTCATTCACGCGACTTTAGGATTTTTTGTGTTCTTGTCTTCTGTACCCTGCAAAATATTGAAATTAAATATAAACGAAATCTATAATATTATAAAATTCTAAACATGCTGTGCCTGTACATTGAAGCTATTTAAAAAACACTAACTGGAATAGACTACATAAATGATGGAGAACAATTTGCATTTTTATAGATTTCTTGTCTGTTTTTCGGTTTGTCTGTTTATTCGGGATTCACGTAAAAACTACAGGGCCAATTTCGATGCGGTTTTCGCTCATCGACAGCAAATTCTTAGACTTAAAATCTGCTCTACTTTTTATCCTGAGAATCCTGCGGGAATTTTTCTGGGAATGCTTTAAAATGGCCAGATTAAAAAAATCGAATTCCAATGTGATTTTTTTACTCATCGGTATCAAATTTAATGTAATAAAATGTGTGATATTTTTAACTCAGGAGTCCCGCGGGAATTTTCTCGGCAGCGGTATGAAGCTGATCGGATGCATAAAAATTAGCTTATTCCGACACAGTTTCCACTAAAACTATAGCTTACATTCTTTTTTAAATGCTGCAATACTTTGTGTCCTGGTAATCCCGCGGGAATTTCAAGTCAAGCGTGGATGAAGACGCGGGCAAATCCTAGTTTAATATAAAATTTCCATTTTAACACCTAAATTTTTTATTAAAATCTATTACCTACTAATTACTGCTACTAAATTAATTTACTTGAAGCACTAGAGTTGATTGAGCGGCGACCCAGGAGATTGGTTGCCAACGACCAGCTTTTCAATGGCAAAACAAAAAAGTCTCGAACATCGATGCGCGGGTGCCAGCTTATCGATTTTCTATCGGATACACTTTGGAGAGTGCAACGATGCTCTTCGCTCTGATCCCGCCGTCTTCCTTCCATCATTGGAGAACTAGGCACACCGACATTCGGCACCGATATATGTTGGATATTCCACCAATAGGAACATCACGCATGATGTGCACCGTAAAAGAGTGGAACTCATTGCCGGAATCTGCGTTTCCGGATACCTACAACCTGGGTGTCTTCAACGACCGTGTGAATCCCTTCTAAGTAAGCGTGCTCCATCTTAGACCATATTTCAACTCTACATCGGGCGACATGATGGTCAACCAACAGTACCATAAAAAAGTTTCGAATAAAATAATAATTTATTGTGAAATCAATAAATCAGTTTAAACGACAAATAGTTGGTAATATTTGTATCTTTTCGTTGCCTAGTTGGTAGAAGCCAGTCAGCGAGTTTTTAGTGAAGGACGGTTCGCGTGATCCGGATGAGGTGTTAACGATTACGATGGACAGACCTTGCCTGTAACATTTGCATTTTAAGTGGTTTATGGTTCAGAGTTGTGAGAGACACTTTTTTGGGGTTTCATTATTAGCGAGGTTAGATAAAATTAGCTTTAATATTATTAGGAGTTACCCGACCGGTAAACGATCTTGAATACAAAACAAATATACGATCTCCCAGAGGACCTGCAATCAATGTACAAATAACCATAAATCGATCAAATGTAATCTGAAAAGATTCTGCATTGATTCCCAAAGCGGACCATCAGGCTCACATGTGCAGACCTGGGACTAAAACAGAGCCATATACTAGAATGATGATAACTCCGCTCTTATTATCAAATCAGAGTTAAACACTTTAATGATGATAACAATTCCTCACCTCTGCTCCTATTTTTGATATAACATTAATATTGTGTGAATTAATTTTTTAAAAATAGCACTATGTATCATAACGTAATGTATTTTACATGACACTGCGGCACGAATAAACCCATGAGGTTTATGTGTCACAGTCGAATATGTTTTAATGTATATGAATATAAGCATATTGGACAATAAATTAAAAAAAAGGCCGATTTCTATATCTTACCGACCGTTCATTTGCCTTACCATCGGTTGAAATTTGTAATTACTTGTATGTAGCTTATGTCAAGTTTTAATCGATAGTAAGGCAAATGAATAGTAGATAAGATTATAGGAACCGGACATAAATGAGTCGTTGCAGCTTAATGGCTAACGCACTGTTATTTCTAGTTAAGTCGGTTCGAATCCTGGCCGGGAAGCATGAACATGAATGTCTTTATGTCTAAATTGTATCATACAGATTACTTATAGAGAGTCATATACGTTGGTGCATGTCGGCTGAGTCTCTGAACGGATGTGCATATTGTTACAATTTCCACTTCCTGGCGGTCAAGGAATATACCGTGACGTAGTTAATTTGTTAATTAAAGTTCATTCATATGTACTTACTTAGACTTATGGCCGGTTCCTATATCTCACTAACCGTTCATTTCCCTTCCTACTGATTAAACACCAATGGTAAGGCAAATGATAGAATAGATAGATGGATAGATAACACATTATTATACACCAACACAAAAATGAACTTAAAGACTTTATCCGTTTATCCGTGCACGAACGGAGAAAGAATACAATTTCCTGCGGCCGGGCGGCCTGTTGTAAGAGGCGACAAAACAACCAACAGCCAGGTGGTAAAGTGTTTATTTGCCCGACGAGATGGCTACCACCCCTGGTCTAAAGTATGCCGCCATAACAACCCTGGGTTGTGTTTCGGCATTAGTGACCAGGTTCCAGTCTCCCTTAAGAGAGCAGCAGCGCATTTGTAGCACCTTTGGTGTTGCAAATGTCCATAGGCGATAGTAACCGCTTTCCATCAAGTGGGCCGTCTGCCGGTCTGCTGAACTCCTGCAATAAAAAATAAAAAAAGACTAAAATTATATTCCAGTTCCAGTCAACCCCAAGAATGAATTGAGATGATAATGGCGATGGTGGTATAGGTAACATATAGTACGAACTACTTACTTCAATAGAATAGTAAGTTATACGAACCGGCAAATAATAGACTCCTTGAAAAATGACTGTGGCATCCACAGACAGACAAATATGACAATTTCATAAGGATGTTTTTACCTAAATGGCTAAATAGAACTCTCCAAAAAGAAACACTACCGATTCTCAAAGTTCTTGACCATGATTTGTAAACTCTTTTTTTGTTACTTGCCTTTCCCATTATACGATACTACGGTAAAACCAGAAGTAACGAAATGCTCATGTCTAGCGAAAACTTATTATAACGAATTTCAATATAACAATTTGCTGGACGGCAGTGGTGGTGGATTGGACTGGTGGATGCCGGCAGTTGTTAGTGGAGTGCTGGTGCTTTCTTGTAGTAGTGTGAAGAAAATACATCTTGTTGCTTTTAGGGATTTATTCTCATACTATTAGGTCTTGGTTGCTGTTCCCTGGGTTCAACTTAGTGGTAGTTGAAGTCGTATGTTACGACTAATAGCAACTCGTAGTGACTTGATGGCAACTCAATTACAGAGAATTTGTGAGCATTATTTATACTAATATTATAATATTAAAGTAGGCCGCAACGTCAGCAAAATGCTGTACGTTGAACCGTACACTACCAATCCATCTAACATGGATTTTACGTCTCAACAAGTTAAATCATATTCATTTACTAAAGTACGAATATTACAATGTGTTTTATTTTTAGTTTTCCTTAACTTTGCTAAAACCAATCTTAGGCCAAATTAGGCTTTATATGGCATACCTTATTATAACAGATTTTTTGTTTTAATGAATATTTTAGAAAAAAAGATTTTTTTTTCTAATCTCTCAGATTTGTTATATCAAGGTTACACTATATATAGTTGATGAGCATACTATAAAACCTGGTGCCTTACAAACAGCTAATAATTACACTTCATCGCGGTACAAACCGGCTTTATCCCGATCCATCCGGTTGGATTCGGTCCTATCCGGCGCTAGCCGCCCCCGGGCGATGAGACGAGGCGCTATCCGCGTGGCTGGCGATGGGATTGACGTGTAATTTCGTGATCGAGCTGCACTATATTTGCTATCCGTGTTTTGTAAAAAAAACTTTATCAGTTGAGGCCTGAATTCGGTTACCAAGATTTTGTGTTAAGTGTTGAAAAAAGATTTCTTTACGTCTGCTTATAGGCATACTACTTGTTGATAAGTGGTTACCGTCGCTCATAGAAATCTACAGCACTAAGGGAACCGACGCGTTGCCTACCTCATTGAGAGTAAGTGATTGTTTACGCTCTTTTTGAAGAGCCCCATACTGTAGCGCTCTGGGAAAACCGCGAGAGTGAGGAATCAAAAACAAAAATAAAAGAATAATTACTGTATGTCTAAATCAGCCTTATAGCCTTCGTTATTCGCTGTGTCGTGTGAGAGCTCTGATTTTGGTGATGGTTGAAGAAGATGAAGAAGGTGAGATTGCACCACGGAATTTTACAAGGCGCTTTCTCTTCAATAGCTGCTGCCAATAAGAATTGGCAGCAGCTAATTGCTATTCCTTTGTGTCAATCTATCTTGAATGAATAACAACACTTTATTGTTCACCAAAAACAAAAACTACGTTCTTAAAACTAGGTTCAGTAAATGTTGAACAAAGGGCGGCGGCCTTATCGTTTAAAGCGACCTCTTTCAGGCAACCCCCTAAACTAAGGAAAATATTGAGACAACAGTGACAGTTAAGACAATAAATAATATGAAACATTCCAAGAATAAGTAAAAAATAAATAAAAGATATATCATACTATATATAGAATCAGTAGCATTTTTTAGATTTGCAAGGACCAAAGATAGTATTTAATGACCATCAGTTTAAAAGACAATTACTGTTACTAAATGTTATTAAATTAGTGTGTATGTGTAAAATGGTTAGACTTCAATCGTGTTTCGTAAGGTATTTAACGAGAGTTTCGACGGCCCACTTTCTCATCTCCGATTTCATCTCCGCTCAACGATCTATATTCCATCTCCTTTACCATCCCATGCCTCGTATCTCATCCCAATCATTCCATTCCCTCTATTCCGTCCTTAAAGCTGATAACGGGTTATCATCGCCCCTGGTGTTGCAAACATCTATTAGAGATTGTGTGTGTGTGTGTGTGTGAACTACATCACACGCAGTAGAAGTGAAACTTCACAGAATATACTCACAGATGATTCTTCTCTAACTTTTATTAATATAAATATAATTCCTTTAGCCTACATCCGTCAACATATTATAATTAAAAAAAAAATTGGCAAGTATCACTTCCAAGTTTTCACCGTTTTAAGTCGAAAAAATATTATTATCAGTTTTATTTCGATCCAAATTGGACCTATGTTTAATCATCGGTCTTAGTCACTCTCTAATCTGTGCTGCACAATGTAAAACTCTGTATCTCATTCTTTCGCAGGCTTAGTCCTGTAGATTTATGCGTTTATCTCTTTTTAGTGTCGCTTATTCGTTTTATCGATTTACAAATCACAATGACTCTCAAGAAGTTTCTCTTCAAAAACCATATTTTTCGTAGATACCATATTATTATTACAAGAAAACAACAAGTAGTAAATCTATCTTCATACCACGCCAGCCTGCATAATATGAAATGCAATTGTTACATAAGTATTACGCTAGGATGCAACACAGAACACAATGTTTAAAATCCACTCTCTAGCACTCGAGCATTAAGTAAGATGGGAGCAATTTCCCATTTTCGTCTCTACTCTGCCTTACTTACACCTTATACATTGTTGTGCTATTACTACTGGTTTTGGAAATAAAAATGCAGTTGAGTAAATTATTGCATCACACAAATGATAATGGGTAAAAAGTAAAAAGAATTTGTATCCCCATGATTGTTTTTTAACCGACTTCAAAAAGGAGGAGGTTCTCAATTTGACTGGTATGTTTTTTTTATGTATGTACACCGATTACGCTGAGATTTATGATCCGATTTACGTTGTTCTTCTTTTTTTTTTTGATGCGGAATAGTAGCAATTTGGTCCCCTAAAAATTTAACATAATTTGGCCTCGTAGATTTCATTTTTATGAAAAAAAAACGGTCCTGTTTCTTGGGACCTATATTTTTTAAGGCGCGCGTCACCTTTCGTATGCCTAACCACCCCATAGCTAGACATTAAAAGTAACAAATAAAAAACTTCGTTTAAAACCGACTTCAAAGACTAAAAAGTGTAAAATAACTTATTTCTAAAGCTATTTTTAATTATAATAACTTATTTTTTAATATGTATTATCTAAACCATCTTGAAGTCGGTGCGAAGTAAAACATAAAAATTACTATATTTTGAAAATTACTAAGCTAGCTAAAAAGCTAGTTATTTTATATTTTTTAATATTTGAAGTTGGTTTTTTTAAGGATTTTTTTTTATTCTTCTACCTACAATCGTATTAAGGCGAATAAAATATTGAATTTCATTTGTTGTATGGTAGTTTTCGTAAAATATGGTCATATATAAAATGTGTAATTATTATTATACTAGTCTTGCAAATCAACTTTTACAATTGGGATCAGTTGTTCAGTACATTATAGTCGTATTATATTTAAACTACTTAGAAATATTTAGATTAATGCCAATGAATTATTTATATTTTTCTTTTAACCCTATATTAAATTATCAGTTTTCACAACTTATATAGTAAATTGCGAGATATGTCCTGAACATCACCACCCGCACGCTTATAAACTGATGCCCACCATAAAAATTGTATTCAAATGTGTCACACCCAATTTTATCATCATTTTGCATACAAAGAGCAAAGCAAAACCTCTTTTAATTATTTTTTGATTTAAGACACTATCATACAAGTTGGAATCGATTATCATGTCAATACATTAATTTATAATAACAGATTCAATCAACGCGAATATCTTACTTACGTTCGAGATCTCATGGTAAGTGTACAAGCATTAGGCGGATTACACGGCGGTGAAGATCGCGCTCGGCGTTCGAAATGACAACTTAAGCACCTGCGCATCGTATTAATGTCTAAACGAAAATATATACAGACACCACTGATATAATAAACTTATTTTGTACGATGTTATCGAAGGAGACCATCATTGAGTTTCAATTTTATCCATAAATTCTTTCATGATTTACTTACAAATAACAACAAAAAACACTTTCATATACATTAAATAATGTAATTATGGCCACGCCCCATCACAATCGCCTGTATTGTACATCCGAAAGGACTGTCGTTCCAATAAAAAACTCCAACACCTTTGTAATTTTATGATTGTGACAGTTTATACAATAAATGTTTATTCTATTCTATATATATAACTTGTTTTTTTCTTACATAGTTAGTGTCTTTAGATGATTACTACAAACCATATCTACTAATGTCTAAAATTAGATGTGGCTTAAGTTGTGTTATGCCCGGTTTGTGAGGTTATCAGTTATGAGTTCAATAATAATTGATCTATAAAGTTATGTAATAGATAAACTTAGGTTAACTGTTATTGAGTTTGTGAATATTATACATATGGAAGCGTTCGACAACTATGAAACCGACAACGAGTACCAAAACTCGCCACTAGATGGATCTATTTAAGGAGGAATAATATTTATTTTTATATTTGAATTCATCATCACAAGTAGTAATACAGCGAATAATTTTATTTTAGCGATTTAAAGTCATTTTGGTCGTTTTAAATAATATATTTAAATAATTTCATGGATGTATTATGTCAAATGGTGTTTGATTTTTCATAATATTTGGGTGCGCTTTGCCGTTTAATTGGCATATAAAACGTGCATTAACTTTTACGTGTTTTGGATTTGGCATGCGTATGCTAGTTGGGAATAATTTTGCTGTTTCCTTACTTACTTTAGATATCACTCTTGATACAGTGGTTTTATGGACATTTATATCATCACCAATACCTACCTGAAAAGTACCAATGGCGTGAATGCGTAAAGATGTACAAATTTGCTCCAACACGGACAACGTGTATTTACGATTAACAGTAGGTGCTAATGCACGATTTTTTTTCCACATAGCATCACGGTACCCTTGTTGAAGCGATATCTCATTTTAAGTTCTTCATCTGTTAACAATTCGAATGATTTCTACGTATCCTTAAGTTTCGAGGTATGGACATAGTAGAAATAATCTGCAGTATTTCCATATCCAACTCCGATGAGCTGCTGACCATAATTCTAGAAAAAGAAAGAATTTATTTGTTAGGAAAGCGACAATACATGGATGCAGAAATATATTCAATATACATCCATTTTTTGTATAAAATTTGATATGTTGTACAACGCATTTCTTACAAATGAGGTATTTTTGAACCTGAACCAAGTGAACCCAAGCACTGAAATGTATCCAATAATGACGACGGTCTGAATTTCATGTTACTTCTGGCATACTACATTCATCAAATTGAAGAAATTTCCGAAACTTAACCCTAGAACAAACAACAAACCCATTTTTTTATATGTAGAATACAAATGGAGTAAATATTTACCCTATGGCTGTTTTGTTCTCAAAATCGTTCTAAAAGCAATAATCTGACTTTTAAGTATATTTTTTTGTTTTTCATATCGAAGAGAATGATAAGGAGCAAATTTAATTTTATGAAGGCTTATAATAATAAAATAATAACAGCCCATGAATGTCCCAGTGCTGGAGCCTCCCATTACAGGAGAGCGGACAGTAAGCCCGCCACGCATGTCCAAGGCGTCTTGGTAGGTTTGACACATCGGTTATCTCGATGTGCAGGTTGCATCACGATGTTTTCCTTCACCGTTGTTAGTACGTGCTAATTGTAACAATATTCACATTAGTTCATAAAACTACCTAAGTGGTGCACGAGTTCTGGCCAGGCTCAAACCCGCGCCCTTTGAGTTTGGGAGGCGCGCGTTGGCCATTACGCTACCACGACTTTTTTATGAAGATTCAGTTGGTGAAAAATCATTTCAAAACGGTGGAACCGTCGTTAAACAAAAAAACCTGGGTTAGATAGATATCTACTCCAGTATGCAGTTCTAGAGTTAATCCGTAGACTCTGACTGGAAAGTACATCATGCTATATCGATTTATGTCTGGTACGTTACAAATCTTCATGTATGAAGAGATTAATGAAAGTAGATGAAGCGAAAGTTGTTTGTCAGAATCGTTGCAAGTGGCGAATCCAGCGTCTCTGTCTACCCCCATAGGGAACAGGCGTAAAAAACGCGTCCATTCAGTTCGCGATCTTCAGCTCTGCTAGCAGATGTGCGCATTCGATCAAATGCGCGTCTTTTCTTTATCTGAATATAATAGAAATGTGTTCCTTACGTTTTAAAGACAGTCAATCTGTTTTTATTTTTGTTTATTGCATGAGTTCAGCAAGGCAGGCAGACAGCCCACTTGATGGAAAGCAGTTACCATTGCCTATTGACATTTACAACACCAAAGGTGCTACAAATGCGCTACCGCTCTATTAAGGGACGAATGTTACGCAAAGGGTATAAGCAAGCAGGGTTTCTAAGTAAAAAATGCCCCCGCGGCGTTTTCTACTTTTACAACGGGGATCGTTTTGTTATCAAATAAAAAAAATCACCCAATTTTTCAGCTTTTTATCTTAGTATTTTTTTGAGTTTTTTTGAAAACCCTATTTTTCCTTTTTTTTCAATAGTAAAATTACAAATTAACTCATGGCGAATTTTTTACCAATACTTGAGAGTGAAAAGGCATGTTACAATATATTTGGTGTAATTCCCGGATGAAAAGCCTTTTTTTTAAAAATGAAATAAAATAAATATTTTTTTATCTCGAGTTTTTGAAAACTATCTATCACCAAATTTTTTTTTCAAAATATGTATTTTGTCATCTTTTATACTCATGAATTTTTTAAAATTTTTTGAATTGGTGGAACAGTGTCAAATAAAATAAAAACTGTATTTTTTTCATAACCTTGTGTTCTGTCGAACTGATATTCTTTTGATTTTTAGTTTACAACACATACCTTTTTGAAACGACGTTAAAATAATAACTGTCTTTACTTTTGTTCAAAAAATAATACATTATAAATTACATAATTTTTCTATATGGTTAAGAATAATTTTTTGGTGTAATATATTAGATAGAAATTATTGATTCTAAAACCAATTCCCAATTCTGTAAATACTGTGTAGTGCTTCAATATAAATGTACTACCATTAAAACTTAACTAACTGCTTGCTGCGGCTCAGCGACCCAAAATGAGTCCGGGCCGTCGAAACGAGAATACTCCACTCCTTTCTGTTCAGCGCTGTATCCTGCCAGTCATAGGCTTGAAACTCGCTCAGATCAGCCTCCCCTACGTCACTCCAGCGATATCTGGGCCGACCAACTGGTCGCCGTCCCGTTGGTCTGCTCAGATAGGCTCTGTTCACCGCGTGATCCTCCCCCATTCTAAAGAGGTAGCCAAGCTAGCGCAAGCGATGTGCCTTGGTCTCGCCTATGATATTGGGCTCGTACACCAGTTCTTCGATTTCGGAATTTTACGGATCCGCCAGTTGCCATCGCTTCCCCGTGTTGGACCTAGGATCTTTCTTAGGACCTTTTTTTCAGCCACCAACAGCTTGTTTTCTTTTCAAGTGTTAGGGTCCAAGCCTCACATCCGTACAAACTCCGCCTCAATGGTCGCAAGCCTCGCTCCGCTTCAATGGATAGGCAGCCTAATGGCTGCAACATGCATAGATAGTCAGATGGACGGAAATAACGAAAACATAAGGGTTTATTTTTTCCCATGTAAAAATATGTCCATCTATCTCAGTTTTTGCAACTGCAGACAACTTGTGAAAGCAGGAAGACTTCCAGAAAAATCTTTATTCTTTTATAAATTCACACGGGCTGTGAATTTTTAATAAGGTCATGTTACACGGAGTGTTGCTAGGTGCATAAAATACAGATTTAATATTTTTAAATGTTACACACAGCACTACGAAATATTATTTTAACAATACTTTTTTTAATGCATGAGTTCAGCAGACAAGCACACGGCCACCTAATGGAAAGTGTTTACCATCGCCTATGGATGTTTGTAACACCAAAGTTGCTTATACAATGCTATAACAATGTGCTGCCGATCTCTAAAAGGAGACTGGAACCTGGCCACTAATGACGGAAAACAACTCAAGGTTGTTATGGCGGCATGCTCTAGACCGGGGGTGGTAGCCATCCAGACGGGCAAATACCCTATCTGGCTGTGGGTTTTTTTGTCGCCTCTTACGACAGGCCGTTCGTCTGCAGAGAATTGTATTCTTTCTCACTTACTGCACGGAATTACTGTTTCTTTAAAAAAATTCACAGTCTCAGAGGTATAGAGATTTGATATGCTATTTCAGAAAGTATAAAAATTGTTATGTAATTATAAAAGTCTGCTTATTTCTCCTTAACAACTTTTTTATTGGCCGATTTTCGTGAAATCTGTTAATGTCACTTAGTTTTATACCCACCTTATACTATTTTGAATTACATTTTTTTAATCAACTTTGTCTTGAATCAACAATGTTTGAAAAATACCAGTAATATAATATAAACATCGTGCTGATGGGTTTTCTTGGGAACGGCTGACACTTAAAAACTCAATGCAGAATTTCCTCATTACTATCTGATCGATGTATTTAAAGTCAATTTTCATACTTTAAAACTAAAAAATATTAAAGTTCCAACAGTAAACAACATAAGGAAATTAATTATTACTAGTTTTGTTCTGTCAAATTTGATTAATGTTTTAGATTTCAATGTTAAAATATACACGAAGCAACTACTGTTATACAATTTATACTGTGACATTTCCTTATACGCGCATTTCATTATTGTATGGGATGTATTTTAAAAAAAAATTCTCGCATGTCCTAAACTAAATTACATTAGTGCTCTCTGTAATAATTGATTTCACATGTTAGTGATCTATATGATTGGGCTGTTTTATATTTAATTTGATATTTCTTGACGCTCTCCGTTAGCAACAAACAACCTGCTGCTACACATTTGCACAATAGAAACTTTTTTATACAAAATTAAATATTCTGTGGCTAATTTTGAGACGTCATCAATATTATAAGCTAGTCAGAAACGCTCATATATGGAAGGCATAATTGTGTTATTCTAATTAAATAAAATGCCTTTTCCAAAAGTAATTTATGTTCAAGCTGTGCTTAGTTTTGACAGCCGTTCTCAACTTCTACAGGTGTAGCCATGCGAGCGCCCTCTGACATCGCGTTTTCATATATAAATCACTTACGTGATCTTCTTTCAAGATCTAACACAAGTATTAAGGTTTTTCACGCGGTTTCGCACACATCCTGACCCCACAGGTGCTTTCATCTCTGTTATCTGATATTCATATTTATTAGTCCATATACAAAGAGTAAACTGAAAAGGGTAGTTTTTTAGGGGAGTAATTTGAAGTTTTTAAAACAATATTTTTTCAATTTCCATATGATGTGTATGTTTCATAAACTTGCTATTTTGTGTTTTAAGGTAGCATATAGCATTTTAATGCTATATGCTATATATGCTACCATCTAAAGATATTGAAAGATTTTAGTATATTTTAATTTTAAAATTGTATTTATTTGTGATGAATACTTTGTTTATGTAAATAAGCAATAGTTTTATAAAATTTCAATTTGTATTCTGCTTTTATTAGATTAGTTTAAAAAAGCATAATTTCCTTCCCTTTTTGGTCTTTCTTTCATCTGATAGGTCGATAAATAGATAATCCGTTATTGCTATAGAAGTATAGAAAATATGATAACAGATACAATATAGCTAATAGTTACAATATTACATAGATCGATAGCTTGTATGTAGCATATATCACTGGTGATTTTTAATAAAAAGTAAATTATCCACAAAACTTGTCGATTACAAAGAACAAATAGGTATTTGAGCATTACAGAAATTCACCGCCATTGTTCTGAACTTTACCAGAAACCGGTTAAAACAATTGTTATCCGTTTCGCGGGTGTTTGCATTAGAGTTAACATACGGATCAAATACAGTTACTCTAAATATTTTCACACAAACTTTGTCCCTCCACTCGCCTCCTGTTTGCTTTCAAGTTCACTTGGTGAAAATTCTCTACCTTGCTCGGTATACTACCGGGTGGTTCGCCAACTTTAGTGTTTAATTTGGATCTGTGGGGATTTGGGTTAGATTGTAATGATATGAATGGGTTTTGCATAATACAGTACGAACAGATAGATGTAGTGGCACAATGGCTTTCATTATGTGGGATGAGTTTTGCTAAAATTGTTTGTTTTTTTGAAATTTTGTATTTCATATATACATTTATTATATCTGCTTTTTACTTGACTATTTTTCAAAACATCAGCCATTTGATCGTCGTGATCGTCGAACATAATGAAATTTTAGTTAATTAACTAAAAATGTTCGTCATCATCCAACTGCCGAATAATAGAAAGAAAGGAAAGAAAAACCTTTAAGACATAAATAATAAAGAAACTAAGTTAGTGCGTAATAATGCCATTATAAAATAGGGCTCATTTTAACTTTATTTTGGCCATTAGGATCAGCGCTCTTGTTTTGTTTAGGTCATTGGTGGTTTGCTGGACTTAGATCTCCAAGATTTGTGTAACATACACGTCTTTCTTGCTTATCTAAGCGCCATTGGCTACCCTGCTCACGTCGTTGGTCAACAGCAAATGTATAATTTTCACTACGCCATATTTGTAACTATATTCACTGCCAAAGTAGCGTAAGTTCTTACTAGAGATGGGTAGCCATTATAAAAACTATTGTTCACAAAATAACTATGGCTAAATTGACCATAAACTCGCCAATAGGCTACTGGTTGTCGAATAGAAACGACAATTAATAAATACACAGCTTAGTCGTCAGCCGTCGGCAGTTAGTAAGCCAATCATTCACCCATTAGTCAAGTAGCCTTTAACTTGTTTTTTAGCCAGCTACGGAACCATCATTAGCTGGATGGATACGTTTTTGAAATTTCTGTTGGCTACCCATCGCTACATCAATTCATCGAAATAATTCGCGGGTGCCACAACGACTGAACTTAGACAATAAGACGGTCAAAATTCGCTCGTCTATTTTAATGTCTGTGTGTCACGAAAGCAAAAGCTACACGTTATAACGACAAACTGCTATTTGCAGCGTAGAATTTCAACATTATCGAATTTCAACTTCATAAACTATTTGAGTTCGGGTTATTGGTATTCAGACTTGTCATATGAGGATAGCAAAGATGCTGGTAATCATATAAGAGCTCTTAGAACATTTTGTATTATTTGACATGTATTTCTACTGCTTGTGTAACCATATCATGACCGCGCCCGTGCGCTTTGTAAAATGAATAATAGACACCAGACCTTATCGAAAGACTTTCGAGCTCACTCAATATCCAGTGCCCATTGTCTTCTAAATAATGACGACTAACATACTGTGTTTATGGTGAAAAGAAATTATTATTATTAATTAGTTATTTAATTTCTTATCATTAAAAAACTGGTATAATTTTTCTTTAAGCAGCTGTTTAAATTATTATGTTAACATTATTATTATTTTAATTATATTATATTACATACATATTTAATATCTTTATAATTCAATCGAAAACAGCGAAGCGAGTTGATGCTTATGCTTAGCAGACCATTAACTACATGTACTTAGAAACTCAAATCATAAAAATTACTAGCAGATGTTCTTTGGGCGGTTTAGGCGAAGCGTATCATTGATCCGTTATTTATATGTCATCAAATAATGGGGTATGATCTAAACCATACTGATTGATCCGTTCGTAATGGTTCATGTACACTCACTATAAAGATTTTAAATGTGAATAAATATTATATCTGCGTAGTTTTTGTATTTCGTATATCTAAAGAAGAGGTAAGAGAGTGAGTGAATTGATCTTCGCGACACCGTATGGCCGTAATTGAGTTATTGCTCCCACGTCAGGCTACGATTTCGCGTGGTCTTTAAACCAAGCGCTTACGCTTATAAAGTCAGTTGTTATAAGTGCGAGATTCTAAATTATACAACATGTTATTTCAAAACAGTTTAAAACGTTTAGTTGCAATTGTATAAGTCGTCATAATTACCTTTGTTTAAACATGGTTATCCATTATCATCCTAGTGTTTTTAATTTTAAACATTGTTGTTAGTATGATGACTTCTTGAGGTAATTTTTAAGCGTGTCCTTTTTGTGACTAAAGCGTTACTTCCGAACGTGTTGCCTCGTCTATAGGCAAATCGACTCTTTCGCGACAACTGAATAATCAATCAATTTGTACAGTTGAAATTCTGAGCATAACATTTTGTAAAAGTTCTATGTATTCGCTTCGTAGCTAGTGGAACACTGTCATACTTCTTTTTTGTCATACTCGTATACCGGAATCTGATAGAAGTGGTATGAACTGTCATCTGTTCCCCATATAACTAACGTGTCCAGATTAATTGCCTTCGTTTAAACTTGCATCTGAACCTCTTTCGTTAGTGGCTGAGGGGCAAGGACCAACAATTTGTAAGCATTTTCTATACTTTAGGACCTCCTACCCTAAAATACAATGTATAAGATCTGCGGGACACCCAGTCAAATTGTCGAACATATATAAATACGCTTTCATAAAACTAATCTGCTGATTTCGTGGCCTTAGTTTAAGAGCCCGCAGAGGGTTCGGAATCAGTTTGATGAATAGAGACAAAATGAGTTGCGGTATCATCGGGCTACGAAAGTTTACTTCCTACCAATCGCTACTTATAGCGAATATTGTACTTCATGACACGTATGTAACATTGGATTTTAGGTCCATATAATGAGGATTTATTCGATTTTATCCTGGATGGTTAGTGTTATATCTTTCTTTCATGAACTATATGCGAGATTGTAGAATATTTGCTCGTCTAGATGATTACCACCCGTAGTCTAGATCTAGAGTATGCCGCCATAACAACCCTAAGTTGCGTTGATCAGTGGATATATTCCAGTCCATCCTTCGAGGCTGGCATCACCTGCTGTGTAGCAAATGTCCATAGGCGCTGATAACCACCTTTCATCCGGTGGAACGTCTTGTCTGCTGTAAATCAGCAATTAATAAAAACCTGCTTTATTTTCACTGTTGCGACGGTGTTGTTCGAGAGCCAGGTGCAACTTCTAGACCTTTTTCAGAAATCTTTTGGGGGCACGATGACACATTTTGTTACGCATCTGCGTGTTTTTATGTCGAACACTTTCGATTGATGGATTAATATGTAATCTGTTGTAATTGAAACAAAAAGGGTATACCGGTCCATTGCGTTTTTCTTAAGGGACATAACATGCGTACTGGTTCGTTTATCATATTTTCAATTCTGCTACCATGTTTTGAGCAAATACAGATTTTGAATCCAATTGTATATTATGAGTTCGTTTCTTAGATGCTCTAAAATCGAAAGAAAAAGCAGCCCGTGAAAAAATATTTGAATGAAACGCAGAATACATTCAGATTTATTAACTTTCTTTTATAATAAATAATAAAACAACGTTTTAACGGTTTTAAGCGCGGTAATTTATTTGATTTTTATTATTCCGACGTTTCGACCACTAGTGGCCGTGATCACGGACGACAGATGTCAAGTTTCAATGAGTATTGTTAAAGTTTTATTTTTGCCAATAACTCACACCTGACATTCTCTGTTACTGTGACATTGGCCGAATCAGCGTCAGTAGCGTTGAAGCCAAAACGCCAAAAATAGAATAGAATAGAAAGTTTTATTTAGCCTACCGCCAACTTGTTCATTTTAATTATTTAGTTTTAATTTTGTTTATGGTTATTATTTACTCTATGGGAGCCTAATCTAATTTACCACCGCTTCGCAACATGTTGTGGCTTGAAGAAAAAAAGCGGCGCAAGAAACTCATCACCCAACATGCCTAGCTCTAATAATTTTATATAATATTAAAATGGGTGGAAGGAAAAATAAAAGAAAATATCAATCAAGTTGGTTTGTGTTCCGGTAAACGCAGAAAGAGTTCACAGTGTCTTGAGGTCTGGCAGTTAGTTTTTGCTGGGTTTGGGGTCTTAATAGTTTTGATGACCGGATCCCAAACAGGTGGTACTTGCCAACCATCTTCTCTATAACTTTCTTTTAGTCCGACGACCTGTCATTGTGTGAAGTTGTGATTTTTTGAAATATAAAATTACGCATGAATATTTGCCAATGTCATAGGCTTGTATGATCCAAAATACACAGGCCTACCTCTGTCCGTTTATCCTACGATCGTCATCGTGCTAACAACCGCGCTGACATCCGGAATCCGGATTACCGTTCACTGCCGTCGTACTAGGATTATTCGCATGGGCTTATAAACCCGAATATTTAGTTTTTGTGCAATAAATATTGTAAATACAATGTTTTAATTAAATACTATTTTTGGCACTTTTCGATTTTGAATATAGAATGGGTACGCAGAAGTCTCTCAAAATTACAATCCTACTTAAACAAATATTAATGACGTTTTTAGTTATGAAATGCGTCTTCGATTAGTTTAGGGTTTAGACCAATGAAATACAGTCCGGGCACCTTGTCTATAGAAGACAGTGACCTAGGCTCATTATTCTTCTTATAGGGAGGGAATGTAAGATGAATTTAATATAGCTAATATTAATAAATTAGGTTGACTTTAATAGACTACATATACATTGGAGAACAAGATATAGTTTTTTAGATTTCTTGTAACTATAATAATGTTACATGCCGTCAAAGATAAGCGCAGTTTATTGTCCTTCCCGGATTAAGCAATTCTTTTGTGTTTTGAATTTGTAATTAAGAAAAATATGCTATTGTTTTTCTACTTGTTTTATAACCATCATTAGCGTCGAACTAATCTTTATTGTTATTGTTTTCGACTTTGTGGCCGTTCGCAGGAGTGCAAATTGCTATTTCTCGGAAACTCAGTGCGTGCGACCAATTTATTTGTACCGTGTAGCGAGTATAAGACAAGCCCGAATGGAGAGGCGGGCAGTCAAGCGACAACTACGAAACGAGGAAGACGTTTTTCGAGTACTCTCGATTAGTGATATAGACGACGGACTTTACGCGTGTCGAATTGTATTGAATCGTGCAGTGTGAACTGGTTGCATCCAGTTTTATTTGTATTTGTTTTATACGTGTTTGTACAGTTCTAATAAATTCTATAGTAGTTCCTACCGCATTTTTAATTCGAGTCCTGTAGCTCGTAACAATAAAATGGATCTTTCGAATAAATGGATGAAAAAAATCGATAGTTTATTGAAAGATTGTTATGCTCTCTAATTTTACATGGCAGTGAAGGGTAGCTTCGGCTTGAGCTATATAAGTAGGAGCTGCGTATCACAGAGAAGGAAGGTAAGGAACTACCTCGGCAGCCTTCTTATCATTGATATTACGAGAGAGTTTCCCGTGTATATATATATATATATATATATAATGGCTGGTGGCTCCGGCAATTTTTTTGCGATTGAACCACATCATTGTATAGCGGCATATGGTATGCAGTATACACATTCTTATCGGTTTTCATCTGTTCGGTTCGAGTTCTTGAGTAAAATAGCTGTGTCATACATGTTATATATGACACTACCTATTACCTATGTTATATATAGGTAATATATACACAGATAAACGGACGTAAGGACATGTATAGTACTTAAAGGCTCTTTTTGCCAAAATGGCTACAGAACCTTAAAAATTACACTTTGATGCTACCATCATTTCTGTGGTTCACTACTACAGTTTCTAAAGTACGGAAGTCGTATTTACTTCAATAAATACGACTTCCGTACTTTATTAATAATTCGACGGCCCACTTCATAGCGTACATTGCAGATCAAATCTCAATGTTTCAGATATAAGTCAGCGTTTAATTGGTACAAAACTAAGTTACACAAGCCGGGCCTTCGATAAACTCGATCCATTATGGATGACCCGTCTTGTTGTAATAATGAAGCTATTCAACCCGCGAATTATTTAGTGCCTATTCGTAAATGGGTGTTCTTATAATGAATTTTGTATTTGCATATTCATAACGGTTTTCTTGAAACTCTGTATTTTAGCTATCTGTGGTTATCGAATGACGCATAAAATTATGCTACGAACTAGAAAAGAACATTTTTGAAAATCGGTCCACAATTGACGGATATATCGAGTAACAAACATACAGACGAATTGAGAACGTCCTCCTTTTTGAAGTCAGTTAAAAATGTTTCTGTTTGCCTTGTTCCTTGAATCATTTTAGCCCGACAACGTCGAACTACTAGCTTAACCTTCAACGTTTGTTTCTCAAAGCGGCATGACGACGTTAGCTATGGTTCTGTGGTCGCCAAGTTCCAAACATTTAGCTTTGTTTATAAGCTAGTTACACAAGTAACGATCTTTAGTGCGGAGCAGTGCAGAATGGCCTTTAATACGTAATGAGCTGTAATGGAATGGAACGTACCGGCTGAGCTAGCTCCGGTGATGTATTCCTAGCTTATATCTTAAGTAATGTTAGAAACGTGTGCATGTAGTTTTTGCGATATTTAATTTTTATAAGAAAGGCGAATATTTGTAGTTTTATCTATTTGAGTTACAACAGTAACGTTGCTTACATTGTTAAAAGAAACACGGATCACTTCAGTGAAATTTTTGCACAGCAGAAAGTTTGCATTTTTATTCTTTGGTTCTGTACAAAGTTTATTAGTCATTTTTTAGCACTTTTCAATTATAAGTTATACTAGTACATACTTCGCACACGTGAGTAAATTTTTTAATATATTTGTTTGTTTGTTCCTTCTAACTGTTTTGGGAATGAACTGATTTTCATGATATATGGATATGTATATTTTCGGTAACGGGCTCGAAAGTTTTTACGATTAAATTAATCTATGGTGATACATGTGCAGGTTTTGTATCAAGATTACGCCATCTATATGCACACAGAACAGGTTATAAGGTATTTCATATGATAACATTTTTGTAATATCTATTAGATTTTATTAAACAAGTAATTGGATATTCCATCGCATTACCCGTGTACACACTGACTGACGGTAAGCGCCACTTAGACAGCTGATTATGTGGTATCGGCTATCAGATGCCAACAATTTACGCCTGTCACCGTGACAAGCGGTGTTGCCAGCTTTATAAATTGTGCGATTTTAATATTTATACATTTGGAGATTTCTTCCCATATTCAGGAGACCGGTTTAGAAACATATTTTAAGAGTAATATTATAATACCGGTATTTAAATATAATGTATTTTCGACACCGTTGTCTGAGTACATATAAAATAAACATCCTATATCACTATTAATGTATATTTTATGAAAATTGGTTCACGACCTTTTGTCAGATTTGAATACAAAATTAAGATTCGATTACATTCGGGAATGATTATATTCGAGGATAACAAATACTATATTGTTTACTAATAACCTTAATAATCGTTATTATTAATTTAACCTGCTGTTCCGCATAACTATGGAAAGGTAGCAGTCACTTACTAATTCGTTTAGTAACAAGAATTATCCAAGAAGCTCGGTTTATGAAGACAGTGTAAATATCTATATTATTAGTGTTTTCTCCGTATCCTCAGAGGAAGCCACAGAATTTATTGTTCTTAAGTAAAAAAAAACACATTTACTATATTTCCAATACAGTACTATAAACGACGCAGTGGCGATGTAATAATTATTTACAAGAGTAAATAACGAAATAAGTAGGTACCTATTTCAATAATAAATAAAAATTAATAACTATTCCGATATTTGTTACTAGCAATACTAAAGGCAACAATTCCAAATTGACTAGTCATCGGTGTATATATAGATAGCTCTTGTTTACGCTAATGCCTTTAAGATATAGCCTTTTGTAACTCGAGATATGTCATGGCAATTTTCTTCATGAAAAATGTCGCAGGCACTCTTAAAGAGTCGAATTGCAGTTGACACGTGTATTTGAGCAGTTAACGGTTTTTAGGTTGAGAATTTGAATGCTGTTATATTTCGTCTTGTTTATATCTTCTAACCAGTGGCAAATGTTCGTGTATAAATTAGTTTAGAATAATCGTCAGTAAACTGGCACCATGATAAACTCGAACCCATATAAAAGTAGTCTCAGCCAAATTGTAGGTCTTTGATTGTCGCCAAAATTGAGAGAACTCGTGACAGCTAGAAAAAGACACATTTTTCAGTGTAATCAGTTAATAAAAACAGTCAATATCTTATTATTATTGTTCACTTTTAACAAATACTTTTGGTGTCCATGACGCATAATAACTTCGTGTTAACAGTTCTGTCGCTGACTCGTTTTGTTTCATTGTTCGCCTATAATAAGACCTTAAATATCCTACTACTATACTTTTTTATAAATAAAACTACACAGCATAGATTACCCTTCAAGTTGCTGATAAAACTTTTCAACTAATCAGTGAAAAATATCTTCGATTCATTTGCTTTTCGAAATTAAAAAGTAAAAGGCAAAAGCAGATTGCATCGTGGATACAGAAGCAATAATTGATCAGCAAATCGAAGCAAACACCCACCTGGCGGACGTTCATGATTGCCTTCAATAATGCATTGTTGCTGGCACGAAATGTATTACCCGGCTATGTTAGCGAGATCGCTCGTTTCGGATAGCGTAATCGATTAGAAATTCGATATTTAAATTCATCGTCGTAAGTTATCGTTAATTTATTTGAATTTTGTTTATTTATTTGCTTTGGAACGCATTAGCATAAATGGATAAAATCCTATACTATTATTAGCTACACTTTGAAAGGGAAGCTTTAATGAGTCGAATTCAGAAACTTGGCATTTTTTTGGAATTTACTCGTTAAAAATCGATTTTATATAAGTTCCCCGGTAAGGAAGTTATATGTGAAGTGAAATAATACAAGCATAATTCACCATCGTTATATTTTTTTAACCACCCTTGTGTTAGAAAGAACAAAACAAAAAAATATTCAAATTGATCATGCCGTATTCGTTAATTAAAGTAATTTAAGTGTTAATTAACATTAACATGACACATAGTCATGTTAATGGTCACCTCTCCCATATAAGCTTGCTTACCAAGATGAGTTTTAGCAAAACTCCTATTACATTTCTGTTCGGCACTCTACTTATATGATTTTAATCTTTAATGAATATATTTGTGAGTGTGTTTTGTGTTTATATATGTATTCTCTACTGGCTAAATAGTTATCTGTCTCTATGTTTTTTTTTATTACTCGGCCGCATTTCGTCGCTGTCGCCGCGTACGTGCACGTTTTTTTAATGTTTAAGGAGTAAACAGCAGTCGTACGTCGGAGGTGACACAAACAAGGATGTCTTTTTTTTGTTAAAGTCTGTTTAAAATTTATAACTTATCGATAATTCGAATAGTAAGCTGGTGAAGTACTATGTTATCGGGTTATCATGCCAGTGCGGTGGTCATAATAAGCGTGCTGCCGTACACCCGGAGCAAACAAGCCTCGACTGCACACGCCATTAAGATATACCGACGCGATATACACCGCCATTGGCCCGACACGAGTATTTTAATAACAGTTAAACCTGAATAACTATAATCTCACGTGGGCAATATTTTTTCATCTTTCAGATTTAAACTATACATTTTTTCAAAGTAATTCAAATACTTGATACCGAGAATGTTTTGTTCTAGCATGTGCCAGAGAAAATTCATTCATGTTGCCGCGACGATTTCGTTAGGGAATTGCAACACCGACACAATAGAATATGTAATCGCAGCGACACCTCTTTGGCTATATTCGTCTACCACATGGCAACGACGTTATTTATAGGAATAAAAATAGCCTAAGTCATGACCGGGGTCTGCTATTGCTGTAGAAGCTGCAAAAGCTCTACTTTTTCTCCAACCTAATAAAACTTATTATTCATTAAAAAGCGTATTGTTCTCGATCTTCGATCCTTTCATTGACTATCTAAAAGACTATGATTGAAATGTATTACTTATTTTTATGATACATTTCAAAACAGGTAATTTACTGTTACAATTTGGGCCACCTGCATATTTGTAAACAAAGCACATTTATTACCCGCCGGCGTTTGAGCTAATAACATTGAAGCTCTTTTATGACTGCCTTCTTTTGTTTACTTTGTGTTTAAAATTTGTGATTGGAAAACAGCCCATTGTGTATTGTAATCTTTATGGTAGTGATTGGCCAGGTGTGATTCTTGGAAAATTCAGTCCACGCGGTGGAACAGACGTATTGTATTTGTACAGGATAAAGCAATGCTCCAACAGAGGGGTGAGGCAGTCGAACGATAAGCACAAGCGAAGCAAGACGTGTGTACTACATTCGGTAATCTATTTAGTGACGGAATTTGCGCGTGTTATTGAATCGTGCATTACGTTTGGACTGGTTGTATTCAGTTATATTTGTGCCTGTGTTATACGTGTTTGTATGGTTCTAATAAATTGTATAATAATTCCAACGGCATTTTAATTCAAGTCCTGCAACTCGTAACATTACGACCATTTGCATTTATTTAGTGTGAAAACGCGTTTTAGGGCTAAAAAAGATTATTTATGAAGATTATTTTATACAGAAAAATATTGTAGATTTGTTCTCATAAAATTCTCTTACTGTCTGTAGTTGCTGCAAACGTGAATTATCTGATCAAATGTAAAAGACGCTTTATAACGTTTCGACTAGAAAAATAAATGTTTTATCTCAATTACATATTCCAGCATTTAATTAACAAATCTATCTACGGTCAAAAGTAAAATGTTCATCTTTTGTTAACATTTACAGTACTTTCTTTTTTCTTAACGATGACAACGTAACGAGGTTTCACTGTACTAATTATGACTTTACATTAAAACAGTTTTATATTATTTGCGGTGTAAATGTCGTAGAATAATAAATTTAATTCAGTTTAATAAAGTTATTGAAGTGACGTTTTTATGTAGAAAGGTCGTGAAACCAGCAATTTTACTTGTTTCAAAATTTATAGTTCGCGCTCCAAGATCATTAAAAATACATAAAAATATGTTTTATGGCATATATTTTGAATGATTTTAGTGTATATTTAATATACTTATAGTCGTGGTAGCGTAATGGCTAGCGCACGCGTCCCAAACTCAAAGGGTCCTGGTTCGGTCCTGGCCGGAACGCATGCACCACTTGGCAGTTTCCTGACCTAATTTGCGTATTGTTACAATTACCACGTACTAACAACGGTGAAGGAAAACATCGTGATGCAACCTGCACATCGAGGTAACCGATGTGTCAAACCTGCAAAGCCGCCTTGGACAAACGTGGCGGGTATACTGTCCGTTTCCCCTATAATGGGGGAGCGAGCTCAGCAGTAGGACATTTATGGGCTGGTATTATTATTTATTTATTAGGTTGGGGAAAAAGTTTCTTCGCATTTTATATAAAAATTCAAATGGTTTTTTTATAAAGTTTATTTACATTTGGGACCTACATACATCATATGTAGGTCCCATTTTGTTGGATAACTTTTTGCCATCTTGTAGGTAGGGACGTGATCCCATTGCTATAAAAATTTTGGGGGTTCTGATCAAAAAACTGCGACAAGTGGTTTTGGCAGTCCTCTCGTGATGTTAACCTGACACTGCCTAAGGAATTCTGCAGAGACCGAAACAGGTGACAATCTAAAGGTGCAAGGTCAGCACCATACGGCGGATGCATTAACACCTCCCAGCCAAACTCTCGTAATTTTTGCTGAGTGGCTAAAGATGTGTGAGGTCTAGCGTTATCATGGTGAAAAACCACACCCCATCTGTTGATTAATTCCGGCCACTTTCTCTCAACTTTTTGCTTTAATCTCATCAGTTGTTCGCAGTACAGTTCAGGATCGATGGTCCTGCCTGGCGGTAACAGCTTATAATGAATAATGCCCTTCCAATCCCACCATACACACAGCATCACCTTATTGCGAGTTAACCCGGGTTTTGCCACAGTCTGTGAAGCCTGACCGGCCTTTGATCACAATCTTTTTCGCACGTTCTTGTCGTACGTGATCCACTTTTCATCACCAGTTATCAGCTTCTTCAAAAATGGTTCGGATTCATTACGTCCTAATAAAGAATCACAAATGAGTACACGGTTCATTAGGTTTCTTTCAGTGAGCTCATGAGGCACCCAAATATCGAGCTTTTTGTGTACCCAGCTTTTTTAAATGCGCCAAAACCGTTTTGTGGTCAATTCCCAGTTCTCCAGCTACATCGTAACTACTAATATGCCGATCTTGCTCCACTTTTTCAAAAATGGCATCAATTTTGTCCGTAACAGGGCGACCAGAGCGACGTGCATCTTTGATATCAAAATTTCCGGATTGAAAACGTTTAAATCAAATTTGCGCTACTCTCACAGATACTGCATTAGGTCCATAAACATCCCAAATTTTTTTCGCGGTTTGTGTTGCATTTTTACCTTTTTTGTAGTAAAATTTTAAAATGTATCGAATTTCTTTATTAGATTCACTTATTTTAACAATAAGAAAAACAAATGAAAATCACACATTTTCCTAATTTGAATTTGGAATTGTCTTCTTTAAAATTAAAACTTTTTAATGATACCAAAACCAGCCAGATGCAAATGGTATAGCCAAAGAGATCTTATTACAAGTTCATACATACTATATGCGAAAAGACTTTTTCCCCAACCTATTATATTAATTTACTTAGTTTTGTTTATTGGTAGTTTTAGATGAAAATACATAATAGAGAAAATCCTAGGTAGTAGCTCCATGTTACGTACATAAAAAATTTATTAGGTGTTAATATATAGGTATATATAAACCTTCAATACTTTAGTTTCTTGTTCAATTCACTACAATTACAAATAAAAAAGTCAATATAGTGTAGACAACTACACAGCAGAACATGTAGAAAAGTCGCAGCCAACCTGATTTGAAGTACCTAATACGTAATGAGGGACAAGTGGGCAACATGACAACGTATTTATCATTGAATTACAGCGATGGTCGTCTACACCGCGATTGCAGCGCCATCTATCTTGCTAATCCGTTCATTTTAAGGAAACTGCGTCATTTATCGGGATAAAAAGTATCCTAAGTTACGCCTCTGGATATAAGCTAGCTCTATGTCGAGTAGTTTTTACGGGATGTTCTAACAGACAGACAGACAGACAACAATTCTAAAAATATTTTTTTCGAAATCTGCTGGTCCGAATTAGCCCCCCCCCCCCCCCCCGATTTTTAATAGTATTTTAAACGCATTGTACAAACTCAAACCATTTACAGATTTATAGTAATAGATAACATAATAGATATCTGTCTAGATTAGTCTAGCTGCTAGCAGTTTGAAATTAAAAATCGAATAAGTGCAGTTCACAAGGAATGAAGTGTTCTGCGGAGGTGACAAAACATCTACAGAGTGAATTTTTCAAGCGGGCCAAATCCTAAACTACGCCAAATAGCGAAAAACATTTATAGAAATCTCGAGACCGAAATGACGGAAACTAAAATGGTAACATTATTACATTTTTGAAAAATCAATTATTCTTGTCAGGAATCGAATCGGCTGATTTTGAAGAAATAAATACACCTGTACCTAATCATAGTATAGCTTGTAAGGATCAATTTCTGTGAATAAATGACATACGACAAATCAAGGTTTGTGTGTTTTTCGCTATTTCGTATAGTTTAGGATTTAGCTCTGAAGGCTCATTTTAAAAATACACCTATATCCTGTCATCATCATTTGGCTATAAAGTCATGAAAAAGCATTTAATCGATAATTCCTTATATCTCAAAAACGATTCAACTGACCTTGTTCAAGCCAATTTTTGTTGGAATTAAAGATATGAGGAATATCATTATGTTAAAATGTGACTAACGATATCCCCACTCGCCTATACAACCCGGAAATAAATCATTACTCAAAATACATGCATCGCAAATTTTTATCGTTTCCAGGTTTTACCGAATAGATTTTAAGGATAACAACTGTGATATACAAAGATAGAAGAACAAACGTACTTTATCATTTAATAAGTACCTGTATAAACGGCGTCGCTGACATGTCACCACCACCACGCCGCCGCCAGGCTGCCACCATATTGATTATCTAAATTTCTATGTATAATATATAATGGCGCTGACTCTCGCACGATAGCAAAAGTACGGCGGTGCGATTGTACCGAGTGTACAGATTTGCGGCAAGTTGATCGGCAGCAGCACGGCGGCCGGCGGTACAGTGTCATTATTTTTTTTTTATTGCATGAGTTCAGCAGACAGGTAGACGGCCCACTTGATGGAAAGCGGTTACCATCGCCTATGGACATTTACAACAACAAAGGTGCTACAAATGCGCTGCTTCTCTCTTAAGGGAGACTGGAACCTGGACATTAATGCCGGAACACAACTCAAGGTTGTTATGGCGACATACTTTAGACGAGGGGTGGTAGCCATCCAGTCGGGCAAATGCCCTACCTCCTGGCTGTGGGTTGTTTTGTCGCCTCTTACGACAGGCCGCCCGGCCGCAGGAAATTGTATTCTTTCTTCGATCCTGCACGGATAGTATCGTGTACATATATATGCCTTAACGTTTTCGTTTTTGTCAAAGCGGCTAAGGAACACTAAAAATAAACCAATAGTTAGATGTGATATAATATAAGAAAGATAACAAAAGCCAATGGAATTGCTAATGAAATCTTCATCACAATCTAACAACTTAACAAGACGTATTCAAGTCAGTTCCAACTACTGATTGCACCAAGTGCAATCGGCGATGTTTAATTGAGGATTCATTTCCGAAGGCAAACTTCGTGACTTGTTCAAACCATCGCTGTCTTGCGGCCGGACTTGCGTCGTCGGATATAATCGTGGTATTGAAGATTGCTTTGCATAATAGCTGCCATTATTTTTAATGTGATAGGATGTTTTAAAACAATAAAGCCGGTTAAATTCTTATCAGATCATACATAATGAAGAATTACATAATAGTGGCACAAGCCCACTATTTTAATCACTTAACAAACAACTATGTTAAAGCATTTAATTTCAACTCATAGATCAATTGAGGTATCATATTATGTCAAAAATTATTTTACGAAACTTGTTCAATACAATTTTTGTTGAAAAATTTGTCAAGCTTTCGGTCACTATCTTAATCACTTCTCAATTAGACTTTTTCAACTTATCAACTAGACCATTGCAGCCCCGTAGTTTTTGTACGAGCGTACCTACTTATGACGTCATAAAAATAGGTACAAGTAAAATATGTCAAATAGCGTATTAAATATTGTATGAAAAGTAATTACAATTATTCATGTCATATTATTTTAAATGTTAGATGATAAATAGTATATTGTTACACAAGAGGTGAAAGTGAACTATTTAAGCACTAGATGATTTGGCGCACGAGCGTACCGAGGGCTCTAATAATTCGAATACCTAAATAGGCCTCTCACCCGAGGTTAACACTCTGCTTATCATTTAGAATATGAGGAAAATAAATAAAAACTGATTACTTAAACAAACAGCTACTTCTCTAATAAAATCAGACGTTAAATCCATATCTAAATCTGATGAAACGTCATCACGTACGTCACATATAGCAACGTCAAGTATTTTTCCGTCGCATTCCACCAGCCCGTATTTTTTGTTACTGATTATAGTAAATATTTATCTCAAATTTACGTAAAATAAATAATAATATATGGCTCGATTTAACGGTAGCTGTAAAAAAAGTTGGAACATGAGTCGCATCTATTATCTATGGTTCGTATAGTTTTCTAAATTTTTTGACAGAAGAGAAAATCGTTTCCCAGAGACGAAAAGTGCTGTTTTCATTCCTGTGATTAGGCAACTCCAAGCGTACTTTCAGAATATGAGAAATCAAAAGGTTATTTTAATACCTTTTATACTTATGTTGAAATGTTAGATTTTTGTATCAGACAAAATAAACACTAAAAATTACTGTCACATGTTAAGCCGCGTACTCATCTGCAAGCCGTAACCGTTGCAGTGTAACCAAAAATGATACGTGTGTACGTGGCTCCTGAGATCGAGGCGAGCGGCACGCGGCGCGCTCACAACGAGCCTACAAATCGAAGAGTAATGTCGAATAAAAAATTATATAGCATGTAAGTGTTATATTTTCATGCTAATTCAATTGTCGTGATTTTTGTTCAGATACGTATGAATATTTTAAAAATAACAGATCTTTGCTGGCCCAAGCTAAAAACAGTCCAAGGGGCGGACATTCGTGTAGGCCCCCAGATGAAATATCTGGGGCTAATTCTCGATGGGAAATGGCTGTTTAAAGCGCACTTTGAGCAGCTAGTTCCCAAGCTCGTGAGGTCCGCAGGCGCCCTCTCTCGGCTTCTTCCCAACGTGGGGGACCGGGGGACGACGACTAGGAAACTCTACATGGGCATCCTTAGGAGTATGGCCCTGTACGGTACACCCGTATGGTCCACTGCACTTCACCGCCACAATAGGACTTTGTTGTGCCGCGCACAACGGGTCCTGGCGGTGAGGACCATCCGAGGATACCGTACAGTGTCGTGGACGGCGTCGACACTCTTAGCGGGCGATCCGCCCTGGCCTCTCCAGGCGGACGTGATTGCCAAAGTTCGGCGCTCCCGACAGGATGGCCTGGTCTATGGCCAGGCCGAACTCCAGGTGATCAGGACGCGGGAAACCGCGGCCATGATCCAATCTTGGTCAGTAGAGTTGGAAAACCCTATTGCTGACATTGACACGGTGGAAACGGTTCGACCGCAGCTATTGCAATGGCTCTCGCGGAAACGCGGGACCCTGACCGTCACAATGACGCAGATACTTACCGGGCACGGTTGCTTCGATAAGTATCTGTGTAAGATTCGGGCTGCTTGCCTTCACCCCAATGCCGCCAGTGTGGCGCGCTGGACACGGCGTTACACACGCTAGTCGAGTGCGCAGCATGGGCACCTCGGAGGTTTGAACTCGAGACACTAGTAGGACCGATCGATTCGCTGGGCGATCTGGTGAAAGCCATGCTGCACAGCGACGATTGGTGGGTGGGCGCGGCCAATTTCTGCGAGACGGTAGTCTCTCAAAAGGAGGCCGCGGAACGAGATAGGGAGAGAGATGGAAGTGCGCATGCGTCTCGCGGGCGCCGACGTCAGTCGGGAGCCCGGAGGCGCAAATAACCGCATGATATCCCTCCCTGAAATACCGCTGCAGGGGCCCTCTAGCATCTAGGGAGCAGAGGAGTGTTCACCCCTGTTGACGAAGTGAGTTTGCCTCTCCCGGGGCATTCTCAAGCACTTGTGCGCTAGGATCGGCGTGGGCGTAACTACGTTCTGTATCTCATGCCTTTCCTACCATAAGCGCGGGGCACATGGGAGGAGGGTGATTTTAGTGGGGTATTGATTAGTCGAGTCTCCACACAAGCCGGTTGATTATTGTTTGGATTGCCTCAGTAGAAAGCCTCCATGATCAACAACGGTCTAATCCCTAGCAAAGGACCCGGTATGTGCGAAATGCAATACCCCACCAGAAAAAAAAAATCTACTCGGTGACAGTTGCGACCCGCAAATGAAGTACGCAGCTTTATAAATAAATAGACAGACATGACAACATTTTGCCTTTTGCGTACTCTAAAAAATTGAATAAAGACCGTATTACCAAGTCAATACAAACTTGGACACAGGCTAAGAAAGCGATTTATCCGAATTCTTTGGCATTTTACGCGCCCGTAAAACCAGACAATTACCTTCTTGAGAGCACAAATAAACATTACAAACAAATATAATTATTTGTTTTGTTTGTTAACGTCCAAGGTAATGAGGGTTACGAAGCGAAAGACGCGGGTTTGGTACAATAAAACGCGAAGTTTCAACTCGTTACAAGTAACGAGGCCACCCCACGGAACCTAATTAAGATTTCGGTGGACGCCTATTCACATATTATAACAGATGGTAATCACATATGGCTATGTATTCCTTTTGTGTATAGTGCCGTAACAAGGGACTTTGATAAATTGGTTTATATCTGTGTTTGATTAAAAGCCTAAACTTTGTGTGATAGTAATCGATAAATTTAGCCACGACACGGAAATCCGCAATGGTTAATGATAAGATTGCATTAAATTGCCGACCTGGAGCTGCCAGTCTGTGTGCTGTTCTCCAGCAATAAAAAAGAATGTGTCTGATGTGAAGTTTATAAGCAAATGGTAAATGAAATGTCTGACCCGATTTTAAGCAGCAAGCTAGCAGACTAACACGTAGTTTAGTTTTTCTAAAAAAAAAAATGTTATTGTTTCCAAGCTTACAAACATGAAGCACTTCGATGTATTTAAAACACTGCTAAACACCATTACTGCCAATGAGCGTTTTCGCAATATATTTATTCTATGTTGATCTTTGTTGTACATTACAATTTCATTATATAATATATATATATACTAGCCGTGCCCGCGACGTTGTCCGCGTGGAATTTGTTTTCAAAACCCCCGATTTTGAAACATTCTTCATTAGTGTTCCGCTCCTATTGGTCTTAGAGTGATGATATATAGCCTATATAGCCTTCCTCAATAAATGGACTATCTCACACTGAAATAATTTTACAAATCAGACCAGTAGTTCCTGAGATTAGCGCGTTCAATCAAACAAACCAACAAACAAACTCTTCAGCTTTATATATTATTAGTATAATATATATATATATATATATATATATATATATATATATATATATATATATATATATATATATATATATATATATATATTAATATGAATCATGTTCTCCCCTAGGTCGTGATGGTTAACAAAGAAATATTTTAAAAAGTCACTTACATTTAGTTACTTTGAAATTATCTGTAGAAGACTGCTCTAGATTGCTGGATGCTATCATTACAGATTGAGTAAATGAACTATGTAATACACTTCTTTAAATATTAATTTGTTAGTAGACTGCAAATATTTAATCAATCAAAACTGCATCTGCGTATATAAGACGATTTAATATAGAGGAGAAAAAAATGACTTTAAAATAGAAAAGAACATCAACATTGTTCTATATTTCAAAATTATTATTAGTAGCGAGTCCTAAGCTTTACTAACCCCATTAAAAACTTTGTTAGAGATTTCAACAATCTATGAATGTGGTCTGTCAGTTAGACCGTCTAAAAGTTTCCCAAGAATGAGCTCCGAAACGGCTTAATGGATATCCATGAAAATTGAAAAAAATATTCAGATGCAATGCGATTCTGGCTCCTTTAGTTAATTGTCTTCATTAACAATTGCCACCGATAACAACGCCATCTACGCTATCTGATAACACATTATAGTAATTAGTAAACGTCATGCTGACTTTGAGAGTTAAAACGTCACTTACTTCTTATATTGTACAAAGAGTCCGCGCCACAAAACAAGTCCCACAGACGCGGCGCTACAATCACTGTATTTAATCCTGCCAGAGTAATTATTTGCTAATCCGTAAATCGATATAGGTAATCACTGAATAATAAATACATAATATTCCATAATTAGATTTGTAAATTTGTTTCCTGACTACTTTACGAACAAAATCCTATCAAATAGTGGAGCTGCCACTTTCAGTTCCTTTATTTGCCATGGTACTTCTTTCGTGGCGCGGACTCTAGTGTATTTTGTAAAAGTTGGTCCACAAAATAGCTGAAATTACGACAAGAAAGCTGAGAAAGACTTATTGCCATTCGGTGCGGGATTGCTAAAATTTAAAATTATTTATGACGAATCACAACCATTACATAATTTAGAACTCAACCAATGAATGACAGGGCGTGTTCCGGCAGAAGAGAGAACACCTGTTATGAATTATTTGGCCCACTGAGTCCAGCTAATTATAAATGGTGCCGATATATTACAGCGCCTAACAATTACGGTTATTTAACATCTGTGGTGCGTTCGAACTGATTAAGTGGTGGTACAAGCACTTGTTCTAAGCAAATGTATATATAGACTGGTAGTCGTATTATGTAAATATGTCTTATCAGTATTTGATACTTGTTTAGATTTCGTATGTAGCACCTGTGTTTCAGAAGCATAATTGTAATTTAAATAAAATTTTGTTCACATAGTATGCTTATTTCTATGTTTTGATAAATATATGTATTATGTAGAATTTGAATATTTGTTACATGTAAAATATACTTAGTTTTGGAACTAATTATTGTTATTATTAAGTTGAAAACAGTCTTTTTGAATATTAACTTTTGAAAAACATTTTTAATTATAACATTTGTTTGTACTTTTTCACTTTAAATTTAAATTTAAATTATAATAAAGTGGCAGATTTCGCAGAAAATGACAACAGTTAGTAAATATTACAGACTGAACACGAAGAGAGTATCATGGTAGTCTAAATAAGTAGAAATCATTGGGCTCGATGGAGTAAAAAATTAAAATATTACGGTTACATATGATTTGCTTCATACGTGTATTATATGTACACTTTAATATTGCTCGATCGAGTTAAGTAGTCGGTCGCAACGAGGCACCACTTCCCATTGCCGTACATTTGCCTTACATTCCTATTATTAAGATTAAATTGTCAAATTACGAGCGGCTTCCATAGGATTTGAGAATAAATAATTTCGTTTCGCCTGTTTGCCGTATCAGTTCAACCGCCAAATTGTATTATACCGAAACGGTATAATATTTGTTAGTTATGTTAATTCTACACGAGTGAGTGACGAGTGAAAGAGAGAATAGACGACGAATGGACGACGCGAAAAGACGCTCTGACTAATATTTAAAATATTGTATGGTGTTAATCAATAAATTACTAAAATAAACACACGCACATCGCTAAAAGCCGTAAATTCGTAGTGTTGTTTTACTTGCCAACGACCATCCCACATATCTATTATGTTTTTCGCAATTTTCCACTTAGTTCAAAAGTCAGAAGGAGGGGAACAATCTATATGACTTGGAAAACTGTAGCATACCATCCGTTCCCCTAAAAATGGAGAGGTCTGAGCTCAGCAGCAGGACGTTTATGGCTTGCTATTATAAAAGTTCTTCGTTACTTCACTGTCAATTACCATATTGACGAAAAATTCCAAATGCTATCAATCAATTTTTTTTCTTTGTAGACGTTTTACCATTCATTCTGGAGTCGGAATTTTTTATCCAGATGTAATCCATAATGGAAACTATCGCACGGGGATATGGCGGCATGCCGTATAGCATACTATACGGCATGCTCGGACCCACCGACTAACCAACCTCGGTATTTCTTCGCATCGCCGTACAGGGTTTTGGGAATCGAAGATACTTCCGACGATCTTAACGGCGTCAACTCATTGAGCCCCTTTCTTGGCAGAGAGGGTATTGTGTGCTCTCTGATACTTCGCTGGACGCTCGTGCATACATCTCAGGGCCTCTATTTAAGTGGTGAGGTTCCCAGTTCCACCGCTCAATGCCGTTGTCAGGGTGGAAGTTCTTGGTGATTCCTCCTTGGATGGTTTGGTATATGGCAACGAATCAGTACCGAGGACGTTGCATTATTCCCTTTCCGCCACCTCCTTTGTGTTTCCGTCTCTTAAGTCATCAATAGCTTGGACCAATCATTGCGTTGACTATAGTTGGCAGGGACAACAAGTCTATCCCTGTCGCGCTATTATTGTCTGCCCAATTCAGCTACACTTACCTATCCATTCGTTGCCAGCCAGCTATGTGACTATAGTTGGCAGCGATAAGTAGATCCCTGCCGTGTTCATCAATTGACGATGATGGTATGGCCAAGTTGAGCCACACTTATATGTATAAGTACGTCCTTCTCTTCGTTTACAAAGTCCGTCCGTCTTCATTTTCAAAGCAAATAAATCAACAGCAAACAAATCCACTTAAGGTCCCTAATTTATAATAGATCTTAATAATAATGAGTGCCCATGAAAACGAAACGAAGATTTTAATATTCATTCGGATTTCGCAACGGAGGAAAGGCGAAAAAAATTTCACGGCTCGCTGGCCTCGTTATTTGTCCTGGCTTTTCCTTGTATCTGTTTTTGTAACGCCGCTTTTCGCGAAATCTCCGCTTTGGAAAAAATAAGGGAGGGAAAGGCCCGTGACGTAACTGATCCTCTCTTTATAAATCATTATTACAAACAATATTATTTTTAAATCGAGTGATTGAATTTGCCGCAAAATCGGTGCACTTCGTTTTTTTTCTCTTTGTCGTGTTTTATTGGTCAAATTTGTAATAGATGTAATAAAGATGAGACATTGATGGATTGTGTAAAGGATAGAGGTTGGTTTGTGTTGCGAATAGACATTGCACCGACCTGAAACAATCGGGAAAAGGTGTAAGAAAGTGTGTAATATGTTAACATATAGGTATATAAGTCTAAAATACTCCTAAATCCTACATAGCCAGAGTGCGCCGCAGGACACTCGGTCTCGATTTTTTTTGTTTTATTATTTAAAACATATTTATTATTTTTCTATCGGCATAGGAACGGAAAACAATACTAATCCCTGCGGCCGGGCGGCCTGTCGTAAGAGGCGACAAAACAACCCACAGCGAGTTGGTAGGGTATTTGTCTGTGTTTTGTGAGGCAATAAAGAACTTATTAAAACATTGAATTTTTCTGATTTAAAAAAAAATGTACACAATTGTTTTTCAAATGAAAGTTACTGCTGATTTAGCCGTGTGTAAATTTGGGAGCTTTTTAGAGTTACGTCTTTTACTGAGCTTTTCTCATTCTTATAATTTACTTCCTCCATGGTACAAGCAACGCTTGAGATTTTAATGAATATAAATTGACCGTCGCGTGACCCTGTGACTCTCGATTCGATTATTTAGGTACTTATTACATACCTACACACACAGAGAGAGAGAGAGAGATCGAACTCTTTATTGTACACCGTTGTAGAAAACTTACAGCCTACGAATATTATAAATATACACAAAGCTTAGTCTTATCGCTAAAAAGCTATCTCTTCTAGACTACCCGTGGCAGGAATAAAACAGGTATAATGTGTCGAAGGTGGTATACATACATATTATACGATACAATATTACCACAAATGTTTTTCATGGGCCGGGCATAGACAGTGAATCACTTACCATGATCTTGGCACTCGTATCTGGCTTTATCAACTTTCACATATCTCTTCATATATGCACGTCTGATTAAAGTGCTTTTTGCATTTTAAAATACGTCGCTTTGCAAAAAAGTATTGTCTCAAATTACGGGTCGCAGAGATTGAGTTATCGACATTTTTGAGGATTCGCATTATTTTTATATTTTTATTCTCTTCAATGTTGCCCTTCCTCCTCACTGTAAAGTGTTCTTAGCTTGTCACCGAGAGATATTTCATTTCGGACACTTTAAGCGTCTCCGGGCTTCTTTTGTTAGACTCTGTTAACAATTTGATTGTTTTTTTTCTTCGCTCTTTAGACCGAGCGTTTTTTTAGCTCTCTACTATACCAAGTTGTTTAACGAGTTTATTCACTGACAGAATAATAATAGTGGACCTAAACCTATTACAAACATTGTATTAACTAATCAAAGAGCAAAAGTAAACCTTATCTACCGATCCTTATATGCCGATCCTTAGGTAGTAGTCAACTTACGAGTACATTCAAATACTTTGTTCAAAAATGGTTTTAAAAATATTAGTTTCACGCGCAGTCATTAATTTTTTAATGTGCAATATTAAAAGTTTGAGATAGTGGTTTAATTAAAATGGAAATGCAAATACAGCCATAAAAAGTAATAAATGTGAGGTAAACGTCCACAATGTATCACTAAAATAATGGTATAAAGATTTATTTTTATTAAAATATATAATAAAAGCTTGTTATCTAGACTATTTAGGATTGAGTATGAGCTTCAGATTTTCAGTTATTGTATTTTTAATAATATTTTTGTTGGGGTGGAGTCCCGAGGCCATGAGCCTCTAAAAAGGTCTTTCATAAGGACTCATTGATATTTCGGTAATCAAAGAGCTGGTTCTTACTTCGGACAACGGATCAGTATAGCGATCCAGCGAGGAAACGTAGCCAGCCTCCTGAGTCTTCTTGGTACCTTACCCATTGACTTTAATGACCTAGGCTCAGTATTCTATCTTAAGGGATTATAGGTAGAATTGATATTCTTCCTATAATCCCTTAAGACATATGTATAAATCGAGTTTCCTTCGTTGTTCTAGTTTATAATTTAATGTTAAATATATTAAGAATAATCTGGAGGGAGAAGAACACCAACGAAGAAGTATTGACCGTAGTAAAACAGGCGTGCAATTCTAAAAACCATAGAGGAAAGAAGAGGAAGAATGTTTGGATATTTAATACGTCAGGAGGCCCTCTGTAAGATAATAGAAGGCAAAGTGGAAGGTAAAAGGGAAGGGAAGGAAGATCTATGATGGTGTTTATCGACCAAATGAAGGAAAGGATAGGTGTCGTGTCGTATAAAAAAGTGAAAGAGCTGGCCGAGATTAGAGAGGATGGGATGAGGCTGCAGCGACAAGAGTTGAACTCTTAAATATTATGATGATGACGATGACATAAGGTACATCGCATATTTAATATTAAATATATTTATACTAAGAAATAATAATAATGTCATCATCATCATCATAATATTTAAGAGTTTAACTCTTGTCGCTGGAGCCTCAAATGAATTGAGAGTTTTGAGATGTATATGTTGCGTGATATGATAAAGAACTTACTAATGATTATAATTTACTTTTATAACCGCACCGCTCGCCAGCCACGGGATGTTCACCCCCATTTCCTTGAGCTTCCACGCTCAAGTACGCAACGGTTCTCTAGAACATTTATTCCGCGTACAACAATAATCTCGAGGGAACTTCCCGTCGGGGTTTTCCCTTTACGCTATGACATGGGGTTTTTTTTTAAGAAGGGCGTTATAATTTTTTTTAGAGGTCGGCAACGCGTTGACTACACCCCTGGCGTTGTAAACGTCCATAGGCGACAGTAACCGCTTTCCATCAGGTGGACCGTCTGCCTTTTTGCTTGCTTCAGGCAAGAAAAAAAAGAACATCATGATATGGGAACGTTGTGGATTAAAGAAAGATACAATAACATAATATGATAAAGGAATGTTGAGATGGTTTGGACATATAGAGAGAATGGATGAAAAGATGCTAACAAAACAAGTCTGCGGAAACAGTGTGGGTGATAGAATTGGTGCTGGTAGTACGCGACGTACTTACTTACCATGATCAACTCGCAAGTGTCTTAAAGAATTACCAGGTAAAAAGCACATATAATAAACGTGTATGTATGAAGAGATTAGTAGACATAGACAACACTTTATTGTTCACCAAAACAAAAATTACAAAAATGCACAACAAGACAATAGTTAATTGGTAAAACAAAAGGCGGCCTTATCGCTAAAAGCAATCTCTTCCAGGCAACCTGACTCAAAGGAAATTCTTAAATTATCTGCAATTTAATAAAACTACGTTGAATGAATGAATAAATGAAAACTCTTTATTGTTCACCATAAACTTAATTCTAGACAATTGATATGGATACATTTGCATTAGAACAATGGGCGGCCTTATCGCTTATAGCGATCTCTTCCAGGCAACCCGGTGTCTAAGGAGATTTTAAACGAAATTTCAAAACATTTTTGGTGGTGTACTAAACTAAAATAAAAGTAATAAAATTACAATTAAATATTATTAAAAATAAAATACAATATAAATATACTACTATATATACATATATAATTAGATAACGATAATATTATAAATTAGATATATATACATTCGAACAATAGATACATTCATGTAATGCAACAATTTTATTTAATAGACCAATAATGGTCAGTGACCATACGTTTAAATGTAATCATTGATTTAGCTTGTCTGATTGGTAAGGGGAGGGAATTCCACAGTCGAACAGCCTGTGCGGCAAAAGATTTTCCTACGAAGGAAGAAGTGTGTGCAGGTATTGTTAACAAAAGATTTTCATTTGAGCGCAAATTACAGGAATGAGATTGATAGAGAAAACTAAAAAGTTCTTTTAAATATGGGGGAGTACAGGGATTGTAAAGGATATTGTGCAAAACTGAGAGTAAGTGAACATTCCGGCGAAAGCGAATAGGTAACCATTTAAGCTTATCACGAAATTCGGAGACATGGTCATATTTACGCAAACCAAATATGAACCGGATACAAACATTTTGAAGGCGTTCTAGCTTATCTAGTTGTTTCTGGGTTATGTTTACATAGCAGGCATCTGCATAATCAAGTAGGGGGAGAAGCAAGGATTGTGCAAGCATAACCTTAGTAGCAGTAGGTAGGAAATTCTTCAACCTCCTGAGCGAAGCGAATGACGCGAAAAGTTTCATACTGATTTCAGTTAAATGAGGTCGCCAAGACAGTTCTCTGTCATTGACGACTCCTAGATTCTTAACAGTTTCACTGTATACGTAACGCTTATATACGTTTTAACGGATTTAAACGCGGTAATTTATTTGATTTTTGTTATTGGGACGTCCGGCAGGGATCACGGCCAGTTATCAGTGGCCGTGATCACGGAAGACAAAGATGTCAAATGTCAACGAGTATTGTTTAAGTTTTATTTAGCCTACCGCCAACTTGCTCATTTAATTATTTAGTTTTAATTTTGTTTATGGTTATTATTTACTCTATGGGCGCCTAATCTAATTTACCACCGCTTCGCAACATGTTGTGGCTTGAAGAAAAGAAGCGGCGCAAGAAACTCTTCAGCAAACATGCCTAGTCTAATAATTTTATATAATATTAAAATGGGTGGAAGGAAAAATAAAAGAAATTATCAGTCAAGTTGGTTTGTGTTCCGGTGCACGCAGAAAGAGTTCACAGTGTCTTGAGGTCTGGCAGTTGGTTTTTGATGGGTTTGGGTCTTAATAGTTTTGATTATTGGATCCCAAACAGGTGGTACTTGCCAACCATCTTCTCTATTGAAATTTGGGTGTTTTTTGATTTCATTAGCCTCACGCATCACGTAGTTTTATTATGTATACAAGTCGCGAAAACATAAGAAAATATTATCTGTAATTATTACGCAACAAAGAAAAAGGAAAAAAATATATAAATAAAACTGACATACATGAACAGCAGATTACAGTCTAAAGTATTGTAAACTAGCAAATACATTATTGCTTAAGACTAACATAAAGATTCCTGAGTGAATTTTTAAACATGGCAAAAGATTTAACTTTACTGACGTCAGTGGGTAAAGAGTTCCAAAGTAAGAGAGCCATGTAGATAAAGCAAAAGACGTATGTCAAGGTCGTTGTAAGTGGAAATCCATCGTCTCTGCCTACCCCTATGGGAAACAGGCATAATAATATGTATGTACGTATATATTAAATAACATCAATCGTCGTCTAGTTTGTTATCTGTGCATCTACATTTCAAAATAATTGTACTAATTCAGTATAATAGTTTGTAAGATTGATGTTAGCGATAATACTGTCTATTGTTATTGTAAAGTATTATATTGTAACTACTTAACTAGAAAAATAATCCAAATGTTTTGTTAGAATTAAAATATATCAAGATTATTATTTTATTCCGTTGAATACAATAATATTGTTGTTATAGTTTTTTAAATAGCATGTATTTAGTTTTTTTATTGCATGAGTTCTGCAGACAGGCAGACGGCCTACTGGACGGGAAGCGGTTACCATCGCCTATGGACATCTGCAACACCAAAGATGCTACAAATGCGCTGATGCTTTCTTAAGGAAGACTGAAACCTGGCTACTAATGCCGGAACACAACTCAAGGTTGTTATGGCGGCATACTCTAGACCAGGGGTGGTAGCCATCCAGTCGGGCAAACACCCTACCACCTGGCTGTGGGTTGTAAAATATCCGTTGATATTCATTTATATTGATTTATATATTCCTAACAAATATATACACTAAAAAGAAAAGAAAACACTATAAACTACAATCGGTCCAGCCTGAGCAGATCGCAGTCGCTGGGCAGTGTGCCTAAAAGGCTGGCAGCATTACCTCGCTGAATACATTTATTAATGCACAAAACAAATTACAATCATAAACAAAGCTATAAATCTAAGTTAGAAACATGAACTCCGGATTGAAGTTTTAATACGTGCATATAATGTACAGAAAATTTGTAAAATAAATTGGGTAATTGCTTGGGTCACAATAAGGGGTCCCGATAAGGGTTCGTTTGTCAACGTCGTCTGGGTTCTTAATTTGGTTATAACTATAAACTATAAGTATTCGATCGAAATTACCCCATATCTCAAACACTACTCGGATATCGTTCAAAATAAGTTTCGGGGAACGTTTTTTTACAAATTCTATAAGCCTAATTTTTTTCAGAATTTTCCGCCTCGTAGTTTAAATGTAACATTTTCATGGTGGGCAACGCCAATCTAAATTTTTCACGATTCTACTATGTAATTTTTTTAGTGCTATACAGACTACGCCTTCGTGAAAAATGTTATCTATGTAGACGCAGTAGTCTCTGAGAAAAATTACTATGTCATACATATGTAGATACTGTGAAAGAGGGTAATAATTTTCCGGAGTCTGTTTTTAAGTAAGTAAGTCTTCAAGTCACGAGTGAATAGGTATCTTCTAGGTAAGCATGCTCCATCCTAGATCGCGTCTTCACTCTACATCAATTCAGACAGTGGTCAAACGTAAACCTATCCAATATCCATTCATAAAAAAAGATACGGACAAAGGGAGGGACGAATTTGTCTATTTCATAAGAGTTTGGTTTTTTACCAAAATTGCCACGAAAACCTAAAAACTGATACAGACGTAAGTAATTATTTATATATAAACATTACCACCAAGGCACCGCATAAAGCTTATTCAAAGGTTTAGAAGTCCATTTTACGAGAATTGTGGTATTTGTGACATGAAGGCAACAAAGCAGTTAATTGAAACAGCACAAACGTTCTCGCGGCGAAGTCGTGGCACTGGCCGAGTGGCGCCCAGCCGCGGCAGTGCTACGCCGCTCGCCGTGTAGAACGCTAGCGCGTAGCGCCCGCTACGCCGCATGTAGCGATCCGCTACGAGGTGCAGTGTACCTGTGTACCGTGTACAATATTGTTATAATTTACATTACATGTTTATGTAATGTATTAATATTACATGTAATCATTTGTGTTTGTGCTTTGTGATTACGGAGTTGGAATGCGCATTGTAATGGGGTTTTTTCGACCAAGGTATTCGGTGATTATAATGAATTTCAGCGGTTTTAGTGGCCATCCTTAATAGTTCGTGTCGGTGTAATTAATCGACATACTGTCGCTTTCCCATCACTACACAGAGATGGTTATCGATAAAATTACTTAATTCGCTTTTTATTATGTTAATTTCACGTCGGACCCACTTCACATTAATAGATTCAGTCAATAAATTGGTTTTGTGACGGGGCTTTTGTAATAATTATTTCCGTCTTTACAAATGAGTCTTCATGGTTTATCATTTAAGTTGATCTTTAGTGAATTGTATTACATCGATGAGGTAAATTTAATCAGAATAAGTATGCCTTTTTTATTACATACCTGTACAAATTATATTGAATGTTCTTCTAACATACAAAGTGAATGAAATAGCTATCCAATTAAAAATCTGGGGCGTACGTCATATGCTTTCATATTTCATGAACTCAAAATATGTGTCACTCTTTTTTAATCTGGTATTTTAATATGTAGCTATAGTAGTTAAGTAACCATAATAATCTGTCTCATTAGGATAGGATATGTTAGAATCCTGTATGAGCATGCATCTCCTAAGCAGTTTTTGAACTTAATGTGTGACTTGAAATAATTACGTACTGACAGTGAAAAAATAAATGCCAGGAGCCTTCACATAGAAATTAACGATGAATGCAAGTCGCCTGCTTGTCTTAGAAAATCATTGCGGGTATGCCCTGCATAGAACCATCAGTAGGACATTTATGGGGATTTGATGTTTTACAGTAGAATATATTATGTTTAATAGGTATATACGCAATTTTTGATGTGAAACTTCTTTAGAATCGTTATGATTTGAAACTCGATGAAACGAAAAAGCGACACTAAAAGGAGAGAAACATATAAATCTATAGGACTAAGTCTGCGAGAGAATGAGATACGAGTTTTACATTTTGCAGCACAGATTAGAGAATCAATAAGACCGATGATTAAACGTAGGTCTAATTTGGACCGAAATAAAACTAATAACAATATTTTTTAGACTAAAACACTGAATAATTAATTCTGATACTTAAGAAGTTTATTTTGAAATATAATATGTTGACGGATGTAAGCTAAAGGAATTATGTTTATATTAATAAAAGTTAGAGAAGAATTATCTGTGAGTATATTCACTTCTACTGCGTGTGAACTACACCTACGTGTGTATTTGCATTTTTTTGAAAAATGACTTCCCAGTTTCTTCATATTTTGCTTTAAGTGTTACTCTAATAAACAGAATTCTTAATGACTTAGAATACGAGTTTCAAGAAATCTGACAAAATTTTCATAAGAAACTTGTATGTGATATTTCACTATCGCATATTGTAATTGTATTGTAATTAACATTCACATTGACATGGGTAAAGCTTTCATAATGATATGGCAAATGAGTTCCAAAAATTCGTATGGACACATTACGAGAACCGGATAGTTATATGGCGAATTATTGTCTAGCGATGTGGACTCCGTCAGGTGCTCGCAAAGGAAGTAGGTCCAAGACGGCTTGAAGTCGTAAGGAGCGATAAACTTGTCAACGACTTTATGGAAGATCGTCTGAATGGGAAAACAAATGTGGTAAAGCAGACCCCGGGTTCCGAAGTGGATATCCCGAATGATACCGGGATTTAAAACCAGGATATTAATGATGACTACGATCGTCAAAAAATAAAGATTACACAGAAAATAGTTGTAACATTTATGTAATGAATATAATGGGTTTTTTTCTCGCAAAACAAGGCATTCATAATTATCTAGAAAATATTTTATGTGCATAGAAGTAAATTTACCCTTAGTGTAGAGTTCGTAAAGCCTATATATTATTCCTTTAGCAAGAAAGCTACTTTATAGCGTGGTCACGTAGGATTTATTAACATTGGAGTGATTGATGATTTCTTTGAAAATAACACAATATATATGTACTTACACTAGTTCACTCAATATAATGTTAACAAAGCACAATAGCTTTGGATTGAAATATATTTATAGGGTATATTTACATCTACATACATAAGGCTGCTTAGGGTTTCGTGTCTAAAGTTAGGAAATCTGTCTGTATGTTATAGCTGATCATCTCGGAAACTATTAATAGAGATATAAAATTTACCTCACAAAAGTTTTGTGTGTTCTAATTAAATATAGACAAATTTTTACAAACATATTTATTTTATAAAAAAGGAGATACTGATAGTAATAAATCTTATACTAATATATAAAGCTGAAGAGTTTGTTTGTTGAACGCGCTAATCTCAGGAACTACTGGTCTGATTTGAAAAATTCGTATTTTTTGAAAACGTGCAAGATATCGATATAAAATATACACAAAATTATGTATAATTTTCTAATGTAAAAATTAAAATTACAAATTTTATCTTATACTAATATATATAGCTGAAGAGTTTGTTTGTTTGTTTGATTAAAAGCGCTAATCTCAGAAACTACTGTCTTATTTGAAAAAAAATTTCAGTGTTAGATAGCCCATTTATCGAGGAAGGCTATGGGCTATATATCATCCCGCTAAGACCAATAGGAGCGGAGCACCAATGAAGAATGTTTCAAAATCGGGGGGTTTTAAAAACATATTCCACGCGGACGACGTCGCGGGCACAGCTAGTGAAAATATATGTATTATAATAACTAAGACAATAAAAGAAAACTTAGTTACATATACTCGTATTGTATTTTACCTATAGTTTATCACAAAAACTGTTAATGTTTGTTTATTGTGCGGAACTTTTCATTTTACGTGAACTAACACGCAATTAGCCGATTGTATTTGAAAATAAATTTGCACAGCAGAACTAGACTTGGCGCTTTTTTTGAAGAAGTTATGGTGTTTTTGTTTTTAAGCTGTAATATACTTAGCACTTTTGGGAAAAATGGGAAAAAAACAGCATACATTTAATTTTCATTGTTTAATTTATTTATTTCGTTATTGAATTTTCCATGTGTATTTATTACTACTTTTTTGGCCAATTAATATTGTTACGAGTGCGGGACTCGAATTAATATGCTGTTGAAATTATTATAGAGTTTATTAGAACTATACAAACCCGTATAACACAGGTACAAATATAACTGAACTCAACAAATCTAAACATAATGCAGGTCGTAATTAAAAAAAAACGCGCAAAGTCCGTCACTATTAGATTCCCGATTGTACACACGTCACGCATTGATCGTAGTTCTCGCTCGACTGCCTCCTCTCTCCATCAGGCCGTCGTTTTATACTTCACCGATGCAAATGTGCCCGTATCGTATCGTCGACATAGTTTCCTAGCATCAGCTCGTACTTACTACGTAACAGCTGACTAATGATACCCGCATGCGGCCATAAACGAGTACAATAACTAGAAACGCATGCCAATAAATAAGTAAACAAAAGAAGACGATCATAAAAGGATTACAATTAGTTCAAATGCTGACAGGTAATAAAATGTGCTTTTACAGACTGTACGTGGAATTTGCCTTTGTCGAAGCCTAAGTTGTAACAATATCTATTATCTTTAAAATAATCATATTGAAATATGAACAAAAAGCGCGTCAATTGGATTAGTGGTGAAAATACCGTACATTTCGTACTGCATTATTATTTTTGTACTGCATTATTAAAATTTTCTGTATTAATATATCATATATGGCTAATATATATATATATATATATATATATATATATTGGCTAAAATATAGTACGGGTGGAAAAGCAAAACACTACACTTCGAATTCCCGTCAAAAATTCCAAGCAATCATAATTAAGAAATCATTAATATAATTAATTCTTCCATCAAGTACGATGAGACGTCACGTTATAAATTACCGATCAAGAAAATTTGATACTTAAAATGAATTATTAGGGACTTAAGGAGATCTATCTTGAAGCTTAGATTATAATTAATAGTCTGTAATTGGTGATTTAAGTAATGATCTTGGAATTTCTTTTCAAATACCTGAAAATATTTTAAGATGAGATTTCTTACAATCATTTTGAATAAAAATATTCTTTTATAATATTAATTGGACGCGTTAAGGTCTTCGAAATTTTATTTAATATAGATAATTTACATTGAAATGTTATTATGTAGGACTATCTGTGCCCGCGATTGATCCGCGTGGATTTTTTTCGCGGAACCCTAAAAAAAGTTACTCCTTAAAACATCATCTACCTGCCAGTGAAGTCCCGTCAACATCGGTCTAGCCGTGTAATAGAAGGACGACAAATTTTTTTAAAAATCGGAATCTCCTGGTCCGCATTATCTATATCACCCCTGATTTTTTTTCACATTTTTATTTTAACTTTACAGACACTTCAATTTTATTTATCTGTATAAATTTACAATAATTTAGTAAACAAGTGTGTGAAATTATTCATAAAATTCATTTAATTTATTGACAAATAAATGTATCCAATATTTGTCAATAAACAAATTAATATGATGAACGAATACAATAAAAGAAAACTTATTTGTATCGTATTCTACCCATAGTCCCTCAACACTATAAGGAGAATACTGAGCCCAGATCACCGTCTTCGTTTTACGCGTTTTACGGAGATCGGCTAATTATGTGGGGAACAAATGTCTAGCCATGCCGCCCCCCCAGATCCTGGTCGAAGGGGAAGGCCTAACAAATGTTGAATTGACGTTGTGAAAGATGACATGCGTACCAATGGTCTCAAAACGAGGGATGCTGAAAACCGCGCGAAGTGGAGTAGAAAAAATAGGAAAGCGGACCCTGGGCGTCGGAGTGAACGCTCCGAATGCAACCGGGATTTAACGCTCGGATGATAATGACAATGAATCGAATGGATTCATTATCGGAAATACACTACTTCATCCCTACTGTTCTCTGTCAAAATTATTATCCTCTCTGCAGGGTCTTCTTCCTCTCTATCTATCTATTGAAGAGGTTGGGGTCTCAAGGTTTTACCTCTTTACCCCCGCCGCAACTCGCATGGCGATGGTTTCTCAGCAGCTCTCTTTAGCGAATCTGTCCCGTCCGCTGGCCTTCGCGGTCTTTGCGCTGGCTACTTCTACGGTTTATTTGGTGATTTATTGTCGTTCGGTGGCCATCTGTGGATTCTGGTTGCCTGTCAGCGGCTTTGTGGGTTTCGCGATCTCATGCCATCGTCCTGGTTCGGTCAGCGTTTATACGCTGTTATGATCACGAGGAGTCGGCAGTCAGGTGCATTAATGGTCTGGTGGCCGGGTATGTAGTGGGGTTATCATCTTAGATATGAGAGTGTGTAGGGTTCCGAAACCAGAAGACAAAAGCATTTGACGCTTGTCACCTCTACGAAACCCGTCAATGTAGATAGATGGTCATCCACTTGCCCGTTTTTTATCATATAGTTCCACATATCAAAACATTTTATTACAACAGATACGAGATAAGGGTATAACAGATATTGTATGTCAATGGAATATTGTATGTGAATGGATCTGGACAGTATTGTTCGGTTTTTGGTACTGGAGATCAAAGATGCGATACATTTTGTGAAGGTGTGTTTATTATTTAACAGTATTTTTTACTGATAATGCTTATACGTGTATATTATACCATACAGTCTAATATGCATTTACATAGTACTAGAGGTAATAATTGTTTAAAAAAGTGTATGTATGTGATGAATGTATGCACATTCACATACAAATAGACACACACACACATACTAATACATATGTATATGAACATGGCCACATACACACTCCATGCAAATGATTAATTTTAACACTGGCAACTGGCATGAGACACCCCTAATTGACTCAAATTACAGGTAATTATACCTAGATTGAGAGTCAGAGACAACATTTTGTAGAGTATTTTTAGCCTCTACAATGCGTCTCATTCTTGTCATTTGTACTTTGTTTCCTTTTTAAAAGGCTAAATAAAGATTTGTATTTATTATTCGATAACAATAATTAATATAATATAGGTACTATTTTGAACAATGAAAATTTCCTAGAGATAAGAAATGAAAATTTCCGCGATTTCCGAAAAATGAAATAAGGTAGGTAGGTGATAGTCAAATCTGATTGAGACAATTTATATTACCCTACAAAACGCTGAAATTTCTAGATTTTGAATGGAAGAAGCAACTTATTATGTCATAATATAAACGAGTCAAATTGGCTATTAATTTATTGTTTAAGTTGTTTAAAAAATTTTTGTTTAATTATTTTTATTGTGATATTTTAAGAGTGTGATATTAGTAAAGTATTTTAGCGCCCTGTCTTTTACATGAATATTATTTTAAGATTTACGTACATGTGTCATTTACTCAATCGTTTCCTTGAATATAGCGTGGAAAGCCCTAGTTGTATCTAAATCTTTAAAGAATTATCACCAAATGTTATAATTTTTAAATGTAATCCATCTTTACTCACTAATTTGTCTACACTGTGACGCTTATTCCAACAGCTCGGTCGATATGGCCAAGCACGCGATACTATAGTGAATGTAAATCCTAAGAAAGGTAGCACTTTGATGTTTTATATTCGGGTTTAATTTTATTTTTACACTTTACCGGACTCCCGCTTCCGTGTTTTGATGTAAGGAGTGTTGTTTGAATATTGTTTTTGCAGAAATGATTTTGCGTTTTAAAATTCGCTTGTGATCTTGTTTGCGATGAATGAATAAGTCCAAGCGTTATGGCTTGTATGGCCAAATTGTAAGATTGTTATGACAAATAACTTTTGTATCTGACGAAATTTATACACATTACATACCTCTAAACATATTATCACGCCTCTTTCACATAGGGGTAGGTAGAGACGATGGCTCTCCACATGTTGACACATACCTCGCGTTACATCACTTTTAATAATCTCTGCATGCACGCACGTTTATTCGAGTTGCTTTTTATCGTAATAAATAATAAATAACACAAAATTATATTCTATAAAATACATTCTAAGGTTGTCTTGAATAAAATGCTGACAGCAATAAGTTTACCTATTTTATTGTTAACTTTAATTTCTGTTATTTGAAAATACAAGCACAAATTTAAGGGAATATTGCTATTTATAAAATGCCTACTCATCAATGTTTTTAAACCTTTTTTGTCTGTAAATTTGTTTCGAATAGGCTTAGATATGGGTTTCAATATAAATAATAAATTTAAGAGATTATAAATGTATTGATTTATAATATATCGAGGTACCTACTCACAAAGGTCAAATTGAAGATAGATATTCTGAAGGTTCAGAAATTCTCTGTAGAGATTAATGAAAGTTGATGAAGCGAAAACTGTGTCAGGATCGTGGTAGGTGGAAATCCTCCATATCTTCCTACCCCAATGGGAAACAGGCGTGACAATATGTATGTATGTATAAAATTTTCATTGTATTATTTTTTAGTTTTAGTGGCTGCGTCCCATCTTCCAGAAGCGGCCGTTTTAGCTTTTAGCTGCCGCACAACAGGAGGTCCTAAACCGCCGCAAATATGCATCTATTGGCAATGGATATATATTCGTGGCGTTCGGTGTCGAAACTCAGGGCCATGGGCTCCCGAAGCCTATCGGGTTTATCGAGATCTATCATCTCGTTTGATAGAGGTCTCATATGACCAAAAGGCTGGTCTGTACTTGGAGCAACGCATCGGCGTTGCCATCCAACGCGCAAATGCGGCTTTTTTTTTCTTTTTCTCGATTTGGGACTTATATATTAATTACTAGCTGTGCCCGCGAAATCGTCGGCGTGGAATTTGTTTTCAAAACCCCCCAATTTTGAAATATTCTTCATTGGTGCTCCGCTCCTATTGGTCTTAGCGTGATGATATTATAGCCTATAGCCTTCCTCGATAAATGGGCTATCTAACACTGAAAGAATTTTTCAAATCAGACAGTAGTTTCTGAGATTAGCGCTTTTAATCAAACAAACAAACAAACTCTTCAGCTATATATATTAGTATAAGATAAGACTTGTAATTTTAATTTTTACATTAGAAAATTATACATAATTTTGTGTATATTTTATATCGATATCTTGCAGGTTTTCAAAAAATACGAATTGAAATTTTAAATCCTGCGCCAACCTAGTAACCGCCACAAACAGTATTATATAATAAAGCGTATTTATTCATTCCCAAGTCCACGAAACAAGTCACAGTCACATTTCTATACGAGTGTGAATGAATCAATAATATTATCCATAGCTAAATGCACCACTTGGACTACAGTAATGCCAATGCCATTTCGGTAGTTTTCAACTCGCGTGTATCGGTCTAACTATTTATTATATTTCGGGGTGTTGCGTGTCGCGAGCCGTTATCACGCCCCATCGACCCCATCCTAGTGGCTTACATCGTAATTTTTTACGATAATATTACAAAAATTATACTATCATCTGTGTATACCGTTGATAAATTGTTCCGCTTCCTTGGATCGTGTTAGTTATGGTGTTTGAGTGGTTTATTGTTGTACTTACACATTATTCCGATAAATAAAGAAATAGATTTTGTGAACATTTGTTTTTGTATACCTATAAATAAATAAATGATTGGCAGACAAACACACATATTGTATATTCCGAAGTTAAACAAGTTACGCTTGTTATGGGTAATATGTAACGGACCACTGAGCCCGATCTCAGACACCAAGACTATAGTAAATAACGGAAATCTATACCTAGGAGAACATTACACTATTGAATACAATATAGTCGTTTGATTGGTAGAGCCGTGCTGGAATCATTAAATTCAAATGAATTTATTCAAAATAGGTTCCACTGGAGAACACTTTTTGAAGGTCATACATAAGTCAAAATTTAAATCTACTTCCTATTATATGTTATCGCTGTTAAAAGGAGGAGAAGCGGAAAGAAACTCCCCAACAACACGTCTAGCTAAATAATTTCTATATATAATACGCACAAGTTGAAAACCTTCGAAAAGGTGTACTACAACAGTGCGCTTTCGTGTTCATTTTGATACATCAATAAAATTTAAGTGTCTCCGTCTGTCTGTGACTTCAAAGTGCCAACCAATTTAAGTGAAATCTGCTACGCTTGAACGGTGTCACGGGCATAGAAAATAAACCTAGAGTAATCATAAACGCAGTAGGATTGGTGTTGAGATCAAATCCTAAATTAATATAAATCATATAAACAGTAAACTATATACTACTTTTATTATGATAGTTATAAAGCCTAAGTTATAGTATCCTCTGGGTTAAAAGGTTATCTTTTGCTTGCTTAGCGATTTGTGTGTTTGTTTACACTATATTTTAGGTCAGGGGTAGCTGTGCAAGCATGTACAAGGTTATGTATACAAATATTGAGCTAATGTTTTTGTTTATATAGGCTAAGTCAAGTCTAGGTCATATTTATAGTATACTTATGTTAAGATATTATTTTTGAAGTGAAACTTCTATATAGACCAGGGGTCTTAGGATTTTACTGTCACGAAAAAGCGTTACGGCCGTGTGGAGGAGCGGCATAAATTTAGACTAGACGTGGTGAGCGGCGGCATAATTTTAGAGTAGACTATGGATGCGTTTTTTGGTTTCGGGTCGAATTCAGTTTTTTTATTTGATAAAATAAAATATGTTTAAACCTGCGAAAAATCGAAATGTGTGCTGGGACACATCGAAGTGAAACTTTAACGGACAAGTGGAAAAACGAATGGCAACGTACAAGTGGCAAAACGAATCGCAACAACATTTTAACTTGAAGTTTAACGGGCAGGTTTTCAAATTGAACAAGTACATTAACAATCTGCCCATAAAACTTCAAGTTAAAATTTTGTTGCGATTCGTTTTGCCACTTGTCCGTTGAAGTTTTTTATTTTGGGGGTATTTCTTATATTTATTAACCTGTCTAAGAGTAGCAGTAATTCGAATGTCTATCTATTCTGTCGATTTTTGGCAATCCCTTATTGTCCGATTTCGTAAAAAATATACAAAATTCAGAGAGGTCAATTTGATCGTATGCAATTTTAAGCACCATTATAACCCTCCGACGCAGTTCTGTTTTACTTACATAAAAACTTAATTCGTTTTTTTATATCCATTATATAAACCTTCAGTGAAAAAAATTATAACTTACGATGAAAATTGCCGAAAAATCCATTGCGAAGCTTAGGAGTAGTTAGCGGATTTACAGACAGATAGACGCGGAGAGCAGATTTACCTTTTTTTTCTTCTAAGGGCTATTTAACATACAATTATTGTAGTGCAACTTCTTTAGAATTGTTGTGATTTGAAACTCGATGAAACGAAAAAGCGACAATAAAGAGAGATACACACATAAATGTATAAGACTAAGCCTGTGAGAGAATGACATAGAATCAATCAATCAATCTTATTTGCAAAAACATTGGTACATGAAGAGGTATTACATAATATAAAGTTTACAGTATGTTTTGTCATTTACATGTCGTGCAAAAACTTACATTAACTAAATGTCTTGAAGCTATAACCCTACACTAACTAATGTTCCCAAATTAATGTCAGTGAGTATACATGTCAAATAAATAAAAAAGAATTATTAAAAACACTAAAATACATTATATTTAATCATTTAAACACTATGCTCATACAGATAGAGTTTGAAATGTTTTGAAGTTTTTAATATTTCAAATTTTCTTTAAATATATTTTTTAAATTTCAAAATCAGTATTTAAAAGTTTCAATTAATATATATTTTATTTTATTATTATATTTTATTATTTACGTTTTATCATAAATTACCATAAGTAAAATAGTAACAACGATTTATGTAAGGATGAAAAATGTGGTCTTATGTTATTACTCCCCGACCTTTGTTCCGGTAGTTGTAACGCTGTCGTGAGGCATTGTCAAAGCCTCTAGTGTTGGCATTATCCGGCCTATTTGCTGAGGCCAGTTCAAACCGGTCCTAAACAAATACGACCAAGATATATTTGCAAGCTCACAAACGGGCTTAACACTAAAAATTAAACCCCGTTTAAAGTTTGAGCTATTCGTTTCCACTGCAAATATAATGAGAGAGATAAAGTTTCAACTTTAACGAGGACTCTGTTTGCTGTTGTTGAGACTTCGGGAAATTAAAAGATTTTTAATACAGAAATTCCTTTTTCAATTTCTTGTCACTCTGCCTTGTAGATGCTGCTTTAGTGTGTTTACACCGCTGCACTTACGCTAGTGTTAAGATTCACGGTCTTATTCATATTGAGTTAGAGTAAGTTTATAGGCTTCTTTAGGAACCCTAACGAAGCCTCCAAACTTACTCTAACCTACTATGAATAAAACCATTAGGCTGTTGCCGAATGAGTCTTATTTAAGGCGTTAAAAAATTTCGCCCCTAACGCATAGCAACATTAGTGTACAAACATAGGTTTGTCTGTCAATATTTGCAGTCATTAATAATATCGCATCTTAAATAACGCAATAAACCTATCGCGATATCCGCATGAAACGGCTTAAATCACATCTACAAAAATACTAGTTGGCTAATTGAAGTAAATACTGGAATTATTCACAATTTATTTACATTTAACATAGCCATATGTTAATTGTCAATGTTATTTTATCAAAATAATAATATTGTCGTTATTTCTGACGTTGTTTTTTTAGTGTAATAGTATTTTAGCATTTACGAGCTTAAAACATGAATAAAACCATTAAAAGTGGAGAGCGGCAGTTATTGTTTTGCATGATTTTCCAATTCGAGAAAAAGCAACAAAAGAAAGAAGCTTAATTCAAAGAAAAACAAGATTGTCGAACACAAGAAAGAATAATACGCGTGCGTTTGCTTTAAGGCATTTTTGCACTGGCTCGTCCCCAGCGCGAAGGCCAGTTATATAGTATAAACTTATCCTAACAATTATATAATTACTGCCCAGAAACGTCCCACTCCCACTCTCCCACTTAGCGTGATGGCTAGCGCACGCGTCCCAAACTTAAAGGGCGCGGGTTCGATCCTGGCCGGAACGCATGCACCACTTAGGCAGCTTTCTGACCTACAAAAGACAAGTGCAGCAATGGGACGTTTATAGTAGCAGCCCATAAATATCCCACTGCTGGGCTCGGGCCTCTCACTATAGGAAGGAACGGATAGTATACTCGCCACGCTTGTCCAAGCCGGCTTGGCAGGTTTGATACATCAGTTATCTCGATGTGCAGGTTTCATCACACCGTTGTTAGTACGTGGTAATTGTAACAATATGTACATTAGGTTAGAAAACGGCCTAAGTGGTCCATGCATTCCGGCCAAGATTCGAACCCGCGCCCTTTGAGTTTAGGACGCGTATGTTAGCCATTACGCTATTACGACTAGCCTAACAATATACAATGGTAATTTGGAGTCGCCATAGTCATAATTTTTAAATTTTCACCGCTTTTTCAGTCTCTATTATCATTAGTCAAACTCTATCATACATAGTATTGCTTGTGTTTTACAACGATTTCAGATAACTACGTTCTAACAGATTTACATTTCTTTTCTTGAAATTTATCGGATCCGTTCCTGCACAGATAAAAAAAAATATCCGTCCAGGAATGGAGAAAGAATACAATTTCTTGCGGCCGGGCGGCCTGTCGTAAGAGGCAACTAACAACCTACAGCCAGGTGGTAGGGTATTTGCTCGACTGGATGGCGACCACCCCTGATCTAGAGTATGCCGCCATAACAACCTTGTATTGTGTTCCGGCATCAGTGACCAGGTTCCAGTCTCATTTAAGAGAGCAGCAGCGCATTTGTAGCACCTTTGGTGTTGCAAATGTCCATAGGCGACGGTAACCACTTTCCATCAAGTGGGCCGTCTGCCTGTCTGCTGATCTACTGCAATAAAAAAAATTTTGAACAATTTGATCCTAATATTCATAACAGACGTTTCATTTATTAATACATTTTATAATTTTAGTATGTATATATACATTTTTGTCGTTCATTGTAATAAGTACAGCCAGTAATTGGTAGGAAAATAATACTGTTTTACGTTAATTGATATGATATCTTTGATGTTTTGGAACTTTCAGAAATATATATTTAAATAGAAATATATAAAAATATATTTTAATAAAATTGGATATTAAATATACACTTCTTTATTTTATGTATTTTATTAAAATGCCAATATCACCCTTAAACCATTAACAGAAAAACCAGATAAACTCCGTACAATCTTAAAATTAATCAGCCAAATTTAAATCATATGTTATTTTATAATATCAAGAACAAAACCGACTTTACACTAAAAATGAACAAATAAATATTTAACCGACTTCTTTCTACAACATGTTGAAGTCGGTGTCAAGTAAAATATAAAAATTACTTTGTTTTGTAATTTTTTGCTTTTTCTTTTATATTTTACTTGGCACCGACTTCAAGATGTAGAAAATCGGTAAAGTATTTATTTTTTGGTTTTTAATGTGAAGCCGATTTCGTTTTTGTGAAAAAAGCACCAAGTATTTAGGCGCACGGTATTCCTTAATAAGGGTTATTCTCGATTTCCCTGGGATCCACTTATCAGATCCTGACTTGGTGACCATGGCAGAATTCGGGAGTATACACACTTACGGGTAAAAAAAATTGGAAGTCGGTTCACAATTGACGGAGATATCGTGTTGTGAAGAAATCGTTTAACACGTTTCGTGGGTTTGTCTCATTCCCTGGAATTTACTCATCAGATCTTGACTGATATGGTGATTATGGGACCATTTCAAGACAGTACAACCTTTTGATTAAAAAAAACATTTTGAAAATCGGTCCACAATTGAGGGAGAAATCGAGTGTGTGTTACATACAAAAAATAACATACAGGCGAATTGAGAACCTTTAGAAAGTCGGTTAAAAGGATATACACGAAAATTCTTCGTTTTAATAACAACGAAACCAAATACAGCGGTTTAATTTAAAATTAATGGAGTGCGAAACGTGGTACATGTTAATTAATTCAGCAAAATTTAGTCTATCGTTTGCGAAAAGCTTGTAAATTATAATAATTTTAATGGTTTCCCTAGACGGCGAACTTACTCTACGACTCTTTTTAGTTTATAGCTTTTTAATTAAAAATATTATTGTCGAGATGGAAGTGTGGTGTTAAGAGAATGAATAAGGTGAGAAAGTGAGGTGAGACAGGAGTGCATAAGGGAGCCTTTTAAAGCATTTCCCGTGAGTGAAAATTTGATAAGACGTATATTAAGGGGTATATATACCCCTTAATATACGTCTATCATTTTATAAGAATAAAATTTCTTATAAGAAGAGGTGAAAATTATATTACAAAAAGAATCGTAAACTGAAAGGTAGGCATACCTTTGTTCTTACAAATAAAGGTATTTCAAAAAGAAATGGCTGGATTACGCGAAGGATGACATGATAATTTATGCTATTCGCAAGATTTATGACATAGAAGAAGAATATAGAAGGAAAAGACATACTGTACTAACACCGAATGTTTGGAAATAAGTGAGAGAATTTTAAAAATAAAACTACCGAGATGTTTTAAATTTATTATTATAAATATAATAGTAACAGCCCATAAATCCCTCACTGCCGGGCTCGGGCCTCCCATTATAGGGGGAACGGATAATATACCCGCCACGCTTGTCCAAAGCGCCTTGGCAGGTTTGACACATAGGTTATCTCGATGTGCAGGTTTCATTATGATGTTTTCCTTCTCCGTTATTAGCACGTCGTAACTATAACAATATGCAGATTAGGTCAGAAAACTGCCTAAGTGGTGCATGCGTTCCGGCCATGATTCGAACCCGCGCACTTTGAGCTTCTGGACGCGTGCGCTAGCCATTACGCTGCCACGGCAATTTTTTAACGAAAATTTAATATTAGGCTTGTCCGATTAAAACGTTATTCAGACTAAATGATATATTATGACATTGATTATACTCTTCCGCCTTACAAATTTCTTAATTAAATCTCTCAAAATTTGAAAATTACTATTTTTTGGGCCGAATCAATGTCATTATAATTTTTCATTTAAAAAAATAGCACCAACTTTCGGCTGGGGTGTTGTAAGAGGAAATTACTCAATTCACCAAGATCTTTTACAGTTCATTAATCGGCCAGATTGAGACTCCGCGCCGTCCAGCTTCGCAGCGCTCCAATAAATAACAGGGGCGGAATGGCGCTGAAATTTGACCTGTTGGATTCGGAGCGGTTTTTTCAAACAATATTCATATATCTAGTTCATAATATATGTGTATAATGTTTATCCGTGCAGGAACGGAGAAAGAATACAAGTTCCTGCGGCCGGGCGGCCTGTCGTAAGAGGCGACAAAACAACCCACAGCCAGGTGGTAGGGCCAGCAATAAGGTTTCTGTGCCACAGTCGAATATGTTTTTATGTATACGAATGTAAGAATATTGGAAAATAAGTTTTGAAAAGACCTTTAAGAAATTTTATAACGCCCTTCATAGTGTAAAGTTTTTTTATTGCATAAGTTCAGCAGACAGGCAGACGGCCCACTTGATGGAAAGCGGTTACCATCCCCTATGGAGATTTGCAATACCAAAGGTGCTACAAATGCGCTGCTGCTCTCTTAAGGGAGACTGGAACCTTGTCACAATGCCGGAACACAACACAAGGTTGTTATGGCGGCATACTCTAGACCAGGGGTGCTAGCCATCCAGTCAAGCAAATGCCCTACTACCTGACTGTGAGTTGTTCTGTCGCCTCTTACGACAGGCTGCCCGGCCGCAGGAAATTGTATTCTTTCTCCGTTCCTGCACGGATAAAGACGGACGGATAAAATGACAACCGTGACGAGAAGTTCCCTCCAAATCATTGTTCTTTGCGGAATAAAAATGTTCTATAGAACCGTTGCGTAGTTGAGCGTGGGAGCTCAAGGAAATGCGGGTAACATCCCGTAGCTTGCGAGTGGTGCGGATCATCTAGATCATTTAGAAAAAAGTACTGTTCCCGAAGGATAGACGAATATAACTGAATCGATGGCACTCTAACCGCGTTTTATTGGCGCTACCATTGCAATTCACTAACTCTAATACATCGCTACGATAACGACAATGTCATGACTGCGACAATTTTAACGTGTTGCTCTCGTGGATAGTAAAAAAGAGAATTATGTATTTGTTTTTTTAATTAATTTTTTATGTCTCTGTACGTGAATAAGATATTCAGGAATTAAATAACATGGAGTGTTAGTGATGATTTTTAAATTAATAAAGAAACCCATCTACTCGCTTTATATTTCAACTTCTCTGGATTTTGACATATTATATAGAACACATGTTTTGACCATCTCAGTCATAATAAATTGAAAGCCTTTCATTTCATTCATATATAGTTTTTATATAGTATAGTTTATATTTATTGTAGTTGTATGTATTTTTCTTCAAATTTGTATTTGAATAAAAATTTCATTCATTTACTGGACAAATTTAATACATTACTATTCCGTGCAAATAATTCAGCCGAAAGTCACGATTTTACCATTGATTTCACGATTACTTCATACTACGTTTTACTGTTGGTACAATGAACAGACACGAGTACATACTGTAACATTTTATAACTTAGCTATCTACAAAGTTATGAACTAATAAATATGAATCTAGACTCAGGCCTGGAACTTTGTGGGAGCGATATGTGACCTCTGGCCTCTTTGGAACATGTTGCGCAGTTTGGCATCTGCCGGCTATCGTTAGTGACAGAATGCGATATACGATGGTATGGAAAGTTTATTATAAAACTGTGCTTCATAAATCTTATACTTTATTGGATATCCGATATTGATATGGTATGTGGCTGCGGAATACTCTCATCATCATACATCAATGTAGTATAAAACGTAAGGAAATTTGAGACTTCATGTTGAAATTTTTAGAAGTAGATTTTATAGAAATATTTTAATTAGACTAAGGGCTGATTTTTCAATCACCAGATAAAAGTTATTCTATAGAATAAAGAACAACATGGGAAAATTAAAAATGTCAGTTGCATGAATAAACCAGTTGAATTGTTCCACTTTTGAATTTATGCAGGTTATAATTTATTCGACTGATAACTTTCATCTGATGATTGAAAAATCGGCCCTAAAAATAGAGAAAATGTTAACGGGCCTTATAAGTATTTTTACTTGAACTATTATTTACTAGAGGCCCGCCCCGGCTTCGCACGAGAATTTAATAAAAAATAATTAAATATTAAATTATATAGCTTATGTCATTCGGGGATAGTGTAGCTTGCCAACAGTGAAAGAATTTTTCAAATCGGTTCAGTAGTTTCAGAGCCTATTCAGTGCAAACAAACAAATCTTTCCTCTGTATAATATTTGTATAGATATAGATTAAGCTTTTTTAACCATTTGGTCAAAGATAAAACCTGTCATCTATTCCTCGTGTTCGTCTAGGTACAAGTCTTTAGATATGGGCTTCATCCGATTAAATGCGTTTTTATTCGCCCGTAGTGAAATAACGAAGTCAGGTAACGTTTGTCATTTCTATAAAACGTTTCGTCGTGCCTGTAAACGCTTAGCCAATTTATTGTCATCTTACAAACATTCTCAGCATCAGATATTTTATGAGGGCGTATAAAATTATTATTATATTATAACAAAAATTAAAAATGACAGATATAATCAATAATAATAGCCTAAACTTCCCATCGCTGGGTTTGCTCTCCTCAATTTTAGATTAAGGTCACAGATGTCTTGCAACTGTGACACGTTGGTTATCTCGATGTTTTCCTTCGCCGTCAACTCGCAATAATCCTGATATGCATATAAGGTTAGAAAATTGACGAAGAGCTGTATGCTTTTTCCGGCTCGCATGGTAGGAATAGCGTGAGACTTAGAACGTAGTTACGCCCACACTAATCCTGCGCATTAGTGCTTGCGAATGCCCCGGGAGAGGCAAACTCACTTCGTTAACAGGGGCTGGTTCCTCCGTTCCTGAGGTGCTGGAGGACCCCTGTAGCGAAATCACGGGAGGAGATTTTGCGCATATCGCATGCATGCATGCGCACCTCTCCCTCTCTCGTTCAGCGGACTCTTTTTGAGACATTACTGCCTCGCAGAATATGGACGTGCCCTCGCAATAATCGTCGCTGTGCAGCATGGCCCATGGCCTGTATCAGACTACCCAGCGAATCGATCGAACCAACGACGGCCTCGAGCTCAAATCTCTGCGGTGCCCTGCGCATTCCACCACCACTAAGCTAGCACGGCTTTTTTACAATTAAAAACGGCAGTTATATAACTTGAGTTCATACTCATAATGTAAAGATTAACATTTCTACTTTGTACGGCGTTTTCCCTTTTTCTTAATACATTCCCAAGTAGCTGCCTGAGTTGTTCAGATCGCTAAAAATCTTGAGTGCGGTCACACGTGAAATTAAATTACGGTTTTAAAATTATTGCTCCCGTTATAATCGTAATTTAAGAGGGCATCTGCTTTTGAGGTCAAAGGCGAATTAGGGGTCGCGGGTGAGACTACTTTTTGAACTAATGTTTAGTTATAATTTATTCAATGAATAAATTGTATCTGTTGATCGAAAAATCGGCTAGTAATTCATTAAAACTATAATAAGATTAATGTTATTTCTTTACGAGTCTTCTCAAGAATCGTTTAAAAAAATTATGTCAGGAACATTGCATATTTTTATGCATATGTGTATATAGATATTAGAACCCTCAAATGATGAATTATTCAATTTACATATTGCGCAAGGAATGGTAGAATAATTTGAAGTACCATAAAAAGTGAAGTATCTCTAGGGAGACATTCTTGAATGTCTTTCTCTCCTTGAAAAGTGTTTGTTTTTAATAATCGTATTTCCTTTACGTACCGGTTCTATGTGTAATGCATATGAGAATAATTTTAGATCGTTTTATGTTATTACGTACGTTTTAGGAGTTCGTATATATTTTGATAAAAAAGGAATCCTTATAAAATGGTTGTGTGATAGTCTGTTATCTTAAGCCAGTATTAGACGATTCATTTCTGTCTTTCACTTTGGATGAATCAACCAAAGTCATCCATATAAACTTAAACTTGAATCATTCAATGTCATTGAATACTGTCGTATCCTTTCAACTCTGTGCCTTTCAACTAAATTGGTTCAATTTGGTTGATCCGTCTACTATCAGCATTCAAATAAATGCCGTTACACAATGGTGCCTTTGAAGGTGTAAAAAAATATAAGTTGCCTTACACGTAACTGGGTGTAAAAACACAGTGTTATGTGATTTTTGCGTGTGGGTGTAGTATGCTTAGGTAATTTAAAAAATCTAATGTAATTTCTTAATGACTTCTTCATATATGTTAAAGGGTAGGTACATATTTACCACCAAAACATTACAAAGCGGGTCCAAATATAGATTCAAAGTTCACGCGACCAAAGTTTCTTTGAAACGTAATATTGTAAGTCATAAAATTTACAACTCTCGAATATTAACAATTCAGCGACTTTCTCTGCGAATCGTTTCAATACAAATAGTTGAATCTGCAAAATACAAAGACCGCTGTACGGCACCGCCATTATAAAATTCAAAAACACATTCACAAAGTTATAGGAATGAATATGTCCTTACAAAGCGTGCGGCCACAAGAGACCCGCGACTGGCAATATAAAAATACATTTGCTCGAGTTTTCTCGAATTTACACTAAATCGAACTTGAAGCGGGGCTCGAGCAAATTGAAAACAGTCGACTTTGGCTCGTTATGGAGCCGAGCCGAGCATTTATCTTCATTCGGCCTTTCAATAGAATTGCCGGCGACGTTTTCCGCAACTCAAACGGTGGAACTACTTATTATTTCGAGCAGTTCGAGCTTAACGATTTGGCCTGAACTCGAGCGCACCTGTCTGGTGTTTAAGGGGTGCCAGGTGCAATGAATTTATGGCTTTTTGGGTCGCTTGCCTTTTTAAAACTTAAGCTTTGCCATTAAAGAGGATTGTTAAACAATACATAACTCTCTTAGTTCGTAAAGCGCTCTTTCACTTTTCCTTTCACGTCATTCATTATCTGGTTGTATAATTACTTATGTAGTGAAGTATGTATGTCGTAATCAATTTACTTACTGGCTAAATATAGGGATTTGACATTTGTTTTGTAATTTTAGGTGATTTTTATGGCTTGAAGCAGGCAAACAAGCAGATTGCTCACTTGATGGAAATTGATTACCGTCGTCTATGGACGTTTGCAACGCAAGGGGCGTTGCCAACGCATTGCCGGTTCATATTCAGTTAAAGCCTGCCTGCAAACCTGCAAACTTACTCTAATTCAATATGACCGTTAATGTTCAAAATATTTTCTTTATTTTTGTCGATTTGTAAACTTCAACTGCTGAAAGATGTATTTATGAATCAATCTATTCTACATTTTACAAATTATCTAATATAAACTTTATTCTCGAATTTTTTTTTCTAAATCTTCTATCGTAAAATATTTTGACAAACGTTTTTATATAGCGCATATGATGAAATATATTTACTTTTTTTAAATGACAATTTTGTATCACGATTGTGCAATTTCGGCAACCCTATGGTTATTTCAATGCGGCCTGAACACATTTCCTCCACGGTGTGGGACGTGTGCCTCTGATATGTTTATATAACTTATCTATATTTCTGTTCGATTGAATTTTAATAGTATTTCACAATATGCGGAAAAATATTTAACCATCTTAGTGCCGTAACGAATTTAGTTTGATAGGGCTTGCACACAGTTTCTGTTAAAAATTTAAGACTTGTTCTTAAAAAGAAATAAATTTGTAAATTGAGAGTAGCGTGTATGTGAAGCTAAAGTGAAACACCATTTCGAATATATTAGGCCTCTACAGGCCAAAGTGACATTTTAATTTTTAACTGCCGTTTTTAGCTGGCAAGAGACCAGATGGAATGTCGTTGGTGCCATAGAAGATGGGACGCTCCTTAGTATGGGATGCAACTTGTGTTGATACTTTGGCGGCTTCCCATCTCCCAGTCACAGCCGTGACAGCCGGGGCTGCTGCCGCACACCAGGAGGCCCTGAAACGCCGCAAATACGTGTCCATTGGTAATGGGTACATATTTGTGGCTTTCGGGGTTGAAACCCTGGGGCCGTGGGGGCCTGGAGCTCATCACCTCTATCGAGACCTCTCAGCGCGTCTAATTGAGGTCTCGCGTGACCAAAAGGCTGGCTTGCACCTAGGACAACGCATAAGCGTTGCCATCCAACGTGGAAACGCGGCCAGCATTTTGGGTACGCTCCCCGCCGACAGCGACCTGCAGTCTATTTTTTACTTATAGTTTGTTATTTTGTAGGTATAGTTATATTTATAGAATAAATTTTAAACGATTTTCTATTTAATTTTTACTGAAATCCGAATAATGTTTTAAAAATAAGTCAATATTAGACAGTTCATTTCTGTCTTTCAATTTGTATGAATCAATCAAAATGACATATACACAAAATTGAATCATTTAAAGTCATTGAATACCGTCATGTGCTTTTAGTTCTGTGCTTTTCGATCAAATTGATTCAATTTGGTTGATCAGTCTCGTATCAGCAGTACGAACTAGTTATTTATGTTAGTTCTACGGAAGGCGGATAGCAGTGAGACCTTGCTACATACATAGCGTAATGGCTAGGGCACTCACTATAAGTAGTGCGTGGGGCAGTCGGGCAGTTTACTGTTTTAATTATTGAGTATTGATAGTGAAGAAAAACCGTGAGAAAACTTGATGTGTAGAAGATTACTGATGTATAAAGGTAGAAAATTCACATAAATCTATGATAGTACAAATTAACAGTGATAGTACTATATTACTGAAGAATACACTGACAAATGTTCTTACTAAGACATAGCGCTTAGTTAAGTTTTGTTTACGAATATAGCCGTATAATTATCAAGTATTTAAACGCGCGCTGACTGGTTATCGTGTTGACACTAGCGCCCCTAGTGGTAAATACGTTATTCTATGTTTTAAATACATTCGGTCTTATTCATATTGAGCGTGACTAAGTTTGTAGGCTTCTTCGTGGTTCTTAAAGAATTATACAAACTTACTCAAACTCAATATGAATGGTCCGGTTAACTTTTTTCTATTTACGAACGTATATTTAAAAATGGTCAGTATGTCACATTAAGATAAGAAATCCAATTAAAATAGCAATTTATGTTGAAATGTATTTTAAATAATACTAAAAAAAACTAGCTGTCCCGGTAGTCCTGCCCTGAAGAAATTAAATTTAGAACCCGATTGCAGTGCCACCTACCGGGTCCAATTATAGATCTAAACCATTCTCGAATCTACCTGAACACATTGGAAATTGGTCCAGCCGTTTAGGAGGAGTTCAGTCACATACACAGGCACAGAAGAATTTTATATATAAAAATAAAAATGAGTTTATTTTAATATCATCAGCAACCGTTTAAGCTCAAATAATATACAAACATAGTAAATTAGAGTTAATTAAAAATATTTAATCACGCCAATGTATTTAATTGAAATAAAGTACTTGCTACATATAATTAAAGAATATAATTCTCTGAAAACTACCAACGAATTGAATTAATGAGTACAACAAGTAATTAATATTCATTTATACGTTAAAAATCTAGCACAGTAGTAATGTTTAATTACTTCATTATTCACTACAACAAAATTATTGTTGTTGATTCATTGTATAAGAAACAGCATAAAAATTCTTGTAACTTTGTATAGGTTCGTATTTAACTATTGTCTCAGCCTATATATATATATTAAGTGATGAGGCGATCTCTAGGACGGAGCACATAACTTAGAGGATTCACTCTACAATTCGGTCACTGAACTAGTTCACCTTAATATTCAACCTAGTGCCGACAAAAGCAGATTCCCACTTGCATACCATAAAAGCACACTTTGTTACCTTTCTGCATTTGGCTTCTTTTGTTTACTTTGTATTTAAAATTTGTAATTAAAAAACAGCCCATTGCGTATTGTAATCTTTTATAGCAGTCATTAGCCAGGTGTGTCGAACTGATTCTAAGAAATTCGGTCTACGCGGTCGGACAGCCATATTGTATCGGTGCTGTATAAAGCAAGGGCCCAATGGTGAGATCGGCAGTCTAGCGATAGCCATAAGCGAAGCAAGACGTTAGTGACGGATTTTGCGCGTGTGATTGAATCGTGCATTACGTCTGGACTGGTTGAATACAGTTATATTTGTACCTGTGTTATACGTGTTTGTATAGTTTTAATAAAATAAACTCTATAATAATTGTGACGGCATTTTAATTCGAGTCCTGCAACTCGTAACAATATTAATATTAGTACTATGTGGTCTTTAGATCTTCTATGTTAGCAATCGACTCATGGGTCCTAATAGTTCATTCTTCATGTACTACACAAGATATACGTATCGCTGACTGGCTTTTTGAGCCTGACCGAGTGTGAACTTATAGACCTATTAACGTTCGCTAATGTGGAACGTTTCTTTTAGTACAGTGTAGAGAACCGTTTTCTAAGATTACATCATTCATGAACTACACAATACTAATTCACTCGTGACTTCAAGACCCCCAGATTTTATTTATCAAGAAAAACAGACTAGCAATGTATTCTATTCTTCGGCACTGCGCAACAAAAATGATATATAATATTTAAAGGTGTGCCGATTATGATTTTGGTCGACTAGCCGATTAGTCGGTTGTGAAGAGGCCTACTAGTCGGCCAAGCCGATCTCGGTTTCGGAGATTTCCGTAACGCTTCGTTTATAGCTGATTCGCGCGCATGTCGCAAGTGTCAAAACCTGTTTTGTTTTCTTCGCATTGTTTCTTGATTTTTGTACTTTTGTACAGGTTAGTTAGGGCGGTGTCTTTGTGTAAAAATAAAAAAATATTTTTGTTTAAAGATAATACTGTTATTGTTCATTAAAGTGAAAGAGTTCAATTAAAATTTTATCGTTTCAAAAAGGAAGTCTCGTATTGATTACAATGTATTAGTAAAGTATATATTATAAACTACAAAGTAAGAAGCCGGATAGTCGGCGCTCTTTACCGAATAGTCGCCGACTACGGTAGTGGCCGGATAGTCTGCTTTACCGACTAGTCGGCAGATCTCTAATTCTCTAATAATATTATAAAATTGTGAGTGTAGTCTTTGTTTTTAAATAATTTTGTGCTTATCTGTTTGTTCGGGTTTCACGCAAAAACCACCGGATCGATTTCGATGCGGTTATCGCTGATCGATAATGACAGAGACAGGTTATACATTTTCGGATTTAAAATCTGCTGTACTTTATATTTCGGAACTCTGCGGGAACATTCAACCCCGCGGGAACATTCTTGGGAGCTGTTTAAAGTGGCCAGGTTGAAAAAAAAACTGATTTCGATCCAATATTTACATTGATCAATAGCAAATTTTCTATCATAAAATCTTGTGATCTTTGCTAACCGTCCACCGTGAACGAAGTCATGGGCGAATCTATATTATATATATATATATATATATATATATATATATATATATATATATATATATATATATATATATATATATGTGCGAGCTGGGGTACGCACTTAGGGTTAGAAGGGAACACCAGTATTTAAGTAGACGCTTTTTTACCTTGCACGTACGTGATTCTTCTCCGCAGGGTTGCCCCTACACGCAACACTATCTTGACGATAAGATGTCTCACTCACAATACCGTCGCTGATATTGCGTAGACCACCTCCTGCTACTGCAGTGCTCACCTCTGAATTTACCGCGTGTAGCTCGCTTCTGGATCTCCTCTTAAAGTACGCTACACTCCTCCTTCACTGAACTGCCCACTAAACTTTTCACGAAATTCACCACTAAACACGTCACTGTCTTCTACTTAACTCTTCTTCCAACTCTCTCGTATCGCATTTCTCGCTTTGCTGTTTTCAACTGAACTATCCCGTAGGCACGCCTTATGTTGCTTATATACCCGGAAGAATCTTATGGAACCCATAATTTCAATCTTCATTTCATTGTTCTTTTATTTACTGTCTGTCCATTTATAAACATTTATCTATCTCTGTTTTTTCTTTACTGAACCTTATATTTTAGAATCATCTATCCCTTTCTAAAATGTATCTATCCTTGTCTTTTACTTGCATAATCTTCTACCATTTGCTAAAAGTCTTGAGACCGGCTTACGCTGCCAGAAAGTTCTATCCTCGGTCGCCACAATATATATAATCCATTAAGCGTTCCATTGCTGAGATCAAACCCTCTATTTTTAAGAAAAAAAACCGTATACTCGGCACGCTTGTCCAAGGCGAATTGGCAGGCTCGTTCATTTGAGAGTATTATTTATTTCTAATGTCCATTATCTTAATCACTTGTTGCATCTGATATATCGTATGTTAACGTTTTAATTGAACGCATGTGCCATCGTTGTTAATTAACCCCTTGTACTATTAGGCTAATAGCATGGACCTCGCTATCTGATCCCCATTTCCCATAGGATGCATTTACAATTATCGTAATACAAATAACGATTGTATGCATAGATAATTTTCTTAATGTGTAAGTAACTAGACAAATGACTAAGAAAATAATTTCTTTTAGGGTTCCATAATCCAAAGGCAATAGGGCAAAGACACAAAATGGAGAATATTGTCGCAAATCTATGTGCACACAGAAAATAGAAGATAAAGCATTGTACATGTAAAGGGACATTTACATGGAGAAAGTTTCTTGTCTAGAAGATACGTTTGTCGCTAGCAAAAACAAAATATATATATATATATATATATATATATATATGATTATATTTATATAATATATATATATATATATATATATATATATATATATATATATATATATATATATATATATATATATATTATAAATATACAATCATAAACAAAGCTCAAAAAAACATTGTTACGAGCTACAGGACTCTATTATTAAAAATGCCGTTGGAACTACTATAGAATTTATTTGAACTGTACAAACACGTATAAAACAAATACAAATAACACTAGATGCAACCAGTTCACACTGCACTATTCAATACAATTCGAACGCACAAAGTCCGTCGTTTATATCGCTAATCGAGAGTACTAGAAAACGTCTTACTCGCTTCGTAGTCGTCGCTTAACTCCCCTCCCCTCCATTCGGGCCTCGTCTTATACTAACTACACAGTATAAAGAAATTGAAGGCGCACACAAGGTTTCTAAGAATTTTAATTTGCACACCTGCGAACGTCCACAAAGTCGAATACAATGACAATAGGGATTATAGTTCGACGCTAATGATGGTTATAAAACAAGTAAAAAGACAATAGCGTGTTTTTCTTAACTACAAATTCAAAAGTGAAAGGATTAGTCGATTACTAGAAAAGGACAATAAGCTGCGCTTACAATAGGCTGTGCGGCTTATCTTTGACGGTATGTAACAATATATACACAATTTCGTCATGTCGCTCCGTCCGTTTCTGTTCCTACGATCCTTTCCCTCTTTCATCATCTACTTATCATTTAGGGTCGGTATAATTAATGTCTTTTTCTTCCGATACTCATCTATTCAGGCTTACGTTCTCTATGACACCACAAACCATCATCATTCATTCATACATTTCTTTTGTTGGTCAACCTTTACATTTGTACCCATCAATTTTACATTCAAAGCCCCCTATGTTGTCATTTCTCATCAATTTACATTACCAGTTCCTTAAAACAAAATAAATGCTAAAAGTATCCACTTAATTAGAAATGACCGTTTTTCAAAATATTTGTCTGTTCAGTCAGTCTAAAAGATTTCTCGAATAGGCTCCAAAATTGCTCGAAATATTTCATGGGTTTTTTTTAGGGATTACAACAGGAATATCGGCTACCGGTCGTCTATGTTGGACAAGTAGCAAAGATTAAATTATTTTGCTAAATTTAACATCAAATGGTATTCCAGCTGGAGAATGAATGTTTTAATATCCTGGAAGTTCTCTTAAAGATATAAGTAATGTTGTTATTAAAGACGCATTACAACATACGCAACTACAAATTTTCTTCTAAAGATGTTACATCTGTTCCATTTTAATAACTTGTATAGTACAGAAGATGACTCTGAACTCCAAGCTGCACAAATAAAATGGCAAGCACAGCTAGTATATAATATTAAAGGAGATAATATATTATGTATAGAAGATAATCATAATCACAGAGGAAGCGATGTCAATTATGATACTGCAAACGATACTGCATTTGAGACAATGCCTTGACATGTTACTTGGTCGGGTGAAAAATGTCGGCTACCGGTCGGCCTTTGTCCCATTGTTAGAAGGGATACGAGATGAGCAACGGTTGTAATGACCCTTATCTACCCCACATTTGAATTGTTAGCGTGGTGGTAATAATTTGCAACCGTGTTTTAATCATCGCATACAATATGTGCTCTGGCAGTGCTGCGTGTGAACTTATGTAAAAAACAAACTGTCAGTCGTAGGACAGCACGTCAAAAGCAAACACTTTGTATCTGAGCGTGACAGTCACGTGAGTTGTTCAGTGCTTTTGCCCTATACCAGTAATGCCCAGCGTATCTAAAGAAATTTCACTTCAAAAATTCGTATGCTTTGTTTCCTATAATTGTTTAGGGTGATGTGCCAATGACGCTTGTCAAGCTAAATTGCGTTTCAGTCCACGCATAATTAAGAACGTGTACTGGTGACGAATATATTTCATATCTAAAAATCTACTCATTGACTTTGATACATACCAACTTCCCTTGAAAATGTTTTTATCTTACCGCCTTGAAGTTTTCCATCATTCTTCACTTCATAGTCCAAAAGTTAATTGCATACATTTCATTTGTGAATATACTACTAAACTTAATTTACTGCCTCTTATTGGTAAGGTGGCTGGTAACTTTTCCTCTTTTAATCGCCATACTGGTCTAGGTGGACCAGCCCTTTAATTATCTATAGAAAAAAACATTATATAGGTTGTAATATTTAGACTACCTCTATTTGTGACAAAAAAAATCAATATTAGCGATATAAATTCTCCGAGAGATTGACAAAGGTCAACAAAACGCGGGAATGTCTCTCAAATTAAATCTGCCAGAGTAAATATTTAAATTTAATTTCGCAAACAAAATAAAGCGAAGCTTGCCAAGGGTTTACGAAAACAATGTACCCCGTTATTATTGTGATTTGTGTGGGGCTACGCACAATATAGCTGTGAATTTAATAAAATATAAATCTTAGGGTAGCAACACAGTGAAAGCGGTGCGACGGGTGGGAGCGGCGTTGAAATGGTTGGCTCGCTCATAGCTCTAGAAAATTAAACAAAAGTTTTTCAATATGACAATTTAACCTTCTTCGAAACAACTTTTACGATACATTTTTACAATACCTTTACTAGACACACCATTCACACTCCCGCGCTCGTAATCTACAAACTGACTGTCTTTTCATTCAATTCCCCAATCACTCATTGCTACTTCCGTTCCGATACACGTACTGTATCCTACATTTAAAAATATTGTTAAAGTATTATCCCTATGTGATGACGACGTCTGCGAGGCCGGCAGCAGACTGCTTAGTGCGAGTTTTTTTATGACACGATTTATGTTTCCCTTCACGCTCACGCTAAGAAATTCCCATATAAAATTACGTTTACATGAATGTGATCGAGTAGTAAAAAACTCGCACTAAGCACACTGGTTGCTACCATCTCTGGTGTTGGAAATGTCCATAGGCAATGTTGACCAGAATCCAATCAGGTATGCCGTCACCCTGTCTGGTGAGCTCCAGCAATAAAAAACCTCACGAGAGGGTTTTAAGAATAAGAATACAGTGAAATCATATAACCTCACAACCAATTAGTTTGCTTCCTGCCAGGTCGTTGGCGTCGACCGCTTGTTCCGCGGCGGATTTCGCATCCCGCGCCGCTCTCACTGTATTTATACACTTACAGTGTTGCTCTGACGTAGCCAAAATCCAGAACTCTGACCACATTTTGTACAGAAAATTCAAGCTCATGGGAAATCTAGGTCTTGATATACATGAAGAACAATTAATTTAATTAAAGCAAACTTGACTGGTTTTTGGTCTGTTTAGTTTCAAACGTGGCGTTCCTTATTTATTTAGTCCAGAGAAAGGCTGGATTTCGGATTAACTGAAATGGTCAGTGTGTGTGTATTACTGAAATAATTATAATTTTATTATTAACACTAGTAGGTTGTAATAATTTGATATGATCCAATTTTGGTGTTACTATTTAATGCATTTATATAAATGGTGTTTTAAATCGCAAAATACAACAATTACCTTCTTCAACAAATGTGCTGTAAACTGTAACACAAGTTCTTGAATTTAAAACGTACACTTGATTTTCGTACAAACAACCTCTTCAACTTTATTATCTAATATATTATTTCGGTTGATTTATGCCACATAAACCGTATACTAAGTTTAAACTAACAATTTATAATACTGTTGCGAGTTGCAGGACTCGAATTAAAATGCCGTTGGGATTATTTATAGAATTTATTAGAACTATACAAACACGTATAACACAGGCCCCTGTGTCACACACATTTGACGGCCTCTGTGGTTGAGCGGGCTAAGCCGTTGCCGGCCAACCTCACTGCGACGCAGAGGCTCCGGTTTCGATTCCTGGTATAGTAAATTTCGGAAACGTATTTTCTCCGTTATTTACTATGGTCTGGGTGTCTGGGATCGGCTCCAGAGTGGTACGTTGTATATTACCCATAACACAAGCGTAAATTGCTTAATTTGGGAAATACAATATGTGTTTATCTGCCGATTAATATTATTAAAACAGGTACAAATATAACTGTACACAACCAGTCCAAACGTAATGCACGACTCAATCACACGCGCAAAGTCTGTCACTAACGTCTTGCTTCGCTTGTGGCTATCGCTAGACTGCCGATCTCTCCATTGGGCCATTGCTTTATACTGCACCGATATAATATGGCTGCCCGACCGTGTAGACCGATTTTTTTAGAATCAGTTCGACACACTTGGCTAATGACTGCCGTAAAAGATTACAATACACAGTGGGCTGTTTTTTAATTACAAATTTTAAACACAAAGTAAACAAAAGAAATCCAAATGCGGAAAGGTAATAAAGTGTGCTTTTATGGTATGCAGGTTTGAATCTACTTTTGTCGTGTAGGTCGTAAAAATACGTATATATTTTTCTCCACTTCGCTCTTTTGTTGTTTTCGATATCCCTTATTATAAGATCACTGGGCCGCATATCATCAGTCACGCGACTTCATGACAAAATTTCTCTGGCCCTAATCCTCCTACCAGGATCTGACGAGGCGTAAAGATAACATACTCGTTCCCCATATCAGGGGCCCGATTCTGCTATTACTATCTCGTCAATATTGCCGGACGTATTCTGTTCATATTAATGGCGCACCTGTGGCATGCCACCGTATCTTTTTAAATTTTCATAAGCGAAAAATCGCGAAATAGATGTTTAAAATGATGGAATATTTTCAATATTTATTTCGGCTAACGCCTTTTCTGCTTATTTATTATTATTATCCGTCGCGAACATATCGAGAAGATATTGTGGTTTTAGTAAAATTTTTGACGGTACGGTATATCGGTAAACGTAGTGTCGGACGCCCTCCAGCCCGATAGACTGACGACCTGCACAAGGTCGCCGGTAGGCGCTGGATGGGGAAGGCAGAGGACCGTGATGAGTGGCGCCGACTTGGGGAGGCCTACGTCCAGTAGTGGACGGTGATTGGCTGACGACGTCGCATTTTTGACACTATCGCAATGGAGTCTTTACTTTACACTTTACTGTATTTTTGTCAGTACGTCGCTTATATAATAACAATCATGTCACGTTTCTTTCGCGTAAGTTGAGAGCAGCGGAACAAACTGATATTTTAACGATGATTACGACATTTACTGTTGCCCGTGATAATTACAGCCGAGTATCGCAAGATTGTACACTAAGCTATCATTACAGCCAGTTAGGTGCCAAAGCGTTGTTTACAACCCACTCCTGTCCGACATTACAGCGATCGTCGGACAACGAAAATACTCTTTTTCTATTTAACATTTTAAAGTTTATAGATCGCAAACGAGTGAAAAGAGTCGCTTTTAAGTTAGTACATGACGAATAAGTTATAAAACTACTCATTTGAAACGACGGTCGATAATATAAATACCTTGCTTATAAAATATCATAACAAAAATAATGTTAATTATTGGTTTTACAATTATTATTAATTTATAATATATGACTTTTTTATATACTTTTCTGTTGTTATGTTTCTATTACGTTATAAACTCAAGCCTGTCATGCAAAATTAAGTAGTTTGTAACATTTGATAAAATGATAGGTGTCTCATTGTATTTTACCTTATTGCCAGATTTGTATCTGAAGAATACAGTTATTAGACAATTTCTATTAAAATATATTGATTTTTAAAATAACTATATGTGTACTTATTGTTTTTTTAATACACTTATACAATATATGAGCGCATTATGCTAACTCACATGATGTAATTAGTATACTAAGAAACAGTGTAGACACTACCTCGACTTTGGCGATTAGCAAGTAGCTTATTGAAACCCATTTCGCATTAAGTATAAATGATAACTTCACTGATATTAATCAAAATAAAACTTCAGAACGATACAAAACAGCATTTGTGTAACCTCTTAATAAATCAGCAAGCTCTTTGTGTGTGGACTCCTGGTCGGTCAAAGCTTTGTGACGTTTGTTTGTGCCTGCCATTGATCTAACTTGGTCAACGCGTTTCGTACGAATGACTGACACAATGTGGACTTCTCTCTCTATTCATAAATTCGTACGACCTCTTTAATTTGACGTTTCCCTGGTGCTTTACGGATTTGACGTAAAGGTATTGTGTGGTCTCATTCCAAATCAAATTCAGAATGAAAGACCCACTTTCATCTCGGTAAGAAGAGCATTATTTTAGACGAACAATATCAAAGTAATAATGCAAGTATTAGAATCTAACCTTTTCTCATTTTGTTGCATTCATCTACAATCCCGTATTGAAGGGAACGTGGAAAGCGATATTTCCATTTAAAGTGAACGATAGTTTTATTCCTAGGAACTTAGGGATTTGTGCTATTTAGTATATCTTAAAACTTTATATATTTAAATTTTGGGATAAAATACCTAGATTTTTAATATCTATGCGCTATATTGGACAGAAATCGTATATAAAACCTTATTATTTTTTTATTTTTACTTATTTACCACGAAAATTTACATTTACTTTTAAAAGAGCCTAAAATTATTGATTAATTAAATTTGATTTGTCATTCTGTTAAATAAAAGTAAAGCGTAATTTTAAGTTAAGCTTATACATTATTAATTACAATATCAAATGAAGCGGTCTACATAGAGGAGTAAGTACATTGATTATATGACTTTAAAAAAAGATTGTGATAATGAAGTTAGTTTGATTAAAAAAATGAATTCCTTCATAGAGTTATTTAGAAGATACTGCTCTTAAAATTGACAATAGAGCACAATTTTAATAATTTTGTTAGTTATTGTTTTGGTGTACATATTGTACTGAATTGCACGAATTAATTCCTCCCCTTTTTACAACCGGAAACACCATAAAGGCGGACGAAGCTTTCACTTTTGTCATATGTACCGCTATTATGAACTATTTACCGTCGTCTGTTTTTCCTGAAACATACTGTTACAACTTAGTCTTCGACAAAGACAAATGCCACCTGCATATCTGTAAAAAAACACATTTTATTACCTGTCGGCATTTGAACTAATTGTAATTCTTTTATGATCGTCTTCGTTTGTGTATTTATTTATTAGCATACGTTTCTATTTGTTGTGGAGAACAGGCTATTGTACTCATTTATGGCCGCATGCGGGTATCATTAGCCAGATGTTAAGGATTAAGTACAAGCTGATTCTAGGAAATTCGGTCCACGTTGCCGGACGGGCGTATTTGCATTTGTTATAAAACGATGGCCTGATGGGGAGAGGGGGCAGTCGAGCGAGAACCACGATCAAAGCGAGACGTGTGTACTACAATCGGGAGTCTAATAGTGACGGACTTTGCGCGTTTTATTGAATTACGACCTCCTGCATTACGTTTGGACTTGTTGTGTTCGGTTATATTTGTACCTGTGTTATACGTATTTGTATAGTTCTAATAAACTATAATAATTCCAACGGCATTTTAATTTGAGTCCCGCACTCGTAACAATACAATTTAGGTGCCTTCAAGTCTCGCATGAACAGGTATCTTCTAGGTAAGCGGTGCTTCATCTTAGACTACATTTCCACTCGACATCAGACGCAACGTAGGTCAAATGCGAACCTATACAATATTTAAAAAAACAGACTGTGTGTGTCTCGGGACGCCAGACAGAAGTGATAACTTCAACTAGTCTAAGTTGAACTATTTAATATTGAAATTGTTTAACTTGAAAAAACGTAGGTTATTACTTAAATTTTATGTACATAGCGCGTGGGTTAGATTGAGAGAGGAGGAGCCTGCCTACCGCTGCCGTACGCCTGAGAGAAAGGGAAGCCAGACAGACTGGCGCCGTAACGCGTTACGTAACGAAGCGGTTGACCCTCCTATAAGAAGTTATCACTTCAAAAATAGCTACCTATCGTTGATACACCTTTTATGATGATAAACGTACAGAAAACTAATAAAAATCCATTACATGTGATTATCTGTAAAAATAAATAAAATTAAAATGTCTGTGGTTTGTAAATAAATAATATTTAAGGGAAAACTGCTTTTTACATAATGCCTAATCATGGGTCAATTTTTTTTAAATATTCGTATATCAGTCCGCCTGAAAGTTCAATCAATCAATAACTCTTTATTGTATACCAATACAAAAAAAATATTTACAGACTAAAACTGTGTCTAATTATGCACAAAGGGCAGTCTTATCGCTAAAAAGCGATCTCTTCCAGACAACCCCATGAATGAATTGAGATTAATGACGATGGTGGTTTACATAATACATAAGTAATTGTACTACTTACATACTAGTAATAAATATATAAAGTTTGTCTAGAATAGGCTCCAAAATATTTCAACGGATTAAAGGAAAATTTTAGAGATCTAAACAGGATTTTCTAAGTTTTGGCGACTAGTACACATAATCAAAACTACTCAAGTAAATAGAGATTAAACCCCGTTAAATCGTAGTTTAATCTAAACAGGAATTTTATTTGAAGTTTTCGTGTACCTCCACTTCGATCTTGCAGGGTACTAAGATATACGAATATAAAGAACAAGTGTTGCGCGACCGATGTCGCGGGGGGTACAGCTTGTAAAAGATACAGTAGGTCTGAATAGGGGGATCTGTTGATATACTGAGCAAACTCTTTCATATGCAGTCAGTGATAAAATAAATATTGCCCCATTTACTATACACCCTGGCGTGCGACACGATAACGGGATTAGCATGCGGAATGATACCAGCATTGATGTATGGTGGCACATCTCCTGTGTCAACTGATATATTAAATGGGGAGTTCCTGAATATTATGAGTTTGCAGTATTATAAATACTTTTGCAATTATGTATTACAAAAGTATTTAATATACTATTATATATTTTCTTAAGTTTTCGCGACTTGTATACATAATAAAACTACGTTTTACCGTCAGAATAACAGAAATGAAATAAATTACCGCGCTTAAAACCGTTAAAACGTAGTTTTATTATACTACTCTTTCTCCAGGGTCTTCTTCCTCTTTATCCCGACTACAACTCAGTGGGCAACTACCAACCGGTAACTGGGGTTTGGAGCTGCTAAAGCCTTCTCCCTTTTGTAATTTGTAAAAGAAAAACAAAGACCGTATAAAGTGTCGTATATAAAGTGACGCCCGTCTGGCTGTTCGTCTGTCTTTATTTTTCCGACATTTATCTTGGTTACTACTGAGTCCCTATACATGTGAGTTTTCAAGTGGCCCCCATGGCTAATATTCGAACCTATAAGATATAGCAAAAAATCCTCAAAGGAGTCTCGGGACTGAACTAGCTGATTTTGAAATTTTAAAAAACATGCTGTATTATTACACCAACTCATATTGTAGTTTATGAGGATCAATCTCTATGAATGTCAAACAAACGTCAAATGAAGAATAAGATTTAACGCTTTAATTTTTATCAAAATCGGCCTGTATTATGTTATGAGGATGAAATTTAGTAAGACTGTGTAATTCATTTGCCGTTACAGAATGATGTAGTCAAATTGTGAAAAAAGTAGAGGTGTCCGCCTTTCATGTAACCGAGAGTTGAAGAATATTAATTACTGGTCGTGGGATAACTTTGGTTAGAATCTAGTGGAAATAATTGTAACTCTAGAAGCTGGAAGCTTTTGAATTATGATGCACATTCCTCTAGTAGCAATTGGTAAATATTATAAAACCTAAAATTAATTTTAACAAATGCTAGATGTTTATCTAAGGGCCTTTTTTATACCGAGTAAATCCGCTAGAGGACGAACCACCGCATAAGAAGCGCGGTAGAGCTTGTGCGATTCACTACGTCGGGGTGGAACCAGCACCTCCGCCGAAGTTCTATTGGCACCCGGGTCGAGGTTACTCACTAAAACCCCTGGCCGTTATCTAGACGTCCCTACATGTCTGGGCTGTGGGTTCGCTCGCGCATTTACCTTTAGTTCGGTCGGACGGTGGTCAGCTCCTCCACGGGCCGGTCCCTCCATTCAAGCAAGAGAGCGAAGCCTCCCCGGCTTCCTCGTTTCCCCACGAGGTGAGAGCAACGGGCGGAACGGTGCGCGTCCGTACTCTTCGGCCTTTATATAAGGGTGGAGTCTAGTCTACAGGTTAACATAAAAAAAACAACAACAATTCCAGAAAACATGCATACGCCAACAGCTATTTATTTGCCGCTATCAGGTTTTTTAATCTTTATAACAGGCACATTTGAGTGGTAAAATCTGTTAAGTGTCAACATGGGGTTCGTTCACGTACAATCAGTTTTGCACACACATAATCAGCTGGGCACACACATAAATTGTTCCGTTCGGGCATTGTTTAAACAGGCTAATTGATTTCAGTGTTGTCCGGTTAAGGAGGTTCAGCATACTTTCGCAAGTGGCTTGCGATGGTTAAAATGTTGTGATGAAGCATATTGACAAGTTATCGCAATTCAATGGTTAGAGTTTTGAAGATATTTTGTAAAAACGGAACTGTTGTATTTTCGTTGCCTCTCTGTCTGTCAGCGTCCAAACTTGCTTGGTGGATTAAAAAAGGGGATGGACTGTAGGTGCTGATTTTCTATTGGTTTGGACGAGCGTTGTGTGCGACTTACTTGTTGTTTTCGATGATGCGATCTTCTTTGGGCCGGCCCGTGTTCTTGCTTCTTTCTAGATGATTGAACACACACACACACACACACACTGGATTTAGGATTGGAACGCGGACAAGGCATTTTAAATTATTATTTATATTATTAAACTTGCGGGAGCGGTCAGCGAAATGTAAATTATATAAGCGCGGGAAGAAGGGGTGCCAAAAAAACATTAATCACAAGATGTCACTGTCAATGACAATTTAGGGTATTTTTTTCTTACAGGGACAAGGCTTTGGCCTTAACACTTGGACAATAAAAAAATTGATAGGTTTTCATATCATTAAAAAATTTCTGATGAAAAGTCATCTCAAAATATCTTTGGAGTAAATAACACGCACAAATATTGTGAAACGCACGCACTAATAATGTAAATTGTTTTATTTCAATTTGATTTTAAATATGATTTACAAACAAAAACACACTATACAGACCTTAGAGCTTTAAAAGTACAAGAAGATTACAACTTTGTTTTTGTCGCATTTTTTTGTCTTTTATGTCATTGTTTTCCTTATTCCTTCACAGGCAATGAAAATTAATACTCGCAAATGTGCGCCACCCTTAAGATTTTTGCAATAATGGTCCGATTGCCCTTCTGTTGAATAATTAACACTGAATTAGGGTCGAACTCCACTCCCTTCGGCTGTTTGCTTGAATAATGCCTTTTAAAATCGATTCGGTTGTACTTTAATGGCGTCTCGATTTACTTTAACTTAGGCGAAACGTTTTAGTGAATTGATAATTATTAAAAGTCGATTCCAGTACAGGAACAGTGGACTTACTTAACAATACTCTGAATAAGAAAACTTTTGTGACTCTTCGAATTCTAAAGTCCAATAGAAATGTAATTAAGATGGAACCATCTAGAAACTATATTAAACCTAACCCGAAATAAATCATTTAAATATGGAAATACTTAATGAGAAATACTAAAAAACATAAATAAATAAAATTAGTGTCAGCTCCAACACACGACGGGAGTTTTTTTCCTTAAGTACGAAGTGAAAGGTGCGCAAGGTATGTTGCGCAGAAAAACGTAACGCTTGTATTCATTTCACTACTCATAAAATTTCCATACCTGGGACCTTACATAAAAATCGATTCTTAAGGAGCAAACTTCAAAAACCTTATAACCTTCTATACTGTTGCTATTATTTAGATTATTTTTTATCACGGTTTCTAAAGCTTTAGTTATAATTCTGAGCAGGTTATGGTGGTGCCACTCGGTGTCGTGTCAATAAAAAGCAACATTGATTCAACTCACACTGACGATTTTTACATTGAGATTTGTCGAAGCATTTTTGAATCACAAGAATTTTGAATACAAGCGTATAGGACACCCGACAGTTTTACTGCTAGTAAGTCTACGATAACCTACCCTTAATATCAGAAGCGAGGATGTGAGAGAGTTCTCATTAAAAAGTCAAAGCAGTTATTAATTTGCAATTCCGTTTGTGATGTTGCGTAATGTCGGACTTGGAATATGTTGTGTGCAACCGCTGAGTATAACGAGTCTTTGTTACGTGTCCAACGGGCCACTCAACGTTGCTTGACTTCTTACTTTTATTTACCTACTAAGTAGTGTCGGTAGTAGAGAAATTAAATATTAAAATGTTATCATTTTCTACTACTGTCTAGATTTATTTATTCTAGTATTTATTATAGGAATAGATTAAAGGATTTTTTGAATTAATGAATGAAAACTCTGTCTTGTTCGCCATAAACTTAAACCTAGACAATTAATATAGATAAATTTGCATTAGAACAATGGGCGGCCTTATCGATCGCTTATAGCGGTTTCTTCCAGACAACCCGATGTCTAAAGAAATTTTAAAGAAGAATTACACAATTTTTGATAGTGCTGTAAACTAAAATAAAACTAATATAATAATAATCATTAACTACTATTGAAAATATAAATAAATAAATAAACTACTACATATACATACATCAACATATAATTAGATGTATGATGACATTGTAAATAAAATATATCTACATACGAACAATAACTAATTCCATTTAATGCAACAATTTTTTTATTTTGATTTTTCTATCAAAATAAGAAGTGTTTACCTATTCAAATATTGTTCATACCAGATTATTTACGGAGGGAAGCTTGCCAAAAAAGTTTGCTGCTTTGTCACCTTCAATAGCTTTGTACATTAGTTCTAATAACAATTCTGTGGTCGATGCTAGAAATCCAGACTAGACTAAATAATGGACAATGTATTCAGTGTTTTCTTAAGTTTTCGCGACATAACTCATAATTAAAACTATGTTTTAACTATTAAATTAGGCTCCCATGGAGTAAATAATAATCATAAACAAAAATTAAAATTAAATAATTACTATGAACAAGTTGGGGATAGGCAAAATAATAACATTAACATTACTCATTCCACTTGACATATTTGTCTTTCGTTATCACAGCTACTGAAAAATAGCCGAAACGTTGGAATAATAATAAACATAAAACTGTTAAAACGTACTTTTAAGAACCAACAGCTACTTTAAATTAAACTATGCAGGACGCCAAACTTCTGTTACATAAACCCCTTTAGTTTAATGTACTTTTACGTTACAAATTATGGCCGCCTGGCAATGAACATAAGTCTGCGTTTCCAATTTTTCCTTACCGGCATATCAAATCAATAATGTAATGAGAAAAATGTCATCCCCGATTTACTTTTATGTCATGAACCAATACCTAATCCCCTGTAATAGGGAAGACTAGAGACGACTTGGAAAGGTCTAGGCTCCATCATATTACGGAATCGGTTTGCTATGAAATCGATTTTGTGTTTCCTATTCACAGGAAATAATATGCACATTAAGCCAGAAACCCCCCGAAAGCGGTACTTGCTGGTCGGGAATGAAGTCTACGTCATTTTACAACGCGAGTTGTATGCACCACGGCTTTAAACTCGTACTAACATATATGTGTATGTATGTGTGTGAAAAGGCGTTAGATTGCATGTATATTTAATAAAAATCTTCCCGTGCAACGCTTTTTTTATTACATGAGTTCAGCAGACAGGCAGATGGCCTACCTGATGGCAAGCGGTCACCACCCCTATGGACATTTGTAACACCAAAGGTGGACTGAAAGCTGGCCACTGGCTGGCTGAAAGCTGGACTAATGCTAGAATACAATGTTATGGCGGTATACTAGACCAGAGGTAGTAGCCATCCAGACGGGCAAATATCCTACCACCTGGCTGTGGGTTGTTTTGTCGCCTCTAACGACAGGCCGCCCGGCCGCAAGAGATTGTATTCTCTCTCCGTCCCTGTACAGATTCAATAAAACCCCAGTTTTGTATACTAAATTGCAATATAGACAATAGCAAAATTCAAATATAATTTATACTAAAAAGCTGATCATAAATACGGCGTGTGAACGTAAACAATTGAGAAACGTCGAGTAGGCGAGCTCTCGAATAATCAAACCCTCCGATATCTTACCTAAACAAATTGCAAAGGGTAACCGAAGTACCGAGAATGCCGAGATGAGCGAATAACCCGGCCGCAATCAGCAACGAAGCGAAACTGGGCCGTGCTTGAAAAGAAACAAATTAGATCCGTCTCAAGAACCGCTTTTGAATATGTACGGGTAAAAAAGACCCCCTACTAATGAAGGGTTAGCCGGTATTGAGAACATTCCATAAATCTGTACAATCTTATCTGATAATTATTTCATTTTGTTTATTAAATTTATTGGTAGCTCAAAAGATATTGTATTAGTCACAAACAAGCTGCAAATTAGATCATCTGAATTAGGTACTGGAAAGCACTATTTCATTGGTTAAGTACAAATTTTTATATTATTTTCTCGAGTATCTGGGACTGTTACAATCAACGCTATTAATTAGTGTTCAGACTACTGACTACAGACTTATGTATTTATTTATATAATCTGTAACTCTGTAAATCGTAAAATCATGACATCCATAATTCAGGTCTATCCTAATATGAAAGTTGTTTACGCCATTTATAATATTCACCAACTAAATTAATATTAAAGGTAAATTCCACATTTTATAAATTCGATATGTGCAATTGTGGTTGTATAATAAATAAACTGTTGCCTCATTATTTATTTCAGTAACTTTGCTTGAGTACATGACGTGTAATTGTCCATCCCTTTCCTACATACTTCCCTATATTTGAGCCGAATATACCTTGCTCACTGGGTGAGAAGAAATCGACGGCAAGAAAGGAGGTAGTCCAATTGTGCTCCTGTTCGTAACTCGAAATAAAGTGAAATAATTATTACAAAATACTTTAAGTAAAATTGGGTAGTACTACAAAATACTGTAAATATTTATCAGACTTAATAATAGTGGCCATAGGATATAATAACATAGAACTGTGCCGTATAATCATTTGAAGGAGATCCGGTGAGTTCCCTTTGTGTCCTTCCAATTTCAATACACTGATTGTGCTCAAAATTTTGTCTAACAAAATTGAACCAAAGCGTAAACAAAAGTCGTCAATGCCAATATACTAAACCTTAATTATGTGCTTTAATATAATGTATATACTGCTTTATTATACCTTATTATTCACAAATTTATTTATATTCACATATTCACAGACTCTGCGATAGTAAAACAATTGTAACGAAAGAGAAATTGATTTGAAGAGTAAGTAAAAAAGAAATATTTTCTACACCTTGAAGTCGGTGCGAATTAAAACATAAAAATTGCCATATTTTGCAAATTTGATGTTGTTTTTTATATTTTATTTGGCAGAGACTTCAAGGCGTTGTAGAAAATATTTATCGTTTACATTTCTGTTACTCATGCAGTCGGGTTTATTTATACTAGATTTTTTATTTTTCACTTTCAAGTTACGTATAAGGTGTCCAATGTCCAAGGTGTCCAATAATAATGAAACTATTCTGAAGCTTTATTCAATGTAACGCAAAGGATAATCAAAATCGGTTCAAAAACAAAAAAGTTATGGCCGAATAAACATAAAAAAACGTATTTACACGACGAATCCTTTAATTTGAAGTCAGTTGTAAAGTAATTTTAGCTTTTCATGCATCTATATTAATTAGCTTTATCATAAAGTAGTATATTTTTATTATTTCTGCACTCCTTCGATACCTTGGCGAAAAAAAGCGGTGCAAAATATTTTCTTCTCATATTAATAGGTTATGTTGCCTGGAAGAGATTGCTTTAAGCGATAAGGCCGCCTATTGTTTCTACCATGACAATATTGTAATCGTCCATTTTTTAATTGTATATTTGGTGAGCAATACAGTGTTATCTATCTATCTATCTAATATCGTATTCAATTATATTTTCAGTTTTTCCAGAACTAGGAAGGCTAGAGTTTATAGGTTGATAGTATAAGCAAAAATCTGTTTTCCATTGGCAGCAATACTTACTGTTAGAAGAAATCTTCAAGTACAATAAATAATCCGTTAGTTGTAATAAATCAGACCTTATTGCTTTGTATTACATAGCAATTTAATGTAATAAATGTGAGTTGTTTGCGATTTTACCGTTGCCAATGTTAAAGTCTATTTTCTAGAGGATTTTTCTTGAGAATCGAGGGAGCAGCCTTTTCAATATTCGAATTCAAACGTCTTAGGTTATTATAGTACCAAAGTTATGACCTGCATAAGTAATACAAATACATTATTGAAAATTTCTGTGGTAATTTTCTTTCTTAATGTCATCCATAAAAACTTACCCCTTATTCAAAATATTTATACAAGATTTATAGACTCGTTAAAAAGGAACTACAAAGTGTTGTTCATAATCGCATTCTGAAAGTCATGATTTTTATTAACAAGGGGGTTAGTGATTTCTAAGAAACAAAATTGTGTGTGTGTGTGTGTGTGTGCAGTTCGCAGTAGAAGTGAAACAAAGTGTGACAAGGGGTGGGAGGGGTGCTAGGGATTCTAAATTTCGTGACGTCATATTTCATATATTATATCGTTATAATATATTTAAAAACTTGAAAACATTTCCAACTCTATTTTCTGTATGAGTATAGTGTCTAAATTATTAAATATAATGTATTCTATCTCATTTTCTCGCAGGATTAGTTCTATAGATTTATGTGTTTATCTCTTTTTAATGTCGCTTTTTCTTTTCATCGAGTATCAAATCACAACAATTCTAAATAATATGAATTTCACTTCAAAATGACTTTTGACATACAAAGACAGACATGGCAATTTTATAACGGTTCAATTTATTCCAAAGTGGCTACGGATCCCTAAAACCTAAAATCTGTACTTCATGTTATGAAAATTAATATTATAAATGCGGTGTTTTACTAACTCAAAATTGCAAAGTTCCTAACGAGACCTTCAAAATATGACTGATATATGAATTCTACTTGGCCATGGAGGAAGTTTGAAAATTTTGTCGCCGAGCCAAAATAATAATAATCTCTCAAATAATAACTCAAATCAGTTTTTGCTATAATCCGTTGCTGGTTTGTTAAGAAACGTCTTAAAATAGTAATTGTTACACGAGAGGTGAAAGTTACCTATCTAGGCATGAGATGGGTTGGAACACGAGCATAGCGAGGGCGCTAATAGCTCCAGTGCCTAAATAGGCCTTTCATCCGCGGTTAACACTCTGCTTTTGATTTCGAATATGAAGAAAGTAAAGAAACACTGATTAGTTAAACAAACGACTACTTCTCTAATGAAAACAGGCATTAAATTCATCTCATAGGTCACATATGAAATGTCAAGTAAGTTTCTTTTTCTGTGGCATTCTACCAGCCAGTATTTATTTATCACTAATAATAGTAAATATTAAGCTCTTTATGCAAATTAAATAATAATTTAGAGAAAAATAATTTATAAGTATAAAACGATTTTACAAAATTGTTGATATTTTTTTATTACAATTTATACCGCGATATACCAATGGCTGCAAAAAAGTTCGCACATCAGTCGCATTCATTATCTATGGTTCGAATAGTTTTTTATTTTTTTGACAGCAGGAAAAATATTTTCCCAGGGACGAAAAGTTATCATCCCAGTCATCAAACAAACTCCAAGCGTACTTTCAGAATATGAGCAATGAAAAGGTTTGTGAAGTGAAACTTCTTTAGAATCGTTGTAATTTGATCAAACAAAAAAGCGATACTTAAAAGACATAAAATTTAATCTTATTTTATTCGAAATAAAACACATTTTTCATTACCCGTTAGTATTAATTTTCACTTTAAATAAAACATAATTTCAAATAAATTTTAGCTCTATGTATATATACTTAGGCAGATATTCTTTTATACGTAGATTAACAGATACGTAGATACACAAACGTATTTAACTAAAATACGTAATTGAAACGAGAAGATGATTAAATGCCGTTCAATCGTTTATGGGCGGTTCCTATATCTTACTATACATTCACTTGCCCTGCCATCGGTTGAATTTTGACATTAATTGTATGGAGTTTATGTGAAATTTTAACCGATAGTAGGACAAATGAACAGTCGGTAAAATATAGTAATCGGCCCTTAGTCGTGAAAAGCCAACATACAGACACTTTTGCATTTATATATTTGGATTATATTTTAGCTACCATATTATATCTGAGATTGTAACTTAGTATTAATACTCCAGTCCAAACCACTATAATTAATGATCACCACGAAATAAAGCAGCATATTTTCGAATTTATTTGTTTTAAAAACTCATTCATCCGGTCCTTGAATAGTTCACAAATACAATAAAAACTCATAATAAACTCAAAACAGCTTAATCAGTAATAATCCTTTGCTTATTTCCAGAGTCTCTTGCATTTAGAGTGAAAGTATCCAATTAACAGCGTTCCATGTTCGCGAACAAATAAAGGGAACAAAACTACTCAATCGCTTTTCACTAGATGCCATTAGGGATTCAATTACTTTGCACAGAGTATTTGAATTCAGAACCAATTCGTTTGAGTCGTTAAGTTCTAGTCTATCTCGTCTTAAATTTACGAGTTCATTACATCATTTATACATAGTTTAAGACTTAAGGAACGCCAACGTCCTTGATGATTTTTCTGTACTGATTTTTCGGGTGATAGCGGGGATTCCATAGAAGCGGTCTTTGGTCAGATGCCTTATTATTTTATTGTCAATGAAATAAAGTAGTACTTATTTAAAATTTATTTATGTCTTTTTTATAAAAATATAGATTTTTTATCCCGTTTTGATGAAAATTAAAAAGTAAAAATCATGTCAATAACTTTTGACCTTTTGCGGCACAGAGGCCTTAAGCAATATCGAAGGAAGAATGAGTGTAAATCATTTATTTCAATAAATTATAAACTACAATATTTCCAGATCATAATATATATCGTTATTTAATTTATTGTTTGAAAAAGACTGCTGTGAGCGCGGGCGGAGCGGGGATAAAAGAGAAGGAAAGGACTTGCAGGATAGGTCGCCGCACCAGACACACTACGAACGATGCGAGCTTCGCAGCTGTAGGCAGTTCTTACTCGTGAAACTTCCTTTGCGTCTTGCGGTTCCTTCGATAAGTGGACCAGCTGGAACGATACAGCGTGTACCTTTCCAGCGTGCGGCTTGATATTAGCGGGCGTGAATAGCAGCACAACACACAAAAACGCGGCGAGGTTTGCGCGGAAGCAGCGGTGCGTTCAGCGGTCGGACGTAGACTATGTCACATTGCATAGTGACTGATGCGGCGAAAGAAAAAAAGGAAACAAAGACGCGGTGACCAAATAGGTCGGCGTTAACAACGGTTATATAATTTTAATAGACAGTTATTTAAATTTACTTTCTTTTTTGGTTGTGAATAAATGATTTGTATGCATGAAAAACGAAGCGGTAACTTTGAACTAAACTTACTTGACAATTTTATATAAATAAAATCAAAACTGTTAAAATTAAACATTATTTTGAATATGATTTATTTTTTTATAAGAATAAACTTTCGTTTGTAAATAAAAACTTCTCATTTTTAGTAATATTTGATTTTTTGGTTTATCAGATAACATCGTTTGTAAATATAAAAATAATGTGATAGAAATTACATTTACAAAATGCTACGATAATTACTATCTAGGCTTTTGTCGTCTAACACATTGAAATTAATAAAAACACGACAGTAATAATGTTACATACATATGATGATATACATTATTAATAGAATACAATTAACACAATATGATGACATTAATATTCCTTTTCTTTGGTAACGTTGCATATACTTTACTAAATTAAGCACTAGCTTCAACAGAAAATACATTTTAAAAGCTCCTAAAAATTCCCAATCGCATGTTAGGTACCAGTATACAATATAGCTACCGGCGTCGTGTTGAGTGCAGGAAGGGTTTAAAGCCAGCTCTAAGCCAATCCCAAACGATGTTCCCGAGCGCAAACGTGGATTTTTACCATCGCTGTACCTGGGAAAGCGAGTAGATGCAATTGCATAGTGCGGTTGTTGCCGACTGTACTCGTTCATTGTGTGAGAGTTCTACATTTGATACATACCTACTGTGTGTTGGTTTATTTTACTATTCATGATTTTACCTTATCATTAGTAGAAAATTGATGTTACTTGTATGGAGTTTATGTCGAATTTTAATAAGTAATCAAATTAAAGAAAGTAAGATATGGGAACCGATCCTAAGTATTACATCAAAGCCTATGGTATATCACTTTTTGCATATTATTATAGCTTGGTAGAACAAAACAATATGTGAATACGCTCTCTAGACATACAAATTATGATAGATTAATGACTATTCCATCAGCGAGCTAGAAAGTCACTATTTCGGAATCGTCAAATGTTACATTATTGTTATATCATACTAGTTGTACTACTCTGTTTCCGCGGGGGCTTGGGCTTTATACACAGATCTTCTGAACCCTACAATATATCTATACATACATACAAATAAATAAAATTGACGTGTCTGTTTATTGTATGTGTCAAAATGACACCTTTTTGCTAAATGCATATAAAAAGTTATACAATACTTATATAAAAAAAACTATTTTCATAAAATTTGTTTGTCTGTCTATTTGTTCCGGTTAATCTCTGAAACGGCTGGACCGATTTTGACGAGACTTTCACTTGCAGATGTTATAAGGCATATAAGGAGTAATTTAGGCTACTTTTACTATAGGAAAAAATTGAAAGGCCCACGCGCACGAAGTCGCGGGTAACAGCTAATCCAAAATATATTAAACATGTGCGAAAATTTAATGGGACATGACTTATAAATTATGTAAATAAAACCGCGTGAACAGTCAAAGTTGATTTTCTATAGCTAATATTGAGTCAGTCGGTTAGTCGTTTATTTATCCGTTTCATAGTAGTGAAAGTAACGATTTAGCTAATTGATAAGGAAATTATTTTGATTACAAAGAAATAGATTTTGTTCTAAAATAATTTGTGTGTTGGCATAAAACCTCGATATCAATTCGACAAACCTCAGTTGAAATATTGCTTCGCCACTCATCAATAACAACAACAAAACGCGTTGTCGATCGTTGACATGCGTATCGTGCCATACCTACAATATGTAAGCCATACTTCACAGCCGAAGTACTATCGCGACAGCCGGACAGCCGTGCGATTTATGCGCGAGAAAGAATTCTGCGTAGTGATGTCATGTTGGTATTTTGCCAATAAAGGATGACTCGAACGAGTAGAGTTATACAGTAAGAAGATAAGATAATAAGAGGGATTAAAATGGAAAAACTTAATGTTAACAGTAGTTCTATCTTAAGTGATGTGATTTTTTTTTCTTTGTTTGGGATTATGGCTCCAACGCATTCAGCGTTAATTATGCCATATTTTTTTAGTTAAATTAAAATTGACTATCCAAGAAACATAAAGTCATAACTAATTATTATCTAACCATAATGCTCTTGCAATGCCTTTTGAATAAGCAGGTACCTGTTAATTTTAACGTTTCTCTTGCACACCGTGGAGATTCGGATTGAGCATCCAGCTGTGGTTTGTTCAAAACATCATATGGAACTTCTTTTAAAATAGTGTCATAACATTTCTTCGCGGGTTGATAACATCTCTGGTGTAGAAAGAAAGCGTCTACAGTGCGGTACGGTACGTACGGTAACCGCTTTTAATCAGGTGGGCCGTCTGCTGTAATCCAGCTATAAAAAAATAATCAAAATGTTATTCTTGCATTTTTGTTTAGCATATAAAAGTGAAGTTCTATTAATGCATATACTAATGGTATTTAATACTCAATGGTTTGGTAGGTGATTATGAACATGATTTTACATTGTTAGCCAATGTTTCAACATTTTTTAGTATACGTATAACGAAAAATAATAAATTATTTATAAACAAATTTATAGAAAGCTGAATATGTATAATCTATCTTAAAATAGTGCCTATCAAATTATGTATTTTATGAGAAATTGCTCAAGATTAGAAACAATATGAAGCCGTATTAAATCAATACCAAATCAATTATCTGAATCAAAATTTTTACCGAACTTTTGATCTATAATTCTTGTATAAATCTCAAAAAATGACCCCTTCATTGTCTGATTTATAAATAAAAATCAATTAATCATGACCGAAAAAGGTTGGTCACTTCAAGTTAAATATATCGATGTCAACTTGTCATATCACATCCTTAATTTAGATAAACGTCACTGGATTTTGAATTTAGAATCGGCTTGATTAGTGGGTTATGGCTGTTGATTTATCGTTGTTTCGAAAATATTGCCTTTGTTTTACATTTTTTATGTTCTACGCGTAGGTGTGAAAGATTTATTATTTCGTTCCGGATATATTTTAACTGGGATTAGATTGAATTCGGTTTTTAAAATTTTTACTTTGTAAGGGATATTCAGGCGACAGTAAATTAGCATGAAATATTTTTTGTATACTAGTTTTCCCCGCGGCTACGCCGCGTGAGAAACCCTGAGTATTAAGTCTATGTAACGTACATAAAAATTTAATTAGGTATTTTATACACATAAACCTTCGATACTTTAGCTTCTTGTTCAATTCACTACAATTACAAAGGAGTTAATTCAATATAATGTAGATAACTGCACAGCAAAACAAAGACCTGATTTGAAGTACCTAATAATACGTAATGAATGACACGTAGGCAACATGATAACGTATTTGATATTAAATTACAGCGATGGTTGTCTGCATCACAATTGCAGCGCCATTTTTTTGCTAATCCGTTTATTTTGAAGAAATGATTTTCTTTATCGGGTAACTCGGGTAATAAGCCAGCACTGTGTCGAGTTTCATTCATATACGTGCAGCAGTTTCCAAAAAAGTTGCGATCGTAGCGCCAACTTTTTCGCTATTTTCGTCTATCCCACGGAAACGACGTCATTTGCCGGGATAAAAAAATATGCTAAGTTACGGCCCGGAATATAAGCTAGCACTGTCGAGTTTCATTTAAATCCGTTCAGTAGTTTTCACGTGTTACTCTGACAGACAGACAGACAAAAAATCTAAAAATCTCGGTCCTGATTGCAGCGCCGCATACTGGGTCCAATTGAAAAACTAAACCATCTTAGGACCTATTTGAACACACACAAGAATTTCATCAAAATCGATCCAACCGTTTGGGTGTTCAATGACATACTCATGAACAGAAGAATTATATATTTAATAACATTGTATACTAAAAGTGCCCACCATTTCTTACGCATAGGACTTGGACTTTATATTCATATAACTATCTATATATTAATACGTGAAGCAAAAACAGTAAAAACTTTGTACCCCTTATTATGAAAATTGCGCGTATGGAGGAGTATGAAATTTCGTACACTTATAGTTTATATAGAAAAGGAGTGCAGAATGCTGATATTTTTTTAAAATTATACATAAAAAATAGTTTAAATTAAAAAAAAAAATTAAACACACTACCATGTATTTGACACACACACGCATATATACTCTTTTGTTTATTGTTCAAGTCAAATTAACAGTGTAGCCTTGGCGAAAACTGTAATTATAGAAGTATAGTCTTTGACATTAATCATTATGGTCGAATTTCGACTACGGGCGACCACTAGTATTATGAATTTTCTAAGTCATCGAAATGCAATATAACTAAAATTTAAGGCTTGTAGCAACGCCAACGTCATTGAGGATTTTTCGGTAATATAATAAACACAAATTATTTATCTCGCTTTTATAAGGATTTAGATATTTCTTAACCGTGTTTTGATAAAAATTATAGCAATAAAATAGTTTCATCTCCATAATTTGGAAGTGATTTAGTGATTTTTTTTCTTAACTTAAAATAACAACAACAATACTCTTTATTGTACACCAACATAAAAACAGTAACGCATTATCATATCTTAAAATTAGAAGGTAGTAGTGCAATGGGCGGCCTTATTGCTTAAAGCAATCTCTTCCAGGCAACCTTTATATAGAAAAATTACGAATAAATCTCGTTTCGTCCCATATCGTAAAAATTTATAACAATTCTTTTGGTAAATTATTAAGCAGTACATATCAATGAAAAGTTATATCATTTGCACCCCACTTTGAACCATTTGCGGCAAAAGGAGCCTTAAGATAGAAATCCGTTAAGCCTTTTAGAAACGGATTCAAAACAAACTTTCAAACATACAGAGAAATAATTTAAATACAATCGTTGATTATTAAGTTTCGTATTTTTTTTATTGCATGAGTTCAGCAGACAGGCAGACGGCCCATCTGATGGAAAGCGGTTACCATCGCCTATGGACATTTCTAACACCAAAGATGCTACCAATGTGCTACCGATCTCTAAGGGAGACTAGAACCTGGCCACTAATGCCGGAACACAACTCTAGGCTGTTATGGCTGCAGACGGGCAAGTAACCTACCACATGGCTGTGGGTTGTTTTGTCGCCTATTACGACAGGCCGCTGGGCTGCAGGATATTGTATTCTTTCTCCGTTCCCGCACGGATACATTATACCTAAATAACAGTTCACAGATACTTTTTAGCTATAATTTTGAAATCACAGGTAGACACGACAATTTCATGTATATTTACGTACAAATAAAAATACAATCTATAAATCTATTTCAATCTACATGTATATACGTATTATGTATCTATAAAGCATTTCGTAAATATTTTTTTATGGTAAATATGCTCCACTTTGTTTCCAGATAGAGGTCATTATGTCTTGTTTGGTGCTTAAATAGCTTTTGATAACTCGCAGCGAAAAAACGGTACATCCCAGCCGACATTACCGTCAACCAAACTGCTCTGTTTTATGGAGATGTACAAATGATAAAACTACATTTTAAATTCGATTAGGCTCCCATAGAGTAAATAGTAACCATAAACAAAATTAAAACTAAATAATTAAAACGAACAAGTGGTCGGTAGGCTAAATAAAACTTTAACAATAGTCATTACCACTTGACATCTTTGTCTTCCGTGATCGCGGCTACTGAAAAGTGGCCGTGAAAACGCCGGAATAATAAAAATCGTTATAACTAGCTTTATTATATATATACTAGTCGCGAAAACTTAAGACATTATTATAAGATGTATAAAGATCAATTTGCGAATATGCTGTTAATACTTTTTTTTTATTACGAAGTTATCAAGCAGGCAGACGGCCCAACTCATGGAAAGTGGTTAACGTGGCCTATAAAGAAGAAGGAAAGAAGAATATTTATTTCTAATAACGACACACAACACACAATATTACGCTAACATTAACATAAACGTTTGCAACTTCAAGGGCGAAACCAACACGTTGCTTTTAGGATAGGATAAATAGAATAGGGGGATGAGAAAGAGGGTTCAGATAGAGGAATGGGACATGGGATTGGAATAGGGGGATCCCGTGGACTTCCTCCCCCTGTTTGTGAAGAGGTTACCCTTCCCCGGGGGTGCCCTGAGTGAGAGCCAAGTGTAGGAGTGTCACAGATGTAGTACCTATGGTCGAGTTCCTGTGGCAGCCCATAAAAGCGCACAGGAGAGGGGCGCAGGTTCAGTTTAGTGGATAGTCTGACGGCCGACCATCTTCCGTCCCTCCGCTCGGAGGCCACGGTGGGCATATGGTCGATCAGAAGTCCCACATATGCTTCCGCGTATAAGGCTTCCCTCCCAGGCCCGATGATGATGTCCTAAGAAAATACACTCCTTGCATCACCAAGTGGCCTATCGGAACTCTCTTTCATCGAAAGAAACACGCTTAGCACAAGGCTAACTGTTTTATGTCGATATTCTGTGAGAGCGTGGTATCATACCGATCAAGCTAGCCCTAAGTACTGTGATCAAGGTAATGATTCCAGCAAGGCTCTATCACGTACAAAACGTTTAACATCATTAACAATTAATATCAATGTCGCACCACAAATAATGCATTAAACCCATCGCCACATCTGCGCGAAATATCACCAACACTAACATTATCCCAGATGGAGTAGTAACATAAGAGACATAAGAGGATAAAAAGTATGGCAATTTGGCTGTCCGCTTCTCTTTTCTGCAGCACGGTCACAAAAGTGTTGCTCTCTTTCTAAACCTAAAACAGCAAATGTTGAAAATTTTACTTATTTTAAAATAAGCTTACTTTGGAACTAATTAATTAGTTTACCAAACTTGTGGCCGTGTTAACGATGATCTAAGCAAAGTTCAAGTTTTGCAAGAGCTCGTCGTTTTACAACCTAACTCCTGAGTTCGGCTCAATTCATTTGAAAATTCTTAAAATATTCAAGTATTACTTTAGGCAGCTTCTTAGGAAAATGTTCAGTAATTCTATCCTACTTAGATTAGGTAACAGTAACTTAACTAAAACTTATGTTACTTATAATACTTAAAGACTTATAAGTTTGTTAATATCTTATGATGACTTACTGTTCATAAGTTTTGCGCGAACTTGTTTGTTTGGTTTGAAGTCAAACAAATGTTTAGAAGTCAAAAGAATATTTGTAGACTAATTTCAAGTATATTAACAAGTTTAATTATTTTGAAACAAAATTTTCTCTTAGGGCCGGTATTTCAATGACCAGATAAGAATTATTCACAGAATAAACTATAACATGGAGAAATTAAAATGGTTAGTCGCATGAATGAACCGGTTGAATGGTTTCACTTTTGAATTCACACTGGTTATAATTTATTCGACTGATAATTTTTATCTAATGATTGAAAAATCGGCCCTTAGTATCTATCATTTTGTGCACCTCAAATAAGCGTGCATGTATCTCTTCACACTAATGAAAGTAGGTGAATCGAAAGGTATTTGCCAGAATGGTCGCTAGTGAACACCCGTCGTTTTCTGCCCATGTCAATGGGAAACAGTATCTATGTAGGTTTTATATTTTAGTACAATTATTCATCAAATATTCTGAATGGCTACTATCCCTGGTCTCGAGTATGCCGCCATAACAACCTTGAGTTGTGTTCCCGCATATGTAAGTGGCTAGGTTCCAGTGTCCCTTTACACAGCGGCAACACATTGGTAGCACCCTTTGTGTTACAAGTTTCCATAGGCAATTGTAACCGCTTTCCATCAGGTGGAACGTCTGCTTGTCTGCTGAATACGTGCAATAAAAAAATAGACAATTACGATTACCGACATAGGGCGATTAAAAAACAATCTTATAATTAATATTTATTAGAACAGTTCGGTTTTCGGAAATTCAAATCTACCTCTTTGGCAACTTACCACCTTATAAATTTAATTCTAAATAATTTAAACAATAAAACTGCCTGTTGTGCTCTATTTCTTGATCTCAGTAAAGCCTTCGATTTTGTTGATCATGCTATACTGCTCCAAAAGTTAGATAAGTATGGTGTTAGAGGTCCAGCTCTTAATTTATTGACTAATTATTTGAGTAATCGTCAACAAATAACTAGAGTTACTAAACTTGATAAAGGTTCAAACTGTATTACAAACTACGATTCTACACAAAAAATCACCCTCTGTGGCGTACCTCAAGGAAGCATATTGGGCCCTTTATTATTTCTGTTGTATGTAAACGACCTGCCTCTCGCCACAAAACATAACAGTATTCTATTTGCAGACGATACAACAGTGGTTATAAAATGTTCTACTATCTATGACTACGAAAATGATGTTATGACATGTTTATCTGATATTATTAATTGGCTCAACTGTAATAAAGTAATTATCAATTTATCCAAAACAAAAATTATTCAATTTAGAACAAAACGAAGTAAATTAAATCATCTAAATATTAATCATAATAATATAAACATAGAACAGGTTAATTGTACAAAATTCCTGGGAATCCAAATTGACGCTCATTTATAATGGAAACAACATATTGACATGATTTGTAGTAAAATTAACAGTTTTGTTTTCGCTATTAAAAAAATTAGAACGTGTACATCTTTACGAACGGTGTTAATGGTCTATCACGCTCATGTTTGCTCATTAATCCATTACGGAATCATAATATGGGGAAATTCCCCTGATATTGCATGAGTTTTTATAGCCCAAAAGAAATGCCTTCGTGCCATATTTGGACTGAAATGGTCAGAATCGTGCAAACCCGTTTTTAAATCTCACAATCTCCTTACTGTGGCTAGTATCTATATACTTGAAATCGCTAAGTTTATCCAATTCAATGAGTCTTTGTTTGAAGAATTTAATAATGTTAACGCGAGACTTGTGACGCAAGTAAAACTAAAGATGCCTGTGCCTTCTCTGGATCTCTTCAGAAGGAACTGTATTTACATGGCTCCTCTTATTTATAACTCTTTGCCAACTAATATTATAAATGTACCCTCAAGAAAATTCACTGTACTCTTAAAAAAGTGGCTGATTAAGGAGTGTTTCTATAGTGTAGATGAATTTCTTAAAAAAAGTGCTTGTCGTTATTATTTATATGGAAAATCTTAGTGATCTATTTGTTCTTTTTTTTTCCTTGACATTAATTGCTTATATAATACCAAAAATTGACATTCTAATTAGAATAGATAATAAGAATATTTACGTAAATTATAATTTTTATTTTATTATATCTTAATTTTTAATTCACTTTGTACACCACTATGTGGTAGAATGTACTGTTCAGCTACAATTGTATAACACCTGTATAAACTACATTCTTGCAAATAAAGATATTGATTGATTGATTGAAAAATTATAATTAAAATACTGTTTCTTACATAAACAAAACTATTGGTTGATTCGTTGCTAAAATGTGTGAAGTGCGCCTTCCAGCGCTGGCCATTGGTCAGTCTGCTGGGCCTCGTGCTGCGGAGTCAGCAATAACCTAGATTCAGTAGTATGCCGCGGAGACCGTGTAGTCGGCGTCAGCAAGCTGCTGCTACTATACTATATGCTACCAGGCTTTAAAGGCATATTTGAATGGAAATAAGTTGTTGAAATTAATCTTTCTTAGCCACAGTAGTGAATTCTTTCGATGGGAAAGAAAAACCGTGACGACGTGAATTTAATAATTTAAACACTATGCTCATACAGATAGTTGGAAATATTTTGAAGTTTTGAAGTTCATATATCAAATTGAAACTAGAACATTTGTTTCCTATTTCAGTTATCATATATGTTGTAATATATCTTAAATATGAAATGTAATATTTTGCATTAAAATATAAAATAATCTTTGAGCTTGGTAAAAATATTATAAAAATAATAAACCTTATAATTATCCTAATACTCCATATACTCTATATTTATCTCGTTCCCTCGTAGACTACTTTTCTGAATTTTCATTTCTGCCGTGTGTGAATTTCACACACACTTTTATTTATTGAAAGCCCGATGTTGGTTGAAAAACTAGCGTCATCAAAAAGAAAAAGTATTGTGTATTCTGAACTTAGATCATAGGGGGAAGCGCTATAAACAATACATTTATAATAAGCAATATCTGTTCTCGCGTAGTTCCGACGCAACGCGGCACATAATCAAAATTGTTGTCGCCAAGTAACTCGAAAATGTGTACAACTTTTTTAGATTCTCATGAATAACTTACTGAGTGCGACACGCCTCACTTGTTATGTTTTAAAAAAAGTTTTTTTTTCTTCTCCATTAAAAGAGCGGGCTCGGCCTGACGATTTACCGACTCGCCCGATGAATAATTACAGGATATTTTTTGCCTGTCACGTAGCTAATGAATATTAGAGCAGGCCAGTCCTCGAACTAAACAACAAGAAAAAACCGGCCAGGCGCCCGTCGGGCCGCATACATCCAAGGGTTCCGTAATGGCACAAACGTCTATCCTACTACAACATTTTCTTAATAACTAATATAAGACTGAACCACAGCGCAAAATAATTTGGTTCACCTACTGTTTAATTTATATGTGAGTATTACGACTGTAAGGCTTATGTACATATCTGCTTCTACTGCACATATCTGCTTCGCCATAAGTGAAAAAAATTGTGTTTTGTGTAGGTATTTTCATTTCTATTGCACTAGTTATATGTCTAAGAAATTTAAATTTAGTCAAGTGCATATCACTCCACGCATAGTAAGTTTAGGGGTGGAGACGAATGTTTATTATTTTTGGCATTTGACTGCAGACTTCTAAAAAGCATGTGTCCGTATACCCTATATCTCAATACCTAATTGATTTGACTTTTTTCGTAATCTGTTTCGTACTTCAAAAGTTATAGAGGAGAGACAAATACTATTCTGGACGTAGATGAATAATAATTATTGAGAGAAATATCATGTATCTCAATTATTGTATTAAAAATAATTGATAAGTAGAAGCTACACTATGATTTGGTATAAGTATGTGTTTTTTTTTCAAAATCAGCCCGTTCGATTCCTGGCAAGGGTAATTGATTTTGCAAAAATTTAATGTTACCGCTATAGTTTTCGTCAAAATCAGTCCCGAGACTCCTTTAACGTGTTTTTCTTATTTCGGATTTGGCCTTGAAGGCCCACTTGAAATATTCACTCTGTATAGTCTCAAAATTAAAACGTCTTAATATGAGAACAGAGTTGCAAATGACACGGACAAAAGAAAATTTTAAGGATTCTATTTGTATCAAAACTATGTATAATTTTGATTCATTTGGGTTCAATTTTGATCTTACAAATAAACCGGACATAAATTGCGCAAACCCCGAATCAAACGCTAACGAATGGGGATGGTACTTACCAGACGCCTTCGTGCGTGGAGGAGTTCAGCTAGGTCTAGAGCACTTGCAAATCACAGGTTTTTTGTGGTATTGATAAACTAATTCAATATTTCTGTTTGGTATTAAGTTCGTTTTGATTGTTGGGTATTCCTTTTGGTTTTGCGAAATGCACACGTTGCAATGGTCGACTCACTACTACCGATTTTTATTTAACCGCTCAACGCCATCTAGCCTTTCCCAAGCCCCTCTATCCGCGACGATGTAATCGAGACAAAAAAAGGTACACATTTTAAATGAATACATTAAACGAACGATGAAGTTGGTACACCATTTTTTTTATTGCATGAGTTGAGCATACAGACAGACGGGCTACCTGATGGAAAGCGATTACCATTGCCTATGGACATTTGTAACACCAAAGGTGCTAACAATTTCTGCCACTCTCTAAAGGGACTTGAATCTGGGCATTAATGCCGGAACTCAAGGTTTTTAAGGCATACTCTAGACCAGGGGTGGTAGCCGCCCAGATGGGCAAATTCCCTACTACCTGGCTGTGAGTTGTTTTGTCGCCTCTAACCACAAGCTGCCCGGCCGCAGAAAATAGTATTCTTTTTCCGTTCCTGCATGGATAATTTAGCTACGGAACCCTAAAAAATCGGAAAGAAATCTGCGGTTGTTTGCTTAGAAGGAATTTCGTTAATTGCAGACTGGACCCCTCGGAGATAAATAAGTCACTAAGCGCAAATTTGTCCATCTATTCTGTTTTTGTTTCGCCTCGCCCGACTTACTTTGTTATTGGGTCATTTTTTCTGTGCCTCGAGTAAATTAAGAGATCCCATATACGACGCGTTTTCTATTAAAGCTTAATGTTTATTTGTTTCTTTGTATATGAATAATACAAATAACAATACCAGCTCTTAAATGACACACTGTCGGGGATCGAATTTGCCCAGTAAAACCGACGGTATATGCACAACAGTTGTGCAAGGTGGTAGCAAGTTTGAAAATCAGTAAGGTCTATATACAGGTTTCTGACGATATCTTGAGATCATTGAAAAAAAAGGGAGTTTATCAACCATTATGACTTATTGTTTATCATACAATTAGAATAAATATGACATATATTTTACATTACATTGTTACAAATTATCGATTAAAAGAGTGAACGCAAAATTCCTTATAATATCTATCTATCATATTGCTCCTGAAACGTGCTAGTAGACATATCTTAAAAACATTTTACTATATTATAACATCATTAATAAAATAAAAAAATTAAGATTAATATTACATATTTATATACATTTAATTGTTTCCTTTAGTCAGTATTTGTTCGCTGAAAATAAGCGTTAAATATTTATTCAGTAAATTTACCATCCTATACTTTTTCATAATTGAGATTATAACAAACATCTTATAACATGATACAAAAGTGTCTGAATTGATTTAATTGAACTATTCAGTTCTATAAACCACCTGGAAGAACTTATTAGTGACATTGTTACTAGAAAATAACTCTAAAATTTTACTGTCATGTGACTCTGTGTGGACTTGTGCATTCGGAAACACTTTTTAAGTTGAACGAATTATCATCAATTTTCGAAGGAATATTGTTCTGCAATACGAGCATTAATATCCTTACCGTTATCAATAAATAAAACTATCATTTCTCAATTGATTACTCAAAATCTCGTCTCCAAGACTGTTCCTCTAATAAATTAATGCAAGACGTTCCGAGACCAAGTTGTCGCTTCTGCGAGAGCACTCCGAAGTAAAGTTAGATTAAACGCTATACATCGACGCGCATTAAACTGGTATTTTAGTTCGCTTGTTTGGTTCAGCCGCATTGTATTGCTAATTAGTTTCGGATACAAACACGTTACGTGTTTTGGTGGAGGTATGATCGGTTATTGCAGTTCTGCTTTATTGGATAGCTTTATTGGATTGAGAATTAATATTAGATTGTTACATAAGAGGTAAAAGTGACTTATTGAGGTATGAGATGGTTTGTCATACGAGCGTAGCGAGGGCGCTAATATTTCGAGTGCCTAAATAGGCCCGTCACCCGAGGTTAACACTCTGCTTTTCATTTAGAATATGACCAAAGTAAATAAAAACTGATTAGTTGAACAAACAACTGCTTCTCCTATGAAATCAGACGTTAAGTCCGTATCTAAATCTGATTAACTCATTTAATACGTCGCATACGAAACGTCAAGTAAGTTTCTTTTTGTATGGCATTCTACCGGCCAGTATTTTTTGTCACTGATACTGATAGTAAGCTTAAATTTATGTAAATTAAAGAATGATTTAGTGAATAGTAATTTATAAGTATAAAATGATGTTAAGAAAATGTTGATATTTTTTTATTACAATTTATGCCGCAATTTAACAGGGGCTGTAAAAAAGATCTGATATGAGTTCCATGTATTATCTATGATATTTGCAGTTTTTAAGTTTTTTGCCAAAGGAAAATCCTTTCTCCGGGACGAAAAATACTGTTTGTGTCCCTGTGATCAGGCAACTCCAAGCGTACTCTCAGAATATAAGAAATGAAAAACATTTTTTATTATCATAGCCAGTTTAAGATACGTTACAAGCAAGAGGTAGAAAATTACGTACTGAATGTTAATAATTTCGATATAGTAGAAATTTTCATCTAAAGCAGAGAGATAAACTAAAAGCACAGTTGACTGAGACACTTTTGAAGTGAAACTTCTATATAGACGGGGGGTATTAGGATTTTTCTGTCACGAAAAAGCGTTACGGTCGCGTGGAGGGGGTAGAAGGTATATCGCGTGGTGAGAGGCGGCATAATTTTTGAGTAGACTATGGATGTTTTTTTTGGTTCCGGATAGAATTCAGATTTCTTGTTTCATAAAATAAAATATGTTTAAATAAAAAAATGCATTCATTAAAATGTACCTAACCTAACTAAATCATAAATTGCAGTGTAAACCTGCGAAAAATCTAATGTGTGCTAGGACATATCCTAGAAGTGAAACTTTAACGGACAAGTGGCAAAACGAATCGCAACAAAATTTTAACTTGAAATTTTACGGGTTGGCTTTCAAATTGGACAAGTACATTAACAATCTGCCCGTAAAACTTCAAGTTAAAATTTTATTGCAATACGTTTGGCCACTTATCCGTTGTCATTCGTTTTTCCATTTGTCCGTTCAAGTTTCACTTCTATTATGTGTCCCAGCACACATTTAGATTTTTTATTATCTTGCTAAAACGACGCAGCCTTTTGAATTTTGTAGGAGCGTAACCAGTTATGCCGTTATAACTTTAACGAGTCCAAGTAGCCTATTATTATTGAAACAATAAATTAAAATATTTTTATGATGGTATTTTAAACGTAGGATAATAATTAGGTATTTTAACGCCCCCTCTTTTACTGAACATTATTTTAAAATTGAATATGTCAGCATATTGTAAAGCATACCCGTGGGAAGCAACTTAATACGTGGAATAAAATACTGGTAATGAGAATCGCCCACAATGCGCAACTTTGTATAGTTCTTAGATCCCAGATTATTGACTAGACCAACTTCTTTTACATTAAAGTTTTGCAAACAATTTTCATTACAAACATTTATTTTCTTATTTTTAAAGAATGTTGAAGATTAACTTTCCGTTTTAATCTATAAAGATTTCATTGAAATCCTGTGAGCCTATTCGAAACGTGGTTACAGACCATGGTTCACGATCATTAGGAAGACAAAAACTTAAACTTAAGAAACTTAAGAAAAGTAGCCTACGAGAGAATGAGATAAATATAGAGTATCAGGAGTATTAGGATAATAATAAGGTTTATTATTTTTATAATATCTTTACCTACCTCAAAAATTATTATATATTTTAATGCTAAATATTACATTTCATATATTACATATTTAAGATATAATAACACATTATTCACATTCCATTTTTTCACTTTGAACAAATGACACGAGAGGCTTATGATAACTAAAATAGGAAACAAATGCTCTAGTTTCAATTTGATTTATGAACCTCAAAACATTTCCAACTGTATCTATATGAGCATAGTGTTTAAATTTTTAAATTCACTGCTTCACGGTTTTTCGTTCCCATTGAATGAATTCACTCATCATCATCATCATCCAAGCGTTAAATCCCGGTTGCGTTCGGAGCGATTACTTCGACGCCCAGGGTCCGCTTTCCTACTTTTACTTCTCTACTTCGCGCGATCTTCGGCATCCCTTGTATTGAGACCATTGGTACGCATGCCCTAACAACGTCAAGCCAGCATTTCTTGGGCCTACCCCTTCGACCGGGACCTGGCGGAGGCAGCATGGCTAGACATTTGTTCCCCACGTAACTAGCCGGTTTCCGTAAAACATGGCCGTACCAGCGTAAGCGACTCTCCTGCAGTTTGTCTGCTATGTCACGAACGTGAAGACTGCCGCGGATGCGGTAGTTCCTGACGCGATCCTTTCGCGTGACTCCACACATCTACCGAAGCATATTCAATTCCGTGACACGCAGCTCCTGCTTGTGTCGCTCAAGTACAGGCCACGCTTCACTGCCATATAAAAGAACAGATCTAATAATGGATTTGTAGAACTGTCCTTTTAACTTAACAGGCATTTTGGGGTCGCAATTGACACCTGTCACCTCACGCCACTTGGCCCAAGCTGCTGATATACAGGCTTTGACGTCATGGTCGATGTCCCCGGACGCGCTAAGTACAGATCCCAAGTACTTAAACTGGTCCGTGCGCTCGGCCGTATCTTCGCCTATGCGCACGGATGTGGGATCTGTAATGTTACAAGCCAAGTACACCGTCTTCGCCACACTTAGTTTTAGACCGCCGTTCTCAAGCGACTCCTTCCACGCATTCACACGTCACACCAGGCGTGTCTGTCCGCATCTGCCACCGCGATGTCGTCCGCATACATGAGCAGCAAACGTGGTGGTTGCTCATGTCGGTCTCTGATGCTGTTTGACACTTCGTCTAATATCACGTTGAACAGAAACGGACTGAGGACAGATCCCTGGTGCACTCCGACGGTTATAGGGAATGGTGTAGTGTCGCCAACAGCGGTCCGAACTATGGAATCGGAACCACGGTACATGTCTCGAATAATATCAATATAGGTTTCAGGCACCTCTTTAGACCTCAGTGCCCACCAGATCATTACGCGAGGAACACAGTCGAAGGCCTTCAGCAGATCCAGAAACAAGAAATGCACAGGCGTATTCTTCGTCCTATATTTCTCAATGATGATCCTTAGGGCAAAAACAGGATCCATGGTACCATGTCCAGGGCGAAACCCATATTGACATCGAATGACTTCACTGCCCTTGCTTAAAAAGTTTCACTTCAAAAACTAAAACTGATCATTTATGATTAAGCAGTGTGTAAATAGTAATTATGGCATTTATTTTAGAACTACAAACAGACACTTCAATTTTATTTATCGTTATAATTTCTGCTGGTACTGAAGAAACTTTATGTACTTTAAAGATAAATTATTGCGAGGCGAAATTAAACAACGAAAGAAATTTTAAAAGAGAGTTTTTTTTAATGTTGTCACATAATAATAAAGAATGAAGTGTAGCCATTCAATGAATTATTTTTAATATATTTTATGTCTTGAACAGATTGCATAATTGGCTTTTGTTTAATTGCCATATTTTCAGTCGACGTTGTACATAAGTAACATTTACGATTGTACGAACTTATGGAACACCACGCCGCATAAACAGGTATTTATTAAATGAGAACTGTGTTATACAAGTGTAGGAACATGCTGAATCACAGCAAAATTACTGATCGTATCTCGCGATTGAATTCATTGATACGAAGCACAGCACTGAGGTATGTTCGGGGGAAGCGAGCTAATATATTTCTATGTGTAGAAAACGTTCTTGAAATACTAATGGTGAATAAATAATATCTTTTATGAAGAAGAAAAGGGCAAATATTGCTACTTCTTTAGTCTGCGAGCATCAGACTTGCGTCATAGTATAAGTTTAAGTTTTTAAGTTTAAGACATTTATTTCTCAAAAGAATTTACAATTCACTTATAGAGAAATAACTAGTTACATTTAATTCACATTTACCCCTATTAGCGCATCTGTCCATTTATTATTGTAAAATTTAAATAATTGTTTGTTTTTCGAATGGATTTAGTTAATTATTTGTAATGTGTGAGGGTAGTCTTGAGACAAAAGTCGGAGCAATGCGACTTCATTCATTTGTTCATTAAGCAAAGGGCTTATTAAAACGCGTAAAGCGATTTGAAAGTAAAGTAAAGTGTTTTTGGCAGTCAGTCTGTCTGTTAGTTACTAAGTAGCTTTACAACAACAAATGGTGCAGCGCAAACAGTTGGATAAAATTATTTTTGGTTGGATAAATAACTTCCAAATTAAAAATAAATAAATATATATTAATTTAGTCAAGTAAAGAGCAGTCCTTTAGAATATGGTTTTTCAATAGTTTTTTGAACAGTATAGAGTCTGGAAAGGTTATAGCCGGGTTTCTAAGAGAAATCTACTATTTTTTCTACTTTTACTATAGATATCGTTTTCTTACCAAATAAAATAATTCACACAAGTTTTCAGATTTATAGCATCACTTAAATATTATATCTTTTATAATGTATTATTTAATTTTTTTTCAAATTTATGTATATATTTGTTCTTTTTTATGTATTATATATACAATTGTGTATATAGGTATGTATATATTGCCTTAGCGCGGGCACCTACTATTTAGATAATTAATTAAAGAATTTGCTGTATTGTATGTAAAAATATTAGGTTGGGGAAAAGTTTCTTCGCATTTTACATAAACATTCAAAATATTTTTTTTATAAAGTTTGTTTACATTTGACTAAAGTATGTAGGTGCCATTTTGTTGGATAACTTTTTGCCATCTTGTAGGTAGGGACGTGATCCCATTGCTATAAAAATTTTGGGGCTTCTGACCAAAAAACTGCGACAAGTGGTTTTGGCAGTCCTCTCGTGATGTTAACCTGACACTGCCTAAGGAATTCTGCAGAGACCGAAACAGGTGAAAATCTGAAGGTTCAAGGTCAGGACTATACGGCGGATGCATTAACACCTCCCAGCCAAACTCTCGTAATTTTTGCTGAGTGGCTAAAGATGTGCGAGGTCTAGCGTTATCATGGTGAAAAACCACACCCCTTTTGTTGATTAATTCCGGCCGCTTTCTCTCAACTTTTTGCTTTAATCTCAACAGTTGTTCGCAGTATAGTTCAGAATCGATGGTCCTGCCTGGCGGTACAAGCTCATAATGAATAATGCCCTTCCAATCCCACCATACACAAAGCATCACCTTGTTGCGAGTTAACCCGGGTTTCGCCACAGTCTGTGAAGCCTGACCGGCCTTTGACCACGGTCTTTTTCGCACGTTCTTGTCGTACGTGATCCACTTTTCATCACCAGTTATCAGCTTCTTCAAAAATGGTTCGGTTTCATTACGTCGTAATAAAGAATCACAAATGAGTACACGGTTCATTAGGTTTCTTTCAGTGAGCTCATGAGGCACCCAAATATCGAGCTTTTTTGTGTACCCAGCTTTTTTCAAATGCGCCAAAACCGCTTTGTGGTCAATTCCCAGTTCTCCAGCTACATCGTAACTACTAATATGCCGATCATGCTCCAATTTTTCAAAAATGGCATCAATTTTGTCCGTAACAGGGCTACCAGAGCGACGTGCATCTTTGATATCAAAATTTCCGGATTGAAAACGCTTAAACCAAATTTGCGCTTCTCTCACAGATCCTGCATTAGGTCCATAAAATTCACAAATTTTTTCGCGGCTTGTGTTGCATTTTTACCTTTTTTGTAGTCAAATTTTAAAATATATCGAATTTCTTCATTAGATTCACTCATTTTAACAACAAGAAAAACAAATGAAAATCACACATTTTCCTAATTTGAATTTGGAATTGTCTTCTTTAAAATTAAAATTTTTAATGATACCAAAACCAGCCAGATACAAATGGTATAGCCATAGAGATCTTATTACAAGTTCATGCATACTATATGCGAAAAGACTTTTTCCCCAACCTATTATATAGTACAGCAACCTGACTTTGCATTACTTCGAAATTTGAAATAATGCAATGACAGATTGCCACGATGACGACTTTTTGGTTCAGTGTGACATAATTTAAACGACGTGAACGAATAATAAATCTATGTTTTAACGGTTTTAAGTGCGGTAATTTATTTGATTTTTCTTATTGCGACGTTTCGGCCACTTTTCAGAATTAAGACAACTTAAGAAAATATGACGCGAACGAAGTTCCGCTGTAGCAAATTCTTTATTTTATTTATATGGCACAGGAAAAATTCTACCAACAATACAATTTTTTGGAGACGAGAATATCACCCAACACATTGCGTCTAAAAGTTATCTAATATTAAAAAGTAACAACCATCCATAGAGAAACGTCAGTGATGCTTCCGATAACCTTAGTTTGGGGTTCTCACATGTCTGCCTTCTCTCTATGCCGTGCCTTTGAGCGCATTCCTCTAATAGCTCACAACACCCAAAATGCTCCGTCAGCCGTTCCACATAGCGACCACGGTCGTTAGGGTCGTGGCGAAAACGTCACCAATGACGTCATTATTTTCGATGACACAGCGCTCACAACGACCCGTGTCAGGAGGTGGGTCGAAGTGGTTGTTGACCACAGAGCATTAATTCTCTCTATCGATTGACATTGAAAAAGGTGCGATTTTCAAATCAACCAATGACAGTTGTGTATTTGAAATCAACGCCCCATAATCCGTTCAACTCGAGTTTATGATTGTAACGTGACCATTAAAAATAAACTAAGTATATCTACTGCGGTTTCATTTAATGTTATAAATTCATCTTTTAATTTCAAATGTGTATGTTTATGTAACCGAACGGAACATGAACCGATGTGTCCCTTTTATCTGTTATCCAGGCATGGGTTACTTTCACACGGGTACCCAATTAAAACTTAAGTAATCCCAAGTTTTAATTAAATTGGCTCCTAATGCTAAGCTACAACTATTTATTTGCCTTGCGATGTGAGGGGAAACAATCGATTTTAACGTTTTCATGATCTTTATCATTAAATATCTAAATTGTGATAGTTCTGAGTCTGTACTATTTAGAATCTTTATCTACATAGTGTAATACAAAGTCGTTTTCCGCGTCTGTCCGTCTGTATATACGCTAACTCCTCCTAAACCACGCAACGGATTGTTAAACTATTTTAACCATCACTTTGATAATTATTTGATCCTTGTGGCCGTGTCGTAATCTATCTATAATATTATAAAATTCTAAACATGCTGTGTATGTAAATTGCAGCTATTAAAAAAAAACCAGCTGGAATAGACTATATAAAGGAAGGGAAACCAGGTTCCTTTTTTTAGATTTCTTGTCTGTTTGTTCGAGATTCACGTAAAAACTACGGACCCGATTTCGATGCGGTTTTCGCTGATAGACGGCTAATTCTTAGACTTAACATCTGCGCTATTGTTTAGCCCGGGAATCCCGCGGATTTTTTTCTGGTAATAATTAAAAATGGCCAGATGCAAAAATAATCGAATTCCAATGCGATTTTTTCCACTGATCAATATCAAATTTTATGTAATAAAATGATTGAGGGAATCGCACGGGGATTACAAGTCAAGCATGGATGAAGTTGCGGGCATATCCTAGTGATTGAAATAAAATCGTAAAACAATTTAACACAACCTATAATGTCATAATGTATTTACATAAGGATACAAGCTTTATCGAGAACTTCACATATTCAGCGGACAAACGTATGAAATGCGTGACGGCTACTACTACAATTCGAGTTAATTCCTCGAAAATCTGCAAAGACGTGTGTCATCGTCCATTGGGCGTCCATCTTGTCACGTCGTAGACTCTATTGAGCGCCACTCACTGACAGACTTACTCGATTTCCGATATAGATTCGCTTAATAATAAATGGTTCGAAACTAACAACCGGTTATATGCGCTTTGCACTGCTTCCGACACTTGGTTTTGTTTTCTAAACTACCTCCATTTAGATATATATAAACCTAATTAAGTTTTTATGTAAGTAAAATAAAACTAGTTTCCAGGGTTTGATCCGCTGCAGAGCCGCGTGTAAAACTTGAGTCAATCATACACATTTTAGAATTTTTGATTGTCTGTCTGTTAAACCATCACTTAAAAAATAATGAACAGATTTTAAATTCTCCTTAAATCCGTTCTGTAGTACACAGAACTAACTTGTATTGCAGGACAACACTTAGGATTATATTTTATCCCTATAAATGTGCTGCCGTTGCAATTCATTAATGAAGGTCTTCATGGCATTGCGGACGAAGTTTTGTTTGTAATTTTTATTTAATAATTTGTATCGAATAAGCTGCGAAACGGTTCCACGGATTGCAAGAAACATTTTAGGGATTTAAACAGCAAAAATTTAACTAAAATTTGTGTTCATATTTCAATACCATGTAGGATTCATAAGATACATACATACAAACATATTACCACCCCTGTTTCCCATGGGGGTAGACAGAGACTATGGATTAATTACTATTAGCGACGACCCTGACATTAACCTCTTCATACATGCACGTTTATTTGAGATACTTTTTACCTGACCTCTCTTGAACACTTCTGATATTTGATCATGGTGTGTACATCGCAGTCTGCAGGTACCAAGTCTATCATTCACAATGCTATCATACACTTGTTTTTTTGATTCTACTTTCATCCATTCTCTCTACATGCCCAAACCACCTTATCATTTCTGTTTCAACATCTTTCAATCCACAACGTTCCCCTTATCAAACTGTTCTTTATCATATAATTCTACCTAACCTCACATGTACTTCTCAAAGCTCTCATATCAACTGCGTTTATCCTACTTTCATGCTTCCTCTGCTATACCCAACATTAACAGCCATATATTAGTGTTGGCACTGTTGGTGCCAACACTCCTTGATGGACAGCCAAGCGTGCTTTTACAGACACTTTCTAGCTGTTCATAAAAGAGTTTAGCGCTCGCTCCATTCACCTTATTACCTACCATTACTCTCCTTTCGATATCACTTTCATGCTTTCCGTTTAGCATTTGTGTAGCCAGTTTTTTTTATAAGTCAGAACTGATGTCCATAACGAACACAATTGTCAGGGGTAAAAACACAGACACTTCACTGCTTCTATAAAAAAAATAAGCTTAAGTACTAATACAGTTTTTTCTTATTAATACTAGGTTTATACTCTTATTACTATATGTAACCAATTTTTTAGTGCACTTATTGTAGAGTAAACCGTGTTTTGTATAACTTAAAGGGAAAATTTTGAAATATTCACGAAACAACCTCAATTAAAATGGAAAATCGTTTTAATAACCACTCAACCTAAAACGGAGGCTATTATTCGATAACCGAAAAATATGAGGAATAAACTAGGCTAGTGGAAATCGGTCGATGAGCCAATATTCCCCAATAATTGATATTTGCCATTTGAATTCAAGCTGTGTTTGGAGTTGCGGTTAGGCGGGCCTGGTATAGCCTGGTGTAGCCTTGAATAGGGCTGCTTCATACCAATTGTCGTCAGTATACTGCGCGCCAATCTTTTGGCACACAAGTCGACTAATTTTTCAACTTGAGGTCCAGCTTCAGTTCTTTTTCAAGTCGTTACTGCATTGCTAAGGATCACGGCTTTGATGACAGTGAATAGTAAGCTCTTGAGCGCGGTGGGGGATCGAACTCATTAAATATGTTCAGATGGTTAGCAACCTGAGCACTCCACCTACATTGCTTTCTACCACGAGATCTCTTGCCTTCCCAGAGATCACAAATATATTGTCTGGGTTCTGTCGGGCTATGTGGCCAAAGCACTTCAGTACTTCATCAAACTCAAGTATTTAGATCAACTACGACAAACCTTTCTTATTAGAATTTGTATATACCTATATACATCGAAAGCTAATGTTAATATCGTTTTTATGTAAAATGTTCATGAAATTTATATGCTTTAACATAAAAATGAGTCATTCAAAGACGTCGTGTTCTTTCAGTTCTACGCCTTTCAACTAAATTAATTCAATTTTATTGATCCAGCTAATGTCAGCATTACAGAATATGAAGCCAAAAATATTTGTCAGGTTCGTAGCCAGTGGAGATCCGCGGTCTCTGCTTACCCTAATGGGAAATGGGCGTGAAAATACGTATGTGTGTACAGAATATGTGAATCTTGTTTGTTCTATGTAAAAAGGGATAACTTTTTACATAGAACAAACATGTCAATATTTTTTCGCTATCTAAAAAGTATGCATTTTTTTGTTTAAAAGATTGCGTTGGACTTAATCGGGCTCCTATAGATAAGAAACATATTCTTCGGAAAAGATACATTTTGAAATAGTTTTCCGTTCCGCTTTTGAAACTTCGATAGTGTAGCTAAATAACCAGGCAGCCCTAAAGGAAAGGCAGATCGTGAAGAGCCGCGCACAAAGAGCGATTCAATCGACCTCACAATGTGTATCTTATGGCAGTGACGTGAGGGCAAATATTTGCAACTCTTGGGCCGCGCACCATCGGGACACTTTCCACGTCCCCCTGTTTGCCAAAGGTATTTATTAAGTGCTTGCTTAATGCTCACGTTAATTAAGGAAAAACTTATTACTGGAATAGTTCACGTGAATTCATTGATAAAACACTTTGTGTAATGGACGATCAAATCAACTGGCATATTTATTATCACCTTACAAAAGTCGCAGCCTTGTAGAATTTATACAAATGTACATACTTCACATTTCAATAAACATTTCATAAGATATTATGTACTTATATTAAATTGTTCAAAATATGTATCTTTTGTCTATCCTTTGTTTGATGTTGTTCTAATTATAAATAATATGAAATGTTCCTTAGTATTTTTTTTTCTTTTGTGAAGGTACGTTACTGCCTGGCACTAACGGAAGACCAGCGTTGGTTGTTATCAACCAGCATTTGCTGAGTTAAGGCCTGTTTAGAGTTAGATAACCTTTGTTAAACTGCTTATATATAATTTTATTTTAAATAACTCTAAATAAACATTATTTTCTTTGTCTCTTTCTTTCTTGCTTATGACGTATAAGAATACGTCTTACAAGTGACGTACGAGTGAAAAAAGTCAGCACAGTAATTATTTCTAATATAATATTTTAAAATTAGATGATAACATTTATTTGTTTATTCAATTCTATTACATCCGAGGAACTGTATGGCCTGTTGCCAATGCCTCATTTTTACAACCACACCGCTCGCCGGGATGTTCACCCCCATTTCGTGGAGCTCCCATGCTTAATTAGGCAACGGTTCTCTAGAACGTTTATTCCGCGTACAACAATGATCTGGAGGGAACTTCCCGCCGAGGTTTTCCCTCTACGCAACGACATGGGGTCGTTTAAAAAGGGCGTTATAAAATTTATTAGAGGCCGGCAACGCTCCTGATGTTACATACATCCATAGGTGACGATAACCACCTTCCATCAAGTGGGCCGTCAGCCTGTTTGCCTACTTCTGGTAATAAAAGAAAACATTGGACATAACATTCTTATCACTAAAGTATCAATGTAAGCACCTTATTCCTTAATCTATAGCTGAGTAATACTCTTCCATGCCTTCGCTGCCAATTTCTACTCTGTGAAGTTCCAAAAAGGACCCGTAAAAATATATAAGTCTAGATAATGATCATCGATGATATATACGTGTAATATATAAGTATAGTCCTCTTCGCAAAACTGGTTCAAAATGTGAAGGACCCTCTCGTGATTACTTTCAAAGGTGTTTGTGAAAGCACATTGATAAGAAACATGTTACATTAACACCTGTTTTTTATATGAATAAAATGTTAGATCTTATTGTGACATATGAAATTAATAACAGTTTTATTCGCATCTGTCAGTCTTTTATAGCATTGACAAAAAATGCGGGGGAACGTTACGAGGTAACTTATTTGATACGACGTTTTATGTTTCATATTATATTAATAAACATCTTTGTATAATATTACTGGGAGTTCCAAGTATACTATTTTTTATATATTAAGTTTTATCTATGATATTATTATTACTAGCTTAGGTCATATCGACCTTGAATTTTGTGTTCATACAGCCGGTTTCTATGTGTACCTTACTTATTATTTAGTTACAATTTGACACAAAAACTCCATACTATCAATTTTAATTTTTTAACAATGGAATCAATCCGTATATACGTCTCAGTATAGATCCGTCCGGGCTGGAGGTGAAAGCGCAAGCGAGCCTGCAGCCCGGACAAGGGACGTTCGAGGATCGGCTAGGGGTTTTAATGGATATCCCAAACCGTAGCGTGGCAATAGCATTTCTGCGAGGATGATAGTGCTACCCCGACTAGGCGAATCCCATACACCGGTCGCGATTTTCCCCCTCGTGCGGCTGATGGGCCTCAATCAGATTTCCTCTACTAAAAAATATACAATGAAAACAGGTTAGTAGAATTGATACTAAGATATAGAAATCCGACTATCGTTGTTTTTATTATCTGTGGGCGCACAAGTAGCTATGATCGTTGCCCTAAACAGATTTGAACTGCTATTGCATTTGAAACATTCAGTTATGATAATTGAAATGGATTATTAAACAATTTTTTTTCTGACCTGGTAACATGAATCTTTAAGCTAAGGAAGGACATTTGACATAAGGCTACATTTATTCTCAAAACACAATTAAAAGGTGTAAAATATGGACTTATAGTTCGTTCGCGTTAAGAATGCAGTGAGTCATCAGTGCAACTGCAGGGTAAAGGTGTATTCACAGTGGTGTTAAAATACAAAAAAAAATATTTTTAAAGATTAAGTTTAATGAATTTAAAAAATACAGTTAAAAGTTAAAAACAAAATTAAGTCATTAATACTTTAATTTCTTCACTTAAAACTTAAAAATCAAAATTAAGTCTTTAATATTTTAATCACTATCAAGTGTGGTACGTTTAAACGTTGGAATATCTTCATCAGCTTCACAAATTGTCATAATTTTATTTAAAGTCGGGTAGTAATTATTTAAATATATTGAGTGTACTTTTCTCCTTATAGCACATTTGTCTAATTCATCGAATTTATCAATCATAGACTTCCTGGCCCTTTTTTTCACTGGCGATTTCAATGTATTATTTTCTTTATTTGACTAAGAATACTATAAACTGTTCTCTCGGACACACCGTATGCATTTGCCGTTTTTTGTACTATACAGTCACGTTTAAATCAGACTGTTTAAAATACTTAAAAACATTGTAAGTTACTTTTCTCTCTCCACTATAAATTACCGAACCACTTTTATTTTTACGAATTGGTGAGGTATTCATTTTTTTAAGTATAAATTAGTTAACACAATTACAGGACACAACCGTCGCGTTCGAAACTATGCCTTCAACTGGTCACTGTGAACTTGACCTTGTAATTTGAAAAGATTTGATTGGTTAGTGGGCGGGGCTAAGCCGACGAACAATGATGACTCACTGCATTCTTTTAGCGAACGAACTATATATAATGTTTTAAGTTACAATTTCTAAAATTCAGGCTTAGAAATATATATAACAATTACATTTAGGTTTCTGAAAATTAATAAACATGATTTCCAGCGTTAATTTTTTTCTTGAAATTGATACTTTATATCTTTAAGAATTACACAAAATGTTTCTTAAATATATTTTTTTTAAACGCCACTCAGACGCCAGTTGTCTTTTTTTACTGCAGGTGTTCAGCAGACAAGCAGACTGCCCATGTGATGGAAAGTGGTTACCATCACCTATAGACATTTTGTAACAACAAAGGTTTTATCAATGTGCTGCTGCTCTCTAAAGGGAAATGTAAATGGACACCTAAAAGTTTCGATATATTCTGGTATTTTGCTATTTCTGAAGCTATTTTTAGTTTCTTGAATCCTCCAAGAAACTAAAAATAGCTTCAGATACTTTATATGTGTTTACTACGTCGTTTTACAACTGCACTGCAATTTTAGACATGCAAACAGATATCTCGAGGGTCGTAAAGTAGAATATAACTTGTCGTAGTGGTGCATTAGTGGATGAGGTCGAAATTGGGAAACTTTTATGAATAAATCGATAAAGTTTAGTGTTTGAATGTTGAAATTGTATGTAGGTACATTTTTATTTTTCTATACATAAGTTGTTGTGGTGGGTCAGTATTTAAGTTACTGTTTTATTCTAATGTCCTGATTCCGAATTCTAACACGCTGCAGCGTGTAAACTGTTTTTCTGCTCTACAAAAGAATTTCTAGATTGAAGGAAAATGACGAGAGGAACCTTATAAAAGGAGATTACTGATATATAAAACTCTTCAGTCTATGTTGGAGTAGCGGGTATTAAGCGTAAAATGAGAACAGATATACCCGAGGAGTCTAGCAGTTTAAGATCTGACATTATTTATTTAATTTCAAATAATATATTTTTTATGATTTGTGTTTGAGTTTGCGAAAAACAATTTGTGGTTATTATTTTTATGTAGTGAATATATTTCTACCTTACGAGTTTAATGTCTTTTCATATGGGTGCAAAGCGACTCTTAACTTATAGAAACTTATCCTAATGAAACTGTGGCTTCAGTTAATGCTTTACTTGGCTGTGACGTGCCCCGTTTTATGTTTAAGACTGTCCTCGGGGCGTGTTTACGAAATGTAGGGAAGTCTTCAGATTAGGTATGCTAGTTACAGTAGTTTTACTTCTTTACAAACTGTTTGCATTAGAGAAAAGGATTCTTTAATTATTCACACAAAAGTAAAGCTCCGGTGTGGACTTAATTAACTTCTACTACATATTTATCCATTATATTTTTTTATACATAAAGACGAAAGTCACTCTGTTTGTTACTTTCCACAACTAGACGTCTGAACGAATCTTAATGAAATTTAGCAAGTAGGTAGATTGTATCGTGGTAAAGAACATATTTTGGTTCTAAAGAAGAACCTTAATATGAGAGATTTAATGAAATAGGGGATGAAAACTTGAATGAGCAAGTCATAAGTCCTCGATTTATTAGAATATATAAACATTCTTATTTAGGCTTAAAGAATTATATTTTTCGCCCTTACATTTCGATTTTAATTCATTCAGAAAATTACAACATAATTTAAATTAAATTTATTAAAAAAATACATTTACATTATTAATTAATTATTAACATTAATACAGGCGAAGTCGCGGATAAAAGCTAATTTTATACAAATGTACATTAAAGACCGAAGCAAAAAAAGAAAGGGTATTATACTCTGCCCGAGTACAAGTGGGATTCGCCAGGTCGGGGTGGCACTAGCATCTCTAGACAAAACTAAAGATGCTATTGCCACGCCACGGTTATGGGTTCCCACGAAAGCCTCTCGGTATTCCGTCCTTCGCCCTTAATATGGCCCTTATAAATACGGCCTAACCTTTCCGCTAGCTCCGGCAGGCAGTGGCCCATCGGCTTCATCCACTGCCGGGGAGCTACTTAATAACGGATCCTGTTTTTTTTACGAGATGTAATCCATCATGAACGCCCTACCGCTCTGGGACAATAGTAGGGTGGACTCCCGATGGCATGCTCGGACCTAAGACACATCCGAAGGTCCTGACGGCTTAGCAACGGATCCTAATCTAACTCTTGCAGTCCTGAGAATTACTCTAGTAAATACCCTAACTAGTTGTTCTCGGTGCCTCTTTTCGCCTTCCTTATTAGTGCTTTAAATACAGTTTCAGTTGGTCATTTGTCCAAATACGTGCTTGCCAAACGCCAAAAGTAAGGTCACCTTGGTTTTATACCCCAAAGTTTCTGCTGCTTGAAAGCAATAAAGCATCAAACCGGAAAGGATATAACCTCTTAAAAACTCGTAAACGCTTCCAGTTTATGTTCCATCATGAATCTTGGCTAATGTAGATTATTGTCAGGTACCTCACTGGCAAATTGGGGTTGTTGAACCCTTAAAATAAAATACAAGGTATAGGGGAAACTCACTATTGTTGGCACCCCAGTACAATGATTGGCACCCTATTATTTTATTCAAAACATAAAAAAATCTTAATATTTGCGAGCTGTTTTTGTAATATTAGTAATACGTAATAGGGATAGCAATTTGTACTCTGCAGAAGCAAAAACATGTGATCTCATTGAATGTTTTTACTTTTTATCATAATTTCTTATGAACCATGTTTTATGCCAGGTAGTAGGGCATTTGTGCGACTGGATGGCTATCACCCCTGGTCTAGAGTATGCCGCCATAACAACCTTGAGCTGTTTTCCGGCATCAGTGGCCAGGTTCCAGTTTCTCCTTCAAGGCCGGCAGCACGTTAGCAGCACCCTCGAATTGCTAATATTTATAGGCGACGGTACCCACTTTCCATCACGGTTGGGCGGGCCGTCAGCTTGTCTGCTGTGCTTCAGCAATAATAAAAATGTAATAAATGTTGATTTGATATTTTTTATTTTGTATCAATATAATGATAATAATTATAATATTTTATGGGTATACAGTTAAAAATATTAAGATTTTTAAATATTTGAATAAATTGACAGGGTGCCAACAATGGCACACTATATGTATTAACTACAAAAAACAAGACTTGTCTAAATTTTATAAGAAAATTGGAAAAATGTAAACTGATTAAAAACAATGTTAAATACGTGTTTAATTAGACTTTATTTTTAAGAATTCAATACCTAAAGATAGTAAGTAACCGACATAATGTCTCTCCAATATTTATCTACCTTCCCCTCTGAGCCACAATCGATTCTCACAAATTACAGATGCCTAGAGGTATGAAATGTGGTACATATATAGAACATACTTTTGTATGTTATTATCTGGTGTCAAAATTACAAAATTATTTTTAATGTCTGTCTATGATTTCAAATTAAATGCCAAAATGTAAGTGGAAATTGCTGTTTAAACAACGTCTAATCATTATTGAAGATTTTTAGAATTTTCGTTCGTCTGAAAATTTATCTCAAAAGGACACTTTAGCGTTACAACAGATTTCAAAACAGACTGTTAAGGATTAAAACACTAGTTAAATGTTCGTATATTTTCCATTTGTATTTGTATTACAGGGTTCAGAAACTATGAAAAAAAATGTAACTATTTATTGCTATCTAGCGAGTACACTTAAGCTATTACGGCCGTCTTGGGGATCATATTGTACCAAAGCCGGCTGGAGTAAAAACATTAATGGACTGTGAACGAAATCACGGGCACAGGTAGTATGTAATATCCTGATTGTCGTGCATAAACAATCTTCCATGATTATCTAAATTAAACCGAAAATAGCGTTGATCCGAATGTTTTACCGGACCTTTATACATTAACGGGTACCCATAGACGTTTCATTACCGGTCCCATACAAAACTTTCCATAAAGCCGCACCTAAAAGCTTTCTCGATCGTGAATAATTAAACCTATTATTACAGAGTATGAAATTGTATTAATTAAATCCTTCCAGCAGTAGCGCTAGTTGCTGCTTCCTTAATTCATTCCTTTGCGAACATTGCGTATTGCAACAATGGAGTCACTTTGTTATATCCCAATGACCAATGTACAGTCGCGGAATAATAAGGTTCGTTACCTTAAAGTCGTCTGTTGCTTGCAATAGTACAAGAAACAGTACTGTTAACATTTTAAGAAATGTTACGTTTAATAAAATATAAGATCGTGAAAAAAGAAAATTTTGACAATGACACACTGAGATTGACAATAAGAAATAAAGAGGATATAATACTACCCTTATCATAAGTATTAAAACCAATAAGAAGGTTTTATATCTGTAAACAATATTATTAGACAAGATAGAAAGTCAAACAACTTTGATCTAAGTAATTTTAAACATTATTCTTAAACACAATTTTCTGTGGGACTGTTTGTTTTGTGACTTACTTTGAAAAGGTAATAATTTGTGCTCGTGTAACGTTATATGAATCAATTTGAAAACTGGTGAACCTTTTTATACCACGACTGTACATACATGCAAGTTGAGATTTACACATATTATTCTAATTGTCAGTTATACATTTTCAAATATTTCTGCTTTTTAAACTAACAACAGACTATAATGGCTTTTTAAATTAAATATAGCAATCATTGAATTTATTATAATACTATTATTACAACCAATTTGCAAGAAGGAGGTTACTTTAGTAGTGACATCGTTGACGTGATTCGAGTGGTAGCGGTGCGTTCGTTTATAAAACACTGTGCCATACTTTCACTCCTCGCTTGACTTCCGAACGAGTCGGACGTCTTTTAACCTTATTGTACGACTAGCTGAATCGATGTTTTTCAATTAAAGAATTTATTCGAAACCATTATTATATCTTAACGGTTGCTTTGTCTATTTGTCTTACATACTATGGTCTTTGTATGACTTATTTCTAATGACGGTTTGCTTAAATTATAACCTAAAAGCTAATATACAAGAAAAAATTAATTCTCAGTTATATGAACCTTCTTTTATTTTAATTAACTTATATACTAGTTCCTAAAACTTTCTTTGTTTCTTGTTTTATTTAACTACTTTTATTTATTTTAAGCTGCCAGATTTCTCGTTATTAGTATTTCCTCTCTTGTCAGCGTATAATATTTATAAAATGAGAATGCTTATATACTTACCTACTTTTATTGTCATTGAAAACGAATTAATTGAATATACTGTATTCTAAGAACATCTTAGAAAGAAGAACACAATGCTTAATTGAATGTAGGACTTTCTCCTAGTCTAATCACTACAGAAGACTCTGGATGCTATATGGTCAAGATGACCATATATTGGACGCCTTCAATAAATATATCTTCTGATCATATACTCGCAACTTGCTACTGTTACCAAAATTATTAGGCTTAATACAGAATTGTGAATTTTAATTTCAAATTTTCAACGGACTTTGTTAATTTAGTATGATTTTGTATTAAGTTTAATCTTGTTAACAAAGCAAAGTTGCAGGGGAAGTACCCCCCCTAAGGATGTACCCGCAGGAGTTGCAAATATAATTCGGAGAGTTAATTATGTCGTCCTTACTACTTGTATTAATGCCAAATTGAGTTTGGTTCTTGTTCCCTATTTGTTCACTCATCAGCATCGTCCTAGCGTTAAATCTCGGTGGCATTCGGGGCGTCTGCTTCGAAGCCCAGGGTCTGCTTTCCTACATTTTCTTCTCCATTTCGCGCGGCATTCGGCATCCCTATTTGTTCACTATTTATAGATAAATCATTTTATTGGTAAGGTCCCAATTACACTATCATATATTTATCATACAAATATTATTTCATGTCTGTCAAATTCTATGATAATATTTATATGATGCTGTTCTTCATTTTTATTTTACACTGACGATCATATAAACGTCATACTTTATCAAGATGGATAACAATTTAGCCGTGTTTTCCGTTGATATGAGTGCAATTTTATTAATTGCATTAAAAATGAAGATAAAAACAGTCAAGAAAAAAAAGACATTTCGGTGAGATCATGGGTAGCAAGGCGATCAGAGAGAGAGAGAGAGTGGTCTATAACACCTTACTTGAAGAACTTAGATTGGAAGGTAAAGTCTTACAGAGTATTCAAGATATTCCACTCGAAATTCTTACATGTTTACGCCATTTTTGAGGTTAGCCGCATGATATAATAATATTTGTACGCTTAATGAGTATAGTTAAGGGATCTTATTGTATAATAAGATCCCTCAACTATGATCATAGACAATATGAATCACATGCAGTTATTATACCGTCATAGGTTCTTCGTATAAAAATGACTCATGTTTCTATGATAGTCTAATAAGGCTCTAACATTGTTACACATTGTATATTTCTTATTCTCTTAAAAGGCAAGATCGGTGAAATTTTTTCTTTTAATCTGGTCAGTTTAAATAATTCCCAGCAGATTTTAAGTCAAAGAATTTGCCGTCGATCAGTCAAAACCGAATCGAAATCGACCCAGTAGTTTTTACGTGAATCCCGAACAAACAGATAAATAGACAAGAAATCTAAAAAAATCCATCGTGTTCTGCATCGTTTATATAGTGTATTCCAGCTGTTTTTTTAATAGCTTAAATGTACAGACACGGCATGTTTCAAATTTTATAATATTATAGATTAGAAACAGACACTTCCATTTTATTTATCTGTATAGATTGTGTAAAGAAAGTAAGTACATAGGAGTATTGAAATATATACGTGTTATTATGTTCGAGTGTGGTATAATAATTTCAAATGCAATTTATTTACTAAAAAGGGTATCCTCGACAGCCAATCGCTGTCCACTACCTGTAGTAGGTAGTTAAAACTACATGCACTTGTAACCTTATGCTTCCTCAAGTTTGTGCTATTTTTAGAAGTGAGTAGAGGTTACAACTCGCAGCTGCATACCGACATGCATCCGCGTCTAAAGATGTTCAATGAACATCCAGGTCTCGAGTCTGTAAGACCCATATGGATGACCGGCTGACTACCGTGTGCAGCGGACTATGCAATATAGATAGATAGATAACAGTTTATTGCTCACTAAAATAACACTCAGTTACAATATTTTTAGGCAAAACAATTATGTCCTTACTACGGCTTAAAGCGATCTTTTCCATGCAACCTAATCTGCTTTGATGTGGATGGTGCATAGATTCAGTGTACTAATCCGTTAAACCAATTTATTTAAGTCACTTCTAATTTGTAATCGTCGATACCGATGCGTGGATCTGTCACTTGGCATTTGGGTGCGTGTGGTTGCAGATCCCGTGGTCCCATGCAAAGTCGCCAGTACTGTTGGACCCACAGATCATAGAAACAATGATCTGTGGTTGGACCGATATTTGCAATGGTGTTGGTTGTACATCCATCAATAATGCGAAGGATGTAGGCCTGAGGATTCGTAGCCATTCGAATCTGCCCACTAAGTGAATTCTTCAAGTGGACCTTTAGGGCTAAATCGTCTATACGAAGTAGTGAAATACCTTATAAAGTCTTAGGGCCTTTTTTGACGACAACTGAAGTGGTACCATTAGATTTTTGATAAATCAATTACCCTTGTAGTAACTCTCCGCTCCTCAATAGGAGTCGATTTTTTTGCTTCTATATTATGATGGCTAAACCGGGTATAAGCAGTCAAAGATCCTGAATCATGACTTAGTGTTGCCAACTGGAAGTCCGCGTTAGCATCGTCTGGTGTATACTAATTAAATTCTCTTCAAGTTTCGCTCGTGACAAACTCCTCCGCGCTCACTAAGCCGGAATCACAATTTCTTTTTAAACTCCATAACTTACGCTTTAATTTAATTATGAGGACGCTTATAATTTTCGCCCAAACGGCATGTACCGTCCGTGTTTAATTGAGAAAGTTTCGTATTTTATGATGATCTATTTTATATGGTGCTCTAATTAGGACTGAGTCTTGATAAAACAAAAATCCTACTAATATTATAAAAGCGAAGGTTTGTAAGAATGTATGGATGTATGTTTGTTACTCTTTCACGCAAAAAGTACTGAATGGATTTTGATGAAACTTTACAATAATATATATATATATATATATATATATATATATATATATATATATATATATATATATATATATATATATATATATATATATATATATAGCTAATAATATAGCTTACATAACACATAGACTATAATTTATAAAGATATAGTGTTAATTATTGAAAATATAACGATTTTCCAACACCACGCGGGTGAAACCGCGCAGCTAGTTGTTTATATGTTTTCAAGCTGAGATATTGTATCATCGCAGGTAGCTCATTTTTATCCATAATTTTGCGTTTTTAGCAACTCCTTGCACAAAACAATTTGTTACGTGCAAACGAATTGACAAAAACAAATGACAGTGGGCATAAATATTGTGTGATTGACAGACACTCTTTAATTTGAATATCGAACTTCTCGCAAAAAGGTATATATATATATATGCACTTCTAAGAACTTTTTGATTCACCATAGTATTATTAGCTTTCGCTCGTGTTAAAAAAGGATATGTATATGTATCATGAAGTAAGCATGTTATATATTCTTAGAGCGTTATTAGAGTATCATAGAAATATGATCAAAGAAGTAAGAGTAATTTTTATATAAAGAACCTATGACGGTATATTAACTACATGTCATTTATATTGTCTCTGAACATAGTTAAGGGATTATATTTGACAGTAAGCGTACAAATATGATCATATCATCTAACCTCAAAAATGGCGTCAAAATGCGTGAAGTTCAATTAGAATATCATGTGTTATGGATCTTTGATCACGGATTACCGTGATCACGGTTACTGAAGACTGGCCAAACCGTCGATATAAAAACTTTATATTGATTTGTCTGTCGATTCAGAATATAAAACAACAAAAAAGTCTTGTTCCTATAAATGACTTCAATTATTTTGAATCATTAGAAAACTATTGCAACTTGTTAGTCGGTACACGCCTTTCTTATATCGCATCGGGATTTACCGCCGTTAATAACATCAGAGTGCAACAATAATAGTTTTCTTTAAGAAAACATTTCTTTGTAATGTCGGAAAGTATTAGGAACCAAGAAAACAATAAAGATCGGTCGAGAAAGAAAACAATTAGAAACAGTGTACCAATATAGCGCAGGCAACACTTCAGCGTGGACAAAATGAGAAAGTACCGACCGGTGTGGTTAACGACTGGTCTGTTTTCTCGTCAATGCACATTTGGATTGACATTTAGCCTTTCATAGCTGCTTGGCGAAGTTCATTATTTTTATATGAAGTAATATGTACTCGTGTAAAGGATTTTTTAACATGTATAGACTTTTCAGGTTATTGATTTAAGAAAATGCTTTTGTTATAATGGACCCAAAAAGCTCTAACAAATCTATATACTATGTAAATAAAAATGTATCATAGAAATGTCTATATGTACGCGCATAACTTGAGAACGACTTTTTTGTGTCTGTTTGAGTGGGTCCCCGGATGGTTTAGATTAACAATTGGAACCGGTAGGAAGCACTAGAATCGGGTCCTAGATTGTTATTTATTCAGAGCAGGACGTCTTCGGTACCGCTAGTTTGTAATAAAAAAGGGCACAAAGTAATTCTTTTTATTTATATATGACTGCACGATATGTGTAATTTAGTTTATGTCAGGGATGGCATGATTTGTGGTGATAGCGAACGTATGCCAGAGTAGAGGATTATGGAAGAAAAGACTGGAATATTGTACCGATCCTAAATAATCGGGGTAAGGTGAAAAGAAAAGAGAGATAAATATGTTTATATACCCATGTGATTTGGCCTTTGTCTAATATATATGAATATTTCAGTTTGAAAGTAATTTACAATCAAATTAATCCTAGAACCATAAATACTACATCGTTTATCTAGGATATCGACCTAGGCCACTGCACGACCCTGAGTACAAACTAAACCACGCGATTTATTGCAATAACATGCAAGGCTTGGATTTCTATCAGAGTTTCCGGCTTAACTTTCAAAATATTAATTCGTAGTACGTAGTCAACTCATATACATGAATAGTAACTCTAACCAAATTTCCGCATACTTTATTCGCGAAAGCCAAAGTTTGTATTGCACTAGCCGCTAGAGTTCGGATAACTCGGAGATTTATAGGTGAGACCTGCAAAGCATTCTGAAACTGTTTCGTTACTCTCTGAGCTCCATGGTTTTTTGTTTCACACCATTTGCATTGCTGATACTCAAGTTTGGTAATATGTTTGTCTTCCAAACGGCCCTCTGCCGCTGTATTTACATTTCTACCAAACTCCTTATCTTTGTTGTAAACAGTTGTTGTTTTTTTCTTGTTTTTGTCATCCCTTTTTTATTGGTTGTCGATTTGTGTTGGGATTTTTGTTCTGTTTTGAAATTTCGGATTGAAACAGCTTTCACTATACAGCTATTTGTTTATTTATGTACTCAGTGACCTAAATCTTTTCACCACAACTATCATTTTATTTCATTTGCAGAACTGCTAATCTAGCTGCTGATGGAATATGTTTTCAAGAGAAAACTTAAGGACCGAATGTTTATAAAACTAGCCCTTAGTCAAAGTAAGGTGCTCATAGATAAAAGAAAGCGTCAAACAACGGGTTGAAAACCGAGCTGTGTAAATGTTTTATTTCTCTGAATTGTATGGACTAAAGATATTTGACCTAGTATGTCGATAAAGGAAACCCAAATAAAACGAGACGGTAACTAAGCTAAAACTAGTACTGTCTTAAGACAAAGATACCTTTTCCGAGTCTGAAGAATTTGCCCAGAAGAAAGTTTTTGAAGCAAGTTTTAATAGTGTTTGCTATAACATTTAATATTCTGTCTGAGTTTTCGACTTGAATTATGATTCGAGCTACGATTTTTTGCTTTTGCTTGTGCATTATTATACTTGCGCTGATGCGTGTATATTTTTATGTACATGCTTATTCGTTAAGGACGCGTTTTCAGCAAGACAATATTTTGAATACGTAATAAGTCGAAATGCATAATCAAATAAAATACCGCGCTTAAAATAATTAAAATTTAGTTTTATTATGTGCATGTACTAGGGGCGAAAAAAATACTATGTAATAAGTGTTATTTCAAAGTAAAAGGTTTTAATATTAATAACGATTAATACTTTTAGGTACCTATGTTATTTATGTAATATCTTCTTATGTAGTTACTTATATTCTCGTCTACTGTTTTGTCCGTTTGGGCTCGAAAGAAATTTATAAGTTATTTAGCAACAAAAAGTTTAGATACAATTGTTGATGATATTGATGGTCCAATTAATTAATTATATTAAGGACTTACCCTTCAACTTTCCTTTTTAATTAAAGTGTTTTACTTAAAATTACTTATTATATCTGTATCTAAGCATATGTTTTTAACTATTTTTTTTATAGCTGAACACACTAACATTTTACAATCTTTACCAATATCGTAATTGCATGACAACCTTAAATAGAATCTCCTTGAAATCCTAGAACAAATTTCTCGATCATTTTCACCATAAGCTATTCTTATGTTTTCGGTAATACTTGACGGATAAAATTCTTAGCGTTATATTGAAACCATTCTACCTATCCTATATTTTTTATAGTAAAAACAAGAACATAATTATTTTGCTGATCCAAAATAGAACAATAAATAAGAAAGGAATTAAGTTATCTTCACAGGTTCTAGAATATAAGTCTTAATAACTTCACCGCAAACTCCTTATGAATTCTAAACGCGAATAAAATAAGTTACTGTAAATGAAATTCAGACCGCATCCCGCTTGCAGGTGCTCATTACTAATAGCATATAACATATTATAGAACACTCACACTATCCAGTCGTGGAACTGAGCCAAAATTTAACTACTCTCTGGCATATACGTCACGATTATTTGTTGAAAATAGCAGTTATGATTTTCTTTGAAATATTTTATTGCAATTCCTTTATTCAAATTTAACAATTTAACTGGTTTAAATAAATACATAGTTCCTTATTTGACAAGAGATTGTAATTTAACTTATAAATAAAGTGACTAAAATAATGTACATCTTATTGTTTAAAGTAAACTTTATATCTATTCTATAGTAGATGGTCGTTAAATAATCTTTGATGAGTATCTCTTATGTATTGAAACGGAAAGATGCTTTAAAAGCTATATTATTTTTAAAGAAAACCTAGTTGCGGCCAATGATTCGCGCGGTGGTACGCGGCAGAATCACCCAGGGTAATCATTTTCGATTAAGCTGCTATAGAGTAAATGGTAAACGTAATCAAATTAAATTATCAAAACAAAACAAATAAGTTTGAGGCTATTTAAGTTTTAAGCTATATATAGGATGGACAATCTTGAACAAAATCCTTTCGGAACAATGCTTTTTTCTCGATTTATGTAGCCGAATAAAAATAGTGAACATTGCTCAAGCCTATGAAATAATTCACTGGCACACTATCGATTCTATTATTTAATTTGGAAATTAATATATGCTACGATAGGTACTGCTTTGCTTCATACTACAAATAGTGCAATTTCTTAGATTAAGTCAAAAGAAAATTTAGCTTAATTAAAATTTGCCTTAATTACCTACCAGTATTCAGGACTTCCTAATGAAAGCATTCAAAACCCCGTATCTACTACATCTCTACGAAATATGCAATTAACACGGAACTGCTTTTAAGCTCATACCTAATTCATTTCAACGACCTTGCAAGGATGAAGTGTGGTGGACGCGATTTATACGCAATTAGCGAATTAGGTCGTTCCGTTGTGAATTTTAAAGCATCTATAATGCTGTGTTCTTGCATGGATTAGAACTAATCAACAAATTTATTTGTTTGTTCAAGAATAATAGTAATTACATCAGTTTTGAATTGGTGACGAAATGCATAGAATACTGCTATAAAAGGGGAGCAATGAAAATAATCTGGTGGGACCATGTCGCTTCTGCTTGGCCCCTTTTTATATGCCGAAATGAGGGATGAAGTACCAACGATCCCAGGCCCGGTTTTCAATAAAGCAGAGAGAACAAAAAATGTGCGGAGATAAGCAACGTGCAGGGAAAGATATTTGCACTAATTGGGATAGTCCTTTCATAAATTTAATATTTGGAAGAGATATGGTTGACAGTTAAAACTGGGGTGAGTGGTTGCTATTTTGGACAATTGGCTTACTATTGAGCGCGGCAGATAGGTAGTGGGTAGGAAAGCTTAGGTACCGCTCACACCTCTGCTGGACAGACTTATAGAAAAATAAGATCTCCCCAATTGAATGTAACGGTGTTCAGTGAAGGTACATGGAATGGACTTGTGAAATAAAGTATAGAATAGATTTTTTTAATGCTGGAGTACAGTAGACAGGCTGACGGTTCAACGGTGATGAAAAGTGGTTACCTAAAAACATTTGCAACAGTAAACGTGCTATCAATGTGTTGCCGGACTCGTAGATGGGGCCGGTACCTTGCCACTAATGTCGGAACACAACTCAAGGTTGTTATGGCGGCATGCTGCCGCCAGCAGTATGGCGGCTGCATACCCATCCAGACGGGCAAATACTTTACTACTTGGCTATGGATTGTTTTGTCCCCTCTTACGACAGGCCGCCTGGCCCCAGGAATTATTAAAGGTATTCTTTCTCTGATCCTGCATGGATAGAATAGATAACACTTTACTGCTTACCGAATATACAATTACAAAAACCCACCATTACAATATTATCATAGTAGAAACAATAGGCGGCCTTATCGCTCAAAGCAATTTCTTCCAGAACCTAACTTAAGGAATAATTTAACCTAATCTGGCGATGTAGGTGGTGGAGATTATTAGGTAGAACTTAAACAGACATACTTAACCACGTATTTTATGAATTAAATACACATACTTAATTTACTACATAAATTAAATTACATTACAAGAATTAGGCATAATTATTTAAGAAAATAGTGTTTTCTGAATCCGTTCTTAAATGTAGGCAATGTTTTGGCCTCTCTGACAGTAAGAGGCAGCGCATTTCAAAGTTTGACGGCCTGTACTATAAAAGAGTTAAGTGTGTGCAGGTGTGTGAGGTTACGTATGAGTGCGTAAATTGTGGGAAGTAGAAAGGCGACGGAACTCAAACGTTCCTTAAGGTAAAGACGACTACTAGGAATAAATAATATGTTATAAAATAATGTAAGCAAATGAGTGTTCCGTCGAAAGCGAATGGGGAGCCACTTGAATTTTTCACGAAAGTCAGAGACATGGTAATATTATCGCAAGCCAAATATGAACCTAATACATTACAAAATTCTGAAGTCGCTCAAGTTCATGTAGCTGCTCTACGGTTAAGTTAATATAGCTGGCATCAGCGTAATCTAAAATGGGTAGTAAAAGGAACTATGCAAGCATAATTTCTTAATAATAGAATAAAGTATTGGTCACTTACAAATTTGTATAATATGGGTCTAACAATTAGATATAAGAAAGCGGATTCCGCCCTCAGAGATTAATGCTTCGGACGCAAGCTAGACTTAAAGCTCAATTTATCAACATGTACGTCACACAAAAACAGACATACCCTCGTCTAATAGCTATCAATATTTGACCTTTGGCCCCATTACTTACACTAATAATCTCGAACAAACTTAATATCAGACCGTAAACTTTACTCATAATGTACGATTAGAGCGACGTTATACGTATTTCTTGGCCATATCTCTATTTCTCGGCTCGTTACCGAACTTAGTTCAATTAAACACGGGTGTTATCGGAAACAGTAAAGCAAACACTGCCATTAAATTAACGAACAGACAGACTGGCACGTATGTTCTCGAATCAGTTGTCAACCGCAACAAACTTACGGATATAGCTTCTGTCTCTGTTTACAATCGTTGTACAACCTTGATTTCGGGAATAATGGGTATTATAGTCATTTTTCTACAGGACTCAAAATTCCTATATGGTAGAGTTATGCTGGAATCGCAATCTTGATTACGGCTATTAGGGTACTCGGACGCTGTGATAGACACCACGCTCTCACAAACGTAAAGTAGGGAAGATATGGTTGGGGGGGACCGCTTCCGCAACAGCCTTCATGTCGGTGACATATCAGACAGACTCCAACAAAAATTCCTACAACTGTTACGGCCACGTTTTTCAGAAATTGGCTAATTATAGGGTGGCAGTGGTATAGCTAGTATTGAAACTGTCATCTATAACTGTTAACCTGTAATTACATAACATTTCAATTGCCAAAGTTAATGAAAACGTGAAGTCTAACATTCAGTTGCCATTCGAATAAATCATTCCTGTGGAAATTATAGATTTGCACTGAGGATGTTTCGGAAAACAAAATATTGCTACTACTATTTTAAATGTTTTACATATATTTTTGCAGTCATTTTCAAAACGATTTCTCTTTTGATATTCTAATTACAAAACAAAAATATATTTATATTGAATCCATTTAAATGTCATTGTTCAGTTAAGCAATTTTAATACATACTTTATGGTAATTTTATTTAGAATGTAACTATTGTAATACTTGAAACAACTCAGAAGGGTTTATGGTAGTAAAAGAACAGCAGCTGGTCACAATACTTTAATCAGAGAACCTTACGGTTTTAACATATTACATACACTCACTATTTGAACAATCGACAAGCATTTTTAGAACACCTCGACATCCCTCCAATTTTACAGTATATGAAACTTAGCATATTGGCACAAACGATAGCGGATTTAAGTCATTCATAAACTATTTCAATGAAAAGGTTATGGATGACAAGAATTTAATACATTATTGTTTGGATATTTCAGACAACATTTTATATAAGATATTGTATAAAATATTATACTTAAAGTTTTATATGCAATACAATAAGTCGAACACGGTATAAATCTATTGCGTCTGCCTACATGAAAATAGAATGTAGTGAATACCGTCTATATACAATTGAGAGGTTTGAATTATAATCTGTACACAATTATCACATTATAAAAAGGATAAATATTGTAACAAAATTATTGTAAATTATAGACAACCACTCTATACAAAACAGGCGCTAATTACCGAATAAATAAAAATATAACATTATGATTCAATTAAGAAAATGGCCGATTGTATCGTTTTGAAATAAGAGGGTACATAACAAAATCAATTATTACCTTTAAAAAGAAACACGACAAGAACAACTATGCTACTCAATAACTGTAACACTATAGTTTTATTATTTATCATTAAAGATAGTAACTTTGACGCAAAATATACACGTACAAAGGTTCAATAGGTATTACTTGTGTAATATGTAATCTAGGAGTCGTTATTGACAGAGAACTGTCTTGGCGACCTCATTTAACTGAAATTAGTAGGAAACTTTTCGCGTCATCCGCTTCGCTCAGCAGGTTGAAGAATTTCCTACCTACTGCTACTAAGGTTATGCTTGCACAATCCTTGCTTCTCCCCCTACTTGATTATGCAGATGCCTGCTATGTAAACATAACCCAGAAACAACTAGATAAGCTAGAACGCCTTCAAAATGTTTGTATCCGGTTCATATTTGGTTTGCGTAAATATGACCATGTCTCCGAATTTCGTGATAAGCTTAAATGGTTACCTATTCGCTTTCGCCGGAATGTTCGCTTACTCTCACTTTTGCACAATATCCTTTACAATCCCTGTACTCCCCCATATTTAAAAGAACTTTTTAGTTTTCTCTATCAATCTCATTCCTGTAATTTGCGCTCAAATGAAAATCTTTTGTTAACAATACCTGCACACACTTCTTCCTTCGTAGGAAAATCTTTTGCCGCACAGGCTGTTCGACTGTGGAATTCCCTCCCCTTACCAATCAGACAAGCTAAATCAATGATTACATTTAAACGTATGGTCACTGACCATTATTGGTCTATTAAATAAAATTGTTGCATTACATGAATGTATCTATTGTTCGAATGTATATATATCTAATTTATAATATTATCGTTATCTAATTATATATGTATATATAGTAGTATATTTATATTGTATTTTATTTTTAATAATATTTAATTGTAATTTTATTACTTTTATTTTAGTTTAGTACACCACCAAAAATGTTTTGAAATTTCGTTTAAAATCTCCTTAGACACCGGGTTGCCTGGAAGAGATCGCTATAAGCGATAAGGCCGCCCATTGTTCTAATGCAAATGTATCCATATCAATTGTCTAGAATTAAGTTTATGGTGAACAATAAAGAGTTTTCATTCATTCATTCAATATGTATATTATTACCTAGTAAGGATTAGTTAGTACCTATAAATAAATTATTATCACTTACTCTAATGATTTATCGATATTAATTAATTAATTTAGTGATCTATTTATGGATTTAATCAGTTCTAGTTTAAGATGATATTAATATAACGCACAAATCATTCGGATGAATAGAACTGAATGTACCTATTTAGAGTGGGGGTGTCTTCTTCATCTATGGCAATTGAGAGCGATGAAGTGATTTGAATCTCAAGTTTTTAACCTCTTTGCCCTGTGTTTTATTAACAACTACCCAGCGATGACAGAATTTCCTATTAGAGAGCCATTCTCCCATAAAAATGACTTTTCAACATCTCTCGTTGGCCAATCTGCAGAGTCCAATGGTTCATGTGTTTTACGTTGGCTTTATTTATGACTTACTTGGCCAATCATTGGGGTTTGTTGGTCTTACGGAAAATACAGGTGGCCATTCATGGATTCTGTGACTTGTAAGCAGCTTTCTTGCCTTATGACATGCTGAGGAGATCTCAGAGGGTCCTGGCGGTGAGATCCATCCGGGGGTACCGTACGGTATTGTCGACGGCGGCGACAATTCTCGCGGGTAATCCGCCGTAGGAGCTCCAGGCGGAGCTGCTCGCGCAAGTGCACCGTTTCCGGCAGGATACCAGACAGAGAGGAAACCGGTTGTGCCCGGCAGAAGTAAAGCAGGTCAGGGCTTTGGCGACCAATGCCCGCATCAACAGGCGGCAACGGGACCTCGAGTCCCCAGTGGCTGGCACGGAGACAGTGGAGGCTGTCCACCCCCACCTGTATCGTTGGGTCTCACGGAAAAGTGGGACCCTGGCGTACAGGATGGTACAGACACTTTTTGGTCCCGCGGACTCCATGTTGGTGAAGAGGGTACCCTCCCCCGGAGGTACCCTAAGTGAGATAGCCATGCGTCGGGGTGTCACAGATGTAGTACCTATGGTCTAGTTCCTGTGGCACCCCATAAAAGCGCATAGGAGAGGGGCGCAGGTTAGGTTTAGTGGGTAGTTTCATGACCGACCATCCCCTTTCCCTGCGCTCGGAGGCCACGGTGGGCATACGGCCGACCAAGAGTCTCACACATCCCTCGGTGTAAAGCCTTCCCTTAGATGGTGTCCCAAGAAAAGACATTACCTCTGCGTCATCAAAAAAAGCTAGTTAGTCTTTAATTTTTAAAATAATGTATCGAGCATACTTACAAAAAGTTTCTGTTAAAAAACGTCTCACAAATACAGTACTTATTAATGCGTTATAAAATTGGACTTTACCGGTAAAAGCAATAATTTTAACAAAGTTTAGTCAACACACGGTGGATATCGCACGCTCGCGGGATGTATACGAACCAACTTTGACAATTAATGGCTTGAACATACGCGAGTTTTGAATCAGAATAACTAGTTCCAGAAGTTGCTGGACGAAAGTAATTAATCCATTGAATAATTTGCCTCAAGTTTATTTAAGTCAAAAAATTGTACAAGTGCGTGTCATATTACCCGCGATTGAGAGTACCGTAGATGTAAATGATGCCCACTGTTTTCCTTACCTACCAATACATCCCCAATATTTTTTTTATCATGATATAACTCGACTACAGATCCTTTTTTATCCAGGGCAAATCTATCTGCTTAAACACAAACTGCCACTTAGGGAGCATTGTGGGATGTGTGGGGTTCTCCTCGTCGAGACGGTACTAGCACCCCCCCCCAGGAATGCTATTGCCACGCCACAATTGGCGTGTGGTAATCGGATACCACTAAGATCCCGGCCCGATCCCCAATGCATCCCATGTCCGGACTGTGGGCTTGCCTGCGCATTCACCTCTAGCCCAGACGGACGATTGTCTGCCCATTCACAAGCTGGTCTTTCCATTGTAAGCCGGAGAGCTAGGCCTCTCCGGCCACACACAATCTCTCGAACTATTGATTTTGTAAACTAATACAATAAAGAAAAACTTAACTTATTTATATTATATTCTACCCATAGTCTCTCAAGACTATAGAGTAGAATACTGCCTAAGTCACCGTCTCTATGGGTAAGGTGCCCAGAAGGCTGGCTACGTTTCCTCGCTGGATCGCCATACTGATTCATTGTCCCAAGTAGGCACCAGCCCTCTGATCACGTTTGACTTAAATAAAAAAGTTATGTGGAACATCGCTATGATTTTTTAAAATCTGACTAACGAAACGAAGCATACCTATGTACACTGAAAAAAATAATCCTCAGTTACATGGGCCAGCCCTAAATTTTCATTTTCGCTCTAAATTTGCGGTTTCTCTACACCATTGTATAGTTGAATATAGAATACAACCCCCTGTTAAACATCCATATATAGACAGACCATCCGTATAGTTTCTGAGAAAACTGTCTGTGTCATACAATGACAGACAGACACCACAATTGTCCTCGTATAAGGGTTCCATTTTTGCGACAATGGTTACGGAACCTCCCTGACCTTACATCAAGTCAACCTTTTGTTTTTAGAAATGCGTCGAGTTTAAATGGTAGACCTTTATCTGTTATAACAACAATTGCAACACAGCTCACGGGCACAGTTATTCTACGGAAGTGCCCCAGAAACGACACAATTGTATTGTAAATTGTTCACTATTCTGACCCAAATACTAACACGAAAGCAAAATCAAGTTTGTAACTTAGTTAAATAACTGGTGATTTTTGTTTATGATGCAGCACGCAATATTTGCGAAATTGTTTAAACGTTTGTATTTTCAAATTGTTGAAACAATCTTTTGTGCACGTAAGAGGCATATCATTTATTAAAAACCGGGACTCTGAAAGGTTCTCACTCCCATACCTCACTACTGTTAACAATTAAGACAGAAGACGTATTGGTTTGTATTTTTAATTCATCATCTAATAATGTTTATGAATTTAGTGTGTCATCGTCCTAGCCTTAAATCACGGTTGCGTTCGAACCATCCACTTTGGAGTATAGAGTTCGCTTACATACTTCCTGCGGTCTTCAAAACCTCCTATTGTAAGATCATTGGTGGACATGTCATTCTTTATGACATGCCATTTTTCATGAAAAACCTGTATTTCTTACGTCTTAAGGTGGCCACGTCTAGAATTTTGTTTACCACATAATTAATTATACGTTTATCCAAAAATGACTCTTCGGAAATTCATGGACTATAGATATTTTTGTAATACGATGTATTACTCCCAATAATTTTCAAGAGAAAGCCAATCTATACCAATTTATTAAAGCTTTCTAACTTGTTCACAATAAATGTGCTGTCATAATTTATCAAGATATATACATCTAGGGCGTCTCGAATTTTGGTAAGTTTTTAGTCAACGTCTTCCATGTTGACGCGGCTTTTAATTTGAGGATAATAAATACCACATCGCCTTGAAGCGTTGATGGTGTTGTTATTTGAAAACTGATTTTGAATAGATTTGTTTTCTTAAGCAAGAATCAAATTACTAGATTTATATATCCAACTAATCGGGTTTTATTCAAATATTCAAAGATTATATAAAATATAGTTTCTTCCAGTCAGCTTTGCTTAGTTACAATTATTTGCACTTTTAAATTAAAGACTGAAACAACACAAAAACACACAACAGAAACACCTCGACGCGCATTTACAAATTTACACCTTACATGCACACCTAACAACAGAACATAATAAACAAAACCAATTACTATATAAACCACCCAGACTCAAAAAAACATCAACACACTAGGCACTAGGATTAACATTAGCATTATATGAGTCATATTAGGTATATGTTATAATAGAAAAAGAAACCCAAGAACATATACCATAGTAATAAATATAAAAATCGTAAGCATCACATTGCACAAGTACTCTACACCACGTCATTGTAACAGAAACACCACATTAGAATATGTTATTATAAGATAGATTTAATACTAACATATTATAAATAAATTAAGGTACACCTCAACACAATATGAAATCAATAAAATGTCATACACACCAAACAAAATATAAAAATAAGCGTTTCAAAATCAAACTCTTTCTAAATTAAATTCGTGTAAAAAAAAGGTACGGAACTAGAGTCCGTAGAGTAAAAAAAAAAACTTAAAGACTGAATCCTTGATATTATTTGTGAAATCCGTTGAGTCGTTTTGGAGTTTATTCGACATAAATTTTCACACAGATTCTTCTTACTAAGTCGTTCCCTCAATGCTGAGGATCGTGATTTTGATGACAGTGAATTATGCACTCCTCCAACGAGATTGGTTTTGAGCACGGTAAATGGCCGAATTTTAACATGTCCAGCTCGTCAACAACATAGTCAGTTCAACTTTTTGGAAATCTGCCGCAAGGTCTCTTGCCATCATCTTCACCAAAATTCTCTCCGCACTGTCTGGGTTCTTTCGGGCTGTGGCTTTGGCGTTGTGGGCATACGTTTACACATATTAACCAAGGCAAGAATTCTTAAAACGATAATTTATGACTAGGAATCCTATATACAACAGTTTTCACTTAAATGTTGACTTTTATTATTTTGAAATCACAAAGAGACACTTCAATTCGTTATTTGTAAATATTCACGACCACAAACTAAAACTATTTGGTATAATAAATTTCTTGTCTACGCGTATTTGCATAACGTCCTTGTCTGTTGTCTCCTTCAACTCTCCAGAAGAGTCTATCACCAAACGTCTTCCAGCATAATTTAGCTATCCCATCTGAATGTAAATTCCTTAAGTTACTTGAATGGTGAATGTTAATCAGTAAACACAATGATTAATTAAGTCTGTCGTAGACAACATCTTTGTCATTAAAATTAAACCAGACTCATTCATACGAGAACGCCTTGTGGTAAATGAGTGCGTTCTTCTAAGAGCTGTAATATGTTGTCGTGTAAAATATAAAGCGTTTTGTTGCTTGAAATAAGATGATGTGTAATGTTCCCGTGTAATATGTGTTTGTAATTAATTGTATGGAATTATTTTCGATGATACATACATATATGTTACAGCGTCTGGTTCATATAGGGATACACAGAGGCAATGAATTAGTCACCTTTCGTTTCTTCTACTTTGATAAGTCTATTTATTCTTAGGCAGCGCACCCATACTACGTGATACGTTAAAGGGGAGAGGTCTTAAGAATACCACGCTATGTCAAAAGAGGTGGGATGGGGTGATACTCTCTAAGGAAATCTTGCGCTTTTTCGAGCTATATTCAAATATGGCGCGCAGTGTTTAATGCTTTTTAAACGGCTTATATTTAACTGACCGACTTTATTTTTTATTACGGGTGGTTACAGCGGGGGCTGTTTGAAGTGCTTACATTTTAGATATTTAATTGAATGTCATGGTATCTTTTTTGTTATATTATGACCTGCATGCTCTTCTATATTTGATTTTAACCCCTTTGTTACAGGTTATTAGTGTGTAAAACTTTTTACCTACATGCTAATAAGACTATTATTTATGTTTTTTTAAATATAAGGGCCCATCAGACCCCTTTTCATCCCTACCATAGTCAGGGCCTTTATACAGCTATTTAAATATTAGGTGTTATTTTCCAAGTCAGACCTTTCTATAATACATAATATATTACACACATACACACACACACATACATTATTATATATATTTTCTATTACCTACATATATGACGTCAGAGGTGACGGAACCTTCCATCACCTCGTGCTGTTGCGTTTCACAGCCTTTTTACCAGCCGCAAGCAAAACCGCTCCAGGTGCGGCCTGGAGTCCTTATTTGACATCAAATCAGAAATAGTAACCTCTGTGATCCTGGTTTTTGTAACGGTCTCGAGGTCGCACCTGGGCCGGTCGTCTTATTAATGATAAAATACTCTTAATAATGTCATGTATTTTTTTTTGGTAATAAATTGAATTTGTATTGAACAGGATCACGAGGATCTGGCTTTTGCCTTATATCTATTTACATTGACTAAGGATTCTAAAACTTAAATATTCATGAATACATGACACAAAATAGATTAACAAACCGTGTGAAGCAATATTGAAATGAGGCGAACGATAAGAGTTAATTTTAATAATTGGATATCAGTAGAACACTATATACAACAGTATTTATGTACAATTAACAAATAAATTGGTTTCATTTGTAAATACGCGTCTAAAGCAACATTTGTAACGTGTAAACACATTCACAACACTGTCAGAACATTTGTATTTATATATTTACAAGGGCTCACATGTTACGATTGTACAGGATAGAAACATTTGCGAACGCAAGCTGTTGACACAACTCCCGGTTCTGTTTGCAGAACAGAAACGTGGATTCGCCGTTGAGTATGCATAGCAGCCTTAAAACCCTTGACTTATTAAAATTAATGAGCTTTTCACTTTTGCAAATTGAGCCTGTTTTGCACAGTTTTTTGGGTATGTCTTACGGATCCACTATTGAGTGTACGTACCAGCCTTAAACCTCAACTTTACAATTGCATAGCGCCACATAGACGCGGTCCGCGACCGTGGACGCGCGGCTGTCAGCGGTTTCCTCTAGAAATGATTTTCACATAGAAAGACAAATGGACAAAAATTTTATCCGAGCAGTCATAAGCGAAGACAAAACAACCCACAGCCAGGTGGTAGGGTATTTGCCCGCCTGGATGGCTACCAGCCCTGGTCTAGAGTATGCCGTCATAACAACCTTGAGGTGTGTACCGGCATTAGTGGCCAGGTTCCAGTTTCCCTTTAGAAAGCGGCAGCATATTGAACCTATGGTGTTACAAATGTTTATAGGCGATGGTTACCGCTCTCCATCAGGTGGGCCTTCTACCTATCTGCTGAACTCAAGCAATAAAAAAATTGTCGAAAAAACAACAGCTCCGTTTTTCCACAATGGTAATTGACTTTACAAATTCAGACGTGTATTTGCATTGCAGCAATTTTTTTGTATATTTATTTATCCCCAGAAGAATATAAGTAAAACACACACACGATGTTTTAAATAAATTACACCATTAAATGAGATTTAAATATCTTAGTCAACTCAAGGACCATCTACAGTTAGACATTAAAATCGAAATATTTTAAATTAACCTTCTAAACATACAATTTAACTAAATTTGTATTCAAAAATTTATCTCGTAAGAAAAAAGTGTACGCACGCCGTAGATAAGGCAACCTGATTGTGATTACCAAAATGTTGAGCAGCCAGTCTATTTTAGCGTTCTCGTGGTTACCGCAGCCAGAGAAATCCTCGTTCACCTAGTACGTGAGCTCCAATGAACCATCGTACCTACATCAAAGTGGTTGCTATAACCAGGCTGCCTACGTAGTCCGCGGTCTGTGTAACTTTCATACAACTGTTGAAAAGGGAATAAGACTATTCAACGTCGCCATTTCAGCACCGTCGTTTCAGCGCCGGTCCATCTCAGCGCCAAGAAGTTAATATTTAAAAGATCTTGGCTGCGCTAGATATGAGTTGTATGAATTATTTATGGCCATGTTAACTTCTTGGCGCTAAAATGGATTGGCGCTGAAACGGCGGTGCTGAAATGGCGGAGCTGTATAATACTAGACCCTGTTGAAAACGCTTACAATACTGAAGTTTGATTTAGATTTTCTATTATAGCTTTATCGCGTTTTTAAACTTACTTAGAATACAACTATCCCTAAGCTAACACAAATAATTATGGTTTTAAAATTGTACGATATTTTTCCGATGACCTAGATCAAAAAATTGTGACGTGTAAAAATGGCCTCATTCCAGGGGTTAAAGGTGAATTCTTTGATAACGATCGAAGCTCTTGTTCTATACTTAGAAAGAAACTAAAGGACTTTTATCAAAAAATGAAACTTCGATAACAATATGAAGATGACATTAGGATAACAGCTGGTCGTCAATGACACTTCTATCAGAAAGTTTCAAGATAAAAGGACAAGTGTTGGTAGAAAAGTATAAGTTTTAGATTTTCTAAGTTATGCTGATATATTTTTGCTGCTTTTATTTAGGTTTCGATATTGAATTTATGAATGATAATGTGACTTACATTTTATATATCAATGTGATTTATATACACAAGTATATGTTTTGTTTTGAACAATATCCGTTGAGTAGGTAGTTTTCGAGATATGGGAATACCTCTCGAATAAATGATTTTTATGGTACAGTAGCCAAATGACGAACAAAGTGCGCATTTATCATCTCGACGGAATCCTTCATTGTTCCTAAACTGCCATTTCTGTGCCCGACTTTTGGAAAATATAATTGCACAACAAAACAAATAAAATTCCTAGCCAAAAACTTATAATAACTAGCAAAAATGGCGTTAGTAGTAACATTCCAGTTGATATTACACATTAAAATTCTGCTTAATAAAAATTGTTATGTTTTCTAGTTTTTTTCATATATAAAACAACATTTTTATGATAGTTAACATATCTAAAAATAAATTGAAATTACTATTTCAAAGCCCAAATCTGAAAGTGTGATAAAAAGTAAAGTACACGACAAAAATGCATAGATTGTGGGATAGTGTTTGGGCTCGCTTCATTCACCCTGATAATAGATAACAGCCCATAAACATCTAGTAGTGGTCTACTAGACTCGTGCCTTCCATTTTTATCCACGCTTGTCTAAGGCGGATTGCCAGATTTGACACATCCGTTATCTCGATTTGCAGGTCTCATTACGATATTACTCTTCGCCCTTTAGCACGTTGTAATTATAACAATATAAAATCTTACCCGGACGTTTTTATCATGCGTTCAACTTTTAAACAATATAGAAAACCGATCTCAACGCCTTCTGGTTAAACATGTCCTTCAAATCACCTTAATTGATTTTCCAATTAATTTCTTTTCCATGATATTAAATATTCTTGTATTCTCAATAATATTGAAATCAAACGCTGCATTAATTTCCTGGAACGTTCTATAAATAAATAGTCATAATACCATACTTACAGCGAATAACGAAGTGTATGAAAATTCAATATCCGTTACCCCTTCTCTTTGTAAAAGCGAAATGTGTTTTCAATGAATGTAATAATAGCAACTCACTAACATTATTTTATTCGATATTTATTATAATACAATGATTTATAAATGGATATATTTATTTATAGGTATAATTGTATAGTGTGTATAATTTAGTGGAGTAGGTCTATTCACTACAAGTATAATTGTACTGGATCCTCTAATCCTTTGTATTCTCGACTAGCTGTTCCACTTCTTTGATGACACGACATCATATTCTTGAATCTTCCTTTCCCTCTTTTACCACCAACTTTGCCTTCGATTATCATATAGAAAAGGGTGTTGTGTCGTAGTAAATACCCAAACATTTTTCCTCTCCTTTTCTCTGTGGTTTTTATAGCTGTTCACTTTCCTTTACTTATGGTTTTTGTTGTTTGCAATGTTATAGAATATTTTTGGAGAGTGTAATCGTGTTAAAGTAGAACAGACCCATGTGCATTCAGATTAAAATTGGATAGTGGAGAATAATAAAATTTTACAACAACGTATAAAACCAAAGCGTTTCCCGATAAACAGTGGTATTCGATTTCAAAAATTACTTTTCATTCAATCCTTGCTATTATAAAATGTGTGTTTGATTGTTTATTATGTTTTGTTCCTTCTTCAAAGCCTTGAAACTCAAACAACTTTTATTTAAAAAATTGTGTGTGTGTGTGTGTGTGCAGTTCACACGCAGTAGAAATGAAACAAAGCGTGTCAAGGGGTGGGAGAGATTCTAAATTTCGTGACGTCACATTTAATATATTATAATCGTAATCGTTATAATATATTTAATCTTTAAAACACGAAATTTGCTGTATTAAAGAAAAACTTCAAAACATTTCAACATTATATGTATGAGCAGTGTTTAAATTATTAAATATGATTTATCTATCTCATTCTCTCGCAGGCTTGGTCCTTTACATTTACGTGTTTATCTCTTTTTAGTGTCGCTTTTTCATTTCATGGAGTTTCAAATCACATTGATTCTAAAGAAGTTTCACTTCAAAAACAACGTATATTTATTTATTGTATACTTTGAATTCAATAAAACTCTTTAAAATTGTCAATTTCTACGAAAATCGCATATTTTACGTTTCTTAAGTCTAAGAGCAGCCTGGAAGATATCAGTTTACTTTAAGCAGTATGGCCGCTGTTTGTTCTACTTTTACCTATATTATAGCTTTTTAGAACCTAATAATTTTATCGTGAAATATAAATAGGCGGTTCCTATATTTCATTATCCTTTCATTTTTCTCTTACTATTGTTAGTAAATTGTTGTTGCCGCATAGAGTTTATGTCAAATTTTAATTATTACTAAGACGAATTAATGAATACTAAGAATTTATAGGAGCGAGCCAAAAGTGTTTTCATTCATTTTCGCTATACAATACTCTCTCTGTTTCTACGCATCACAGATCTACAGATTCCGACTGTTTTGCAAATATTATTAGTGTACATTTGCTAACAGTTTTATCCAAGTTTCCCTACTCGCATCGATGACTGCACGTGTGTACACTTGTACCTTTGTGTAAACACAGTTGACGTCGGCTAAAGTTCTCGAAACAAAAAAGAGGGTATTCGAAAAAGTTTCAGCGTTCGCGACGGCTCTGGAATTCATTCCTATTTTAATTTGTCTTGTAATTATTTTCGTAGTGACTTCCTTTGTTCAGTTCTTTTTACTTTCCAGATTTAAATAAACGAAACTCTGATATAGTTCATTTATTCTGTTCTCCAGAGCTACGCTCAAGTTTTTCCATTATTACGACAATTTGTTTGCTCCTAACGCTTGCGTCGATATACTAGTATTTCGCGCTTCGGATATATATCAATATGGCGGTGTTACGTCTGTTTTCAAATAACGAAAAGTTTTGAATTCTTTTGAAGTTTACTCCTTAAGAATCAACTATCATATAAGGCGTCTGGTATGGACGTTTTATGTGGAGTAAAATTAATACAAGCGTTACGTTTTTCTGTGCAACGTATACCTTGCGCACCTTTCACTTCGTACATAACGAGTAGACACACTCCCGTCGTGCGTCGGACACGTTGTGCTAACACACACTTTATTTTATTGGATTAGAATTTAGCTTTCAGCTTGGCTACGTTATTTTTTGTACTGTATGCTGTTCTATCCGTAAGACGTCAGCAGTATAATATCCGCTGTGCCCATACGACGTTGCGTCAGAGTACTATTATTAACTACTGCCTTGGCGGTCGCGTGTTAACTGATGTTTTCCCAACTTTGAAGTGTACCTTATATAGGAAATAGATTCACTTCTACCCGCGCATATATAATATAATAATAATAATAATAATAATCTTTATTGTGAGAAAGTCTAATTTACATTATTTATGTTACCTACTGGTCCCAAACTAGGCGAAGCCTGTATTTTGAAAATCAAAGCCGATGTTTATAGCCACAGCGGACAGACGTGTGTGTTTGTGTATGTATGTGTGTGCGTGAGTGCGCGCGCGCGCGCGCCCGCTCGCTTGTGTGTGTGTGTGAATGTGAGTGCGTGTGTGTTTACGCATTTTCGTATCACACTATTCCGACGGTGATTTTTAGCACATTTTCAGTATCGTCGTAAATTAGACTGCTAAGCCATACCTGAATCAGTATTTTAGCCTCCTTAACTACAGACTCACCTCACAGACTTTTTTGATATCACAGAATTTAACCACCACGTTATAGACGTGTGTGCTAACGAAGAGCCAAGTGTGGTGGGCAAATGAACTTTTTACCAAGATACTCGGCAGTCGGTAAACTCTTCGTGTTGTCAACTTGATGTAGTTGTCTGATGTTAGTACTAACTTATGTGTTGCCAATGACGTGTTCAAAATGAAAAGCTGCCGCACGCTGAGCACTTTGCTGTCCTTACACAGCAATGTGGTTGAGTAGCGGTAAGGCTTATTCATCATAACTTTAAGTACTGACCTTTGAGCTCATTCTACCCGAATTGAACAAGTATTAGCGGCACTACCCCAGCATGTGGTACAATATGTGATAAGTGATTGGCATAATGCGAAATATACTGTCTTAAGCGTATTTATGCGTACTAGAGTACATACTTTATTTTGTAGTTAAATATGTGTCATATATTCATCATGGTACCTGTTCCGTGAAGAAGGAACATGTACATACCTATAAAGAAACCCTCACAATATCTATATATAAATCTTATATATTAACGTAGCTATAAACTCATACCGGCTGTTGAAAGGCTTGATATTTAACATTTTCTTCGTAACATGTTCAGAGTTTAGCATTTTTATTTCTTTCTTATTCTATTGCATATTAAAAGCAAACCATGCGTAGATATTAATTTTTTCTGATATTTATGAAGAACTTTGTTAATTATTATTCTGTGTATACGTAGTATATTATGGTAAACAAATATTCAAAGAAAAAGTGTATCGAGTTCTTCGTTCATATAGTCTATTCCTGATTTTTTTTAAATAACTTCCTTGTACGGACACAGTATTTTTATAATTTACAGAATAAGAATTCACTATTTAAATTGAAAATTAAATTAAATAAGGTGATGAAATAAACGAATCGTTTACTCTAGGATATTTGTTCAAATTTACATGAATATCGCGTCGTGCCACAGCCTAACGACTGTGCTCGTAAATAACCCGCTTATTCAGCAGTGCGATCACGCAGCATCATCAAATCATCGCTACACTGTGTCAGCGTGTGTGTAAAGTAACCCACTGTGTATTTGTGATTGGAGTACGCTCGATAATTTCGAGTTGGAAATTGTTAAAATTAAGACCGATTTTACGATGTACCGAATCTTTGTATGTCTGGCGGTTCCGGCAGACATTCTCCTGCCCTGAAAAATAAAAATGTAGAACCCCATTCCAGCACCACCTAACGGGTCTAATTGTGAATCCAAACTATCCATCCAACAAACCAACCAACCATCGGAAAGCGGGAGTTACGTTGTTACAGGCGTGTAATTCTCGCGGAACCGCCCTTTGGCGGAATTCGAGCTTGCCTTGGATTCCGTTAGCCGGCAGACTAGCGCCGAAGACAATTTTCGTCCTAGGCGACTTCAATGCCAAGCATCGATCCTGGGGGAACGCGTTTACCGATGCTAGGGGACGGGCGGTTGAAGACTGGGCTCTTCAATCCAACCTGTCCATCTTGAACCAGGGATCGGTCCAGACCTGCGTGCGTGCGCGGGATGGAGGGTGCTGGAGGAGGTGGAGACTCTGTCTGATCATTTGTATATCAGATTCGAGCTCTCCCCCTCGCCTAGCACTAACCCTGTTCATGGCCCCACTCGGCTACCGCGCTGGGCTCTTACCAAGCTCGACGCGGATCAAGACGAGGAAAAGGCGTTCATCGAATGCTGGACCTATCCAACCGACCTGGGGAATCTGGAGGCGCAGGCTGAGCACACGCGCAAATTCCTGATAAGGATTCCCGATTGTAGTACAAGCGTCACGCTTCGCTCGTGGTTCTCGCTCGACTGCCTCCCCCTACACCAGATCATCGTTTTATACTGCACAAATGCAATGTCCCCGTATCTAAGTCGGCTTAATCCGCCACACCTGGCTAATGATTCGACCGCAAACTGCCATAAAAGAGTACAATAAAACAATGGGCTGTTTTCTAATCACAAATTTTAAACACAAAGTAAACAAAAGAAGACGATCATAAAAGTGTTACAATTAGTTTAAATGCAAGCGGTAATAAAATGTGTTTTGTTTCAGATATGCAGGTGGGTTTTGTTTTTGTCGCGACCTGAGTTGTAACAATATAGAGCAATTAAAAATATAAAACAACATAATTACATAAAGTTTAATTTTAAATTAATGACTGTTAGATATCTTCCATATCTCTCCTTAACTCTCAATTTGTGTAATATTGACATCGTAATCATTACAGAAACGGCACTTAACAAACTTTACGTCTATTCAAATTGCTATAATACATTTATAGTCTGAGAGATCATAAACTATTAAACGGTGCATAAATCACCATTTAGCGTTGTACCGCCTCTAATACCCTCGTTAAAACATATCAAGTCATTAATGGGTTATGGTTCAGTGTCTAGTTTCAGAGTATTGAGATGTCTGTTATATGAAGATTGTAACGGCTACGGCCCGGCACCCGTACAAATGGTGGTGATGAGAGAATGATGGTGAGAGAGAATGTGGTTAAAAATGATAACCACTCGGGTGGCTACAATGATGTATTAAATGAAATGCTAATGCAATGATAAACTTATGATAATGTCGCACGCACAATAATAGACTGACCCATTAGGGGTTCGGTCCAAAATGAGTTAAGCATAGAAAGGAGTTCATTTTTATTCATCTATCTGCCGATGTCAGGTTTTATTCGATATCTTGTTTTTAAACGAAGTTATAGATATATAGGTCTCTTTCATTCGCATGTGTTCTGGCAAGGAATACTACAAAATAGTGACATAAATCATTATACGTACAAGTGTGTTACAGTGAACTTATTGAGTTTTTTTTTTTCGATTCCTAGTGTAGTAGATTTTGGAAACGTATTTTCTCCGTTATTTACTATGGTCTGGGTGTCTGGGATCGGCCCCAGAATGCTCCATTGTATATTACCCATAACACAAGTTAACCCCAAATTAAGCAAGTAACTTGCTTAATTTGGGGATATACAGTGTGTGTGTTTGTCTGCCGATTTATTTATTTAAATCGTAAAAAGAAATCGAATTCCGATGCAATGTTCTCACTCATCGATAGGAAATTTACGTAATAAAATGTGTGATATCTTTACCTCGGAAATCCGGCGGGAATTTTCCTGGGAGCGGTTTGAAGTAGTTTGCAAAAAATTAGCATATTCCGACACAGTTTTCACTAACACGATAGCTTACTTTTTTTTTAATGCTACTGTACTTTGTGCCCCGAAATCCCGCAGGAATTTCAAGCATGGACGAAGTCGCGAGCATGTCCTAGTGTTAAATAAAATGATAGCATGATTAGTGTGTTGTACGCGACACAGAGCGACCGAGCATGTTCGCTTATTGATGCGGACTCTGTCGGTTTCGATTCACACGAACACTTATAATAAGTATGAGGTTTTTTTAATGTATAATCCATAAATAATCTACGTGGCCCGTACAAAGTTGATTTGTGTGTTAAACATTTTAATGGTTTCATTTCTTTATTTTTTTCATTAACCACCATAAACTCAATATAAAAGGCGTGCTACCTTTGTCTTTTGTGTAATACAGATTTTTCGTAAATAAACTCTGTCAATTTGTGTCTTCAAAATAAGCAAACTCCATTTAGGTAATGCGGTAAAGCACTCGCATCTCATACCATTGACGTGGTTCGGAATCCAGCCCAGGGCCCCTTTCTGCTATTACAGTATCGTTAGAATGGTCAGTCAACCGCTGGCGTTATAACGATTACTTTTCTATGAAAAAACTAATAAAACACAAATCGCAGAAATGGGGGCCCAGGGCCCCAATTCTGTAAGTCAAATTGGCAATCGAATCGGAATCGTAACTTTTGACGGTTTTAGTACTTTTAAGCTATCTCGGCTCAATATTGAATCAATCTTAACTTGATCGAGACTGATTCAATGTAAATTTTAGAGATTACGGATACTTGACCATTTCTCAGTCGGATAGATTCTAACTCTTTTTTGTGAAAGTTACAGACTTGGGGCCAAGTAGGCATGTACCGTAATAGGCAATTATTCTGACCGACAATCATTATAATTATTTATAATCTGACTAACGATACTCCACACTCTAATATGCACTGAAAATAATTCTCATACCTTACTTACATGGAATACGACCAACCCTAATTTTACGTTTTCAACGTTTCACTACATCACTCTCAAGAGACATGAAGTCCACTTTCCTCCTAAATATCCATTTAGACCGTTTATGAGAAAAATAAATGTGACTTTCGTAGACGGACATATTTAACAAACATGACGATTTTGCTTACATATAGCGACGGAAACTTAATAATCAGTGTCTTCACTTTAATCTAAAATTCCTCAATTCCAGACGTATTATTAATAACACTGTTATTAATGCAGTATATCTGGGGTCATGCAAATGTCTTTACTCCGAACATCGCCGGTCACACCTGGCCTTCGCTTATTGAAGATATAAGTTGTGCAAACTGTTACCTCGACATACCTATATCATTTGACGATAGCGTTAGCTGAATTCTAGAATTCATAATTTATTAACTTCAATAGAATATTACAACACGTTTTGATATAAAGCTTAAATTAATTCTTAGGTAATATCTACTGTAATTTTTATTTTAATGATAAATATGAAATCTTAAATGGCATTTAAATATTAAACCTTTATTTTCTGCCCGGAAATACTACTGTGTTTAATGATGCCATGTGGGGGTTAAAATAATTTCAGTGGTGCGTTAATGTTGGTCAAGTTGACACACCACTGGCGAGCGAGCCAATGGCTCAATCGCCATGACCTAACCACAAAATAAGACGGTGTGTTGTATGTATACTCTATATGTAATCGTTTCTTAATTATTCTTAATTGAACTTAAACTGTATTTATACAAAAATCTTATCAGTACGTAATTTGAAAACTCTTCTCTAATAATTACAAGTATTGATGATGAAGGCAGTCTAATTTTATCGACATATCTAATCGCGTTCTTTGTTAAATAAAGTTGAGGTATTTAAGGTTGTTAGACTGTAAGTCATCTATCGGATACACTTCGGGAAGTGCTCCTCAGAACTGCACGAGCTTGTTCCCCCATCCATATTTTACCATCGGACAACCAGACGCACTTGTTTGCACCTCCGTTACGCGGTGGAAACACTACCGGTCAGGACAAAGCGTTTCGAGCGCGCTCTACCGAAAAATATAATAATTTGGCGGAGTTGGTTTTACCTAAAAGACACTGTCCAAGAACATATAAATATCTTCTAGATAAGTGTGCTTCATTCTTCACTTTACAGCAGACAAGGCAATCGTTAAACGCAAATACAAAAAAAAAATCGTTTTGCATTACCTACTTCATTCATGAAAATAACAATCATTACCAAATTCAATAACGAATAGGAACAATATTCGTCGATAATTGTCTATTTCATTTCCAATTTCAGCATACGGTACATCAAAAACGAAAAACCATTTCTCAACAACAGCAAACCCTGAACATTTAACTTTTAAATTTCGTTGAAGGCTTGTATACTTTACCGATGCAGGCCCCACGTGCATTCCTACATCTATCTCTGTCCGTCCAATGTATCCGTGAAAGCGGGTTATTGAAATTCCTAGTCTACTTTTAAGTCCTATTCCAATTTTCTGATTCATATTTGAATAGGAATTTGAGATCTTTATATTTTTCGTATGAGATATTGGTTTAAAGTTGTACGTTATTGACTAGACCAGTGACATGTGGTTTATACCTACATTCAATTTATAGTTTGATTGTTGTTCATGATTAAAGCATCTTGTGCACTAGTGGTCCGAGTCCAAGACTACTGGCTGCATTAGACCAGATGTTCTATGAATCTATTCATCCTATCGCGCACTTTGTCAAGTTTCTATATTTTACTGTTTATCATTAGTAGAAAATTGAGCATACATTAAGTCTGTCAAAATTTCCATATATTACTTGTATGAAATTTATGTAATTTTTTCTAGTAGTAGTGCAATTGAATGGATATTAAGATATAGAAACTGAGCATTACTCGCTTACTTCACTTATTGGCCTAGTCTAATCAAATTCATGTTTGGTTTACTATCTATTACCCCGATTAGTAGGAGCCTCTTTTAGAATACTTCAATATTATTAGGCTTGCTTATACGCCCACAAAGTCCACATTATCTCCACTCATTTCGATACCGGTCGCCTCCAAATCTTTCCTATCCTTCCCCGTACAACCCTAAGCCCCTTTAAATTTAACTATTTGCCACCACAAAATGAAAACATGTACCTACCGATATTTTTGATTTGATATAACTACAACTCTATTGCCATAAACATTAAAAAACTTTCAAAATGGCGAACGCGCCATCCAACGCGAAGTTGGCAAATAAGGTCGTTAGTGAGTTAATTAAGATTGAGTCTTGATTAAGTGTTTCCTGCAGGTTCGTGATAGATGATTATGGCAGTTCGCGTGCCACTTCTTGGTGCTAACTTCGTTATGATTATCTTTGGAACAGCTACGTTCAGATCTATAACATTACAAGTGGATGCTACAATCTTTGTTTTAATGGTCAAGCATATTAATGGAACTCTTATGTTACAAGTGAATGGTATCCTGTAGTGCTATTATTTACATTAAATGTGACAATCACACCCATACTTATACAACAGTAAGAAAACATGTATACTACATTATGTGCTCTATCAAAGTTAAGAGGTATACCGCATTCGAATCTGAATTTTTGAATTAGTTTATAGTTCTTGCAATCCATGAAAGCGGGCGGGATTTACTTGTTGTAAATGCGTATCTGTGTGTCCGTGAGACTATAAGGAGATACGCTCGCAACTGATCGTTCCGTCCCATAGTCTCACTAACGAAAGGTACATACATCAACCACAAGTAAAGCCCGCTCGCCTTAATGAATTGTAAGAACTATTCCAAAATGCGTTAGGATAATGTTACGAGCTACAGGACTCGAATTAAAAAATGCCGTTGGAACTACTATGGAATTTATTAGAACTGTACAAACACGTATAAAACAAATACAAATAAAACTAGATGCAACCAGTTCACACTGCACGATTCAATACAATTCGACGCGCGCAAAGTCCGTCGTCTATATCACTAATCGAGAGTACTAGAAAACGTCTTATTAGTTTCGTCGTCGTCGCTTGACTGCCCAACCCTCCATTCGGGCATTGTTTTATACTCATTACACAGTACAAAGAAATTGGCCGCGCGCACTGAGTTTCCGAGAAATAGTAATTTTCACACCTGCGAACGGCCACAAAGTTGAAAACAATAACAATCAGGATTAGTTCGACGCTAATGATGGTTATAAAACAAGTAGAAAAACAATAGCATGTTTTTCTTAATTACAAATTCAAAACACAAAAGAATTTCTAAATCGTTAGAAGACAATGAACTGCGCTTATGACAGACAGCTGTGCGCTTATCTTTGACGGCATGTAACAATAACATAGTGACTCCGTAAGGTCCATCTTTAAGGAAAACAACTTTTCATAGGTAAAGGTTTGGTACCACACGTGTTGTCCTGTCTGTACGTAAATTGGCTATCATCGATAATTTAATAACAATTAATTTGTAAAGTAAAAATACTGAACTTAAATTTCATAACAGTTCAAAATTTGAATAATAATAATGAACTTCCTCTAAGGTTCGAAGGAATCTCTCAATCAGAGTGATATGAACATCTGATTAAATGTCGACAACCTCAAAACAAATTCATGACATTTCGCCGAGATTTGTTTGCGTTATCCATTGGGATGTAAATGATGTTAAATAAGAGTGATAGGCGAAACAAACGAGCGGAGCTGTCGCCGGCTGAGCGTAATCCGAGGCATTTGTGACATCACGGTATTATCGCCTTAAAATGTTTATACATAAAGATTTCATGTTAAATAACATACATGTTTGTCTTTACAAATTTAAAAATTAAACATACTCTTAGACCATTAGTAGAAATACATAGTCTCTGACTCTCAAAGTGAAGCCGGCTAAGGGATGCCGATCACGCCGCACTACCTTACGTGAACTCAGTCTTAAACCGAATTAATAAGGAAAAAGGTGAAATGGTTTCAAGTGGATATATTACTAATAGATTGGGGAAAAAGTCTTTTTGCATATAGTATGTATGAACTTGTAATAAGATCTCTTTGGCTATACCATTTGTATCTGGCTGGTTTTGGTATCATTAAAAAGATTTAATTTTAACGAAGACAATTCCAAATTCAAATTAGGAAAATGTGTGATTTTCATTTGTTTTTCTTATTGTTAAAATGAGTGAAACTAATGAAGAAATTCGATACATTTTAAAATTTTACTACAAAAAAGGTAAAAATGCAACACAAGCCGCGAAAATAATTTGTGATGTTTATGGACCTAATGCAGTATCTGTGAGAGTAGCGCAAATTTGGTTTAAGCGTTTTCAATCCGGAAATTTTGATATCAAAGATGCACGTCGCTGTGGTCGCCTTGTTACGGACAAAATTGATGCCATTTTTGAAAAAGTGGAGCAAGATCGGCATATTAGTAGTTACGATGTAGCTGGAGAACTGAGAATTGACCAAAAAACGGTTTTCGCGCATTTGAAAAAAGCTGGGTACACAAAAAAGCTCGATATTTGGGTGCCTCATGAGCTCACTGAAAGAAACCTAATGAACCGTGTACTCATTTGTGATTCTTTATTACGACGTAATGAAATCGAACCATTTTTGAAGAAGCTGATAACTGGTGATGAGAAGTGGATCACAAGAACGTGCGAAAAAGATCGTAGTCAAAAGCCGGTCAGGCTTCACAGACTGTGGCGAAACCCGGGCTAACTCGCAACAAGGTGATGCTGTGTGTATGGTGGGATTGGAAGGGCATTATTCATTATGAGCTGTTACCGCCAGACAGGACCATCGATTCTGAACTGTACTACGAACAACTGATGAGATTAAAGCAAAAAGTTGAGAGAAAGCGGCCGGAATTAATCAACAGAAGGGATGTGGTTTTTCACCATGATAACGCTAGACCTCTCACATCTTTAGCCACTCAGCAAAAATTACGAGAGTTTGGCTGGGAGGTGTTAATGCATCCGCCGTACAGTCCTGACCTTGCACCTTCAGATTTTCACCTGTTTCGGTCTCTGCAGAATTCCTTAGGCAGTGTCAGGTTAATATCACAAGAGGACTGCCAAAACCACTAGTCGCAGTTTTTTGATCAGAAGCCCCAAAATTTTTATAGCAATGGGATCACGTCCCTACCTACAAGATGGCAAAAAGTTATCCAACAAAACGGCACCTACATACTTTAGTCAAATGTAAATAAACTTTTTCCCCAACCTAGTATTAACCACACAGACGCAGACCACGTGTGTATTACCTACATAAGTTTACCCATAAAAATTTTAAAAATGCTTCACTTGTTTGACGCTTTTGTTTAAGTAGGCTCCGTCTAAACCTTTATTTCGTCTGAGAAGTATATGGCTACGTTACCGCAGTTTTACAACTTCTCTAGCTGCAAAAGTCTCTAAGAAAACTTCAGAATTTAAATAACATTGATACTAAATATTATTATTATAATGGAATCGTTACATTTAAAGATGTCCAAAAGGAATCGACTAAAACAATGTTTTATGTAATAATACGATATTATTTCTTTAATCTATATAATATTAAAAGAAGTTCCCTGACTGTAAACATATTTTCTTAAAACCGAAAGTACATATTTCAGAAATAATATTTTGTAATGAGTTTCTTCTAGACGGCATAAAATACACCTTCATGACTTTCATCTACATATATACATATAGAGTCAGTAGTTTCTGAGAAAACAACAGTAACAGACGGACAGATATTGCGAATTCATAAAGCTCTGGTTTTAACCACATTAATGGGTGAGTAGTGATATATGAATTTGCCAAAATATACACGACAAAATACATAAATGTACTTTCATACTCTCTCTTCTTTTTCACCTTCTCACAATTATCTCGGGTCGGCATTATACGTCTTTTCCCTCCATATTTATCTATTCTGACATACATCCTCTGTCAAACCACAGATCATCATGACATCCTTCACACAACATTTCATGTCTCTTTTAGTTTATCTACCTTTACCTTTGTACCCGTCAATCTTCCAATTTAACATTCTTTTTGTCACGTGATTTTAATCCCATCTCAATTTTAATCATATGCCAATACCACCTTAATCTTCCTCTCAATTTTTCAGTCACGGATGCAACTTTCAAAGCTCCCGCTTATGTACTCATTTCTCACCTTAACTCATCTCTCCATTCTTGTAACACGACACATCCATTTCAACATTGTCATCTCAGCTGAGCGGAGACGTTTGTGGTCAACCACATTAGTGTCCTAACTTTGGGACCCTTATAACATGACTAGTCGTATGACAGATTTATATTTATATCTGATGACCTTTTGGTTTGAGTGGCATTCGGTTGTCGCATGTCACACCGGTTACCTGTCTCCGTTTTAGCCATGCTGCATTTATTCTTCTCCTCGCATCGTTTTCTATATTATCATTGCTTTCCTGCTATTTATACATAAGTGTATACAATGCATTTTTTATTGCATCAATTCAGCAGACAGACGGCCCACCTGATGGAAAGCAGTTACCATCGCTTATAAGCGATGGTCGCTTATAGACATTTGTAACACAAAAGGTGCTACCGATCTGCTGCCGCTTTTTAAAACGACACTGGAACCTAACCACTAATGCCGGAACACTAGTCAAGGTTGTTACGACGGAATAACTCTAGACCAGGGGTGGTAGGCATCCAGACAGGCAAAAACCCTACCTGGCTGTAGATTCTTTTGTGGCTTCTTACGACAGGCCGACCGGCCTCAGGAAATTGTATTTTTTCTCCGATCCTGCACGGATAAATTAATGTTACTCCATGAAATAAAGCAAAAGTTAAGTAATAATAAGTGGGAAATCTTTTAGGCTTACTTTTTTTCGTTCCATCTTAGTTCTAGCCAACTCTAATGGCATTTATTTAATCCCAAAGCCAACGGTATGGGATAAATGGGAAACCGAAAGTCCTAAATAAAGCACGAATTTTATTTAGGGTGGGCGAATTTTATTTTTCGATTTAACCTCGTTTTACTGTTCTCTGAAATGCGAACAAGTTTTGTATTAAGTGTTTCTATGGTTCTCTTAATGAGGCAGGTTACGTCCGAGAATTACACAATTATTCAATACTACCTTGTGGCAACGAAACTTCGTTTGCGTTGCTATGACCAACACCATCTGTTAGTTAGTGAATTGCAACGGTGATATAAAAAAAACGCAAACACAGCGTCTTTTCGAACTATATTCGTCTATCTTACGCAAACAACTCCATTTATCGGTATAGAAAGTAACCTAACATTTAACCCGGTATAATTTAGCTGTTTTTAAATTTATTTTCCAATGTCCAATATGCTTACATTTATATACATAAAACATACTCACAGCACAGAAACCTCATTATTCGTGTCGCAGAGAGTCGTGTTGAATACATAAAGTTATGATATATAGTAACATTTCGAAAATCAAATTACACAATATTAATGTTATATCAACAACAACAAAAAAAAAAACAGGAGCAGAGGCAAGGAATAATTATCATCATTCAAGTGTTTACTTCTGATTTGATAGTAATCATAAGCGGGGTTCTCATCATGCTAGTATATGGTTCTGATTGATTCCCAGGTCTGCACATGCGAGCCCAATGTTCCGCTTTGGTAATTAATATAAAAAATCTTTTCAGTTTACATTTGGTCGATTTTTGATTATTTTCGTATTATTTACAATATGTGTCTCAAGTTCAGTAGATTTCACGTGATGCTCTAACAGACAGACAAAGATACCAAAAATTGTATATTGGAAATCTGCTGGTTCAAATTAGCACCCCTGAATTATCTCTTTATTTTTAAATCCTTATACAAACTTTACCCCTTTTAGATTTAGTATACGTACTACTACTAGTATATTTACTATTTAAGATTAACAATGACAGCGTCCTATACATTAAAATTGGATTGTAATTGGTTTTCTATTTTCATTCATTAGCAGTAATCAGTTTTCATGTTCCAATCAGTATCGTTGATTTAATTTTGAAGGTCAGCATTGATTTTCATATTGAATGACTATAATTATGTAATTGAATGGCTTTCGTTAGTAACTCAGTGGATCTTTGAACAGTTGTTAGGGAGTCGTCATAATTTATCTCTAATAATCGTCTAGTCAAGGTTGGAGCATGCGCATTCCGATTCCATTCTAAGTATTTCAATATGTTGTTCCGTATCATGATCAAAACTAAAGGGTCACTGAATTTACCATAATATATTAGAAAAGTTGCCTAAAATCAAACTTAATGGTATTTTGACTTAGTAATCAGTTACTCAGTGGTACTTTAGGACCATGATAGGCTACAGCATTTTTATCGATCTCATTCCAGGTGTGCACACAGAAGAATAAAACATATGTATCAAAAAGAAAACAGCAAAAAATGTGTTTGATTGGAAATAAATTTAGTATCAATAGTGAAACGAAGCGAACGTGCTGTTTCTGTGCTGTCCGAAAGAACTCTAGTTGAGACGAACTACACTGTGCCGCATAACAATGGAATATGGTTGAAATTCGCTTGACGCGAATTAAAAAAGACTGTGCTTCCGAACATATACGCGCAGCAAACAACGCTTAACCCAAATTTGAACTAACTAATATATTAATTAATAATAATTAAAATAAAGCAAATATAGCTGTAAATATACATATAAAATCAAAATATCTTATTGTTGTCTACGTGTCTAATTTACATAATTAAAAAATTTTGAAAAGTTTTCTCACTACTTACTAAAATAATATATTTAAAATAAAATCATCGAAGCGGTTGTCGTATTTTTGTGATAATTAATAAGGAAAATCAATTATTATATCTACTTAATATAAGTGGTTTTTCTATATGTGGCAAAACTCGGTTGTGATGTGTTTAGTGTAAGATTTAACCGTAAGTAGGGGTGTTGAGTTTGTTTGGCATGTGGGAAATTCGGGCGCTTCGAGAATAACTGGAGCGCTTTGGGAATTACTCGAGCGCTTCTGGAAAAACTCGATCGCTTCGAAAATAACTCAAGCGCTTCGGAAATATTACGAGCGCTTCGGGAATAACTCGAGCGCTTCGGGGGTAACTCGAGCGCTTCGGGCGTAACTCGAGCGCGCCACGGGCGACGAGTGCTAATGTATGCGCGCGCGCCTGCGGGGTGATGCAGGACGTCAGTGTAAGCTGTCACGATTGTTTTGGCGCAGGCGCGGCCCGGCGCCGGTAAGATGCGAGAGCGGCGTTTCTCGCTCCAACGCACATTCGCTCTGCTGCTCGTCTGCATATTCGTCATCAACTGTCAAGTCGAAGCCGCTGGTGAGTTTACTACCTTTTTTATTTTTAATTGACTAGCCTCTCGTAATATTAAACTAACGATCGACTGCTGGAATTCCATTCAGAACTTCTTTTGTATGGAATCAAATAGTTGGGATATCCATATTTTGATATTATTGTATAACAAAATATAAATATCGTTTCATGGCGCATAAGGTTTAACAACAGTGAATCGTATATACAGAGAGTCTAGTCAAACTGCATGTTAGTTTAAGTTATTAAAGTTATTAAGGGTTATTCTTAAGTTATATTTTAACTCAAAATATGTAAGATCGAATTGACGAAGTAACAGCATTTTAGAAAAAAATATAAAACGGTCACATCGCAATTATATTCGAATTTTCTCTGAAACCGCGGCAGGCGAGAGCTAATTACGTACTTTTCTTCTTTTTCGTTTAATATTTTATGATTGTATAAAAGTAATTAACTATGCGTATTGTGGATGACATAATTATACAATAAGACGTTAATTTGTTGTACATATTTTCTACATTATATCATATTCTATTAACTTTGTAACAGTTATTTTTTCATGTTATTTTAATAATAATAATGTTTTTCAACGGTTCTTGTATCTAGTTCGTATCAATGGTTCATTTAAACTATTTTAAACGTTTTAAAACAATCTCCAAACTATGTTTTATTTCTTTGATTGACACGAAAAATCAAATTTTGCAAACAGTCAGGGTCTCCAGATTGTGTTTTGGAATTTCCCCAATTTGATGAATTTATGATGTCAAAAGTAACATAACGTGCAGACCGTCGTAGTTATTATATACATTTTAGCATTCGGCTCGTATTTTACATTCAGAACAAAACTTTTACCTTGGAATCCTAAATTTTTTGACAACAAACAAAAAAAATTTGGGCAATAATTTAGAATAGCATAGAATATCATTTATAGCATAAAGTGCCACATAATTATAATTTAAAGATAGAAAAGATGTTGTGTTATTTATAGGAACTACAGTTAGTCCTTTCGAACGTACAATATAATGCTGCCTGTCTATTATATTGTTACGAGTGCGGGACTCGAATTAAAATGCCGTTGGAATTACTATAGAATTTATTAGAACTATACAAACACGTATAACACAGGTGCAAATATAACCGGTCGCAATAAGTCCAAATGTAATGCACAATTAAATAACACGCGCAAAGTCCGTCACTATATAGCTTATCGAATGTACACACGTCTTGCCCGTATCACAATCGTCGCTAGACTGCCTCACCCCTCCGTTCGGGCATTGTTTTATACTTACCATACGATACAACAATCGACCGCGTAGACTGAAGTTTTCCACGAACCACACCTGGCTAACGACCATCATAAAGGATTACAATACACAATAGGCGGCTTTTCTAATTACAAATATTAAACACAAAGTAAACAAAAGAACTCTAAATGCGGGCAGGTAATGAACCGCGCTTTATGGCCGGCAGGTGTGCATTCACATTTGTCGGCGTGCTTCGTAGAATTTTGGCTAAGTTGTAACAATATAATATTATTATGTTGTTATGTATTGTCGGTCGTTAATTTTTTCTATTATATATTACAAAAAAATGACATTATTAAAAATACTTATATAAATCTAACGTTAGTTACCTAGTCAATTTCAAAAGATCAAATGTAAAAAAAATATAGATCAAAAACCAATAATTATCATTGTTTATTTGCAAGATATTCATTCCAAAGCAAGATTTCCCAATCGAGGGTTCACGTTCACTATATAAACACTATCACACAGATACCTATTATTTTGCACAAATAAACACTTGTATTATAATCTTTGAGCCTTCTTCATCTATAAGTCCAAGCTTGAAATACACATTTACTATGTTAATCAAATCTTGATATTTCAGTTATGAGAATAACAAAACCATATTAAACCTCCCAAAAAGGTTCGCCAGTAAAAACATTTACTCAATCACGGCATCTTGAATTCACAAAAGGAAAATTATCATATTTGTTCAGTTTGTTTTGGAGCCGCCGGCGAAGCTAGAGGTGTGTACATAGGGTTAAATAGTGCTTTTATAATGTATACACATAGGAGGTTGCCTACTCGACTTTAGCACATGTCGCTAGAACTAGGTTTGGAAGACACTTGGTAATAGAGTTGCCCAGTTCTGTTGCTTTCTGGGGTTCCGTAGGCATTATAATAAACATTAGGGGTGGCTGCCATAATCTATAATATTATAAAATTCTAACATGCCGTGTCTATACATTGAAGGTATTAAAAAATCAACTGGAATAGACTATATAAACGACGGAAAACACGATGCATTTCATTAAGATTTCTTGTCGGTTTATCGGTCTGTCTATTTATTCGGGATTCACGTGAAAACTACTGGATCGATTTCGATTCGGTTTTCACTGCTGGACAGCAAATTGTTAGACATAAAATCTGCGCTACTCTTTATCCCAGGAATCACGCGGGAATTTTCCCGGAAGGTTTGTTGTTGTTCGGATGCATTAAAATTAGCTCATTCTGGCACAGTTTTCATCAAAAAACGATAGCTTATATTCTTTTTTAAACGCTGCGGTACTTTGTGTCCCGGGTATACCGCAGAAATTTCAAGTCAAGCCTGAATGAAGTCGCGGGCATATCCTATGAATATTAATATAATTATTTATTTCCTATAATATTTTCTTAGGTTTTCGCGACTTGTATACATAATAAAACTAGGTTTTAACGGTTTTGAGCGCGGTAATTTATTTGATTTTTGTTATTCCGACGTTTCGGCCACTTTCCAGTGGGCGTGATCATGGAAGACAAAGATCAAATAATTTACCGCGCTTAAAACCGTTAAAGCGTAGTTTTATCCTTTATTTCCTCTTTAAATACACTATGAAATTTTAAACTAGTAACATCATAGAGTAAGAGGCTGGTGCCTGAATTAGGTTAAAAATAAACATGTATTAAAGGTTACCACGATCAACCCATCGCCAAAAAATGAATATTATGATGATTGTATTTATGTATTCTCAAATATTTTACATTTTTTTTAAATATATAAAGACATTTTTTTAAGGACATTAATGAGATTATTATTATTATAAGTAATTGTGTGCTATACAATCTAAACGACAGCTGAAACTTTTTCAGTGTTTGCCCGCGTTCCCCTAGTAGCTCACAACGCCCAAAATGCTCCGTCAGCCGTTCCACATAGCGACCACGGTCGTTAAGGTTTGACGAAAACGTCACTAATGACGTCATTATTTTCGATTATACGGCGCTCACAGCGACCTACGTCAAGAGATGAGCGTTGACCACAGAGCATTAATTCTCTCTATCGATTGGCATTGAAAATGGCGCGATTTTCAAATCAACCAATGACATTTGTGTATTTCGTCGTTAATAACATCAACGCTCTATAATCCGTCCCACTGGGGTTTATGATTGTAACGCCCGCAAACAAGTGAAACGGGAAAAATCGCGGACGTGAACGTGGTCGTTGAGTCTCATATGGAACGTAACCTTTACAGGTGCTTAGAGACTCGGCCGCTTGAAGGTGCTGGAAATACTATTCTATATAGATATTTAAATTACGAAACTTGGTAAAGTTAGTTAACGTGTGTTTCTTTGATCATTGAATTTTTGAACATGGGACATCCAGTAATGGCCGAAGCTGCCAAAAAATTTGGATTGCGCGTTCTATTTCTTCAAGTATTTTTGAACGTGTTTATAAAAAAAATATAGATAACGATCTTTCATATAGCCGCTTCCTATATCATACAGACCGTTCATTTGCCTTACTATCGATTAAAATTTGACATAAGCTTCATACAAGTAATGTCATACTTCAACTGATAAGACAAGTGAATGAATAGTAAAATGATTATGGGAACCGCCCAATAGTCACTTTTTATTTAAATCTTAAAACAAATTTAAATTGCATTTAAAAAGTGTTATATGAATGTGTTTTCAAATAGGCTTACCAATTCCAAAAAAACTTAGATATTAATAATTAACTGTAATTAATGATTTTCGTGAAATTTCACCCTAACATTTTCCGTTTTTCTTCTACAGTATTTAAAAACTGTCTCATTCGATGTCTATATTATGCCACATTTAGGACGGAAGGCACTAAATTGGTAACACCGTACACATCTAAAACACTTATTAGCATACATCGCACATTAACATAAAACTCCAACCAAAAATCGCATCCAGCATGTTGAGCCCAACCCATCCCGCATAATTACGTACAGCTTGCTTTATGAAAATGAGACCTAAAAACGTTTTATGTATTAAAGTGACTTTCAGTATAAACTGTTTCGTCGCGGTACAGAGAAATACAAAATATGTATATATATGTTTTATTTAAAAAAAAATACTGTGTCTTTGCTCTCTAATAAACTTGATAATTTTAAGTATAATATATCTACTCTTGTTATAGGGGAAAGAACAGTATACCTGCCATGTTTGTTCAATGCGGCTTGGCAGGTTTGACACCTTGGTTATCTCGATGCGCAGGTATCATTAAGATGTTTTCCTTCACCGTTGTTAGCACGTGGCAATTGTGAGATAGCATATGTATATTTAACTGAAATCAACCATACTCGTACATAAGCAACAATATGTAATAATTATTACTACATAACATTGTTGCTTATGTCTTGTTTTATTTTTTTGCCTAGATAATATGTATATACATCCAGTGGTCAAAAATACGAAAAATATATAAAAAACAGACACACTGTAAAAAACGAACCTGGTGTTTGTAAAGTAATAGTTGCCGTCATTGTATTATATTTTTCTTTTTAAATTTAATTCGCTTCTAATATTTTTGGCTATATGTATCACAATGTGTATTTATTTACAAATATTCGGGCGATATCATGTACCATTAATGAAAATTTGTGTTGTATGTAGTTTTTTTGCGCTTGACTGTACGCGCTCCGGAAGACAGATTTTGCCTTAATTTAGTATTCACAGAGGAGCCCCACTTTTACTATTCGGCCGTCCCTGCTCGACTGATGTAGCTAAGTTTTAACTGCCAATAAATCCCGTTGCGTGCATACGCGAAATATTTGACGTCGAACTACTCAAACTTTAGCCCTAACTTGTATACGGGCTTAATACTGAAATCCCTCAAGTTTTGTCGTGATGTCCAAGTAAACTTTGTAACAGCTGAAAATACCTTAAGAAATCACACAGTATATATATATTATGTTTGACAGAGCAGTTATCTTCTATTTATGTTATTTTGACAACGTTGTAATTATTTTTTTATAAATTAGATTACACTATCATAGACTAATGGCCGATTTCTATATCTTATTATACATTCACTTGCCTTACCCTAGGCAGAAATATGACCTTATTTGTATGCAGCTTATATTAAATTTAAACCAATAGTAAGGCAATGAACGCTTAGAAAATAGGAATCAGTTCTAAATGAGAAGGATAAAAAACGAAATTATGTTTTGAAAAAAAAATATTTTAAGTTAATCGTTTTAATATTGAATTTTATAATATTATAAAATTCTAAAAATGCCGTGTTTGTACATTGAAGCTATTTAAAAAATACACTGGAATACACTACATAAACGATGGAGAACACGATGCAATATTTTTTAGAATCCTTCTTGTCTGTTTGTCGGGATTCACGTAAAAACTACTGGGCCGGGTCAACAAATTCTTAGACTTTTATCATGCGAATCCTGCAGGAATTTTTCTGGGAATGATTTAAAATTACCAATAAATACAATACAATGTGATTTTTTCATTGATCGATAGCAAATTGTATGTAATGAAATGCTCTGGTGCTTTGTGTCCCGGGAATCTGGCGGGAATTTCAAGTCAAGCGTGGACGAATTCGCGGGCATATAAACAAATTAATGTTGTTCTCAAAATTCAAAACTTTCGAAAGATAATTTATAAATTGTTACGGATGAGCCTTCTGCGCACCTTACCCATAAAACACGGGGACCTAGGTTCAGTATTCTACTACTACTACACTATTGTCATTATTCTACTACTGTCTGAATGGATTACAGATTAAATACAAAATGAGATGATTTAATTTGTTTAAGAGCCGATTTTCAATCATCAGATAAAAGTTATCAGTCGAATAAATTATAACCTGACTAAATACAAAAGTCAAACAATTCGACTTTTTTGTCCATGCATCTGTCATTTTAATTTTCCCATGTTGTGTTTTATTATATAGAATAACTTTTATTTGATTGAAAAATCGGCCCCTAACCTTAAGGTTAGCTTTTCTTTTTTATAAATATTAGTCTTTACAAAGTACTTATCAGAATGTTATAAGTCAAACAATTTGACTGTTTTGTCTATGCAACTGTCATTTTAATTTTCTCATGTTGTGTTTTGTTATATAGAATAACTTTTATTTGATTGAAAAATCGGCCCCTAGTTAAGGTTAGCTTTTCTTTCTTATAAATATTAGTCTTTACAAAGTACTTATCAGAATGTTATAAGTCAAACAATTTGACTGTTTTGTCTATGCAACTGTCATTTTAATTTTCCCGTGTTGTGTTTTGTTATATAGAATAACTTTTATTTGATTGAAAAATCGGCCCCTAGTTAAGGTTAGCTTTTTTTTCTTATAAATATTAGTCTTTACAAAGTACTTATCAAAATGTTATAAGTCAAACAATTTGACTGTTTTGTCTATGCAACTGTCATTTTAATTTTCTCATGTTGTGTTTTGTTATATAGAATAACTTTTATTTGATTGAAAAATCGGCCCCTAGTTAAGGTTAGCTTTTCTTTCTTATAAATATTAGTCTTTACAAAGTACTTATCAGAATGTTATAAGTCAAACAATTTGACTGTTTTGTCTATGCAACTGTCATTTTAATTTTCCCGTGTTGTGTTTTGTTATATAGAATAACTTTTATTTGATTGAAAAATCGGCCCCTAGTTAAGGTTAGCTTTTCTTTCTTATAAATATTAGTCTTTACAAAGTACTTATCAAAATGTTATAAGTCAAACAATTTGACTGTTTTGTCTATGCAACTGTCATTTTAATTTTCTCATGTTGTGTTTTGTTATATAGAATAACTATTATTTGATTGAAAAATTGGCCCGTAGTTAAGGTTAGCTTTTCTTTCTTCTATTAGTCTTTACAAATTACTTATCAGAATGTTCTCAAATAACATAAGTATTATTATGTACATTAAATAAACAAACATTCAATTGATTATGAATTAAAAGTAGATTAGTACTAATAATAAATAAATTAAACTCTACTATAAATAAAGCTATACTTACAAAATAACATAAATCTATAAATAAAAAATTGACTCCAAATCGCTGTCGGCGGGGAGCGTGCCCAAAATACTGGCCGCATTTCCGCGTTGAATGGCAACGCTAATCAGAATTATGTTTCAAGAAAATAATAGATAATCGAACCAAATAAATCATCTTAAAGTTACAATTAAAATTTAATATAACCTCCAAAACCTAAGTTTTACTGCTGTAGGTACTTCTTAAATTATAATACAGATATAAGAAGCAGGCGGTGCGCGTAATTTGCATAACCGGAAAGATCTAGGTGGTAACCCTTCGTGATATTATTTCAACAAAGTGCTACGAGGTCTGAGATTATATTATCTGAATAGGTTCTAAGGTTGTCCAATCTTTTAACGGTCGGGCAAAATTGATGATTAAAAAGTGTAAATCACTGGCTGCTCCTGTTTTATCACTAAGAATTTTATTTAGGATATTGGGAACAAAAAAATGCAATATTCTAAAATTGTCATTTATCAAAATAAAGTAATAAATCATTACTAGTCAAATAATAAACACAATAAAATTGGCCAATGTGTGTTGAGTTGAATCTTCATACCGCTCGTTCGGCCGGCTCGAATGATGTAGTACCACGAACTCACAGAATATCCGAGTAAAGTAGTTAGCCTTGAGCTAATCGTGTCTCGTACATGAGAGTTCTGATCGTTCGCATCAGCCTCCTTCTATTCCGTCCCCCTATTTCGTATCCTCCTATATCGTATTTTCTATCCCATTCCTCCTCTCTGATCTTTCTCTCTCTATCCCTTGCGGCTGACAACGCGATGGCTTCGCCCTTGGTGTTGCAAAGGTCTATTAGGCCACTTTAACCATTTTCCATAAGATGGACCATCTACATGTTTGACAGGTTCACAATTTAAAAACTCACATAACTCGTTACATTATGACATCGTAGCACACGACATACATATAAAATTTAAGAGGCTGTGACGTTTTAAGATGTCCAACAAAGCGGACGAAGCGCTTTGCTTCCCACTTTTATCATACGTACCGCTGAAGAGTGAACTCTTTACCGTCGTCTGTATTTTTTGAAACATACAATTTAGGTGTCTTCTGATGGACATACAAACTTTTTGTATGTGTTAAATTTGAATTTAATATTTCGGAATGCGTGGCTGTCTTTTAAGTTGTTTGTGCCGCCAATAACGTAACACTTGGAAATATATCTTGTAGCAACGAAAACCTCTCGTATTTATTAATCACGTCTTCTTAGCCCCCAACATCTTCAAGTCTTGCATAAACAAATATCTTTTAGTTAAGCGTGCTCCATCATAGACTGCATTTCTTCTTAGACATCAGGCGCAATGTTGGTCAAACGCGAATCTGTACAGAATAAAAAAAAATTAAAAAGTGTCCAGCTTATTTGACTGTCAAATATCGTTCTGTTCCCAACATCTATCACCCGCATAAGAATCAAAAGAAAATGTATAAAATAGTTTTACGTCCATATACAACATATTGGAAATAAGTAAGAAAGATTTTTGTATTAGACGTGCCTTTGTGGCGAACCCCAAAAAATATATTACAAACGTGACTATCCCGTCGACTTGAATTAGGGATGGTGCAGATCCCCGAATCTTATTATGTACTCGTTACTTATGAATCTGAGTTCCATATAATGTCAAACGGTTCAGTATATTTGTAATTGTATAGGTGCAAGTTTCGGAACCGGTTGAAAATTAACCGATGTCAATCGATTATAGCCGGTTTTAATAAACTATTTCGATCGGAGCGTGAACGTTAAAAAGAGTGTTATGTAAAGCTGCATTAACCGGTTTTTTAGCCAAGTCTCAGAAATTCAGATAGCATGCATATTATCTGGATTAAGTGACGCCAACATATCAGTGAAATGAGCCGGTATGCTCTGCGCATTAATGTGTAAGATATTGAACTTGGGTGTTTCAGTTGAAAGACGGTTATTTAGCACTGCTTGAAGGGAAGGTTCATCTGTCTGAGCAAGAAAAATAATCCTGTGATTCACTGCTTGAGCTATTCATAAATACCTACCTAAAAATATATATATGCCTATATATGTATATGAATAAGTTTTTAAAATAAATATAGAAATAGAAACAAGAATAACAAAAACGGATAATTATCTTTTACCAGCCAGCTGCTTTCACATGCCTGTATTTTTAAATAAAAATAAATCAAATTAATAATTTCGTTTTGCAAAACCAACAAAACAATAAGTGTAAGCAATTAAATAATCTGTCATACTAAATAATTATACGAACTGAATATGTACATAGATGACATGGCATAATATTATTATATTACGTTATAACTGTTTTAAATGTAATATATTAAGAAATAACAATTGTAACAGATTGAAATTCTCAAAGGTCACTTCCGAACATGCTTAACTGTCAATATGACGTTAATAAGTTTTTATTGACAATTGACATTTCACAACCAGTACGTAAACAAGGTAAAAAAAAAATGTAAACACAAATCATTAAAAGTTACAAAGGAGGGTGTAAGGTTAATAAAGAAATGCGAATACAATATAAAAGTGAAATTAAAAAGTAGATAGAAATAAACAATCAAAACATAGAACATGAACCTGAACACAAAAACAGGATTACGCTTATTTCTTTCCAGTACCACGTCTCGTGGGGGCCTTAGGTTGCTCCATGACACTAGGAGCAGGCATCGCAGTAGCCTGATGTCGAATATATTAATATCATCCAAACAGCTTATAGAGTGTCGTTTGTCATTAGCACCAAGCATAAAGATTGCACCATCATGTGTCCAACATTTGGAGACACCAGACTCCTGCCTCACGCGCATAAAAAGGTCATGGCGGTACTTTGTGAGGAATTCGGATACGGTCACCCCTGAACCTTTTAGTTTAATTTTCGCCATCCATATCTTCCTGCGTATAGAAATGTCAATCAGTTTAAATAAGATTGGTCGGGGCCTGGACTGCGTAGCCCTATACTTGCCCATTCTGTGGCAGCGGCTAATGTGATCCACTTTAAAGTCAGTGAGTTTAAACTTTGTTTGGACAATATTCTTAATAACCTCGGGCGTATCCTCCTGCTGTTCCTCTGGAACGCCATGTAGCAGCAGTATTTTGCGTCTGGGTCGCATTTCCAAATTATCTACTGACTGGGATAGCTTCAGCATTTGGTCTTGAAGAGATTGTAGACTCTTTAAAAAGAAGGACTTGAAAGTTAAAAAGTCTGCAGCCAATGTAGGCAAACTATTACATGGAGTGGCATTCTTCAGCTCACCTTCAAAAGCTTCCATGCGCTCTGTGAACATCGTGCACAGCTCTACAAAGGCCTTTTGGTTAGCATCCATAATATTTATTATAACAGTGGTTTATTTGTATGATAGAATAATAAAAAAAACAGTGAAATTGAAAAGGAAACAAAACACTCAGATGATTGCACTAGCTACTTTCAATATTTATATGATTTTGGTAAAAAAAACTAATTTTAATCATCAAAACGAATAAAAATTGAAAAGCACCTTTGTTATGTGTGTTATCTTTTTCACACCTCCCGCAAAAATAAATAAATAATAATAATTAGTTTAATTATCGGTCTTATTGACTCTCTAATCTGTGCTGCACAATGTAAAACTCGTATCTCTTTCTCTCGCAGGCTTTGTCCTATAGATTTATGTGTTTATCTCTTTTTAGTGTCGTTTTTTCGTTTCATCGAATTTTAAATTACAACGGTTCCAAAGAAGTTTCACTTCAAAAAGTGTCTCAGACAAAAGTAATCATAATATTAAAATAGCACACATCTAAGAGATAGGCTTGGCCTAGTTTAGGTGTTAGCACCTAAACAGTCTTAATTTAAGACAAAATGTAAATGTAATTTTGGTCTCAATAAATATTATTGTATGGCCTTACAGACCTCGGGCCATAAAAATGACCCGGAGTTTTGGAGGGCTTGCGTGCGACCATGGGAAGGCCAACACGTAGAGGCCCCTTGACAAATTTAATGTAAATATGGCGTGACACTGACCAGCAATTATCCCTGTCTACACCATATAAAAATGCACCCAAGGACAAGCCCCGGTCAGTATAGAACTATTGTAGGAAATGAGAACAAAAGGTTCCGGGCTATTGGGATGAACTGCTAGTGGAAGTAGGGATCTTGGCTATGGGGACTATGGCGTCTGCCCGTCGCAATCTTCGGGGAACATGGGTAAGAATGGCTAAGGGGCGTCCAGAGGTGGGCTACAGGTTCACCGACGTTACTTCGGACGTTAGGCTATTTATCACTTCCACCCCTGGAGTTTGAGCCTTAGTTCTAGCGATCTCCATTCCGTGCCGGCTGGCTAAGTCAAGCACGAAGCCTTGCCTTGGCCCTCAGACTCGGGTATGAGGTGTTGTTACTCACCTAAGACTTCGCCACAAAGCCCCCCTGCGGGTCAATAATATTAATAATTATTATTATATTATTATGGGAAAACATCGTAAGCGATAGAATTTGGATACCTATTTGCCTTTTTTATTGTGACATAGAGCTTAAATAATGTCGATCGTAATCCAAAGATCCTTACACCCATTACTGCGATAGTGGTAAAATTATGAATGTACTAAATCCGAGATCTATGCGTTATAAATTAATAATAATTTGTGAACTAGCTCTCATGTAAAATGTTGCGACATATCGCTTGTAGGCGCTTTTGTTATGATCAGGTTCCAATGACACACACTTGTTTTTAGTATTAAATATAATCTTATTTCGAGAGCGCACTGTACATTATTACATGTAAAATGAGAAGGGAAGTAAAACCAATAGGTGGAGTTGCTATTGCATTACTCTAGTGATGTAATAGTAAATATCGCTTAAGATGTTCGTCCATAACAGGCTCAAATTAGTAATCGATTGGATTTTACCAGTCTTATTTCTTCGTCTTCTTCAACCAGTCTCTGTCCACTGCTGGACGTAGGCGTTCCCAAGTCTTATTTAAAGCGTTAAAAATAAAGCCGGTATCGAATAGCGACATTAGTGTCATATACGTTATCTGACAGTATTTAATAACGTCATTAACTATTAAAACAATATCGCATCACAAATAATGCACTACACCCATCGCCACATCTCCGTGAAACTGCCAATATCTATAGCTTTATCCCAAATGAACCTCCCACCATAACATTGTTTCGTGTTCAAGCGATTGTAAGATGTTACCTAAACTCGCGCATGTTTACTAAAGTTTTTAACATTCACCACTGAATTCCGCGGAACCCCACAATTTGGTAAAGCCGGCTGATTTCGATTTGCATTTTAATATGCACGAGGGTCCTACTCAGTATGGAACTGTCATATTGTGGGAGAGTTGTGGGTGTCGACGGATTTGGAAAAAATGGATTGATTTGAAAAAATCATAGGGTTATTTGTGATGAAGATAAATAGGCTTAGAACTATTTATTACTTCTAATATAATGTAATCCGGCCCGGATACGTCGTGTAGATCCTTCGATCTACACGACGTATCCGGGCCGGATTTAGGTGGGGGGCAAGCCGAGGCCGACGCCCCAGGCGGCAAATTCGAAATTAGATAAATACACAATTTATCATTAACGCAACATTGACTACCGAGACGACCAGTATTTTAAGCACATAAACTAATTTTCGCGAGGCGCGTAGGCAAAGGCTAAAAACACAGACGCACCGTGACCATCAGAGGGAATCTGATGGTGATGATTGTGGTAAAAATATAAGCGAGTGGGGATGGCATTTTTAAGTTTTTGCCCCCTTCACAAAAGTTCAAGATCCGGGTCTGTAAGGAATTTGATTATTTAAACCTCCGCTATGTTTTCCGCAGCAAGTGGGATACCACATCTTTAAATGTTAAAACTCAACTTCCGTAAGTTTGTTGTCTGCAAAATTCGAAATGTATTCTATGATTTTACTTGAAAATTCAGACACCCCACAACGATTTAGCTAGTTCTATATGTTGTTTGATCACAACAACTCATTGATTCTTCGGGTGATCAGAAGGCTGGTGTCTACCTCGGACAAAGGATCAGTATGGCGATCCAGTGAGGAAACGTAGCCAGCCTTCTGGGTACTTTAACCACAGACGGTGACTTAGGCTCAGTATTCTACTTATAATCTTGAGGGACTATAGGTAGAATAGAATACAATGTAACTAAGTAAAATTTCCTTTTATCGTATTAAATATTTATAATATAGAAAATTCTTTGATATATATGCTGTTTGAATGTTTCCTTGATGTTTTTCTGTATCATATATCTAGGACATAGTAGAAATGCAGGATTAGAACTTTTCGTCAGAAATATATTATTTTATTGAGCCTATTGTACTTTCTATAGAACATTCGAACTAAGATTAAAAATATGTAAAATTACTTACTTTTAGTTAAATTACAATTATTATTAAATTACTAGGATATACCCGCGCCTTCGTTCACGCTTGACTTGTAATTCCCGGGATACAAAATGCCGCAGTTATCGTTTTAGTGAAAACAGTCGGAATAAACTAATCTTCATGCACCCGAACAACTACAAACCGCTCCCGGAAAAATTCTCGCGGGATTCTCAGGATAAAAATATCACACTATTTATTACATAAATCAGTGAAAAAATAATTCGAATTCGATTGGAATTCGATTATTTTTCAATCTGGCCATTTGAAATAATTCCCAGAACAATTCCCGCGGGATTCCCGGGATAAAAAATAGCGCAGATTTTAAATCTAAGAATTTGCTGTCGATCACCGAAAACCGCAGCGAAATCAGCTTGGTAGTTTTTACATGAATCCCGAACAAACAGACAAACCGACAAAAATAATAGACAAGAAATATTTTTAAAAATACATCGTGTTGTTCCATCGTTTATATAGTCTATTCCAGTTGTTTTTTTTAATAGCTTTAACATACAGACACGGCGTGTTTATAATTTGATAATATTATAGATATTCAACATACGTTAACACTAGTGCATAAAGAATGTTCTGGAGCATTACGTTCACAACTTGGCAGCGTTAACGTTCCGTGTGACGTAGATACATTTGCATTTAGATTATGTTCTCCAGTGCTGTGAGACGTGGTGCCGGTTATGGCCACAGACCGTCGTGATATGTCACTTTCTAAACGGAACCTAATGGGGTAGAATGGAATATACTTTATTGTACAAAAATGATACATAAAATCAAGAACATTACAAGTACAATCAGCGGTCTTATCACCCACGGCGATTTCTTTCAGACAACCTTTGGATGGAGTATAAGGAGAACAAAAGTCAGTAGTTGTTAAACCAACACTCGTAAAATAATTTAGTTTATTAATTAATAAGTAGGGTACTTGGAAACTTTTTTTCTAAAAGTAGGCACATTCAGACGATAAACATCACTGCTGCTTATGGACGTTCGTAACGCCGGTAAAATGTAAACAGAATGGTTATAATTTTAAATTTTTGATATTTGTTTTTATTAAAATGTCTCGCTTTATAAGTTATAAGCTAGATATAATTATGTATACTAGTCGCGAAAATGTAACAAACTAGTGATATTTTTAGGTTTATAGCAAAAAAGTGAATATATGTCCAGCGAAAACTAAAATAAATAATAATAAATTAATATTTTTTTAAAGAAACTGTTATTATTTAAAAGGTATTATTTAATCTTCAATCAGTCGCAAATTGAAAGTAATTAGCTTCTTTTCAATTTCGTAAATTTAACACAATTCAAAGGAATTTCAATTTATGACTGACTAGCTGACCCGTGCCCACTTCTGCTTTTTCCTTTTTTTTATTGCTGAAGCACAGCAGGCAGGCTGACGGCCCAGCTGTGATGGAAAGTGATTAACGTCGTCTATGGACATTAGCAATACCAGAGGTGCTGCCATTGTGCTGCCGGCCTTGAAGAAGAAACTGGAACAAGGCCACTGATGCTGACACAATTGCACACACACTGGTAACCATCCAGTCGGGCAAATGCCGTACCACCTGGCTTTGGGTTGTTTTTTCGCCTCTTACGACGGGCCGCCCGGCTGCAGGAAATACTATTCTTTCTCCGTTTTTCCCCTCAAATATAGCCTACGTCACTTAAGAATAATGTAGCTTTTTACAGGTGAAAGAATTTTAAAATTAGTTCAGTCGTTCAAGTACAAACAAACAAACTCACAAACTTTACCTCTTTATAATATTATTAATGTTTATGTTTAAAAACATACTTTAAATAATAAGAGGTTGATTGAAAGATTTAATAGAGCTTTTCTATAAAACAAAACACATTTTCGCCACCTGTGTTGGAAGGGTGTTTTTTTTTTATTGCGAAGTTGGCAAACAGGCAGACGGCCCAACTCATGGAAAGTAGTTACCGTCGCCTATAGACGGTTACAACACCACGGGCGAAGCCAACTCGTTGCCAACCTTTAAGATGGGATAAAGAGGAATCTGATAAGAGGAATGGAATAGAATAGGGGTATGAGAATAAGGGGATGGGGTAATGAAAATGGGATATGGGGGTCATCGAAACTCGCTCATCGCACGAATCTAGATTACTACAAGGCTAACCGTTTCACGCCGATATTCTTTGAGAGCATATTATCACACCGATCAATAATACTATAGAGAAAATAAGACGAAAGATGTAGTTTTACTTTTAAGCACGCGCACGTGGCGACATTTGCAAATGCGCACCATTTTCATATTAGAAACGTCAAAGATTATCGCGATTTTCTGACTGATATAAAGGACCAAACAGGAACGTTGGTGCGGGCAGGAGCGGGGATAAAAGAGAAGGAAAAAACATACAGGATAGATCGCCGTATCAGACACGCCCCGCAGCGGCTGGCACGCTTCCTTGTGATCCTTTCTTCACGTCGTGCTGTTCCTTCGACGAGTGGACCAGCTGGAACGGTACAGCGGGTACCTTCAAGCACGCGGGTTGATATAAGCGGGTGTAAAATGCGGCACAACACACAAAACGCGACGAGATTTTCGCGCAAGCAGCGGTGCGTTTAGCGGTCGGACGTAGAACCGTAAAATGGGGGGAATAGGGACAAATCCCAACTTTAAGAACAATTTTAAGACAGTTTTCTACGAATATTAGGATTAAAATGATTGAGTCTTGGTGGCACCATTTTTATAAAATTTAAAACAATGCAATTAGCTTACCGATTTAAATAAAAAAGGCAAAAATATATGCTTTCCCTATTCACCCGAAAATTGGGGTTAATAGAAACGACAACAGTGTCAATAGAGAAAATCGCTAGGGCTAGCACTATTAACTTGTAATTATCAATACCCAAGCACCAATTAATATAGTTTATTTTAAGTTTTCACGACTAGTAAACAATAAAAACTACGTTTTAACAGATTTAAGCTTGACATTTATTTAATTTTTACTTTCACGTTTCGGCCACTTTTTAGTAGCTGTGATCACGAAAAACAAAGTGGCAAAGTCTTTAAAACGTAGTTTTAATGACCTGTTTATTTTATTATCAGGTGATGAAATAATAATATACACTCAAAATGTTATAGCTTTTATTCAAAATAAAATTAAAAAAAACAAACTTAAAATTATTAGAATCAACAAGATTTACTTATATCAAGTGGTTTAAAGTATTAACATAATTATTTCGTAATTAAGTATTTTTAACTAAATTACATAAAAGCCCTTCATTCTCAATTATTAATATAGCATCTTTAAATCTTCAGCTTATACTACTATTGTTATGAGAACATACACTTTGGAATGTTACAGATATGTTCTTAAAAAAATATTTCGAATTCGAAAGTTTTTGTAAGAATATGAGATCAATTACTTGATATGACACAAAAAATATATAAAATATTAACCCTTAAAAATAAAAAAAATATTTAAAACACCTATTCGAAATCTGGATCTATCAGGTCTCGAAGAATTTCCATGTCATTTTTATAGTAACAAGGTTTACTAAGACCACTTGTGCCAGGCTTAGCTTGTAAAGCGTCGTTGCCATTCCTGTAATCTTTGACTTTTCTGGGGAAACTAGCATAAGGTTTGAGTTCCGGAGGATTTTTCGTTTGACTCTTGTATATAATTTTTTTATCAGACAAAATACGTATTCTTTTTCCTTCAGTTATTCGTTTGTCGTTTAGTGATTTGTAGACATGTACCGCTTTTTCATGCTGTAATTCAGTAAAAAATCTTTGCTCATCTAAAATGTCTTCGTTGGTGAGTTGATTACTGTTGTCTCTTAAAAATTGTTCATCACTGTGGTTTGTTGGTGGTTGGACTTCCTGACTTGCATCAAAAATTGTTACATCTTTGGGATGGATTGTAATTTCCTCTGTTATAAGAAAGTCATCAAGTATTACAGGTATATTATTAAGGTCTATAAGATCGATATGTAAATTTTCTTGTTCCTTTAATGTGTGTTTATCTTCTATTATCTCAGAACCTTCACTTAATTTACTGCTACATATTTGTGGTTTCGATTTTTTACCAATACCTTTACCTTTAGTATTTGGTATTATTATTTGTTGTATTCGATTTTCTTTTTCTGTTTGTGTTCCCTTATCAATATTGTTTTTCCAGTTTTATTGCTGAAGTAAGGAAGAGCCACGGTTTCTACCCAGTCTTCAAACGTATTGCTGTCAAACCAACCCGAGCTAGTACGATTATATCTACATTTAGGGTGACCATTTTTAGTCCAGGTATTGTAAAGATATACGGCTTTGTAAACTACATAGCACGGTAAAAGTGTACCATCGGTCGAGGTAGCCAACATCAGCGATGTCGACGACTTCGTATGGTTCATAACCCTTTCCGGATATTTGACGCCTCTTTTAGTCAAAACTTTCCTTTTTCCAGGATCATCAGCTAAATTAGACTCGTCATAGTTCACAATGTTACATAAAGGTACAGCTTCTAATGAATTTTGAAGCTGTATAAAATATTGTTCTATAATTTGTGGCGATACTGCAGCCCTTGATCTTTTAATATTCTGACTTACTCTTAAAGAAATTTCTTTATTGTGACGCTTTAAGAAAGTTTCTATATAATCCACACCAGGCAAATTATTGTTGAATCTTTTTATATCTATACCAACTCTGTCCAAATAACCTTTTAATAACATCCGTAAATCATAGGTATCGAATGGATACCCCCACTCTGAACAGATATTAATATATTTTATGATATATTTCTCTGCTTCGTCGTTTAGGCATCTTTGTCCTCCTTGACTTTTCAATTTTCTTGTTACATGTCTGTGCAACACAGACTTACTTATGTAAAATTGTTTAGCTACTTCAACTAGAGAATTGTTTCCAGTTTCATAGGTTTCTATTGCAGTTTTTAAAATTAAGGGGTCGTACCTCTTATAAGGTTTTGAACTTTTTGAGACGTATACGCGAGGCATACCTAAAAAAGGAGCATAATTATACATAATTGTTTATATAATAAATATTAACCACTATACTATATATAAATATTAGCTACTGATACATAGCAAACATTCTAGAATATAACTTTCTTAATTATTACGAAATAAAAGTTTTAGACAAAAATCGCTGTCTATATAAATATTAAAAGAATGTTTTAACTGTTTAATGACAACCCTATAAACTTGTCCCTATTCATGCATAAGTCGTTCCTATTCAACTTATTCTCATCCCAATTCACCCCTCTTTCATTGTTATTCATACTTGTAACGTCCCGATTCACTCCAAAAACAACACATTTTGCATGCTTTTTCAATTTATCAAAAAACATTAAAAGTAATAAACAACTGATACTTATACCTTTAACGTAAATGATGATCCAAACACAAAATAATGTTTTTAACATACAGTTGTCTTTTATTACTAGTTAAATAAATTTTTGGAAGCAAATTTTCTAACCAGATTTAACCGGCATCAGAAGATGTTATTTCAAAATTCAATTTTTTAACAGTTTGCAGCTAATTTCACGTATATTCAATGTTGCTATAAGAACTTTCAATATTCTACTTTTTTGCTACAAAAATTGTAGAATTTTTACTGAATTTAGAATTAATATTGAGCGACGATATCTTTTCCTAGTTTTATCCCCATTCCCCCCTTAATCCCTATTCCCCCCATTTTACGGAATATGTCACATTACATAGTGACAGATGCGGCAAAAGAAAAAAGAAACAAAGAGGCGGTGACCATATAGGTTGGCGTTAACATTTGCCCTTTACATTTGTTTTATTAGCAATTGTACTGTTTTCTCGCAAATGTGTCGAAAAACGTTGTATGACACACGTGCGGTTTTGGGTGCGCGTTACTATGGTAAACCCTCGACTTGGTCGCGATCTTCGTCTACTCGTTTGTAAAAACCAACTTACCGCACTATTATTATAAATAACTATTACTGGGCAGTTGTCATTCTTTTTCTTTTTGCATGGTTAAACTTTTAAAAGCAACAAAAATACACCCTCCATAATTTATCAAATAACAATAAAAAATTCAAGGTGTTGTTTCTCATTTTAGAAGTGCCCTGTCTATGAAATGTGTCAAACTTTGTTATTAAGGTACGGTATGATTCAATTTATACGAGTCGCCGATATCTTTGTACTGGAAAATATTATCTTTTCCCCGCCGTTTGACATAAAATAAAATGTTAAAAGGGAAACCGGTGTTTTCTTTGACCTCAAAGCTTGAGGACCTTTCGAATTTATTCATGTTGGTAGCTGATGTTGCATAGATTTTGAATGAATAAATTATTACACACAACTAAGTATAATGGAAAGTTTTCTCCTCAGAGGCAGTCTTCTCTAAATATCATACAGAATTACAATAAATTACTAAGCTATATTTTAAAATACCTAAATATTCAATGTTTTTTTATTTCCTTTTTTTGAAGTGAAACTTTTTTAGAATCGTTGCGATTTGAAACTCATTGAAACGAAAAAGCGACACTAAAAAAGATAAACACATAAATACGCAGGACTAAGCCTGCGAGAGCATTGTGCAACACAGACTAGAGCATCAATAAGACCGATTATTAAACAATTCCAATTTGAACCGAAATAAAACTGATAATAATATTTTTATACTAAAACAGGTAAAATTTAAAGTGATGCTTAGGAAGTTTATTTTGAATTATAATATGTTGACGGATGTAGACAGCGATGATTGTTGGGTGGGTGCGGCCAATTTCTGCGAGACGGTAGTGTCTCATAAGGAGGCCGCGGAACGAGATAGGGAGAGAGATGGTAGTGCGCATGCGTCTCGCGGGCGCCGACGTCAGTCGGAAGCCCGGAGGCGCAGGTATGCGCATGACCTCCCTCCCTGAAATACCGCTGCAGGGGCCCTCTAGCATCTAGGGAGCAGAGGAGTCTTAACCCCTGTTGACGAAGTGAGTTTGCCTCTCCCGGGGCATTCTCAAGCACTTGTGCGCTAGGATCGGTGTGGGCGTAACTACGTTCTGTATCTCACGCCTTTCCTACCATAAGCGCGGGGCACATGGGAGGAGAGTTTTAGTGGGGTATTGATTAGTCGAGTCTCCACACAAGCAGGTTGATTATTGTTTGGATTGCCTCAGTGGAAAGCCTCCATGATCAACAACGGTCTAATCCCTAGCAAAGGACCCGGTATGTGCGAAATGCATTTCCCCCGCCTTAAAAAAAAAAGGAGTTGTATTTATATTAATAAAAGTTAGAGAAGAATTATCTGTGAGTATATTCTCTGAAGTTTTACCTCTACTGCGTGTGAACTACACACACACACACACACACACAATTTTTTTTACATGTTTTTTATTCTATTTATTTAATGGAAATAAAATTGAAGTGCCTATTTTTAATGTCAAAATAATAATATAAAAAAATAGAGGGGATTATTCCTACCAGGAGATTCCGAAAATGCAGTTTTTCAATTTTTGTCTGTCTGTCTATTTGTTTGGATATCCCTGATAATCTCTGAAACGGCTGAACCTATTTTGATGGGACTTTCACTAGCAGATATGTGATGTTATAAGGAGTAACATAGGCTACTTTTTTTTACTAATTTTAGGATTCCGCGAAAAAAACATCTACGCGGATGAAGTTCCGGGCACAGCTAGTATATAATAATATTAATAACCTCGTTCAGTATTAATTCAAATTTAAAACTATTCCCCCAAACATATAAAAACAAATCATAAATCATTGCTCAAAGTCGGTGTTGTATGTAGATAGATAATTTAGTACACGAGAAGCCAAAGAACCTACCAATTTGCCTCATGAATATGGATGAATGGTATCTCTACGTTGCGTAGATAACCGTTAATATTATTGTTATTTTGTGTACGATATTCGTATCGATTGTACAGCGTTGTATTTGCATGATAACGTGTATTTATTATTTGTGTATCGCAATATCTGGGTACAAATATTAGATATGATAATGATCGCCCAGTAAAAAATGTAATTGTAAAAAGCTCGTAAACTCTGCATGAGTAGATGGCGCCACACGTTAGTTACCTCGCTTTTACGTTTCAAATCAAAAATATTATTTTAGACTTAAGACATTTCTCGATATAAATAGGTTTTTGTAGAATCGTTGTGATTTGAAACTCGATGAAACGAAAAAGCGACACTAAAAAGATTTAAACACATAATTCTATAGGAGCCTGCGAGAGAATGTGATACGAGTTTTCCATTGTGCAGCACAGATTAGGGAATCAATAAGACCGATGATTAAACACATAGGTCCAATTTAAAATTGATAATAATATATTTTAAACTAAAACAGTGAACAATTGAAAGTGGTACTTAAGAAGTTTATTTTGAATTATAATATGTTAACGGATGTATTAAGAAAAGTGAGAGAAGAATTATCTGTGAATATATTTTCTGAAGTTTCACTTCTATTGCGTTTGAAATGCACACACACACACACACACACACACACATTTCTTCATATGTTTTTTTATTTTATTTATTTAAAGGAACAAAAAACAGCTACAATATAATATATTTTTTTTTATTATTAGTTACAATATTGTTAATGTTAATATTAAAGTCAACGACATTGTCCACAGAAAAACATTCATATAATTATCAATAAAAATACAAGAGGTACAAAAATATTAACAACTTAGCTTCTGCCCGCGACTTCGTCCGCGTGGAAAGTTTTTTTAACTATCCCACGGGAACTCTTTAATTTTTCGGGATCAAAAGTATCCTATATGTTGACCAGGGATATAAGCTACCACCATACAAAATTTAATGTAAATCGGTCCAGTCGTTTCGGAGATTAGCCGGTATAAACAGACAGACAAGCAGACAAACTCGGTTTTTAGCATTTTTTTTTCATTGTATACAAATTATTCTACAGTTTTATTATATGTATAGATAAGTATATGAGTATAAAGAAGAATAGGATTAAAAAAATCCTAGAAAATATTACAGAAGAAAGATAAATGTAACGTTTTTTCAATAACGTGAGTAGTAACAAAGTTAAAAAACAAAAATTCTTTATTTTAACTCTAAGTATCTAGGTGTTTAAAACTTTTCAAATTTATATCTTGAAAAATTGAAGTATAAGTTATGTATATGTATCTAGTTATAATATAACTCCAACAACTTTGAAGTTGAATAACATATGATATTTTTACCAGATACCGAAAAGGAAGTGTAATTTACCAATTTATGAAAGAAAGAAAATAATTTTATTCAGGACAAATTATACAGATATAGTATAATTGTTAACATATTTAAAAACTAAAGTAATATAATTTTGTCCCAAAAGGGGCATCAGTCTCAGCATTTTGCCGGTCGGTTAAAACCAGCGTTGGTCTTCCGCTGTGCCCTTAAGGTATATATATCGAGGGCTTCATAACAAATAGGTGTACAGACAAAAGTGCAGTTTTACACAAGGGACAAAATTGTGAATAAAACAAAACTAGTTGATTGTATAAGGCTGAAACTTGGAATGCCCTTCTTTTTAGGTACAACTTGTATACTGGTAAGATTTTCTAAATTGTAACATGCATAGTTTTTAGTAAACAATAAAACACTGCATTTTTGCGTATATGTATATGCCTATAATGTTATGAAGCCCTCGATATATATATATATATATACACACTCACACATATACATAATACATACACGATAGATAGAAATAGGGAAACTAATGATCGGGAATAAAAATGTAGTGTTATAAATACGTTTTTATAAATACGTAGAAAATAGTACATTGTTGCTTAGAAATTTTCGATAAGATATTATATAAAATATTTACATAATTTACAATTATAAAATTACATATAATCGAATACAATAAAAGAAAACTTATTTGTATCGTATTCTACCATAGTCCCTCAAGACTATGAGTAGAATACTGAGCCCAGATCACCACCGTCTTCTATGGGTAAGGTGCCCAGAAGGCTGGCTACGTTTCCTCGCTGGATCGCCATACTGATCCGTTGCCCGAGGTAAGCACCAGCCCTCTGATCACCTGAAGAGTCAATTTGTCGTTTTGATAATTAATTTATTAAATTAAATTATTTAATTAAAATAAATAAACTGAAACGATATTACAATTATATTAAATACCAATTGTACCATGTTTTATTTAGGTCGCGTTGGGAACGTTGGTGCTCTTTTAAAAATATCTTTAATTTAGTTTATTATTCGTTTACGATCTTAAAAACTAATGTTGTGACGCGGTGATAAATTAGATTAGAATTAGGTAATAATGACGATAAACAAAATTTAAACTAAATAATTAAACTTAGCAAGTTGGCGGTAGGCTAAATAAAAACTTTAACATTACTCATTGACACTTAACATCTTTGTCCTCCGTGGTCACGGCTACTGAAGTTGCCGAAATGTCGGAATAAAAATAAAATAAAATGCCGCGCTTCAAACCGTTAAAACGTAGTTTTGTTATGTATTACATTAAGTTCTCAGTTTAGCAAGTTCACAATAGTAGTGACCTACACCTCCAAAAATACGAATAGATACCTACCAAAAATGTTATCTCTTCCTGAAAAATACACATATAACTTAAATTCGAGAAAATATAAAACTAGTAATCTCCTAACATTTCCACGGCTATTTTTACACCAACTTTTTTGCTCCAAAACTGTTTTCTATATAATTCAAAATGGTTCGTGATAAACCGACCTAAAATTCGTAGGAAAACTATTTTTTCGTAATCACCACACCTAGAAAGCAATTGAACGTACTAAAAAGAATTTGGATCGAACGGTACCAGTCGGTGTTACCAGATATCTTGATTTGAACTAGACGTGCTGATATTCCGATGTTTAAGGATGTTACAAAAAAGGATTTGAAAGTTGAATAACCTATAATATAGTAAATATGTTTTTTTTATAAACAAATTTCTACGAACTCTATATTCTGTATCTTTTTATGTAAAATTTAATTTTAAGGTACACTTACTACTACACACAACACAACAAACACCCAACAAATTGTCACACACAAAAGATGTAGTAATAATTAGCGTGTAATTTTCAATATATAAATCCGTTTGGGGGTGTCGAGTTTATACAATGCGTTTAAAAATAAGAAAAAAGTCAGAGGAGGGCTAATTACGAGCAGCAGATTCCGAAAATACATATTTACACTTGTCCGTTAAAACATCGGATCTAACTGAAACTTAACGCAAATCTAAATTACATCCCGGGTCAATTGTTTCATACGAGCGTCACCATTATCGACAAAAAAGTGAAACTACATTTTGTTAAAAACCTCTCGAAGAAGCAATCAGTTTGTATAATTTCTCAACTGGACATAAAATGGATTTTATATTTCTACTTAATTGAAATTAGTAAGTTGGTTACAATAAAATTTTGGGAACGGAAAACTTTTGCGGATTTTTTTAATTCATCGTCTAGCGTTTTAAGTTAATGAATATGACAACACTGCTACTAGTCGAACATTTCGAACATTACGTACTATTGAGACGGTCTTTGAAGCTCCAAACGACCGCCTTACTAGTCCATTGTCTCGGGTTTATCCGAAGAATTTCACTTCCGTACCATTAATTTCCCGTTTCTTCTCTAAATCGACCATTCAGTGGCTCAAGTTGGAAATTTCAACGACAAAATTCACGGAACTTTCCATAATGCAAGTTCAATTGATTGCCTTTGCATCATACTTTGTTTTCACTTATATTATTATCAGTCCCGTCACGTGACTTTGCTCGCATAAATTTTGGGACCTTTGTCCCACTCTGGAAAGCGTCGTATGTTTATTGTTCACCTTTGATACACAAATCGTCGCATATTAACTTTCAAGCTCGTAAAAGATGTCGTCATCCCCTCTCTTTCTCTTCTTTCATCTTCTCCTCTCTCAATCATTTGGGAACGGTACAATTTCTCTTCTTTCAATACTTCTCTATTCTATTATACGTCCTCTGTCACACTACAAATCAGCATGTCATCTTTCAAAAAGTTCATCCATATATTTTTTGGTCTAAGTTTACACTTGTATCCAGCAATCTTCCAGTTCAATATTCTTTTTGTCACATAACTTTCATCTCTGCTCATTATTATATGTTTTGAATTATGAATCTGAAATTTCTGTGAAAGTCCCAAAAATACTTTGAGAATTGCAAATGCTTTTTATGGTTCTCCAATCAAATAACATAAATTAAGCAGCTAACATTTATAGCTATTCATATTAGCTTTTTTATAGCTATTCTTAAATGTCATCTATACTATATAATATTATAAAGAGGTAAAGTTTGTGAATTTGGTTGTTAGGAGTAATCTCCGGCACCTACTACTGATCCGATTTTGAAAATTCTTATACCAGTAATAAACTACATTATTCCCAAGTGATATAGGCTGTATTTGACTGTGCTTAATAAATCATAAAAGTAAAAGGGTTTTACTCCCAGCGAAGTGGACACGGGAATGTCTGTCAAACATATTACAGCAATAACGTTCCACGCAAGAATTGCGCACATCCTCGTACGAGGCACTGCGAGTTCTTTCTGCGTTCGTGAATTAATTAAAGTTACAAATCTTAATTAAACCTTGATATGCGTGCGTGCGTGTGTGCGTGGTTGCATGCGTAATTGTAATGACGTCCGAAGTGAGCACGGGTCAGCTATATTAATAAACATAGAAGTCAGAAGATAATACAGGTCACTTTTTGAGTTGAAACATATCACCCACGCAGCTCAAAAATTGGCGAATAGAAGCAAATGGGTCTTTTGCTTTGAGTAAGCAAACAAGTCGGAGATAAGCTACATTCAACGTGAAATTGTGAAGCGAGTGCCACCGACAAAGAACGTATTAACCAACCTCTAACTAATGGATGATAGGGTTGCGGAACGACCCCTTTGTGATGTTAATGCACCTTGCGTTGTATTTTAATTTTTCGACCATTTTTCACTTTTTTGTGGCTTATTGTTTGAAGCTGTTATTAAGCGGATGTTTTAGTAAACCAGCGTATAATCACAGTATGGCTTTGGGTTGTAATTATTTGACCTACAAACGGGCCTTAAAGAATGCTAAATTCAATTTTCGTTTACTTATGTCGAAAATAGAGGGTTTATTTTTGTCATTCAATTTTGACACAAATGCGGCATTTTCAACCTTAAACAGTAAAAGGAAATCAATTTTTTAAAAAGGTTTCGTATGTGAAGAAGATGTAACTACATTTGATATACCATTATATATACCAGCCGCAAGCAAAACCGCTCCAAGTGCGGCCTCGAGTCCTTACCTGACATCAAATCAAAAATAGTAACCTCTGTGGGTTAAATAGTATAAAAAAAGTAACCCACAGAGGTTACTATCTTTTATTTGATGTCAGGTAAGGACTCAAGGCCTCACTTGGAGCGGTCATATACCGGGCACTCTGGTTTCTTCGCCTCCGGAGTCACAGAAACATGCTGGGCTATCGCTTAATTTAAACCTATACAGGTAAGCTGCAAACCCTCCGTGTCCAGATAGAGCTTGTGTCCAAGACGGTTTCAACTTGACGTCCTTTAGTATACGAGGTGCAGCATAAACGGTGGGGAAGAAGAGCTTTGTAATGCTCGCCGACTTACCATCCAGTAATTTTGGTTCAACTGCTGCACCAACTCCGTCCTAATGAACTCCGTCTGGTAAGAGACGGGATATTTGTCATATAGAGGCACCGCATCGAGCTATGTCGCCGCTTGCGTAGCCAGTTCGTCTGCCTCCTCATTGCCGACGATGCCGACATGAGCCCGAACCCATAACAGTCGGGCGTTGCACCCCTTCCCTATCCGCTTCGCTTGGTCTGGCGAATAGCGAAGCCGAGGGGGTGGAGCGTGCTCGAGCTTTTTATATTTAATTATGTCTCTTAGATGACAGAGTATTTTCAAGGTCAAATTTGTCTGGTTACAAAATATTGTTGTATATAAATAACTAATACAAATACAAATAACAAAATTTGGAACTTTTAAAGTAAAATACAAAAAATGAAAATGAACAAACAGTTAAAAAAGTAACTTCGAAACCTTTTTTTTAATAATTAAGATCTTTTTAAATATTTGTTTCATTCCGATACAAATTGAAAGACAGAAATGAATACGTCTATTTTCGGCTTTAATTGCTACGTTTTATCTAGAATTTATGGCAATTTAATATATATAGATCTTTATGTTAGGGATCATAATGTGATCGAATCGAATAATAATATCGTTTGTTGGCGCACGATTGACCAACCGAGGTACACAACGGTCCAGCCAGGCATGAAAACAGTAGGCTCCAATGCCTGTGAAAAATATTCATAATCTACCGTCAACCACTAATATTCGAATCTACGACGGAACGCAAGTCGAACTACTTATTATACGCGCAACCAAATTTAAATCTAAATTTGTAAAATATATAAATATACACTTATTTCGAGCTTAAGGTACTTCATTGAAGACTTCCTAGGCCTCACCGTTATATCAAGATTATAAAATAATACTACTTAGGGTCCAGAAATAGATATAACATATTTTTTGTTTTACAAAACACTGTGAAACGCTCCCTATATTATTTGTATATGTTATAATCAAACATCGAAGCTCTGTTGCTCCTAGGTTTGACATAAAGTGTTAGTCAAAGTCCAAATAAATGACGTTTTTCTGCCTTTGACTAACGTATTTTTGTCTAACCGAGGAGAGACCAATTTATACAGTCATTAAACATGTAATGTCGATTTTTGACCGAATCTGCCTTAGTCGTTTCTGAGATCAACTAGACAAAGCCCTAAACAGATTATTTTACGTTCTACGTTAGACTTAAAAGTTAGTTACTTGTAGGTTTGACTAAAAATACTTTAGTCAAAGGACGAAATTGGAATATATTTCGGGTTTTGTCGAAAGGCCCTGGTCATTCCGCGAAGAGACTGCATATCGAACTTTGACTATAACACTTACACCAAATTATAAAGTCTTGTTTAAAAAAATCAAGAGTCTAATTTAATATATTATGCCTTTGGTACTAATTATTAAACTCAATAAAAGATACAAATCCTATTATATGATGATAATAGTCTTTTCAAAAGCCAACCAACGATAGTTGAACAGTACGAAGTCAACTCATCGGTCACGTGTACCCTACAATGGCCCACAGACCGGCTACAAAACGTTATTAAACTTTAAATAGCGCCGACCACCGATGCAGAAACTTCCCATTACAGGGGATAGAAAGAAAATCTCCTATCTGAAGCGATTATTGGACCAGGCTTAATATCTAACGGAGAGAGGGGGAAAAATGGAATTTTTACGCGATCAAGACCTTTGTGGCCGAGACCTTTTTGTTTTATTAGTTCTTTAAGGTTAAATTATTGGTTCGGTTACTAGGCCCTTTGAAATGTTTGCTTAGGAAATATTACCAAGTTACTCTTATTGAGAATAATTGGATGTGAATTGCGAATAACTTAATTTGACGAAAATTTTGAGAGGTTTATTTTGGTTTGTAACTGCTACTCATAATGGGGCAGTTCACATACATTACAATAAATTCGGAAACAATGTTCATATAAAAGAACGAGTGTTCAAATACCATGTCATTATAAAACTTTAAAATGTCATGATAGAAATAGATAGAAGTTTGATGGACAAAATAAGGTATATATATATATATTAAATAAACTTAATAGGGATGTGGACACATGTTACTATAAATTCTAATCTTATTACATACAAAACAACGAGAATTAATATAACATTTTATCATTTTACTTTTAAAATATCATCATATAAATAATTCTAATTACATTTCAAACAATCCTTGTCCTCCTTTTTCTTTTTTTACATTTATAAATTAATGCGCTATTTCACTTCTTGTACTTGTAACTACTTATGTCATCATAAGTAATTACGCTCGTGCAAAGTCTACCAGGCTGCAATATTCTTTAAGTTTATTAAAGTATCTCAGTTGATTTGACAGTCCGCTCTCCTATTCCATAGAAATCCTTATAATCACTTAATTCAAAACACTAAAATATCAGCGATCCAGTTAAAACCCCCTTTTCACCGCTATGTAGAGTCATAAAGAAGAGTATTTGAAACGCATTAAGGAATCGAATCCCCTCAAAAGATGCAATCTTTAGTGCTCAACCAAGTTGTGGTCTTTGATACTTTTTCCTTTTTAAGCCTAGATGTTAACTAGTGAGGGGCAGTGAGGATGAAAAGAGATGTACATAAGATACCTGCATAGTTTAGACGCCTTTGCTTACCAAAGTTAATGGAAGTGCGATGAAAGGGGACATCTTATCTCGCCAGTTTAAGTGCGCTCGATGTTTATCGTGTGAACATACGACGTTGAACGCCGTTGAAAGCTTTGTTTTTCACTGTAAGTACGTTAGTGTCTCCCCTTTATGGGTTATTGATTTTTTTTATTCGCTGTACTTTTTGATATTGTTTGGAATGTTACTCTACATTCTAATATAAAAACAATAAACATGCTCTTGGATGTTGATGTATTTTTGTCTTTCGTCACGGTAATGGAAATAAAAAGATTTATATAATAATAATGGTCGTTATCCTGCCTTGAAAAAGTAAAATTTAGAGCCCGATTGTATCGCCACCTAACGTGTCCAATTATAAATCGAAACCCACTTGAACATACATAGTAAATTTATGAAAATCGGTCAACTGTTTAGGTCGAGTTCAGTGACATAGGAGTACACACGAACAGAAGAATTTTATACATAAAGATGTTGTATATTTCAAGGATATATCGACAGCGGTAATTAAGATAGTATACATTTTATATCGGAAAATAGGAGATACGTGTTCAGAATTAATGCGTGGCAAAGTCCTAACAGTAAGTGACAACTTGTCATAGTTTTATTTTACGCTGAATTAAGTTCCAACAATTGAATTATTTTTCTATTGCTAATGGAATTTATTCACTCCTGTACTAGTGACACATGTTGGTACTAATAAAATATTCAAACTGAAACCTTGATGGCTATGTATGAATTATTGAAATCATTGTGTTTTTGTGGCCTTTTGTAACAACTGTCCAATTCTGTTCTACTTAAAAGTAATTAAATTAATTGCCCTAAATTATAACTATTGTCTCCTATCGCATGATTTCACGGTATTGGACTTTAGAAAATTGTCTTAGTTTTTTAAGTACACTTAGGTATAATTGTCATTCTACCAATGGTTATCGAAAATATTAAAATGAAAACATGTGCAAAAAATGTTTTAATGTTTGTTTTATTTTATAACCGGAGTTTCAAAATAAACGTAATGCATTTTCGATTTCTATTAATTTTGCGCCAATTTTAAAATTGTAAAAAATCATTTTGAATCATGTAGAATGTAAATATATGTACATTGTACGTTACTGGTCGCAATAGAGTATTTCACAGATTTTACAATAAATTTTAACACACTGTAAAGAAGAATGCTTATGCGTTTAAATACATATCTATCATTTACTTTCAAAGTTACTCCATAGCAATAATTTTAATTACTGTATAAAAAATAATAAATAATCATTTTTACATGTAAGTAAAAGCCTGTCCAACTCCAAGTACTGCAAGGGGATTAAAAGAACCCAGAAATGGGTCTTGGGTTTTATAATCCCCTCCGGCAGACGTACATGATTTTTCCGGCCTATTCGGTAGTCTTCTGATAGTCCAGGAGTATTCTGATGATATGTTTGATTTTGTGCATACGTCGCCACTTTATCGCACTACTCGCCGGCGATTGGGAGCTCATCCACACTTCCTCGACATTTAGAAGTGATCTACTGTGCGTAGCAGATGTCCATGAGCGACGAAAATCACTTGCCATCAAGTAGAGGTACCTACGAGGAAATTAAAAAAATCTCGTGCCTTGCGCTTTTTTTCTGTGTGCTTACAACCTGAACCGAGCCGAGGAGAGGCTGAATCTCAACATTAGTGGAGCTTCTGCTGATATTCTAGAAACCACTCTCAATCGATCCGATTAATGTCAACGTTAATACAACGATTTATAAACCCACCATTATCCTGTCGATAAAAATCCCCCCATTCACAGAATTTTTATTAAGTCACAGACAGTAACCGTTATTACAGTTTCGGGTGGATTCAGTCAATCGTTTTGGTCATTTTCGGGTACCCCAAAATCGCTCGCTGTCCTTGCACATACTTTATTGTAGGGACTTTTACGGATAGATTAGAGCTAATGGTTTTAGTAGTTCACTCTTTATTCACGCCATGCGGCTGTTCCATTTCAAAACCAAGTAAGTAACGATTCTGATGTATTTCAAATTCATCGTATAAATAAAAATTTGCACAAAATTTATCAAGCATGTGACTTGTAAAACTGTGAAGAGAAAAGAGCATGAGATTATGCATTAAATCTATAATATTATAAAATTCTAATCATGGCGTATCTGTACATTGAAGCTATTAAAAAAAAAACAACTGTAATACACTATATAAACGATGGAGAACACGATTTTTTTATATTTTCTGGTCTGTTTGTCTGTTTGCTTGGGATTCATGTGAAAACTACTGGGCCGATTTCGATGCGGTTTTCGCTGATAGACAACTAATTCTTAGACTTAAACTTTGGGCTACTTTTTATCCTGAGAATCCCACGGAAACTTTTCTAGGAATTATTTAAAATGGGCAGATTAAAAACGGGTGCGTAAAAATTAGCGTATTCCGACTCAGTTTTTACTAAAACGATAGCTTATATTCTTTTTCAAATGCTGCGGTATTGTGTGTACCGAGAAACCCGCGGGAATTTCAAGTCAAGGGTAGACGAAGTCGCGGGCATATCCTAGTATCACATAACATGTAGGAATTCCGAAAAGAACCGGACCCAAAAAATTGTTAGATGCTATGTTTTGAAATAGATCAATGTTTGAAACTTAAATGCGTTCCATGAAACACATTTAAAAGTTAATTTAAATACTAGATACATCATTTTTTTTTTTTTTTTGACGAGGTTAAATCCTATTTGCGGAGACCGCGCCGCGGGGGGAGAGCGGCGCGGTACTGTGGGACTCGCCGGCCAGATGGGCTGCCGGAATACCCACTAAAACCCCCCGGTGTTCCTCCTTTCGCCGTTTTGCCGAGGCCACGGTACACAGCGTGAGCCTTACTCCGCGACCCCGGCTGGCGCTGGTCGCCCCTGTGACGGGGGCGGCCTCTCCTTGGTCGGGGATATACTGTCCCCGGCATCTCCCCTTCCATATTAGGGATTGAGGGGGTCACGCGGAACACCAACGCACCCCCTCGCGGCTTGCGTGCGGGCGGAGACCGACAAGGTCCCCCGGTGGCCTCGACGCCCGCGTGCCGCAGTTTTACGGCGGCCGGCGGTCTGATGCGACCGCCGTCCGGCGCCGTTGTCTTCGCCGGTTGTTGCGGCGGGAGAGGAGCACGGACTCGCGCTCTCTCTCCCGCTCCGTCGCCTCCTTTGCGGACATTACTGCCTCACAAAAGGAGGCGACGGCATCCCAATTTGAGCTGCTCCCAGCCATGGACAGAACCACGGCCGGGAGCGAGAGGTCACGTCCGATTACTGCGCCGAGGGCACGACGCTGTTCATCCCACGCGGAGCACTCTTGAAGAGTGTGCAGCGCTGTGTCCTCGGCGCCGGCACTGCAGTGGTGGCACCCTGCCGTCTGCTTCCGCCGTATTTGACACAGGTACCTCCCGAAGCATCCGTGCCCCGAGAGGACCTGCGTCAGGCGGTACGACAGGGTGCCGTGCCGTCTGTCCAGCCAGGTGGTTAAGGCGGGCCGAATCGCCGCGATGATGCGGTGGCCAGCGCTGGGGTGCGCTAGTCTGGTCGAGATACATCAGCGTTGCCACCCAACGAGACAACGCGGCCAGTCTTTTGGGAACTTGGCTTATACACTGTAGTCGCCTGACACTAGATTTCTAATTTACCATTAATTTGTATAGTATGTAAGTTTATTTTTAGGATGTACTTTTAGGTTTTTATTTATCGTTATTAAATAAATAAGTAATGTTATTATTGTTAAATATTTACAGATAACGTATGTATATAAATTTATGTAGCTATTCGTCAACGGTGTTATTTTTACGCTATAAATAAAACAAATTTGGCCGCATTCAATAACTATAACATTATCCCAGGTGAAGCCCGACCATCATGTTGAGTAAATAAGAGGTGTCATTGTTGGGATGATAGCACCAACGCTTTCAGTATTGATTTTGCTATACCCTTTCCAAGTATTTATTTTACTTTTGACAGCTCGATGACGGATCCATTAGTAATGTCCTAACGCGTTACCGACTCAATTTGTTATAAAAATCGACTTCATTTATAAATTAGATTTAACCAAATATTTTTCTTTAAAGTAGAACATTTTTTATTGTCAAATCGATAACTTTCGATTTATTTACGTATAGTGTCGATGGTTTAATAGTCTGTGCGTTACACGACACACAGGACATCACTATTACGTCACCCACAACAATAAATTACGACAATTATGTCATTTGTTTCATGTGGGCTTTACGGTCAAGAAATATGTAACTTGATAAACGTACAAACGTCAAAAATAAAATAAACGCTTAGAAAACGGTATAAAAGATTAAGTTAAGATTTAATTACTATGTCATATCATATTAAGTTTATGATAGCACGTTAAAATATGTTTCAAGTAATAATAAAAATGTGCAAAATTTGGGTGCAAATTAGATTTTTTCATTTCAATTTCGGCCATATATAAACTTTATAGAAAAAGCTGAAAATTCTTCTTTCTTTCTTTCTTAAATCCGACTCGCACATAGCCACCTGTTTTATAAACAGACTTTTGCTACTAGCCCTCTGTAATTTCCAAATTCCCTAGTGTAAAAATTAACATGCTACCATTTTTATGAGTTGTTCCTGTCATATTTTTTCTGTGATCACGAATATCACAGCACATTAGCGAGTTTAATTTTTTTTAAACCTTCCTTAATGGCTTTAAAGGAAATGAAAGTAACTAACATCTTATGCAAATTTTTAAGGGGGCGCTTACCACTAATGCTGAGAAATAGGTGATATTCTAACATATTTCCTATTTAGCTACTATAAAAAGAAAATCTTTCTTCACATCTATTAATTTATTTTTTTACGAATTACATTCGGTTGTAATAAAAATATATTTGTAAAATTAAATGTATATAACAAATTTAAATATAGGTAAATTATGAAGGTGTAACAATAAACCGTTTGGTACAGTCGCGGTATAAAAAGATTCGTCACTTTAAGTTCGACCTTTGCTTGCACGAGGACAAGAAACAGTACCGCCAACATTTTAATAAATATTACGATTATAAAATGTAGAAACCTTAAAAAAATAAATTGCAATGTTGACAATGAACGACACTGAGATCAACAATGTTTTAATCGTCAGAAACAAAGAGTCATCATCATCACTACAGGTTTAACATCTCTAAAAAATCTTAGACAAGATAGAAAATTAAAAAACTTTGATCTAAGTAACTTTAAACTTTATTGTCAAACAGTTAAACATAATTTTCTGTGGATAAGTCTGTTCTGTGACTTAATTTGAAAAGGTAATATGTGCTCGCGGAACGTTAAATGAATGAATTTGATAACTGGCGAACCTTTTCATTACATTTATATTTGCCAGTAGCGGTGTGCAATACAGTAATACCGCGCTTTACGCGAGGGATGCGTTCCAGATAAAATCGCGTTAAGCGAAATTCGCGTATAGCGGGGTAAGCTGAAATAACAAGCCAAATAAATAATTAAAGTGCTTTTATTGCAGAAATGAAAGTGAATCAACTTATTCATTGTTACAGATTTTTATTTATTTATTTAATCCTTAGAATTACATTAGGAATAGTTATCTAATGTTTTTTGAGTAGCATTTTGCTTGCATTCTTGGTGTATTCTTAGAGTATTCTTGTATACTTAAATCTAATGTATGGACAATTTAATCTAGTTTACAAGGTGTTAAATTAAGTACAGAGTCAAAAACAAAATAATTTTGCATTTTAATATTAAAGCAAGTAGTGATAAGAAATCACAATATTAAGTACAAAAATTATAGTAATACTTTGTGATAACATCAATATCAAAAAAAATATTTCATTGTCCATGCTTATATTATTTAAATATAAATGTGAGTTTGTTACGCATTCGCGGCCTAATTAGTCAACCGATTATCATGAAATTTTACATACACTTTGTCAAGGATATAAAAAAGGACATAGATAGGATAGAACAGATAGGTACCTTTCATCTACAAAAAAAATGTTTTTACCGAGTGATAGAAGAGTAACTTTTAGACGGTCATTTTCAAACAGTTGTAGTTATAATTAATTGTAATCGATAAACAAAATCTACGCGGCTGCTATCTAATTTAAAGGGAGCGAAGCCGCGAGAAAGCTAGTTAAATATAAATGTTTTGCCCAAAGTTTGATTCTTATAATCTGTTTATATTACAAAGTTACTCTTTCGTTTATACATTATGTTAAAACATGAATATTTTACTCCGCATGAACTAACTATTAGATTTTTGCCAATTAGTATATTATTATTCTTGTTTGTTAACTGTTATTCAATGCAGCCACAAAAATAAATCTTTATTTTTTAAATTAAAAGTATACGCGTTAACTTTTGGTCTATATCCAGCGGGAACTTGTGTCCCGGCATGAGGAGGTCGAGACATAACTCAAGGTTGTTATGGTTGCAAATTCGAGACCAGAGATGGTAGTCATCCAGACGGGCAAATGCTCTACCATCGACCGGGCTGTGGGTTGTTTTGTCGCTTAAGACAAACTACCCGGCCATAGGAATTAGTATTCTTTTCCGATCCTGCACAAAAAGTAAAAAGTAGAACTAATTTTTAACTGGACTCACTCAATTTATCTTTTATGGAATAAAACGACCCTACGTTTATTTCTGATGTATTTAAGGAATCCTAAGTTTAAATCTAAACTAAATTTTATTAACAGTCTGCTTAAATCCAAGGCCGTGAGAAAAGGATAAAACATATATATTTTAATGTTTATATAGTAGACTAGTTTGACCCGTGCCCACTTTGCTGGGTGTCATTAAAAATACACATGCACCCACGCACACAACCACACAACCACGCCTATCAAGGTTTAATTAGCTTTGTAACCTTTAATTAACTCATTAACGCAGAAAGCACTCGCAGTGCCTCGTACGAGGATATGCGCAAATCTTGCGTGTAACGTTATTGCTATTACATATTTGACAGGCGTTCCCGTGCCCCTTTCACCGGGGGTCATTAAAAATATTATTAATCACAATCAAATATAGTCTATGTCACTTGGGAATAATGTAGCTTTCCACTGGTCAAAATATTTTCAAAATCGTTTCAGTAGTACCGGAGATTACCCCGAACATCCAAACTCACAAAATTTGCCTCTTTATAATATTAGTATAGATAAAACTATTTTCTATCTTTTTGTAAGTGCAACATGTCGTAGGTGTAAGATAAATAAAACTTGACTATCTGCGCCTTAAGTGTACTGTCAAACAATAGCTAATTGTAAATCTAGTACTCAAGTAGTAGTTACCCCTTGTCACGGCAGCCATCAACTCACGCGATGTTAATTAAAAAATATAGTCTGCCTTTGGTCATTGACCTTGCTGGGTCATTTCGCTGCAACCTTGTTGTGGTGGCTGAAATGGGGTCATAAGTCATGTTTTTGGGTATAACAATAATTAAATAATATTTTTTGACCTTTAACCCACATTCTAGAGAAAAATGGTCGTTACTTACTCGTTTTTGCTGTGGCGCTACTTTCGCTCTTCATTTATTTCTATTTGCAAGTTAGCAAATCAACAGACAACCCAACTATTAGAAATTGGTTACTGTCGCTTATGGACGCTTGCAACTCTATGAGCGAAGCAACGCTTAGCCAGTTTTAGGATGAGACAGGGGTATGCAATAGAAAGAATCAAACAGGAGGTGTGGATAGAAGGATAGAAGGGATAGGATAAGGCAGGCGTCGGAGAGACAAAGGGAGGGGAGAGAGCGTATGCAGACCCCGTCCGTAAAAGCAGTCTCCTCCTTCCATGATTCTAGCACAGGGGGCCACGTAGATGAGTGGGGGATCCCGTGGACTCTCAATGTTGTTGAAGGGGGTGTCCTCCCCCGCACGACACCGTGGGTTCGTTGACAAGCGTTGGGGCGTCACAGATGCAGTACCTATTGGTCTAGTACCTGTGACGCACCGTAAAAGGGTGTATACTAGGGGCTCAGGTTAGGTTTAGTGGGTAGTTTGACGGCCGACCATCCCCCCCCCCTGTCTTCCGCTCGGAGGCCATGGTTGCATATGGCCGATCAAGAGACCCGCACATTCCTCGGCGAGCCTACTCCCCAGGTCCGTGGACGGTGTCCCAAGAAAAGACATCGCCCCTGCGTCATAAAAAAAAGGGCAGTCGAATAGTGGAAAGGGGAAGTAGGCCATCGGAACACTCGTTATATGCAACAAAATTAACAGTAATTTTGTTGCATATTCTGTGCACGCCGATATTCTGTGAGAGTATGGTATCTCATCGATTAAGTCGGCACCAAAAGCTTCAATCAAAATAATGATTCCAACATGACGCTACCACGTCTAAGGCTTCAGTCGTAAGTGGCACGCTTAGCAGCAAGAGGTTAGTTGATCGTTTACATGACACATTCTAAATAACCAACACATTGCATGTAATGCGCGCGGCCCCACAGCTCGCTTAGTGGGATGCTTAACTACTCGATAGTAGCCTAGCGGTTAGCCACGCAAACGGACGGGTCGGTCATTTACTTGGATCACTGGGATGGAAGGAAGGAATTGATATGTAATATGTAATAAGCATTTGTATTGTTCATTGTAAGGGAGGCCAGCGCACAATAATTAAGTATTTGCACACTTATCATATATGTAGTATATAAGGCTTTAAATTTGTTAAACACAGAGCACAATGAATAAATCAATCACAGTGGGACAATGTAGTTTCAATAATTCAACAACCTAAGAAACTACGAGCAGCGCTCCTATACTACAGATACTTTAGAAGACCAGGTATGGCAGCATGGCAGCTATCAGTGTGGCCACTCTGTATCGAAGCATTTCGACCACACAGCCTGCCTCCTACCTAATCTTAAAGCATGCCACTTGCGGTGTGCCCGAAGCCTAAAAGTCATTCTCATTGTGAAAATATATGCATATTGATATGACAATAATTACATACTTTTTTATCTTTAGCATTGTCTCCTCATGATCTTGTCACCACTAATTGGATACATATGAACCGAGTCTTGTGATATTTATTTACTATGTAATACAGATCCAACATTTTAAATAGGTGCAGCCACATGAAGTCAAGTATTAGAGAGCCAAATCGTAGAGGATGTTATAGATGTAAGATACCGGCCTGAACCAAAGTGCTAATTTGATTAAACCTTGGTCATATTCATGAGAAATTATATTGTTGATAAAACTACCCTCGAATTCCCAAAATATTAAAAGTCCACCCTATTTCTAATGACACTTGTAAATGACTACTCACCGTCATAACGCAAAGAGCTAGTAATTTGGTTGCTATTACGTTATGTCATTCTAAACCACTAATTAACATGAATGGGAGACGACGCATTTTCAAAGGTGTCTTTGCATCTTTTGCTAACGTCTTGTCTAGTCATTTGAGCGTAGACAGTTTACACTCACTTATCTGTCTGTTCTGTTTACAGTACGTGCTATTTACGTTTAGTAGGTGTATCTTCATAGTTTGGGTAGATATGTTATTTTCATAATGACAATAAAATTATTCTAACAATTTTTGATTCTATAATATCATTTTGCGAATCTGACAAATAGGAAATATTTGTCCGGTACTACACAGATGACGGCAAGTCTATGTTCTTTCACTTGATGCTGGCGGCAGTGATGACATTTTAAGGCTTTTTTAATCATCTTGGTAACTCTGCTAATGGTCAACATCCACTGATTTTTTTATTTTATTAGGAACAGATATCTTTTACATTAAAACAGTATATAGATACAACACAAAATGGACAGTATTTTAAAATTATCAGATAGTTGCATTGAAAATCTGGGTAGCAAGTATAGAAACATTTTATCGCATAAATAAATATGTGATGGCAGATCCGCTATTCATTACTCTATGCTACCAACACGTTATCTACGCATGCCCAGTGATGATAATTTAAAGTAATTGTTTTAATAAATAGTTACACTATTATATTATGCGTTGAGATCGTAACGTACTAATGCGTTGCCGTGAACCGGAATAGCCTATCATTAAAGCTAATGTTGATAATAGAATTTTATTGGTCAATATATCGCATATCTTCAGTGTCAAAACTAATAGCCAGTATAGGGTATGAGTTAATGAGTATTTCTTGATTTAGGTCCAAAGAAAGTACTATCTCAAAGAGTACATACGGGTAGATTGATACAAAGTTAGCCAAGTGCGTGGCGGATGGATATTGAAGCGTTCCGTAGAGGTGATGAACCTGCACTGTTTTTACAAATTGATTAACATAACTCTAAAAAATATGTTAAAAACTAAAAATACTTCAAGTATTGTGTTCAAAACAATTTCTGCAGAAAATATTTTTTTCTGTAGCTTGAATTATTCAGAATTTTCTATTACATACACTATTGTATATTTGGATATAGTATACACTGTAGCAGCGTGAGGTAGAGGTTAAAGGATACTTCAGTTGCCAGGGGTGTAGTATTCACTGTCGAGTTCCGATGTGAACTGAAGTGAACTAATTTATTTTGGAAAAGGTAACCTTAGTAAAAATATTATCAAGTCGTACTGTACAATGTATAGCACAATGTGTGAGCGGGACGGATGATGTGCGAACGAGATACAGCAACTATTAATATGCGCGCTTCCGCGTTGTGCTAGCCAGTAGTTCGTCGTCTGCTAGGTGCTGCGTGCCACGAGGACTAGACGCAGCTCCCAAAACACCTTATACTTAATAAAATTACGTTTTAGCGGTTTTATGCGCGGTAATTTATTTGATATTTGTTATTCCCACGTTGTATGTATACAAGTCGCGAAAACTTGAGTAAATATTACACCTTATACTGTTAGATTATTGTGTTATTGTAATAAGTTGGGGTGCCGATTAGATAATATTTGCATGTAGTTGTGATTACTACTCGGCGCTGGAATATAAAAGTGAGAGAACTCGAACGTAAAGACGAATAATCATTCTCACATCGACTTTGGTCCGATTCATATGTCATATTTGCGATCTACGGTAGCTAATTATTGTGCGAAAAGCATAACCTATAATTAATTGTATTTAATTATGGGTCTTGCTTTTCGCAGAATAATTAATTGTATTTAATTAGTTAGATTGGCATTCACTAGTCGCAAAAGCATGGTAAGAATTAATGTGACTTATAAACGAGCATTATCTTTTATTTTCTGATAATATCTTTGCGACCTGTGTTCGCCTATATTATAGTTTTCAGTTTTTAACAATATTGCTAATGTGACATGCCGTCAAAGATAAACGCACAGCTGCCTGTCGTAAGCGCAGTTTAGTGTCTTCCCGTATTTATGAATTCTTTTATATTTAGAATTTGTAATTAAGAAAAACATGCTATTGATTTCCTACTTCTTTTATGACCATCATTAGCGTCGAACTAATCCCTATTGTTATTGTTTTCGACTTTATTGGCCGTTCGCAGGAATAGATAACCAGGTGTGCAAATTACTATTTCTCGGAAACTCAGTGCGCGCGGCCAACTTTTTTGTACTGTATAGTTAGTATAAGACAATGCCCGAATAGAAGGGTGGGGCAGTCAAGCGACGACTACGAGACGAGTAAGACGTTTGTAGTACTCTCGATTAGCGATATAAACGACGGACTTTGCGTGTGTCGAATTGCATTGAATAGTGCAGTGTGAACTGATTGCATTCAGTTTTATTTGTATTGTTTCATACGTGTTTGTACAGTTCTAAAAAATTCTATAATAGTTCCTACGGCATTTTTAATTCGAGTCCTGTAGCTCGTAACACTAAGAAAGTATAAAAGAAATAGAAATAAGAAAAAATTTCAAAACGAATTCAAGGTGTGTTACTAAGAAGATATTTTCGCTTATTCTCCTCAAAGTAGACAACACGTGAAGCATACATAGAAGTGCATTAAATCCAAATTATGTAAAACTTTTGAGTTTGACAATTGCGAAATTTGTTCGTGAGGTGCATTATAATGAAAATTTAAATGAATTTTACCTACAGTTGAAAATTATTTCCACTAGCGGATTCACGAGTTTCCCAGTAGGAAGGTGATAATTGCCACGATGGCCACAAAGCCCGGTTTAGTGACAAACGAGTTTTGAAGCATTTAATTATTATTACAATTCTGGCTTTCGAGTTTTTAACACGGCTTTTGAAAAAGAATTAGAACTGTGACTTCTATCTAAGACAAAAAATATGTACAAGAAAATGTTGCGTATTGTTACGTCACGTACATGGAATAATTTATTGCTACATAATTAAGAAGGTTAAACACTGAGTAGTCCATGTACGTGTCAATACAGAAAATATAAAACCTTCGAAGATGCATCTACGAACATGTTTACGTTTTACATATTTACACGTATCACTTGAAATTTCTCTGTATATACTTTTATGCTTAGTGTTAAATTATTTATGTAATAATTAAACAGAGAGTACAACAACTCATCGGATAATTTTGTACTCTCAAGCGGTCGAGCCTAGCTCCCGCGGCGATGGAGCCATGGGCTCTCGCCTAATGATGCGTCACCCCGTTGGATGGGGTGTACTATTTTTTATTTTATTCCTCCACCTGATGGGGAGTGGTTACCATCGCCTATAAACATTTGTAACACCAATGGTGGTGGTACCAATGTGCTGCCCCTCTCTAAAGGAAGACTGGAACCTGGCCGCTAATGCCGAAATACAACTCAAGGTTGTTATGGTGGCATACTCTAGACCAATTTTGGTAGACATCCAGGCGGGCAAATTCCCTACCACCTGGCAGTGGATTATTTTATTGCATCTTACGACAGATCGCCCAACCACAGGAAATTATATGCTTTATCCATTCCTGCACGGAAAAATACATTATAATAAATATATTATATATGCAATTAATTATTTCATGTACGTGACGTAACATGTATATATTGTACACCTGTACACGAGTGACATCTTTGAAATGTCGTGCAATATTGGTTGCAATAAACAAAATTGTTTTAGGCATAAATATCAATTTCTAAATAAGTTCCAAAAATGAAATGAAAAGTACTATTATTAATTTGTCTGAAAACTTGTTTCAAATGGACTCCAAACGGCTTAATAATTTACATTAAAATCTGGGAATTAAATCGGCATTTAAATATTAATGATTTGTATATCTCTAATTATCATATCCTTAATCTGAGAACTGAAAAGTGAAAGAATTGAAAAAAACCTCAAGATGTCAAAACTTGTAATAGTGAAAATTAATTTGAACAAAATTCGTTAAGTATTGTTTTAGATATGATTGCGATTAAAATTAATTAGTCATAATTATAATATTTCATCTTACAAAACTTTATTTATATATTGTATGAGATTAGTAAGCTATAACGTCCGAAGTCTAAAAAAGAAACAATTTTTTGAATTATTGTTCAAACTTTTAAATTTGATTCCGTTTCTGTCTTTAAACACCTAATTTTTATCTATACGTATTTAAATTTTTTTAGTTCTGTCTTTAATGTGTCGAATTAGTTGTGTATCACCCTCAACGAGCTAAAGTAAATAACCTTTAGTTTTGATTATTTTTAAATTTCGTACATATGATCTGCTGTAAATTTTCCTGTAAACCTCTTATTAATTTCCATTTTTTCAGGTGGAGATACCTAATTCATTTTCAGGTCAACATAAAATCCGAATGAAAATTCACCTTTGTAGTGATAGAATACAGTGTATAGGCCCGTCCGAGATTATTACCCTTACGCTTAAGTCACGTGTTGGCATTTCCCCCAATCTCCCCTGCTACTCATAAAAATAATAAAGCGTCATAAAAATGCGCTGTGATAAAAAAAATACACGCGGAACGAAATATTTATGACGTGACATGACCTATTTTTTTTAATTTAGTGCTTGAATATTTAAATTTTTAGGTCATCAAAATATTGTAACGGAGTCTTGACGGTAAAAATGCGATTTTCGAAATCATTACAGCTGAAAAATAGAAGACACAAACACCAAACGAAGATAAATTTTCAAAATATTTTTAAACATCAATATTTTTTAGTTCAAGTATGTATATATAAGTATATGTATTTAATTTAAATAATATGTTGTTCACTGCACCATCCATACCGCCAGATTAGTTTGATTTTTTCTTTAAGTTAGGTTGCCTGAAAAAGCTTCTTCTAAGCGATGAGGCCGTCCATTGTTTTTACCAATACAGTAGGTATTATAATTATTGTGCATTTTTGTAATTATTTATTTTGGTCAGCAATAAAGTGTTACTTATCTAATCGCAATTAAAACCGTGAAAACTAAGTTTATTACTAAGTTATTTCTCTATTTTTATTTTGAAATTTACACGAGGTTCAAATATTAATGTTTATAAAATATTAATTGTAATTCTTTTATGATTACTATTTTTCTAAAGGTAAAGGTATTTACCTAAGCAAATTATTATCGGCGAATATACCTATGTATAAATATTAATTTATTATTATAAGTAAATTTGTAGTAGGTACGATCGATGTTTCAACAAAATATAATATAATGCATGACTACTTGAGATTAATAAATTCATATTATACTTGCGATTTTTTATAAAACCTCATATACACAAGTCTTCCTCAAAATACTCAGATATTATTGTGATATATTATACTTCTTATGTTCCTACAGTACGAGCAGCCGTGTTACCTGGCCACCTCAAATCGAACAATTTTTAAATTCAGGTATAAAAATTTATATAATGGATGTCATAAAATGTGGGTAAAATATACGTTTTAACAGATTCGTGTACGAACAAGGTAGCTTAGTCGTGCACCGTTGCGAACTCGTGTGGTGGGCGGATGCCGCGACATAAATAATTACACGCCACGTGAGCACAGAGGCACCGGCACGAGTTATTAGTCCCACAACACTCCTGTCTTTGTTATTTGTATTACAGGTGTAACAAGCGCCTTTGTCGATTTTGTTTCAAACGAATTATTCATTCATTCATCATCAAAAAAAAGTATAACTTTATTCAGAATGCTCAAAAAAAATCGTTTTACTGATTTTTGCATTTACTAGTTCCCGTGAGCGCAATTCACGAAAAATGACTTGTGATTTACAGAGTTGCGATGGTAATGTTTTCAAGGAAATGACAAAAATCAAAAATGAAATTATAACAATTAGTTTTCATTAGAAAACTATTCCTCGCGTAGATACGTTGACCGTATCCAATTTAATAAATACGGCCATATTAGCCGGTGCCCTGCACTCAAACAGCGCAAATATGCAACCTTCAATAAGAGTTTAGTGCTGTTTGCTTTTGAAACACTAGGACTGGGGCGGGGTACTGATGCTATGAGCCTCTACAAAGAGCTCTCAAGACAATGTAATCGAATCTTCAGGTCATTCTAGGACTGGTTCCTTCCTACCTCGGACAACGGATCAACCTTACCCTTCGATGACCCAGGCTCAGTGTTAAGGGATTATAGGCAGGACCGGATCTAGGGGGGGCAAGCCGGGGTCCATGCCCCGGGCGGCCATTCAGAGGGTGGTAAATTCAAAGTTTGCAAACAAATACACGACTCATTATTAACGCAACTTTGACCACTGAGACGTCAAGTACTTTAAGCACATAAATTAATTTTCGTGTGGCGCGTAGGCATAGGTTAAAAATCACAGACGCACGCGTGTCCATCAGTAGGCGTCTGATTGTTGAAATGATGATGGTCGTTGACGTAAAAATAGAGGCGAACGGGGGTGGCATATTTCAGTTTTTACTATCAGTAGGATACAATATAAGTTTCTTCATTGTATTAGCGTATAATTTATGTATATTTTGATGTATTGTAGATAAATGTAAAAGAGGAAAAGTAGGTACTCTGCGTAATTTTCCAATGATTTTTTAAATTACAAACACACATATTATATATCACTAAATTAAGTAAGTTACGCTTGTGTTATGGGTAATATACAATGAATTACTCTGGGGCTGATCCCGACACCCAGACCATAGTAAATAACGGAGAAAGTTTGCTTCCGAAATTTACCATACCAGGAATAGAACCCGGATCTTCTGCGTTACAGTGAGGTAAGCCGGCAAAGGCTCAGCCCTCCCGCTCAAACACAGAGGCCGTCAAAAGATAATATCAATATATTGGAAGAACAAAATCTAAGTATCAAAATCAAGTATTATATCTACCCTTCAATTTAGTTCAACTTACTTTAAACTACAGGAAGTTTAAGGGCCGCTTGCATAACGATCGCCTTTAAATAAAAAATTGTTGATTATATTAAACTGCCTAAATACGTTTTACATAAAACGTATTGACAGTTCTTTAAACATATTTAGCTGCAAATTTTGCGTTGTGCAAGAGCCTAATTGTATTATATGTGTTAAATGCGTTTTGTTTCTTAAATAAATTTAAGCAACATTATGCAAGCGGCCCCAAGTTATTGTTATTTTACGTATGTGTGATCTGTGTCCAATGAGAACATTTTGTAATTTTCATTTATTCGTTGTAAATATTTTACTTTTTATTAATAAAAAAACACAAGGTGCCATTCTAACCCACGTTACCAACTTGACAGACTAAAGCAAGAAGCAGGTGTGCTCCGCTTTAATTATAAAATAATTTCTCCTGACCCGGAATTATTTTTTTGGGTAACCTATTTTTTCCTGACGTGTATGTGTTTGTTTGGCTATACCCGTCATATAATTTAATAATTTTTAAGAGCTTTTTCTATTTTTTATTCTAAAATATTCAAAGGTTTATTTGTTTGAAATCAATACCATCAGGCTTCTATTGTTTGTCTATAACAAAGTGGTTATAATGAAGCGGTCATTTTGTATTATGTTTAATTGTTTTTAGTGAGTGCGACAGGATCAATGCCCTGTTGAAGTCACTTTCTGAACTGGATATATTTGTAAACTCTACCTATACCTGTGTCTTCGTTCATGCGGGACTTGGATTTTATATATTTCTAATACTTGTATAGTGTGGAAATGAAACATACACAGATTTAAAAAAAATGAAATTTCTTTGATACGAAAATTCGCCATTCTTTGTATCTAGCTCAATTTTTCTGTCAACTACAGGCCTAAAGTTCGCGCAGGTTAGGTCACTACATCACTCTCACGATATTTGGGGCGACCAAATATTTGATATCGAGTTTGTTGGTCTAGATAGGCTTACTTGACGCCGACAACGCGTCTGGTGTTGCAAGAGTTCATAGGTGACGGTAATTACGTTCTATCAAGTGAGCCAACCGCCTGTTTGTCTGCTTCAGGGAATAAAAAAGCACTTGACCCACGATCCTCCGTCATTCTTCGCAGGCGGTTAAGCTAGCTCTAGCGACGGCGTCTTACATTTGCTTATAATATTGGGCTCATGACCAGATTTTCGCTTTCGGAAATTTTTCACAATCCTCGTTATCGGGCTCACAGTTGTATTAATGCCATTGTAATTTAAGTATGAAAAAAATATGTAAATGTGTATAAGATATGTCTATTCTTGTTTTTTTTAGTCTGTTTGAATGACCGGCTGAGGGTCATCCAAACGGACTAAAAAAACCATATCTTAAATGTTATTTATTCATATATTGTTTATCATGACATGATGAAAACACATTGTGTTCTTAAAAAGCTACCCTCAGTTAAATTGTAGGTTTTGAAGTTTGAATACGTTAAATTTTTTTATTGGCAATTCGAAATTTGGTATTTCGCTTAATGAGTGAGTTTCTCATACAAAACTCAATTATTATCTTTAATCTCATTTATATGTTTTAAACACAATTTTTAATTCTAAAAACTTCCAAAGACATGGCAATGTGCATACAGTAAATAAAGTGCAACTTGTGTGCCTAACAACATTATACAACTGTTTCTCTCCTTAGCTACCAAACAACAACGAGGCAGAAACACAGTACTTCAGTGCTTTAGTTATAGTAATTTAGTTTATTCCGTCTAATATTGTGCTGTTTGTAAATTTTGTGCTTTGATACTTACATTGGAGTTTATAATTCAGTATGCTGTAGATATTATTCATAGTTGCTGTATGTTCACAAGTTAAGTCTGTGATAGTTTGATGGATTTGTTATTTATTTATTTTTCAGGGGTTTTTTATAATATACATTATTGAATTCATGTTAATTTTGTATAAAAAAATCTAGACTTAAATATTTTTTAAATATGCAGACCGATTTGTTCAAGTAGGTCTTCGGGGCCAAATCCTAAACTACACGAAATAGCGAAAAACACGTAAAGGAGTCTCGAGGCCGATTTTGACCAAAACTTAAGTGGTATCATTTAATTGTCAAACGGAAAATCAAAGGAGGGATTTTTAAATATTATTAATCACAACCAAATATAGCCTATGTCACTCGGGAATAATGCTGCTTTCCATTGGTGAAAATCGGTTCAGTATTACTCGAAGATTACCTCGAACATCTAAACTCACAAACTTTAACTCTTTCTAATATCAGTGTGTCAGTCTATTACCCGTACAGGAACGGAGAATGAATACCATTTCCTCCGATCGGGCTGCCCTGTTGTTAGAAGCGACAAAACAACCCAAAGCCAGGTGGTAGGGTATTAGCCCGTCGGGATGGCTACCACCCCTGGTCTAGAATATGCCGCCATAACAACCTGGAATTGTGTTCCGGCACTAGTGGCCACGTTCCAGTCTCACTTTCGAGAGCGACGGTACATTGGTTTCACCTTTGGTGTGACAAATGTCCTTAGGCGATGTTAACTGCTTTCCGTCAAGTTCATGCTACTGCGTGTCTGCTTAACTCCTGCAATAAAAAACTGACAGAACTTATTGTAACATGTCTCGATATCCCCTATTATGAAGTGCATTGCTTGATACGTGTCGTCTGGTGATATAATAAAAATGTGCTTCGTTTGATTATACTGAACTACCATATGTGTATTATGGTCAAAAATTAAAAAACCTAGATCGACAATTTTCATACACTAAATAAAACTTTATGACGAAATTTGTGCTACAATGTTCCGGAGCGTTACTTTTGGTATGTTCAAATAAGCTCATCCGCGTACCATAATGATTATATTCCACACGGGGGTTGTAAAATAAAGTTATAGGTGGCCCACTCAGCTATACGCTTTTATGTTCGCGATATAATGCTGAGATAACAGATAAATGATGCAAGAGCACTTGATAAGGACCTATTATTATATGAGGACGCTCTCATAACATATTTTTACAACTCTGCATAAAGTTCTCTAGTTTGCGACGTCGTGCTTGGTTACTTGTAATTAGAGGTTGGATGCTACATATAATTTACAACCTTAATAGCTTTTATATAAATATTAAAATCATAAACATTAATTTCTCATTCATTACAACTGTTGTTTAACTGGATGAAATAAATGTAAGTCCTAGCACGTATCATATCTGTAGCAATGTACATAATTTAAATCCGATTCGGAATTAATTCTATGGTGCACGTGCTATTATAGAATTCCACAGGTTACAATAGGTTTTGCGTAAAATAATCGCAGTTGGAATTTAAATCCGGTGAGAAATTACGGCCATATCCAATAAATTTAATTGAGTTGATAATTATACATTTTTTAATTTCAAAATTACACATAAATTATATACTAATTCTAAAAACTTAATAATTTTACACAATACACTTTTATTGCCGAAAGCGTGCGACTATATAGACAGTCCACCTGACGTAAAGTGATTGTCGCCACTTGTGGATGGTTGCAACACCAGGGGCGATGCCTACGCGTTGCTAACCTTTAGGATGGTATCGAAGGAATAAGATATTGGAAGATGAGATAGAAGGTATGAGGTAGGGGACGGGATAGGGAGGATATTATAGAGGAACGGAATAAAGAGATGGGGTAGGATGCGGGGAAGTAAGCTAATAGGACTCACTCACCATACGAAACACGATTAACCCAAAGCTAATCACATTAAAGAAAGAAAGAAATTTTTTTTTGCAAAAATAGCGACGACTTTACGACAACGAGTAATTAAAAAAGCACGTTTCAAGAATTTGTTCGTCGCATTTTCAGCAAACAAGGTTTGCACTTAACTTGTTGCTGTGTCGGAATTATATCCCACACGACGCTGATTTTCAGTGCAAACCTTTCTTTTATCCTTATACTAAAAATACCCAAAATATCTATATTAAAGTATAATTTTTTTTATTAATATGAACTTCACATACATCCACAATGCAGAAAGTTTCAAAATAACTCTTTATTTTATGCTTGAAACTGTATATAAATTTAAACCATGTACGTGTTTTATGTATTCAAACTTCCGAAGTTGATAATTCAAGACTGATTACAAATTTTACAATTTATTGATCCATTGTAATTAGAATTATAATGCTTTAATTGTATTGATGACTACCAAATTAATGATTGAAATTACATATTCTCGTTTAAATATATCCAGGGCCTTTAAATTAATTTTATTTACAACACTTTTATATCCGTGCAGGAACGGAGAAATAATATAATTTCCTGCGGCCGGGCGGCCTGTAGTAAAAGGCGACAAAACAACCCACAGCCAGGTGGTAGGGTATTTACCCGTCTGGATGGTTACCACCCTTGGTCTAGAATATGCCGCCATAACAACCTTGAGTTGTAGTTGTGTTCCGGCATTAGTGGCCAGGTTCCAGTACCCCCCTAAAGAGAGCTGCGGCGCATTTGTAGCATATCTGGTGTTACAAATATCTATAGGCGATGGTAACCACTTTCCATCAGGTGGGCCGGTCTCACTGTCTGCTGAACTCATGCAATAAAAATATATAAAAAAAACTCAGTACAACTACAGTAACAAGTAAGTAATCAAATTCTTGGACAAATCTTAAAATCCCTGTAAATATTGAGTGCTACTTTATTCAGATGAGCTTAAAAAGGAAGTACCTGTACATTCCATTACGCTGATATTCATTGAGAGTGTGTATCACCCCGGTGGAGTCGGCTCTAAAAGTTAAAATAAAGATACTGACTTCATCGTGGCTCTGCCACGTCTATTAAATCGGGGAGCGTATTTTTATGACGACCAGGTCTTCATGAGAATCCCGTAATAGCAGTACGAATATCGGAAGTCCTGTTCTCTCAGCTATTAGACTTAACATTATGTAAAGAAAGATTATAAAGCAAGCCATTACCGACCAACTGTTGTCAATAAATCAGCGGAGCATTAAGACAGGAGCCCGTTATCATCGTGCGGTGAATTTTATCGGCCGTAAAGCAATATTACGTCTGCTAAGTACTTCCGCGGTTTCGTTGGTGCCGTGTGTCATAATTTTGGCATATAGACGAACGATTTGCGGGGAACATGTCGAAAACGTTAGTGGGGAGTGGTTCGTTTTGTTCTTTCACTTACTCAGGGCAATACATTTTTACAAGAAATTTAAATAATGAACCGGGCAGATGTGTGGCAGCCAGTGTCTCTAGATTGAATTTTGGAAAGGGTATGTATAGTTGGGATTCTAAGAGAAATCTGCCCCCGCGGTAATTTCTACTTTTACTATGGGGGTCGTATTGTTACCAAATATAAATAATTCAGCCAAATTTTCATCTTTTAATCTTAAGTATTTTTAGTCTTTAAAAAATCTAATTTTCCGTTTTTTTTTAAATAGTAAATATGTAAATTGTATTTTTGGCCAATACTTGCAAGCAAAAGGTATGATTTTTTTGTATTTCCCGGATGAAAACCAGATATTTAAAAAATAATATAAAACTAAAATATTTTTATTACCGAGTTTTTGAAAAGTGTATATCACTATATTTTTTCAAAATATGCGTTTTACAATCTTTTTACTCAAGTTTAAAAAAAAAAATTATTAAGTGGTGGAATAGTATAAAAAGCAATAAACTTTTTTTCATAACCTTGCGTTTAAACAACTGATATCCTTTTATTTTTAATTCAAAACACCTCGCCGGAAAGACGTTAAAATCATAACTTTCTATACTTTTGTGTACAATATAGTACACTAAAATATATAGTTTTTCTGTGTGATTAAAAATATTGTTTTGGTGTTAGTATAATACTGTAGAGGACTGATGTATAGGAAGTTTAAGTAAATTAGCTAGTAGTATTTGTTATGCTAATGAATGATGAAATGATTGTGATTATAATATGTCTGTGTGATTAATAGTAACGTATTCACTGGAAACTATTTCGCCGTTATTCGTACTAATTCGATTATTTAATATTGAGTTTTCGTAACACATTGCGGCGCAATCGGCATCCTTTAGCCGGCTTCACTTTGAGAGTCTAAGACTCCGTCTTTCTGTTAATGGAAGGCCGTATTTTAATAAATGAGGCTACCCATACAAGAGGTTACATATCGACATGATTATTAAATAAGTGCTTTCAAACAAATTACAGCGGTTATTACGGCAATAATCGATACAGCCCAGTCTGTTAATTAATTAATTAATCAACTAATTACTCTCAAGACTGTGCGAGTAATTAATGAGTTTTGACGTGTACTCGGAAAATGTTTTGCGACTTTTTGATGCGACCAAGAAATAAAACATGAAGGCTGGGTCATTAGGCAGGAGTGTATGTATACGTAATAGCGTGTGCCATAACGTACGTAAATGTAATATGGTTGTTTGTATTCTTTTGATGTACCTAATAAAAATATCAACTTTTGTTTATGAAAGTAAACGTACCACGAGTCCATGACTGGGTAAATGTTCCTATATTTCATCAAAAAATAGATCAAGTGCGTGGCAGTTCACCAGCTATAAAGGGTTCCATAGAGATGATGAAGGTCAAGTTTATTGTTTTGTCATTTTTGTAGGACCATTCTATGAACAATTGTATGACCACTGACAATAATAAATTAATTGGCGTTTAATCCAAAATGTTACTACGTAAATAAACGTAGCTTTAATAGCGTGTGCCTTAACCGTAAATGTAATATGGTTGTTTGTATTCTTTTGATGTACGTAATCTATCTAATCTAAAACTAAGAATAAAAAAGTTGATGTACTTGAACGTGCTAAAATCACACGAAAGCTAGTCCAAAAAAAACGTAACACTTTTAAATTACCCTTATTTTTTCTTTTTTTTTATTGCAGGAGTTCAGCAGACAGCCCACTTGATGGAGAGCGGTTACCATCGCCTATGGGCAATTGCAACACCAAATGTGTTACAAATGCGCTGCTGCTCTCTTAAGGGAGACTGGAACCTGGTCACTAATGCCGGAACAGAACTCAAGGTTGTTATGGCGGCATACTCTAGATCAGGGGCGGTAGCCATCCAGTCGGGCAAATACCCTACCACCTGGCTGTGGGTTGTTTTATCGCCTCTTACGACAGGCCGCCCGGCCACAGGAAATTGTATTCTTTCTCCGTTCCTGCACGGATAAAAACTTGTAACACCCTTGTGTTAGTATTTTCTTAAGTTTTAGTACACATAATAAAACTACATTTAAATGGTTTTAAAGGCGGTATTTTGCGGCCAAGCAGCAGTGTCAAGTGCTTGAGGTCTTTGTCTTCCATGATCACGCCTACTATAAAATACCTCGCTTAAAACCGTTAGAACCTAGTTTTATTACGCTTGTATGATTTTACTCGTCATAAATTTTCCATACCGGGGAGCCTTATATGAAAATTGATTCAGCAACCCCCATGCCGCTTATATTGATTGAGTAACCCCCAATAAAGAAGTAGTGATGTGTATGAACTACAAATACAACATGAGGCTTAGAGCAAAACTTAGGTTTATCGAATTATATACGAGAACGTCTACCAACAATTTAAGTAGGGATAGCCTTATATAACTGTGTTGCGGTCAGGCGGATAAAAAGCCTATATACATATACATATTTATGATTTATATGTTCGTGAATGTATGTAGAGTCGTAGTATAAAAAGGTTCGCCAGTTTTCAAATTGATTCATTAACGTTCCGCAAGCACATGTTACCTTTTCAAACTAAGTTACAGAATAGACTGTTCCACAGAAAATTCTGTTAATTGTTTGACAATAAAGTTTAAAATTACTTAGATCAAGTTGTTTGATTTTCTCTCTTATCTACGAAGATTGTTTATAGATATAAAACCTTTTTGTTGTTTTTAATATTTATTATAAGCGTAGTGATTAAATCCTCTTTGTTTCTGATGACTAAAAGCGTTGTTAATCTCATTGTCTGTCATTGTCAACATTTTAATTTTCTTTTTTCACGTTTCAATATTTTATAAACGTAGCAAAAGTAAAATTTATTAAAATGTTGGCAGTACTGTTTCTTGTACTCGTGCAAGTAAAAGTCGACTTTAAGTTGACGTACATTTTCATACCGCGACTGTACTTTATTTATATAACTTGTCGAAGGATATATGAACTTTTCACACCTTTTTGAGTAAAATGAATGTATTTATTTCTAAATGAAATCTTATGTTAATATAAGATGGATCAAACAAATTGTATCCATTTGGTTGAAAGGCACATAACTGTAAGTTCAAATCGGTATTCAAATCCATATAATCATAAAATGATGTTTAATTTTATGATATATAATCATAAAATGGATCACTTATTATCTATATATTAATACGTGAAGCAAAAACTTTGTACCCCTTTTTACGAAAACGTGGACGGAGGAGTATGAAATTTCGCACACTTATAGTTTATATAGTGAAGAAGCGACGAAGGCTAATATTTTTTAAATGTATTTTTTTATGTACAAACAAAAAAAAATATTAAATCAATAACACACACTACCATGTATTTGACACACACACGCATATATATATATGCGATGTTGCGAGCCCACACCACATACGGCCCTCCTTAGTAGTGTCAAACTTTATTTCTCATTTAAAATGCCCGTAACGCCATCTAGCGAAGTTGTAATAAACAATTAAAACAAGAAATTAATGTATATAGTTCAGCCGTTCTATAAAGCTGTATTTGGCATCTATCAAATTGATTTTTGTAGTTATGTGAACTATCGATGATTATACGATTAAAAAATGGAATTGATATGGAAGTCTCCCATTACAGAATTAATAAAAATAAAAGATTTATTATTTAAAAACATATTTTTTTAATTTTTGTTGCCTTTTTTATCAATAAAATATCGAAATTTTGCATAAATCAATTACGATTTATAGTTAAAGTTTTCGATTATACATCAGTCTCGAGGTCACGTGACTAATATTTAAGAAAAATACTACTAAGTGTAGTAACACTTAGTAGTATTTTTCTAAAAAAATATGCTAACAATGGTGTTTTAATTTGTTATAAATTATTTCGGTACTAAGTTAGATTTCGTTACAAAGTTAGTCACGTCAGTATTTATATGAAACTTTAAAAGTGGCTTCTTAAGGCGCCTCAATTATAGTCACTGTCATTGCCATAAAGATGTATTTGTTAGTGAATTGCAACGGTGGCGACAATGAAACGCGATCAGAGCGCCATCTTTCACGGCTATATTCGTCTATCCCTCGGGAACTTTATTCTGAATGAAAGGTACCCTATGTTCTTTTCTATACTCCTGAAAATGTGCATGCAAAATTATAAGATGATCTGTAATTATATGATGATGATCATAGTTCAGGTGTGAAATGTCACAATCAAAGAAAGTCACATTCGCATGTATAATTTTAAGTTAGGATTAGTTATAAAGTAATGGGTACCGAATTACATTTCGAACTAAGCAAGTCAACTGAAATAAGTTAATCATTTATCGTTCTGATAATTGAGACGAACGTTTTGCAACAAATTAGGGCTTAACCGCATGGTTTGTATACGTCTCTCGCGAATAGTGTAAATATTCGCTTCGCATGTCTTCACCTTAATCCTGAGATAAATTTGTGGCAACCTCTCACGAATTAGCTCCAAGATGTGGTACGTAAGAGGTATGCGTTATTTGCGTTTATCAGTCACATAGGATTATTCCTTTTACTGACACCAGGCTCTCATCATTTTAGTTTATAAAAGAAATTGTTACTAATTTAATTATTGTTAGTGTGAGAGTAAATATAGAATTATTATTATTATTTATAAATTAATATTCTGTTGTGAACATACTAGAATTAGGAATAAATGCGAAATATCTGAAAATAAATCATTGATTGGTAAATAATAATTAGAAATAATATGACATTGACTATTGCCCCGCTGAGATGCTGCTAGGGCCTCTCTATTACAAGGGAATTTTAAACAACTTTTTTATTCGGGAGCCTTTCGTTATTCAAGGAAATATTTTTGTAGATTAGACGCCACAAGCCTTATTTACGAAGATCTCGCTAAACAATGTTTAACCACTCTTTCTCAGCTCTTATGTTCCCAATCAATGCAAAGTAAATATTATCGTAAAAACTACAATTTTAGAGTCTGTATCTCGCGTTTGTGATAACTATGAGTGAGGGAGGCAAAACATTGTCCAATTCAACCCCACAAAGACAGGTTTATATATTCTCTGCTAAGAAAACCTCTTTCGTACATGCGCTTCAGTTCCAAGGAAAACGTTCCCTTTATCACCTCTAAGAGAGTTGACTTTGAAAAACGTGTACACTTCAGGGCCACCTTGAAGGCAAGGCAAAACTTGCCTCTAACAAGCTGGGAGTGCTAAACCAGTCCAAGCAATACTGCACTCCGCGACAACGCCTTGTGCTTTATAAAGCCCAGCTGAGGCCGCATATGAAATACTGCTCACACTTGTGGGCCGGGGAACCCACCTTGCTAAATCCCATGGAGAGTATTCAATCTCGTGCCGTTCGCATTGTCGATGATCCCATACTCACAGGTTTAAATACGCTTGGCCTTCGACTTCGCGTTTCACTGTGTATTCTACCGACTGTGAAATGGGGAGCGTTCCGAGAAACTGTTCAGAATAGTGCCTTCATCTTCTTTTTAGCACCGCAACGCCACGCCATCGGCTGGACGTTCATCCCCACTTCCTCGAACCGCTTCGCTCTTGTACGCAACGGTTCTCTACAACGTTTCTTTTGCGTACCGCGCTGATTTGGAATAAGCCGTGGTTTCTCCATAGCGCTACAATATGGGGTTTTTTAAAAAGGCTGACATAAAATTTATTCGTGGCCGGCAGCGCATTGGTGACATATCTGGTGTTGCAAACGTCTATAGGCGACGGTAGCCTTTCCATCAGGTCGGCTGTCTGCCTGTATGCTGTACTCCAGCTATATAAAAAGCTAACAAACATTATTTCTAATTTATGAAAACTTGTTGGGAACAAACAATAAGCTAATTCAAAACCGCTACCATTTACCTCTTTGGCTGTTGCTTAAACTAAATCTCGGCGTTTAATAATTTTGAATAGTATTTATGCATTACTTAGCCACCTCGCCGTTAAGAGGCATATTTATAAGTAACATTTTTATTAAACACTTTCTATGGAGTTGCTTCAAATTTATGAGGCAATTTATTTACAAGATACTTACATAATCGTAATGAATTCCATATTTCTAGCTAGAATAGTTCCTGAAATAATCAACCCTGAGACTTAAACCGAGGGATCGGCACTGAACTGTAAAAATAAAGGATCCGATACGAATTTTTGACCATTTCTAGGGTTCCGTAACCATTTTGGCAAAAACTAAATGCTTATAAAATACTCATATGTGTGTATGTACATTGTACATATTTCGTATAGACAGACCGTTTGCCGTTGTTAAGGCGTTGATCGCCATTTGCTTCAGTCATCACGTTCGTGTACTCAAGTACGTTTCTCTTGCACACTTTATGAATTTGGAATTTGTTTCTAAATTAGATAATGATACTCAATTGGGGGTGCATTGTGACGTCGTGAATACGAAGTCAATTGTCTTTTGCCTAATGGTTGTAACATAAATAATTTCGAAGTGATTAAATTGAGCGCGGTTGGTATTAAACACCATTTGAAAACCCCGTAACGTCGTCCGAGTTCGGCAACGCTCGGTTATGTTCGGAAACCCTCGTGAATCCTCGTGACACGGCCCGCTTTGGCCGCACTCCATTTGGTAAGGCGGAACGTCGCAGTTAAGAAGGCTTGAAAGCTGTTTTTTTTGTAGTGTAGAGGCACATTGTAATCCTTGTGGTCGGCATACAATTTTCCACCGTACCCACCAACGCCATAAGTCGAAAAGGCATACTCATCGCTTTTAATTATCAACGACCTTATTTCGGATTGATAAACCCACATAACAATGGGTTTTTTTCTTTTATCTCTTAGTTTGGACGGATAGGCTTTGCCTATATTCGAGACTTGGAGACCGATGTAGTAGACCAAGTAAAGATGAGCAACGCTCCCCGTGAAGTGGAATAGACGCCTCCATCACCCTCGTCGCCTGGTACCAAGGAGCGGATCGGAACCAACAGGGAGTTGTAGTAGTAACAGTCCTCTTTGATTTAGACCCCCCTTAATCATCATCATCTTACCAGGGTAGCTTCACTACCCTTAGGCAAGTCGTTATTTATCCAGTGACCACCTTCTTGTTTATTCGCCTAGCCTCTCCAACCCACTATACTCTGACTTTTCTTTATTGCTGATCAAGTAGTAATGTAACTACTCCAACTGCTAGACCGAGGTAATAAAGTTAATCTTTTTTTTAGTTTTTTAAGTATCTGTACCTAAGCCTAAGTTAATGCTTCCAATGAGGATATTTCTGTCTCAAAAAGGTAACTCAGCTTACCTGGTAAAGAAAATCAAAATCTAGAATAAATGACCTAATCGAATTGTAACAGATCGTATGATTTCTTCACCACCCCTCTATAAATAAATTAACATTAACATTAACAGGTAACAGGTAACAAGGTCTAGAGTTGATGTCTAGTCTAGAACTACAATATGAGTTATTTACAAAAAGATGTTATTAAATTCCTACGAAGCTCTCAGCACGTTGGTAAACACATCTAGTGTTGCAAATGTCTATAGGCGGTGGTAACCATTTTCGATCAGCTTGGCCGTGAGCATTAAAGCAATAAAAAACAATTTAATAGCTAGCATAGCTACTAGTGAACCCAGTAGACCTTGTTCTGCCCTGCAATTTTCTTTTTAACCCGATTGCAGTGTCACCGTTCGGCTCCAAATCTTAAACTAACCAAGAACCCCACAACCAATGCACACAAATTTTCTTATCAAAATTAGTCCAGGGGTTTAGAAGTTCAATGACATACACACAGATAATGACGTACAGAAAGATAGAAAAATTATACAGATGAATTTTAAGTGAGTCTCTTTAGTTAAATCTGAAACTATAATAGTGAAAAATTGTTAAAGGAGTCTGGGGACCGGTTTTGATGGAAACTAAAGCGGTCAATTGCGAAGTTCCAAATGTAATAAATTTAATATTTTGTAAATTTTCTTTTTCTGCGAATTTTTTCGATATATTCGTAGTTATTCTGCTATTCGGGGTGGAGACAAATCCAACAAATCAAAGATTATAAAAATCGGTCTAGCCGTTCTTGAGCTATAAATGGTGTAACTAACCCGACTTTGATTTATATAAGAGCATAATATAATAGATATTTGTATGAAAAAGAGGGAAGGTGTTGGTTATATATGTAATTTTTTCGAAATATCGAAAGTGCACGGGGGGGGGGGTGTCAGGGATCTTTAAAGAGATAGTTTTTTAAAATCCTAACGATGTTAGTGTGGTCACATTAAGGTGGTGAAATTGTAGGTACTCCTCCAAAGTAGTAAAAGAGTAGGAGGGCCCGCCCTAGTTACTTTGAGCAATCTAAAATTATTTTAGACGATTTTAAGTTTTAGTGCTTTGTTTTCAATTTTGAATATTTTATGGATGCTATGCTTAGTTGAGCGCGCCGTACCATACGATGCGTATTCAATTGTGTTACTTCATCCGTAACATGGTAGGATTTCAATCGGAATATTGACAATTCATTTTTTTCTACGACATTAGGCAATAAGAATGTATAGGGAACTCTCATATTGCGACATGATTGGAAAGAGTTTCTTCATTGGTAATATCAATTTGTGTGTAATATTACTCTTGCATGTGGGTCCTATTTTTGAATTTATGTAGGATATGTAGCTAAATTCATACACAAGTAAGTTTAAAATCATCATATAGAATCAGAACCGATTTATTAGATTATTTATTAATGTTATAATTTAAATAATATAGTGGACAGTATGCATTTTTTTTGTGTTGTTGTCTTTTTTACTTTTTTTTGTTCTTTTTATTTATTTTCTTTTTATATGAGTCAGTCATTGTGTCTCAAATACGAGTTATGAAATCCATATTTGGAGTTTTGGTAAGAAAGAAAACACGCGTGTTTCAGCATAACCATTGTGTTTTTATTTCATTCGGACTGTTAAAAAATAAATTCGGACAAAGTTACGAGTAATGCAGCTGTCTTATACTTTGAGAAAAGCGTGACATATGATGAGTGATACATCACACCTGATTTCACCTAAACGCATGTAAATTTTCAGAAGAGTTTAACACTAATCCGACAGCGAACAGACAGTCTATGCTTGGTTTTATAAATTGATATGTCACGGCGCAATCTCACAAGGCCCATCCATCAGCCAGGGGATAATGATTGATGGATGTTACTAGCCTTCGGAGGCGATGTAGGGCGATCCCCGTTTACTTTTCCCTTTGATTTGCTATTTTTACTTGGCGCGAATGATCGACGTCGAAATCCCGTGTTGGAGCGAAACGTCACGCAAGTTACGCCTCCATATGTCAATAACGTGGGATTGTAATAAAGGTGGTAAAGGTTTTTAGTCGTTCTTTATATGGAATGCTAGGCTTTTATTTAGGGAATTTATTATGTGTATCCTTCTTGCAGGCAAGAGAGTAAATAAATAGAAAATTTGAAATTATTTTTCTAAATATTACAAATTATTAAAACATGTTACTAAATATTTTATACTAGTTAATGGTACCTACATTAGACGTACATTTTTTTAAACATTAGATGTAATTGATAGTAAATTATACACATATGTGTGTGATAGTAGTAGATATGTAAAAATATCTTTTTGACGATCTTCACAGACAATAAATTTAATTGAACATTGTGGATTGAAAGAGGATGTAGTGTAAGAGTTGGAAAAGAAATGTCAAGAATAGTCAAGATGGTTTGGGCATGTAAAGAGAATGAAGGAAAGCAGAATCACAAAACATGTATATGACAGCAATGTGACCAGTAGAGTCGGTCCCGGTTGAACATGGCGTACCCACCGTAATCAAATTGAAGATATTTTGAGAAGATTAGCTAAAAAGCACTTTAAATAAACTTGTATGTATGAAGAGAATTAATGAAAGTTGAGAAGTGTGTCAGAATTGTAGCAGGTGAAATTCCATCATCTCTGCTTACCCAATTGGCAAACAGGCATGACCATATATGTATGTATAAATTTAATTAAAATAAGAATTGTAGAACATTTATAATTAAAAAAATCTTGTCTTCAATCGAAGCATTATAAACATTGGCGTTTTTCTAGAGTAATTTATATTTTTTTTAAGATAACAACCTGCCTTAAACTGTAACGAAGCGAAAGATTACGCTGAAATGAAATGCAAATTAAGCAAAATTTATTATTATCCTGCGGTCGAAAAAAAAGAGAAATTCCCGTGAGAGAAATACAGGATGTGATTAATAAGGGCCCCTTGTAATGTTTCAGTGAGGACGCAAGAATATTTACTATTTGAATATGAAAATGTGAAAATACGGGAGACTAAGTGTACTTTACGGTACATTTACGCTTAACTTCTTAGCTCCGGGCCTCTTGAGTATACTCTTTTATTACATAATATAATTCCTCTGTCGTAATATTACTCTAAAGGAAAAAGGTTTAGAGCTCCATGTGTTTTAAAGGCAACACCATTCTTTTTTTATAATATTACTCAAAAGAAAAAGAGATTTAGAGCTTCATATTTTTTTGAAGACAACATCTTGGTTATAAGTCAATGACTCAATAATAATATGACTTTTCGAATTGTTTGTGGATCTAGGAATAATCTTCACACGCCCCCATATTCGCTATTTTCCACTCAAACACATTAGGTACTCTTGCTTAAAAAACAACTAATTTTCTACAACTATTTTTCATTATTAAGCCAATATATTAACCAAAGTTATATACAGGACATTTTTAAATTTATAATTTCTAATATCGCTTTCTTATCTGAAGGTCTAAGCACTTGTTTCCTTATGTCTAAATAAACAATCGCTGTTACTCTCTCCCTCTCCCTTTTATTTCACTTTCTCCTAATTATTTGGGGTTTTGCTGTTTCTCTAATCACTGTAAAATAATACTGACAACGTCCATTCTAATAATATCAATAATGCAATAATATCTTATATCCGGTACAATATGCAACTCGATTCAATCTGCCCGAAACACGATTCATCTATCATAAAAAACCCTTGTAACGTTTGTTCCAACATTTTCTATATAACTACATACTATAGAAAATCGACAGAAATATCTAAGTCGCGTAAACTTGTTGTAAAGACTTGTTCAGATTGGAGTGACTGATTCTGCTCGTAGTTAGATATAAAAGTATTTGGTTTAGGTTAGAAAGATGATCAGTATTTGTCGATACCTTACTAAAGTTTTTCAATTTAGTTGTTAGTTCTCAAGTTTGATTTTCTCTTAAAGCCGTGATGAAACTTGTTATATTTTATACAAAGATAGAGTGCTCGTTCGTCTTTTGCTTTACGACAATACCTTTAGTTAAATATTGTATAGAGTCCCGAAAAAGAAGATGTGTGTAGTGAGGTATCAAATTTATATCATAAGAAGAAGTACATTATTAAGAGTAAGAGGTGTCATTAAAATTCTCATAATACTCTGAACGGCATTGCCTTTCTATAGGCTAATTCTCCTATTAGTGACTAAAAGAGAAGAAATTTTAATTTTAGCAACATTATTAAGTACAATTTCAAATGTAAGAAAATATTTCCACATTACAAAAATATTTTTGCTAAAGATATTATTATTTATATTATATTATTATTTTTTGCAAACTTGTTTTTTGAATAAATTTTGAAAAGCGTAAAAAGTAGACTTAAGCTCGCCTTTGCACATCACCACTGTTTTATAATTTTGTATCTAACTTGATCAATTTTTGTGTACAATAATTAATCAAGAGTAATTTTGACAACCCACAAAGATTATAGTAATTATATAATGATTTCCTCCTGTCTGAGTGAGTTTTTAATTAACTATTCAATAAACAATCGTGTTTTCAATTCACTGTGTCTATTTTTATAAATATCAGTATGAAATGGTAAGGTTATTAAAATGTTGGGACGACAAACCTTGTGAATGAAAAGAAGAGCGAACTTATTCATGATCCGACTGACGTAAACAGTGATCATCTCCTCTCAATATTCAATTCTAGCGTGTACGCTCGGTTTCGTACTCACACACCAGTGTGACCTTGTCTTGCATACATCAATGGTTTAATTAATGCTGGCTTATGGACCGAGAGAGCGGTGAACTTTGACTCTGATCTCACTTGAATTGTATGAAAATGTATAATATTATATCTAACCACTTTATTTATAAAGATTCAACGTTTTTGAAACAAGTTTTAAAATGTGAATTGAATTCGGTGTTGAGAGAATTTTCTGGCTATTCCAAAGCTATTTGTTAAGGGGCCGAATTAGAAACTAATATCTCTCTACATATGGAATTTAAGAAGAAATTATGGACTATCATTAAAAATATAGTTTTTATAGATTTAATACTCTAATGAGAAAAAATTCGACCCTCAATTACTTATATGGCGGCTAGTTCTAATTAATATTTTATTCGCGATTTCACTACTCCTTTATATAATGCCACAATAAATACACCTTTGTGCCAAATGTTATCCATAGAGACCCAGTAGTTTCTGATAAATATATGGCTGTGACATAAGGACGGACATGCTAATTTTAAATGGTTCTGTTTTTCCCAAATTGACAACCGTTAATAAGCCCCATAGACATACTTGTCTATAACTTTATAAATCTTAAGGGCCGATTTTTCAGTCACCAAAGAAATTAAGAAAAAAGAAATGTCAGTTACATGAATAAAACAGTTGAATGGTTTCACTTTTGAATTCATCCAGGTTATAATTTACTAGCTTCTTTCTGCCCACGACTTCGCGTGGAATAATAAAAAAAGTAAGTTAAAAAAACCCCCCGATTGTGAAACATTCTTCATCGGTGCTTCGCTCCTATTGGTCTTAGCGTGATTATATATAGCCTATAGCCTTCCTCAATAAATGGGCTATCTAACACTGAAATAACTTTTCAAATCAGTCCAGTGGTTCCTGAGATTAGCGTGTTCAAGCAAACAAACAAATTCTTCAGCTCTGAAAAATCGGCCCTAAGAAATAAAAGAAAAATTGAAGACTCGTCTCCGTACTCGATCTTGCCTTAAACCAGGGTTAATGGATCGAAGTGAAAGCAGCGACGCCTCGCTTCGCCGTCTAGTCTATTAGCATAAACAGTCAAGCCTTTCACTATCGATCTACATATTTGTATACTTGATACGAGAAAATGAAGATTATGGTTCGATTACTAAAATAAAAATGAGCAATGAATGGTTTAAATCTAATTTGTAATTATTAGAATAATTTAGACTTATTTTATTTCAACTTCATTTTTTGTAAATTAGTTGTTAAATAAACCTATTTATACTAAAGTGAATATGTTTATTTTATTATTGATTTTTAATCCATCTTATCTTTGTCCCTTAAGGGTATGGATATTTCTTGCATTCAACGTTTTTCCTTTTTATAGAATTTAGTTAGTGTTTCCGAAGTTCTGTACCGTGTATGGGGTGGTAAGTGTATACATTGGGTATTTCTGATAAATAACATGAAATTATATTTCGTAGTTTAAATACTTCCTACTTGGTGGTGTGCTGTGATATGTGGACTAGTATAGAAAAAACTAGTGGTCATACTGGTCTAATTGGTCTATATTCGCATATTCGGGTTATTGTATATCGTGCTAGTAAACTTGGCTAGTACTCGTATGTACTATATGCATATAAATAGAGAACTTAAGTATAGGAGAAGACAGTCTTTGACAACTCTCTATAATACTTGTGTAGATAAATTAAAAAAAAACGTAGTTTTCTATATTTTTAATCTATACGTATTTGGTTACGCCTATAGCAATATAGTATTGTTATGAGCTACAGGACTCGAATTAAAAATGCCGTTGGAACTACTATAGAATTTGTTAGAACTGTACAAACACGTATAAAACAAATACAAATAAAACTGGATACAACCAGTTCACACTGCACGATTCAATGCAATTCGACGCGCGCGAAGTCCGTCGTCTATATCGCTAATCGAGAGTACTACAAACGTCTTACTCGTATCGTAGTCGTCGCTTGACTGCCCCACCCCTCCATCCAGGCATTGTTTTATACTAACTATACAGTACAAAAAAAATTAGCCGCGTGCACTGAGTTTCCGAGAAACAGTAATTTGCACACCTGGTTATCTATTCCTGCGAACGGCCAACAAAGTCGAAAACAATAACAATAGGCTATTGTCTAATTGCAAATTTTAAATACGAAGTAATAAAAGAACTCCGAATGCGGGAGGGGCAATAAACAAGATGCGCAGCATATCTTTGTCGGTATGTGACAATAGGTATGCAGGTGGCCCAACTTGTAACAGCATAGTTACTATAATCCATTAATATCAACTAAAAGTCCTTGAAAACTTTGACAGCTGCTCTGATTGCGTATGCGGTATCATATCCGTGGCTACGTTCCACAAGAGACTCACAACGACCACGTTCACTACCGCGATTTTTCCCGTTCCACTTGCTTGCAGGCGTTACAATAATTAACTCTAGTGGAACGTATTATGGAGCGTTGATGTCATTAACGACGAAATACACAAATGTCATTGGTTGATTTGAAAATCGCACCTTTTTATGGTCAATCGATAGAGAGAATTCATGCTCTGTGGTCAATGCCAACTTCGACCCAGCTCTTGACTAGGGTCGTTGTGAGCGTTTTGTGATCGTCATTAGTGACGTTTTTGCCACGACTATGATGACCGTGGTTGCCACGTGGAAAGGCATACGGAGCATTTTGGGCGTTGTGAGATACTAAAGGAACGCGTCCCGTATGTTAGAAAGTAATAAAATTTGAATCCGAATTTAAAGAAAAAGTACGATTGAAAAATTTTACCTTGTAAATTTCTTGATCATTGAAAAAAATTTAGTTTTTCGGATTGTTATTGTTGTTGTGTGTTAGAAAGGTAATAAAAATTGATTCAAAATTTAAATTAAGTAATAGTATCATTGAATAATTGTACGTCTCTAAAATTCTTGATCATTGGAAAAAAAATCTTTGGGTATTTTTTAAGCTTCAGTTCTCGAATGAGTAGTGTTCTAAATAGAGTTCGGGTCAAAGTGTGTATAAAGAAATAAATTGCTAATCATAACACTTCCTAACAACAAAGCCCAAAGCCCTGTCGATCCAACTACGGAACAGTGGTCAAACTTCAAAACGGATGGGATATTAAACACGAGTAATCTACAAACTATGCGGCTAACAGGTAATATCGCTAAAACTGTTTATATTGCTGGGTTTGTTCGATAAGTTTGTTCGTTGATGTGATACTAAGCCGCAACGTAAGCCGCGACCGATGGAAACATATTTAAACGGGTAACCGTAATAACTTGTGCTGCCGTTAGTAAATTGTATGAGTACACAGGCTAAGTTGATTGTGTAGTGATGGGATAGCGGTTTTGTTTATTTACATTTTCGGTATTTACGTCAGCTTCCTGTTATATATTAATTAATTAGTCTCTATTTATAGTTTAATTGTTCCATAGAATATTAAGCTTGTGGACTTATATAATAGTTGTATTGATATATTGTTTACCATGACGTCTCATTTTTTGACAATAATAACTCAATAACTAATGCCACTGAAATTAAAAGGACAAATATACAAATCTGTCATACGACCAGTCATTCTATATGGGTCGGAATGTTGGGCCACTAAAGCGATAAACCACAAACGTTTCCACTCAGCTGAGATGAGAATGTTGAGATGGATGTGTGGTGTCACAAGATGGATAAGGTGAGAAATGAGTACATAAGGGGATCTTTGAAAGTTGCACCCGTGAATGAAAAATTGAGAGGAAGAAGATTAAGTTGGTATGGGCATATAATGAGGAGGGATGAAAGTCACGTGACAAAAAGAATGTTAAACTTTAAGATAGATGGGTACAAATGTAAAGGTAGACCAAAAAAAAGATGGATGGATTGTGTGAAGGATGATATGATGATATGTGGTGTGACAGAATATGTATGTCAGAGTAGAGGAGTGTGGAAGGAAAAGACATATTTTGCCGACCCCAAATAATTGTGATATGGTGAAAGAAAAGAGAGAGAGGCCTAATTTTTTGATAATAATTAGTCGTTTCGTTCATTTAAGCAAAACACACTATTATTAAATAAATATCAAAAATTGGCAGGTGAGCAAAAACAAAATAACATCACAAGTGTCAATACTGCAAGTTTAAGGTCCAACTATGTATTACTAAATAAAATAATAATATTATTTCTTTTCTCAACACTTTTCTTGTCGTGCAGCCATATTCAATTAAATATACACACAATTATTTTAAACTCTTATTGTGAACAAAACACTTTCCACCTGTTATAGAATTAATATATTTAGTAAGCCAATCAAACAAAGAAAATTTTGAGATATTTTTTTATTGCAGGAGTTCAGCAGACAGGCAGACGGCCCACTTGATGGACAGCGGTTACCATCGCCTATGGACATTTGCAACACGAAAGGTGCTACAAATGCGCTGCTGCTCTCCTAAGGGAGACTGGAACCTGGTCACTAATGCCGGGACACAACTCAAGGTTGTTATGGCAAAATACTTATGACCAGGGGTGTTAGCCATCCAGTCGGGCAAATGCCCTACCACCAGGCGAATTAATTGAAATTTGTGTGAAATTTAAAAAAATGTATTTAATTCTACTTGTAGCTTACGTAATATTGAGATAAATGGCACTAATAACACAATTTCGGAAAAATAATTAAATAACGATTTGTTTTAAAAACATAACATTTACCGGTTAAAAATACTTAATGAAATATAAATTTCTTTTTAGCACAAGAAAATAATGTTTCAACGTCTAAAATCAAAAAAAAAACATTTGTACTATCAATCATTATGCGGTCACGTCAAGCGGTGGTTGAAAATGACGGATTTGATCTTAAAATAATAGATTTGACAACTCAATTTGTTGTTCAAGAAACTATATCATATCCGAAGGGTAGTAACTTGTTTTTAGAGTTCCGTGGTCAAGTACAAGAAAACCCTTATAATTTTGTTATATAAACCCGTTTTTTGCTCTGTGAGGAAGAAATTTTATAGGACGGTGTTATTCGGCAATTTTGGTTCAAAATTGCTGTAATACAATCTACTTCTTCAGTCAATCAATATCCTCTGATATTTGCAAGGATATATTTCTGAAATTAAAAATAAATCAACAAGAATATGTATTTTTAAAAATATCAACAATTTTGTAACATCATTTTATACTTATAAATTACTTTTTACTAAATTATTATTTAATTTACATAGAGCTAAATATTTACTATCATCAGTGATAAAAAAAATCCTGGCTGGTAGAATGCCACAGCAAAAGAGATTTATTTGAGGTTTCATATGCGACGTATTACATAGTATATTATAAATAAAATCTGACTTGTCTGACTTTTCATTCATCAAATGTATTTTTTTTTGGCAACTAAATTATATCTTTATCAAATACAAAAGCGGAACAATTGAGCTATCATTGTTTTATATAAATGTCATTTTTAATTTTTTAAAGTTCTATCGTATCCTGTGGTTAACAATGTGTGTTACTAATGTATTTTCTTCGCGCTCACTCTCACGCAGTATAGTTATCTGAGAGAGAAAGAGATAAGTAATACTGGTCCGCTGTACCAATTTCTCCTACAACGGCCTGACTACAGTTGATATATTCTGCTTATGAATCTAATATATAAAATTCTCGTGTCGCGGTGTTTGTTACCAAACTCCTCTGAAACGGCTGAACTGATTTGTATGAAATTTTGTGTGCATATCGGGTAGGTCTGAGAATCGGCCAACATCTATTTTTCATACTCCTAAATGTAAGGGTGACCACCCCTAAATAATAGGTTGGGGAAAAAGTCTTTTCGCATATAGTATGTATGAACTTGTAATAAGATCTCTTTGGCTATACTATTTGTATCTGGCTGGTTTTGGTATCATTAAAAAGTTTTAATTTTAAAGAAGACACTTCCAAATTTAAATTAGGAAAATGTGTGATTTTCATTTGTTTTTCTTATTGTTAAAATGAGTGAATCTAATGAACAAATTCGATACATTTTAAAATTTTACTACAAAAAAGGTAAAGATGCAACACAAGCCGCGAATAAAATTTGTGATTTTTATGGACCTAATGCAGTATCTGGGAGAGTAGCGCAAATTTGGTTTAAGCGTTTTCAATCCGGAAATTTTGATATCAAAGATGCACGTCGGTCTGGTCGCCCTGTTACGGACAAAATTTATGCCATTTTTGAAAAAGTGGAGCAAGATCGGCATATTAGTAGTTACGATGTAGCTGGAGAACTGGGAATTGACCACAAAACGGTTTTGGCGCATTTGAAAAAAGCTGGGTACACAAAAAAACTCGATATTTGGGTGCCTCATGAGCTCACTGAAAAAAAACTAATGAACCGTGTACTCATTTGTGATTCTTTATTACGACATAATAAAACCTAACCATTTTTGAAGAAGCTGATAACTTGTGATGAAAAGTGGATCACGTATGACAAGAACGGAGCAAAAAAGATCGTGGTCAAAGGCCGGTCAGGCTTCACAGACTGTGGCGAAACCCGGGTTAAATCGCAACAAGGTGATGCTGTGTGTATGGTGGGATTGGAAGGGCATTATTCATTATGAGCTGTTACTGCCAGGCAGGACCATCGATTCTGAACTGTACTGCGAACGACTGATGAGATTAAAGCAAAAAGTTGAGAGAAAGCGGCCGGAATTAATTAACAGAAGGGGTGTGGTTTTTCACCATGATAACGCTAGACCTCACACATTTTTAGCCACTCAGCACAAATTACGAGAGTTTGGCTGGGAGGTGTTAATGCATCCGCCGTATAGTCCTGACCTTGCACCTTCAGATTTTCACCTGTTTCGGTCTCTGCAGAATTACTTAGGCAGTGTCAGGTTAATATCACGAGAGGACTGCTAAAACCACTTGTCGCAGTTTTTTGATCAGAAGCCCCAAAATTTTTATAGCAATGGGATCACGTCCCTACCTACAAGATGGCAAAAAGTTATCAACAAAATGGCACCTACATACTTTAGTCAAATGTAAATGAACTTTATAAAAAAACCTTGAATTTTTATATAAAATGCGAAGAAACTTTTTCCCCAACCTTATATTTTACAAACGTAACATTTATTAAAATGTTGGCGATACTGTTTCTTGTACTCGTGCAAGCAAAAGTCGAATTTACTCGACATTGTACGAATCATTTAATCAGAACAGAGCTAAGAATCTATAGCAAGCAACACTCTGCCATTTCCGCTTGCCACTAAAGTCCAATATAGATTATTTACATGTCGCAAACCGGTCTGCACTTTTTTGCGAAAACGATAACTACCGATCAGAATTATTAAGTTGTGTAAAACTACAACCGAAAATACATTGCCCTATCTCAACGTGGTTTACGTGGTAGAGCCGTAACATAATAAATATGGTGATTAGGGCCGTAGACTTGTAGGGCCGGCTCGATCGGTGTGATACAACGCTCTCACCTCCAATCCTATATCCCATCCCCTCTACCCTATCCTTGCTGTCTGATCCCTCTCTCTTATCCCTTATCTCATTCTTATTACCTCATCCTAAAAGCTTGAAAGAAAGAAAGAAAAACTTCATTTGAAGAAATAGCGACGTAATTACATTTTTGATACATTATTATACACATAGCATATTGCTGTGCCGGAATTATATCCGACACAACGCTGATTTTCAGTGTAAACCTTCCTTTTTCCAAAACGACCCAATTTTGTTAAATAATAATAATAATTAATAAGTAGTAGAAGTAGCTTCGGTGAAACTGCAGCCCACCTCTCTACACCCCTTAGTCCCACTCCTGGTGTTGCAAACATCTATAAGCGACGGTAAATACTTAACATAAGCTGGGCCTGGCTAGAAGAGATAGTGGAAGGAGGAAGTGGGCTGCCTGAACTTTCACTAATCGTACGAAACACAATTAGCTCGAAGTGAACCGTTTCACGCCTATATTGTGAGAGAGTGTGGTATTTACACAGATCAAGCTGGCACTAAGGCTGCGTTTCCACTGACGGGAAGCTGGGCGGAGTGCAGCGGAGAAGAGCAGTGAAAAGTGGCAAGTGTTTCCATTGAAGCGGAGCGGAGCAGACCAGAGCTGCATTGAACCGTGTTCCGAATAGTCAAGTTCAATCTTTTGGAGAGATCATATGTCATCTTGTCGGTAAAGAAAAGAGCAGCGCTTTTATATCTTTTAGATCATGTACTAGTAGATGATGATTCGGAAGCAGATGAAGTAAAACTGATTACCGCATATTATTCGCGCCGCACCGTCCGGTTACCTTCCGCTCGGCATAGCCTGCTCGAGTCCGTTCTGTCCGGCTCGGGGGGCCGCGTGTTCATATATTTTATTTGAAAGTCCGCTCAGCTCCGCTCCGATCCACTCACACTGTTTCCACTGATGCGGAGTGGAGATTTCGAGCACCGTGATTGGCTAATTCACTGTCCGCTCCTCTCCACTCCGACCACCTTCGCGTTAGTGGAGACGCAGCCTAAAAGTCTGTAATCAAGGTAATGATTCCAGTATGGCTTTACGACGTATAGCATGGACGGCTACTCCTCATTTTTTTTCATCGCTCGATATTAAGATTGTGGATATAGATACTAGGACATGTCTGTTTGAAGCAACTGCCAAAAGCGGTCCAAAATCTCTAGCACTCCCCATGCGGGCATCGTCGCCTAATGCTTATATTAGACGGATCAACCGAAGTAAATTAATTTTGTTGAGAGGCACATAACTGAAATGACACGACGGTATACAATGACATTGACTGACTCAATTTTATGTTTAAATGCATCACATTAGTAGATTCAACCAAATTGAAAGACGGAAATAAACCGTCTAATATCTAATCTATACTAATATTATAAAGAAGAAAGATTTGATTGTTTGCTTGTTTGCATTGAATAGGCTCCGAAACTACTGAAACGATTTGAAAAATTCTTTCACTGTTGGCAAGCTTTTTTTTTCAGCCGGGGGAAATGCATTTCGCATATACCGGGTCCTTTGCTAGAGATTAGACCGTTGTTGATCATGGAGGCTTTCCACTGAGGCAATCCAAACAATAATCAACCGGCTTGTGTGGAGACTCGACTAATCAATACCCCACTAAAACCACCCTCCTCCCATGTGCCCCGCGCTTATGGTAGGAAAGGCATGAGATACAGAACGTAGTTACGCCCACACCGATCCACGCGCACAAGTGCTTGAGAATGCCCCGGGAGAGGCAAACTCACTTCCTCAACAGGGGTGAAGACTCCTCTGCTCCCTAGATGCTAGAGGGCCCCTGCAGCGGTATTTCAGGGAGGGAGATCATGCGCATACCTGCGCCTCCTGGCTCCCGACTGACGTCGGCGCCCGCGAGACGCATGCGCACTTCCATCTCTCTCCCTATCTCGTCCCGCGGCCTCCTTTTGAGACACTACCGTCTCGCAGAAATTGGCCGCACCCACCCACCAATCGTCGCTCTGCAGCATGGCTTTCACCAGATCGCCCACTGAATCGATCGGTCCTATTAGCGTCTCGAGTTCAAACCTCTGAGGTGCCCATGCTGCGCACTCGACTAGCGTGTGTAACGCCGTATCTAGTGCGCCACACTGGCGGCATTGGGGTGAAGGCAAGCAGCCCGCAATCTGACACAGATACTTATCGAAGCAACCGTGCCCGGTAAGTATCTGTGTCACTCTGAAGGTCAGGGTCCCGCGTTTTCGCGAGAGCCATCGCAGCAGCTGCGGTCGAACCGCTTCCACCATGTCAATGTCAGCAACAGGGTTTTCCAACTCTACTGACCAAAATTGGATCATGGCCGCGGTTTCCCGCGTCCTAATCACCTGGAGTTCGGCCTGGCCATAGACCAGGCCACGGGCGAGGGCATCCTGTCGGGAGCGCCGAACTTTGTCAATCACGTCCGCCTGGAGAGGCCAGGGCGGATCGCCCGCCAAGAGTGTCGACGCCGTCCACGACTCTGTACGGTATCCTCGGATGGTCCTCACCGCCAGAACCCGTTGTGCGCGGCACAACAAAGTCCTATTGTGGCGGTGAAGTGCATCGGACCATACGGGTGCACCGTATAGGGCCATACTCCTAAGGATGCCCATGTAGAGTTTCCTAGTCGTCGTCCCCGGTCCCCCCACGTTGGGAAGAAGCCGAGAGAGGGCGCCTGCGGACCTCACGAGCTTGGGAACTAGCTGCTCAAAGTGCGCTTTAAACAGCCATTTCCCATCGAGAATTAGCCCCAGATATTTCATCTGGGGGCCTACACGAATATCCACCCCTTGGACTGTAACGGAAAAGTCCGCGGGGGGGTTACGAAACCGCCTATGGAACATGATGGCCTCCGTTTTCGCGGGGGAGACCTTCAAGCCCAGCCTACCTATTCTTCGGACCACGATCGTCAGCCCGGCGTTGGCGAGGTCCACGGATTCCGCGAATGATGCAGCGCGTGCCGTGAGTAAGGTGTCATCCGCAAAGCAGATTAGCCCTATTCCGGGCAGGACCGGAACCCAAAGGATCCAGTCATAACCGACGCTCCAAAGAACCGGCCCGAGAACCGATCCCTGTGGGACGCCGCACGCGGCGCGTCGCCGACCTATCGCGCGATTCTCGGACTCGCCGCCCTCCCAAAGGATGTACCTGTCCTGGAGGTACGCGCCCAACAGCCTCGTGAGGTACGGGGAAACTCCGTGTGCACCGAGCCCCTCCCTGATCGTCTCGTGAGAGAGGCTGTTAAAGGCGTTCGCTATGTCTAGCGATAAAGCCAGGACAGTATCCTTCGCTTAGAATGCGTCGTCCGTTACAGATCGCAGTGTCTCGAAGGCGTCCATCGTGGAGCGCCTCCGCCGAAACCCGAACTGCGTCTGTGCTAGCCCCGGCTCCACAGTATCGAGATGCTTAACGAGGCGTTCCGCTAAGATCTTCTTGAAGACCTGGGCGACCTCGTTAAGCAACACTATGGGCCTGTAGGCGGACGGATCGTTGGGAGGACGGCCTCCCTTGGGAATCAGGCATAATCGGCCCTCCTTCCATTGCGACGGGAACTGACCTGTGCGAATACAGGCATCGAACAGTTCCCGCAGCTGGCCGCGTAAGTGTTTGGCGGCCAGGAAGAGGAGCCGACCCGGAACCCCGTCGGGTCCCGGAGCCGTACTGTTGACAAGCTACACTATCCCCGAGTGACACAGGCTATATTATATTTTCAAAAAAATTAGGGATCCTTACTAAAACTACAATAATGTAACCTATGATGTAAAAAAATACCTATAATCGCGTGCGCTGCGAAAACTATTGATGACAGAATAAAATAAAGTACTACGACTTTTCAGAACACATCATTATTTACAAAAAGTGTCGCGATAGCATATGTCTAACTATTATAGTTATGCCACACCACAGTAAGGGTTCTTTTATTTTAAAAATTTAATTGAAATGCCACCGCTAGAAAAGGCTCTTTATTTGTATCTGGGCATGCATCCTTATTAAAATAAATTACTTCATATTCAAGACTGCTTCAATTCCTTTATATAACTTTTTGAATTATTCAATTCGGACATTCCATTCGTAAGATATCACGAGTTTAAAAGTATAAGTATTAGAAAAAAGTTGCGTGGTCACCGCTCACCCTACTAGACTAGCTAGGCAGCACCTTTTGCGACGTAGGTGTCGCTGAGGTACGGGCCGTACGGGAGGGGAAATATTTTGAATTCGCTTAGTAGGTAATTAAACTCAACAAAAAAGTTATTTTTAGATACACGTGCGAAGCCGGGGCGGACCGCTAGTATGACATAAATAAACAGCAATCTCTTGTAATGAATGTATAAAATAAGTCTATATTTTACTAATACTTCCTGTAAGTTATTTCCTTTGGAAAAGCCATTAGGTAATATAGAACCTTCGTTTTGTTTGTTAATAAAAAGGACGCGGCACTTAACTTTATTAAAGTAGCGACCAGAGGGGTCTACTCATATTTGCGAAATCGATACATTTTCTTGATGATGTCATTCTAATTGCAACTCTTAAGATGTTAAACACAAGACTGTTAATTCTGAAGCAAGATTGTTGCATTTATTTGTGTAATTTTAGTAGGCCCTTAAACAGATTGAGTACCTATAAGAAAAAATTGTATTTTTATGTTTAATTTCTCTAATTGATCTTGAGTTGAATAATGTTTGCATTGAGTGACTTCATGGAAATGTGATAATGTAAAAACTGAAACAACTAGTGGAACATTGCCTTTGAGTCTCACGAATAATCGCTTCGAGATATATAATTGATCCAGGTAAATAATTATCATAATGCAGGCGTGTCCAAAGCGTTTATACAGTCTCGCACTTATTATACTTATACTGAGTAGAGGTCGCCCGTGGTCGAAATTCGACCATAATAATTAATGTCTTTCTATAATCAAAGATTTCGCTAAGGCTACACTGTTAATTTGACTTTAACAATGAACAAAAGAGTATATATGCGTGTGTGTGTCAATACATGGTAGTGTGTGTAATATTTTTTTTTATTGATTTAATGTATTTTCATGCATAATTTTAAAAATATTAGCATTCTGCACTCCTCTATATACACTATAAGTGTGCGAAATTTCATACTCCTCCGTCCGCGCAATTTTCGTAAAAAGGGTACAAAGTTTTTGCTGTATTTTTGCTTCACGTTTTAATATATAGGAGATTATACCTTTACTAGCTGACCCGGCAAACGTTGTTTTGCCAATTAAATTCTTTCTAGTAATTTTAAGTAAGTTTACTTATTAAAGTACTAATATCGCTATTAAAAATACGGGTTCATCGTAGAAGGGTAAAAATTTGAAGTTGTATGTATTTTTCAATGATAAATCATAATAAAATATAAATAAGAAAATTTGACAAAAAAATTATAAGGTTGGGGAAAAAGTTTCTTCGCATTTTAAATAAAAATTCAAAAGGTTTTTTTATAAAGTTACATTTGACTAAAGTATGTAGGTGCCATTTTGTTGGATATTTTGCCATCTTGTAGGTAGGGACGTGATCCCATTGCTATAAAAATTTTGGGGCTTGTGATCAAAAACCTGCGACAAGTGGTTTTGGCAGTCCTCTCGTGATGTTAACCTGACACTGCCTAAGGAATTCTGCAGAGACCGAAACAGGTGAAAATCTGAAGGTGCAAGGTCAGGACTATACGGCGGATGCATTAACACCTCCCAGCCAAACTCTCGTAATTTGTGCTGAGTGGCTAAAGATGTCTGAGGTCTAGCGTTATCATGGTGAAAAACCACACCCCTTCTGTTGATTAATTCCGGCCGCTTCTCTCAGCTTTTGTTTTAATCTCATCAGTTGTTCGCAGGAGATTTCAGAATCGATGGCCCTGCCTGGCGGTAACAGCTCATAATGAATAATGCCCTTCCGATCCCACCATACACACAGCATCACCTTGTTGCGAGTTAACCCGGGTTTCGCTACAGTCTGTGAAGCCTGACCGGCCTTTGACAACGATCTTTTTCGCACTTTCTTGTCATACGTGATCCACTTTTCATCACCAGTTATCACCTTCTTCAGAAATGGTTCGGTTTCATTACGTCGTAATAAAGAATCACAAATGAGAACACGGTTCATTTCTTTCAGTGAGCTCAAAGCCCAAGCCCAGGCCAAATATCGGGCTTTTTGTGTACCCAGCTTTTTTCAAATGCGCCAAAACCGTTTTGTGGTCAATTCCCAGTTCTCCAGCTACATCGCAACTACTAATACTACCCATCTTGCTCCACTTTTTCAAAAATGGCATCAATTTTGTCCGTAATAGGGCGACCAGAGCGACGTGCATCTTTGATATCAAAATTTCCGGATTGAAAACGCTTAAACCAAATTTGCGCTACTCTCCCAGATACTGCATTAGGTCCATAAAAATCACAAATTTTATTCGCGGCTTGTGTTGCATCTTTACCTTTTTTGTAGTAAAATTTTAAAATGTATCGAGATTCTTCATTAGATTCACTCATTTTAACAATAAGAAAAACAAATGAAAATCACACATTTTCCTAATTTGAATTTGGAATTGTCTTCTTTAAAATTAAAACTTTTTAATGATACCAAAACCAGCCAGATACAAATGGTATAGCTAAAGAGATCTTATTACAAGTTCATACATACTATATGCGAAAAGACTTTTTCCCCAACCTGTTATAACTTAGATACACTTAGATTAACCATATTTTTAATCATCAGAAACAAAGAGGATATTATCACTATGCTTATAATAAGTATTAAAACCAATAAAAAAAATACATCTCTCAACAAATTTTTGTGGAATAGTCGCTTCTGTGACATAGTGTGCAAAGGTAACATGTGCTTGCGGAACGTTAAATAAATAAATTTGAAAACTGGCGAAGTTTTTCATACCGCGACTGTACGTACATAGGGAAGAATTATTAGTTATGTAAAACCGTACGCTTTCTAGGCTTCCAAAATCAAATGGCCATTAGTCGTCAATGCAGAACCTTTTACATTGTGTAAATCGCCACACTCTTGGATGATGCTTTATATTCGAAAAAGGAGTACAAAGTCACATTCCCTTCACATCTCCAACAATAAGCATCGCTTAGATTGTTACATAAAAGTTGAGTGCCATTACGTTCTAGGTCGTTATCTAGACATATATCATAAAAGGCACGGCGGGCACTTAGCGAAATTGTATGCACGGAACATCACTTATATAATATCGTGGAAGTACCTAACATGTTAATAACTGCCAGGACTTGTACCTAATGTAGTAGGTTCTCTGACTGGATGACTATTTCACTCACAAGCAGATAGGTACTATAAGGGTCGGCTCAGGGCTCGAGCTGACCAGGATCTTGTAGTTGCATAAACTGATTTTTCAAGAACCATATTTTCTTTTTTATTAATAATTTGGCATGCGTTACGTGTGAGTGCCCTAACCAATCTGACTGTGTTCCTTTTGGGAGGCATTTCACAATTATAAATTCAAAAGTAGTTGTTTTTCGTTAATATACTATAATATTACAACTAAAAAGGTTATTTGTTACAATACTTAGGTCTGAACACACCATTAGCTACTGTGCAGACGGCACTGCTGTCATTCATGTACAGCGTTACCAATGCACTGTTATTTTGTATATTTCTGTGTACATATTATATGAACGTTGTTTGACCTCCCATATCGCCGTTCCAATGCTAACACCCGCTCACAGTGAAAATGTGACGGTGGCGCCGTGATAGCGATGCGTCGCATTAGTCTACACAGTTTAGCAGCACGGCGACGGCGTGGCTACGCTGTCGTATATACGCGCTCTAATTAGTATGTCATATCTGAATGTTACGGTTGATTTATTGATAATTTACAGTCTTATTATAGACAATTAAAGTAAGTTTGAACGATTCATTATGGTTCTTAAAGAAGCGTACAAATTTATTCTAACTCTATGAATAAGACCCGTAATCATTAGTTAGAGAAGCTTCGGATCAGTACGTCGAAAAGGCTATACACATTTCCAAGATAAAATTGTATAGCCTCTTCGAAGTACGATATCCTATTGATATCCCCGTTATCGAAAGTACATATACAAAAAATCATCATAATACTACGCCTTTTTTCATCTATACAGACCCAGTAGTTTCTGAGAAACTGACTGTGACAGACGGACGGACATGTATGACGAAAACATAAGGATTTCGTTTTTGCCTAAACGACGACAAAAATCTAAAAATAATATTTCTTATAAATTGAGTACACTACAGTATTCGACTGAAAATGATAATAGTAGAAGATGAAATAAGATGCAAATCCTGATATGAAGACAGAAAGGTTGATTTCTTTTTCAGATCATTAAAACGTACAAGAATTTCAGGTAACAAAAAGATGTTTCATAAAAGTATAAAAGGAACGACTACAAAACGTTTAAAGAATAACACCATAATGGAAATTTCTGAAAGAGTAGATATCATGAATAAACAAATCTTTGACCTATCGAATATTGGGTTCGAAAATTAAAAACAAACTGAGCCTAAAGGTACTTATACAATACAGGGGAATGAGTAAGCGAAATTATTTCAAAACAGCGATAAAGAAAGCCTTTGAAAAGCTGAATGAAACGAACGATGGATTGAATGGTGTGCTTTATATGTAGGTATTTCATAAATCACATTTTGGGATCCGTATTTCTGTTAATAAAATAGATTTTTGTATGCTTTTTATTTACGTCTTTTTTATTATGGGCTCGCAAGTTTTGTTTGTTTAGTCGCTGTCAAGTATTTATGAATGCTTATTTTTTCAAATTATAATCTATACAGATAAATAAAATCGAAGTATCTGTTTGTAACGTCAAAATAATAGGCTTCCTACTAAATATGAAAGTGTATAGATACGGTACTTATGTCAAAAAATCATTCTTATAATTTTTGTTTGTCTGTCTGGATGTTTCGGCTTATCTTTGAAACGGCTGGACCGATTTTGATCGGATTTTCACTGGTAGATAGTTGTTGTTATAAGGAGTAACTTAGGCTACATAAAAAATCACGGGGATGAAGTCGCGGGCGCAGCTAGTTTTCAAATAAATTGGTGTATCAACAAACTACCCATTCTAGCCTCAGCCATATATATATAGGTCTTTGATTGACGCCAACCAAGGTAGTACGAAAAGACACATTTCTTTAAACAGTAAAAATGTTTTCTTTTTAATTTTATTTATTTATGAAAATAGAAAACATACAATATATATGTTATATATAATAGTAACGTATAGTCTATAATTATATATGTTATTAATATGGTATCTGTGATATTTTAAATAAACTCTTAATAATGTTTAATTTCGCTTTATTTATATCGAGTCACACACGCTTTTACAATCCAAAAAATACAAGAGAAAGCAATCCAACAGAGTTGCCATTAAAAAGAGAAGTTATGTGCTCACACTCTCCCGGCAGGTAACATAAAATTTACAAAAGAGACTTAATCTAAAAATACACATGTTTCAATCAACTTTACATATTTCTGTGTGATCACCCAAGGGTATGATCACACAGAAATATATAATTAAAGTAGAGCCCATCCTCGTCGCCACTGTGATATTTGATTTACCAGCAAGTTTTTTACTCAAAGGTCTTTGAAAGGATCCTGGTCCCGTGCTCATTCCATAAGGAAGATATTTGTATTTAAATGTACCATACTCTGTTACAATTGTTGTATATTCTTGTGACATTTCACATAATGGTGCCTGTAGGTAGGCTTCTTTGAGGCCAAGTTCGCAGAAATATTCACCATTCTTTAAAGTATAAAATATATCATCAATATGCGGCAAGGGGTAGTGATCTACTTTCAAGTGAGGGTTAAGCGTTAATTCGTAATCTCCACATAGTCTAACTGACCCATCAGATTTAATTACAGGAACTACTGGAGTGCCCCACTGACTGTATTCAATAGGTACAATGCGCCCATTCTCTATAAGTCTAGCAATTTCATTTCTTATCTTATCTCGTAAGGAATATGGAACACGCCGTACTGGTAGATATTTAGGTTCAACACCATCCCATCCTCGTCGCCACTGTGATATTTTAAATAAACTCTTAATAATGTTTAATTTCACTTTATTTATATCGAGACATACACGCTTTTACAATCCAAAAAATACAAGAGAAAGCAATCGAACAGGGTTGCCAGTAAAAAACGAACTTAAGTGCTTAAGTATCCAACAGCACTTTTCACATTTTATTTAAGGACTTATGTTACAATAATAATTTAGTTTCTTTTACCGGTAAGGATGCAACTTATATGTAGTAAAAAAAGTAATAAAATAAAAATATAATTAAGGTGAGGACGACGTACTTAAAAGTTTCTTGAGAATAACTATTTAAATTTACCAACGGCTATAGAAAATATATCAATGTTTTAGACAAACACAACCGAAGACGTGAATAGATAAAGAGACATATTACAATTGGTAAACATTGAGGCAATCGGATACAAAGAGTTATTATTATCAACTAACTTTTGTACATAACTCCTTCATCATTCGTTATTTCTATAACCACATATATATAACATTACCTTTTACATAGTTCACACCAAAAACTAACTAGCGAAGACGTCAAACTGATCCACTTGTAATTAGCACATACCATAGGTATATTTGAAATAACTAAACATTTTAGGCAGAACTCTCAGAATGCACTTAACTTTCGTAACAACTTTTGTATTATTTTCACCTTTAGTGCAATATTAGAATTCGTGTTTCACCTTTTCATTGGCAGTCGACCGTTACAAATTTAAAATAACATACGTGAATAGTAATGTTTGAAACCTGTAATATTTCTGCGAGAAATACGATGTGATTAAAATAATTTAGGTTGTATTTTTTTACTGCGAATGTAACGTTGCACTTGCATCATTAATCGCTTAATAGCGATAAGACCGCCCAATTGTGCACATTTAGAACATTTTTAGGCTATAAGGTTTTCTATAATGGTGTACAATAAAGTGTTATCTATCTATCTATCTATCTATCATTAAAAAAATATATAGACATAGCCAATGACAGTAATAATGTCTAGCAAACTATGTTTCAATCAAGAGTTTAAAAAAGCTTTGACGGCGGTTAAGTTTCCTTCTCGCACGAAATTCAAATATCAATTGTTCATAATTTCTTTTATAATTATTATTTTATACATTTATGTTGATAGCAAAAGTGCACTATTTCATATTGTTCGATGTCCCTCTGGTTGTAGCAGAGGTACTTCGATAGCATATTAAATTATCAACAAAATGGATAGCATAATAAAAAGTGGAAAAGAGTTGAAATTGCAATGGGTTCCTTCACACATAGGTTTAAAGGGCAACGAGAAGGCTGACTCTCTTGCCAAAGAAAGTGCTATCAGGGGCAGGGATTTAAAGTATGAACCTGATTTTTTTGAGTTAATACCCACATATAGGACACGATTACATCATCTTTGGAAGGAGTATTTTGATAGAAGATCTTTAGACAAAGGTATTTGGTATAGAACGATAGTGAGTGAGCCTCCTCGTATACCTTGGTTCCGTTCTATTAAGTTAAATAGACGTCTTTTGGTTATAGCACATAGATTAAGATCCGGACACATTTCGCTTAATAAATTTAAATACCTTATGCGCAGAAGTATTACCCCAAGTTGTGAAGTTTGCGACCTTGTCGAGGATGTGCCGCACTTATTAGCAGAATGTGTCAGGACTGAACAAATGAGAAGTAAGGTAATGAAGAGCGCTAATTTTTGTAGGTTTGATATAGGAATATTTAATAGTATTCTGTCCGATATAAAATCGAGTGCATCCAAACAAATTTTAATAGATTTAAGTAAAATAATTTGATTTTCTTAACCATTAGGTACAATGGGACTGTACAATTTTATTAAATTAAATACGGGTTCCCGCTGGGGACCAAGGCTCCCTTACTTTGCTTAAGAAAACCTGCCAACATATTCCAGACGCGGACAACTAGCGGTCTAGCTAATATTAGAGCTATTGAATTACTCGAATTGAAGAACTTCCAAGGCATCGACAAGCCAGTGTATCCTTTTTTGTGCATAAAAGTCCACCGGTTGTCACGGAACAGATTGATACATTGTATAATGAATTATAGAAGATAATTATGTATCTTCTATAATTCATTGACCGGCCTAAACCCATTCTGTGGCCAAGACGGAGGAGCTGACTCTTCCCCTAACGTTACACGAAGCTGGGAAACAGATAGATGGTCCATCTGATGGAAAGTGGTTACCGTCGTTTATAGAAGTATGCAACACTAAGGGCGAAGCGGACGCGGTGTTGGTCTTTAGGGTAGGATAAGGAGTACGAAATAAAGTAACTTGAATTGAATAGGGAAAGTTTGAGATGGAGAGGGGTTGAAGTCAGTCATCGTAACTCTCATGCATCTTTCAAAAACGATTAGATCAATACTGTTTCACGCCGATATTCTATGAGAGCGTGGAATCACACCGATCCTAGTAGGAGCATAAAACAACACTATCTACGTAAACTATTTAATATTTTTGTGGGTATAAAGGCGGCCATTCACTATCCTGCATAGCAATCCGCCTAGATGTCCGCCGCGTATTGCAGGTTTGTGAATTTTGTTCCAGGATGCATTGCGTTCGGCAACACCTATCAGGATGCCTCTTGAGTACTGCTAGCTCCACCTACCGCAGGACTGCCCTGCAGGATAGTGAATAGGCCTCTTTAGTTTTATGACTTAGTTTGGTTCATACAGATAATATCGATACTAACTTCCCAGCACATTCATAATTTTACAACACAAAGACCGAAATCAGTACTGGGTTTTGTCTAAAGATCTATGGAGCCTAAACAACTGAAACAAAAAAATCACGTGCTAGAAATATTCATAAACTTGAACGTGATTCGAAATTAATATAAGAATTCAGCTGTGAACAAGTTATACCGTACTTTTTTCCCTTTTGGAAGAAACCGGGCTTGCCCACTTGGCGAGATGGATTTTATTGTACCCGAGTTCATTGTTGAATGTACTTGTATTTTTGTACCAGGTTAAGAATTTATATATGTACGTTGTATATGTATACATTATGCATTTGTACATTGTGTTTACATATGTAAACTTTCTTTGTGAATTTGTACAATAAATTTGTATGTAATATGTATGTAACTAGTCTGGTCAAAAATATTATATTACATAAAAACGTTTAATTATTTTCAATTTGAAACGCGTTTACTATGTTTAAAAACTTCTTTCGATTTACCGCTATTTCACATTTATTTTTCGTGTTTATTATCAAATTACAATATGGAATGGGGTGTTGAAAAATAGGATTGCAATTATTGCCTTGCTCAAAGTGGATATGGAACCATCGATCATATTCAAGACACTGCAAAAGCTTGCTATCAGCTGTATGTTCGTATACCGTACTCTCTTTTCCTTTCACCTTCTCCCAATGTTTTGGGGCTGGCATAATGTCTATATATAATACGTCCTTTGTCACACCACAAATCATCATATCACCCTTCACACAATCCATATATCTTCGTACACCATATGGACCGATATACGATCAGTTCCTCTGTCGAAGATCATAAAAGTTCTGGGCGGCCGCGCAGTGGCGTAGCGTAGTGGGGGCGGCAGGGGCGGCCTCCTATTGGCCCTAGCGTGATGTTATATAGCCTATAACATTCCTCAAAATGTGGGCTTTCCAACACAAAATGAATTTTCGAAATCGGTTCAGTAGATCCAGAGATTACTTCCTACAACGTCACAAACACACAAACTTTACCTCTTTATAATATAGTATAGATATATATATAGAGAGAGAGAGAGAGAGAGAGAGATAACACTTTATTGTACACCAAAATATACAATTACAAAGACAGACCATATTTACAATATTTTTCTAGGCAATGCAACAGGCGGCCTTATCGCTCAAAGTGATGTCTTCCAGGCAACCTAAAGGAAAAAAAAAAATTGAATCAGGTGATATAGGTGGTGCAGGAAAAAGGCAATAGATACATAAATACTCAAACTAGTTTAAGAAATGAATATACAAATACGTACATATATACATAGTCATATATACACAATAATACATAAGTTATTATAATAAATGTATTAGCATGATTATATTCTGTTAATCAGACATAGCTATTTGTGGACAAATAGTGTTTTCTGAGCAAATTTCTAAATATTGGTAATGATTTGGCCTCTCTGTCAGTAAGAGGCAGCATATTCCAAAGTTTGACAGCCTGCACCGTAAAAGAATTATCATAACAGAATGAAGTGTGTGCAGGTGTCATAAGTTTTCGGTACATATCATGGCGCAAATTATGGGCAGTGAATAGGCGAAGGAATTTAAAACGTTCTGTTAACGCAGCAGCCCAGTATTAGGTACTGAACGCGTATCCAAAATGGTGGTGGTAGGATTGCTGGTATGGAAAAAAGGGAGACTAACCTGCGTGTCTCTGGGCTGCACTGACTAAGCGTGCTGATCACCAAGTCGTGAGCCTTGCAGCAAATCTTCTGGCTTATCTCCTTCTTGCGGCCTTCGATATTATATGTACACACTCGGCGCGGTATAACTGCACTTATAAGCAAGTTGTGGCGGAAAAGATGTGCGGGTTGTCGTACGAGGGTCGACAGCAGACCGATTCGTAAAGCAGTATTAGTACTGCTGTAAGTACGACAAGGAGAGTCGTATGGAACGGAAGATGGCGGCTGGGAAAAGGTGATTGGATAACGCGGTTAGGAAAAGCGGGTAGTTCTGGAAATTATTTGATAGGACAGGATTTTAAATTAAGCGGCGCGAACACGTTCCTTAAGGTACTGGGGACTGTTAGGAGTCAATAATATGTTATAAAAGAGAGTGAGAATGTGAGTATTCCGGCGAAAATGAAAAGGAAGCCACTTGAGTCTTTTACGAAATTCGGAAACATGGTTATATTTTCGCAATCCAAATATGAACCTGATACAAAATTTCAGAAGCCTATATAGATATAGTATGCATTAAATTGAAATACCTAAATAAAAGGGCGCCAAAATTATCTTCCGCCTCGGGCGGCCGTCACCCACGCTACGCCGCTGCAGCCGCGTGGTGTCAGAACTACAAAGACTATTATTGCTGCTAAAGTCAGAATTCGATGAAATCCCATTAGGAAACAAAAAAACTTATCGCAAGAAGTGAAGATTCTATGAGAATGAAGATATGTATGTACCATATATACTATTTATGAAGATCGTCTGTAAGGTCTGTTTTATACTTTACACAATTTTTGTTAATTTCTGCATTCATGATAAACATTCGATTACTTTATTTCACACACACATCATTGTACGCATTCACACACTCACAGCTACACAAACACATGCACACACACGTAAGCATATACAATAACATATCTAAGAGCTATTAGTATGTTATTTAACCATGTAGGTGAGGGGTACCTTTGATTGACTCAAAACACAGGCCTTGTTCCTAGTATGAGAGTCGAAGGTATACCTACTTGTTTTAAATCCATAGCCGTATTTTAAACTAACACATTTTTACTTTTTCCTAATTATCTTTCTATGTGTCTCTTTTTTGTTAAATTGTAAAATACTAAAGCCTAATAAAGATTTATTATGAAAAAATAAGTTTAATTGAGTATTTGACAGTCAAAACCACTGAGACACATTTTATCATTGCACAAAACGTCATAGCTTCCTAGATTTTATATGAGAATACTGGCTTATGACATCACAATTTTAACGAGTCAAATAGCTTATTAATTATTGTTTAAATTATAATATCCCAGCGAAGTCTATACGCTTTAATCAAGATATTAATGTATCTTTAAGTTTTACCAATTACAGAAAAGACTCATTTCTAGTATGAGCAAGTAATTATTTAAATAATGTAAGTAAATACGATGACATCGACCCGTTTGTAATCAGTATTTCAGGAGCCGAGCGGTGTCTAAGCCTTAAATGTACATGTTACTTTTAACCAATAGCTTATTCGTGAAAGCCTGTCATTGGCTTTCTTTTGTTAATTATAGTTATCTATTCAAATGTATTTATTTAATGGTTTTCCATAAATAAATAATTAAAATTATTTTTATATTGAACTCTTGAACGTAAGATAAAAATAAGATATTTTGAAGCCTCTTTTACATGAATACTATTTTAAAATTTATTGTAATACGTGTCAAATACCCAATTATGTTGATTTTTAATGATCTAGGTCTTTATTTAGACATTAACTGGAAGGTATAGTATTTGAGCAGAGAAAAACTTCAATTGGTAATCTTAAATCGCTCAATGTAAATATTTGATATTTGAAAACTTTATAGTTACTAATTCACTTCTTAAAAACGTTGATTTACTGCACAGTTATGTATGCTTATATAAATATTAACCCTTTGTCGACAATTTCTATACTCAAAATTAGACATTGATACATTTTTCAATCATCTCAAAGCAGATTTTTAAAACAAGAAAAATACTTTTGCTTTAAATTCAGTATGAACAACGTCGGCTAAAATGTATTTATTGCATTAGGTTCGTAAAAATACAAAATGCATATTATTATATTTGGATGTAAACCTATATAAATTTTTAAAAATTTATGTAAATTATACACTAAAAATAAACTATGTATACAAACAAAAATAATACATATAAATATATACACCTTAAAACAAGTATAAACTAAAATCGATCCAGTCCGACAAAACCGCTGTCGCTGGGCAATGTCCCTAAAGTACTGGCAGCATTACCTCGCTGAATACAAACAAACACTAACTCTTTGAGCGAGGTAAGCTCCAGCCTTCCGGTCGCCTGAGGCCCCGATCACATTCGAACAGCACCATTCCAGCTATAAAACAAAATGTTGCCATAGTCGATATCAATCGAGCACTATAGAACAGATGTACCCTCTTGCATAAACCTTTAAATAATCACAACATTAAATCGGGATGGGTTCATCCCAACAAGACATGCGGTCTCGTTACCATTACCTCGTACATGTATCACGGACTCCGGACTCAATGGGTCCGGTCTCCGGAACTCCGGACAATTAGACCCTCATTTGTACGCAACCGAGGTTACAACCCTTCGGTGGGAATCGGACATGGACGCCGGTGGAACGTGTGCTGTTTATTCACCAAACAAACAACTGTAGCCGAAGTGACTGTCGGGAATTGTTCGAATTTAGAACCGAACCGTACCTTCGAATTCGTTACCTGTTTTGTTGCATTCGAGTTTCGAGCACTGTTGGGGAATCGAACAAGAAAGTTCCTTTTGTTGGGTTACAACAATGTTTGTATTTTGTGGTGAAGAACGTGTGTTGTGTTCGAAGTTTGAATTGTTATAAGCATTTTTGGTATTATCATCATAATAAGACTTTTATTTTCGGTTTTATATCGTTGTATTGTTCTAAAGGAATTAATAAATAATCGTATTGTATAACAAGGTCTTTTTTTTATTGCTTCAGCAGGCAAACAGGCGGACGGCCCATTTGATGGAAGGTGGTTACAGTCGCCTATGGACGTTTGCAATCCCAGGGGCATTGTCAACGCGTTGCCGGCCTCTAAGAAGTTTTATAACGCCCTTTTAACGATCCCATGTTGTCGCGCAGAGGGGAAACCTTGGCGGGAAGTTCCCTATTGTTGTACGCGGAATAAATATTCTAGAGAATCGTTGCGTAATTGAGCGTGGGAGCTCCAGGAAATGGGGGTGAACATCTCGTCGATGGCGAGCGGTGCGGTTGTAAAAATGAGGTGTTGGCTCCAGATCAAATAGTTCCTCGGAACACTCCGTTGTACAGGCGGTAGAATACGCAGAGGGACGCAAATTCTCTCCGAAGGCTAAGCGATTCTGAACTGCCTGTTAGTATGGGATCGTCGACTATACGAATCAAGAGAGTCAGTCTGGTCAGCGGGTGCTCCAGCCCATAAGACAGACAGAAAGACAGACAGACAGACAGAAAAAAATTCAAAAAATTGCATTTTTGAATCTGCTGGTCCGAATTATCCCCACTGGCTTTTTTCACATTTTTAAACGCATTATACAAACTCGAACCGTTTATTTAGATTGGTTATAGTATAGATCAGCGATACTTAACCTTTTTCGTATAAGGACCACATAGATGTATTAGATAAGGTGTTGCGGGCCACAACATTTATACACACCATTGACGCGCACAGTTTTCCGACGTATCTGTCATCGGTGCAGGCTTATTATTAGGTTCTCTTCACCTAGTTTGTAATCTAGTTACTATTATTATAGCCGTTCCCCAAATAAAATAAAATACATTTATTAAATATTGGAAATGTATTGCATTTAATTTGAAAAACACAGGATTTTTATTATTTAATTACTATTATTAATATTTAAGCTAACGCAATATACTATGAAGACCTAGGCGGACGTTTAAGCCTTAAATGAAGATCATAAATTTTTTTGTGACTGTTATTTGAAGTGAATTTGTTTCCAACATTCTATTCTAATAGTATAATTTCGTGCCCCAACATCATTATCCCGAGTATTATGACGAATAGTTCGTAACATTAGTCCTTTGTTGTAATTATTTATGTGGAGTACAAACAATCTAATCCAATAGATCTCTACACTCGAGATATTCGATACGCCATTGTCTCGACTATCGTATTCCAAGTTACACTGAATAGCTATCCCTTGAGCGTAATTGTTTGTTTTCACTCCACGTCGGCTTTTTCCACTCGTGTATACCTTTGTCGGTGTACTGAATGGGCAATGATTGCTTAATAATCTGTAACGATCGGGGCTTAGAGAATCGTGACTCGCATCATATTTAATGGCATCTAGGGATGTGATTTTTTAAATATTGAATAGGTTCGTGTTGGATCAATCTTAATATAATTAAATAGTGGACCCGGCAGACGTTGTCCTACCCTGAAAAAATTAAAATCTAGAACCCGATTACAGCGCCACCTATCGGGTCCAATTGTGAATCTAAAACATCCTGCGATGCACTCAGAAACACACAAAATATCTTGGAAACCGATTCCAGCGCTAGCTAGCGGTTCCAACTGTGAATATAAATCATCCCGGCAAACCGGAAACTACCAACCACACATATAAAAATTTATCAAAATCGGTCAAGCTGATTTTGAGTTTTAGCGAGACTAAGGAACCGCAATTGATTTTTATTTATAAGATTTTACTTTCTGTTCATGGCATAAAGAAGTAAGAATCACATCGAACAATTTATATCTCACTGTTCTAAGTGTTACGGATAAAAAAAATGTTTTAAGGACTGTCAAGTGTGTATTCGCTGTGTATGAGAATGTGATGAATTGAGTGGCTATTGTATGAGAGCATGTTACCAGTGAGAACTTTGAACGTTTTTGTAAACACAAACTGTAGTACACTAGGTAACGCCTCGATCGCAGTTGAAAACTCTACTAACTCGGTCCCTCGACTGACTGACCTTATATATTTGTAAAATTAGTCTTGGACTCCTTTCAATTTCAAGGAATATACCTTGAAATTCTTCGGTTTCTATGAATTTGCAAACAATAGAAAATCAGGACTCATGACGTCTTGCCGGGCGGCGTGCAAAATAGATTAAACGCGGACAATATATCATGCAACTTCGAAGGGGCAATAAAACACCTGTAAAGGAATAGTTATCGGTTCCCAACAATATGTACAATATGCATTTTCTAGAAGAGTATTTTTTTTTCAAATAACTATTAACACCTCTTCAATTCGAAAGAATGCATTAGTTCAATCAAGCGTTAAGTCATGTCATAAATAATAATTGTCCTAAAATAAGACTTCAGCACCAACTATATTTTAAGACGACAATCCGTCTAATTTAAATAGTATTTTCAATCGTACAATATGAATGGGCAATATAACATTCTATTTTTACCGATTATCATTTAAAATCTCTTTTTGTGCAGGATTATTGCCCTATTATATCTGAGTTACAACCCTATTTCGAACATCCTTTGTTCCAACAATTCAATCCAATGATAGTTCGGCTCTTATCAGAAGCAACTTTATTTTTATAGCTACCGTTACATTAATTATACCTCAGCAGTTAATTTTTGATGATAATTAGCAAATAACATTCAATGTTATAGCGCGATTCGGTTTTATGTCGTCAATTATTAACAGCAACTGTTATTTTGTCGGTACTTTTTGTTTGTCTTTAATGTGCGTTTAAATTGAATTATTACTTCGAAGCCCTGAAAGGAATTTTAGGATGTTAAGAAAAAAATCATCTTTGCAGATAGATTCTGCCTCTTTTTGTTACACAGTATTAATTAATATAGAGGTGTTCGTAACTTAATATTATAAGAATGATGGTCTGACTGTGGTCTGACTGTCCGTGTGCAGCTGATTATCGCAGGAGCCATTAAACCTATGCACACAATATATACTCAGAAATGTACCTGTGTTTTAAGATAGTATAAGGTTCCATGTATTATTAGATTAAAGAAAAATAGGAGTGCGTTTGCAGTTTTTATTTATATTGGTTTTGCTTTTTAAGTTTATCTATATAGATATCTTCCCTGCAATCAAAAACTGATCGAAGCTCGATCGCTCAGATATTAATAAATAAAGTTACATTTAAGGGAAAATTCGTTAAAAAATAACCCTGCCCGTAGTCGAATAAGAAACTTTTTTGACCGCTAGACCATAAAGGCTGTAAAATTTTAACTTTTTTAAATTTTATTTACAATATATTCGTCAGTGGCACAAAAACATTCATATTCTTGAAATATGTTCGCCAGTGGCACAGTAACCTCATGAGTTTATTCGTGTAAATGTATTTACACTATAATTATATTATATAAAAATAGACGCAGAGGCAGGCAATTATTATCATCATTCAAATGATAGGTGCGATGTAACTTTAAAAACTATCTAACTCTCTCTCTTTTCTTTCACCATGTCCCAATTATTTGGGGTCGGCACAATATGTCTTTTCCTTCCACACTCCTCTACTTTGACATACATCTTCTGTCACACCACATATCATCATATCATCCTTCACACAATCCATCCATCTTTTTTTTGGTCTACCTTTACATTTGTACCCATCTATCTTAAAGTTTAACATTCTTTTTGTCACGTGACTTTCATCCCTCCTCATTATATGCCCATACCAACATAATCTTCTTCCTCTCAATTTTTCATTCACGGGTGCAACTTTCAAAGATCCCCTTATGTACTCATTTCTCACCTTATCCATTCTTGTGACACCACACATCCATCTCAACATTCTCATCTCAGCTGAGTGGAGACGTTTGTGGTTTATCGCTTTAGTGGCCCAACATTCCGACCCATATAGAATGACTGGTCGTATGACAGATTTGTATATTTGTCCTTTTAATTTCAGTGGCATTAGTTTGTCGCACGTCACACCGGTTACCAGTCTCCACTTTAGCCATGCTATATTTATTCTTCTCCTTACATCCCTCTCTATCTAACTTTAGGACTAAAATAATAAAATGGTTAGTAAGTAAAATACATCGCCTAAAATGCTAGATTAAAGCCACAGAAGCATATTAGTGCCATCAATTACAGCAACTGTTCCCCATTACACTGCGGGGAATTACGAAAGTCGGCTACCGTGAGGGGCATATTGCATAAAAGGTTTATAAAATGCCCGGCCGACGGCCCGACGGACGTCCATTCAACTTTATTGTGCCATTAATGGTCGAATTAAGGTCATCTGTGCGAAATGATTTCAGTCTTACGTGTTGCACACGGTTAAAATTGTTTGTGCGTTTTTTATTTAAGTTTTTTACTAGGTTGTCTTATAAGGCATGAACGAGTATTAAAATTAGTGTTTCCTAACAAGTAAATTACCAAGGAAGAATACTGAGATGATAGTCTTTTTTTATAGTAGTATAGGTTCGTGTTTCACCATGATCTCGCCCAATGTGGAGCGAAGATATGGTCTAGGATGGAGCACGCTTACCTAGACGGTACCTATTCACACAGGACTTGAAGATACCCAGGTAGTAAGTATCGGGCAAGGCAGACCCCGGCGATAAGTTCCACTTATTTGCAGTGCGTATGATGAAGCTAAACGCAAAGCGCTTCGTTCTTATAGGTGGAATATCCACCACATATCGATGCCGCATGCTGGTGCGTCGCGTAGTTGATCATTGCCAACCAGCCTCCTGGCTCTACGCTCAGTCTTTTTTTCGGTGGTCTTCTTTCTCTTTGGCCATTTGAGACAACGAGTATGTTGAAGCCTCGAGAAAAACTTCTTTGCCCTAGACTCAAGTCGGCGGGCAATTATCGCTCCATGCCGTTTGGAGCCGTTGGAACCTTTCCGCATAACAGTGATCTCTCAGTGACTTTTTGACCTTTTTGCGGTGCCCCAAGGCCTTTGCAGCTTAATTGGCCATCTGTGGCTTCTGGAGGCCTGTCAGCGGTTTTGTAGTCTTCGCGATCTCATGATATAACTCTGTTCAGGCGAGCAAATGACATCGCAGGGAGCGACAGTCAGGTGTATTGACGGTGTGGTGGCTGACCGTGTAGAGTGTACGGGGTTGAACCCGTGGAGCGACGTGTGGCCGCCGTTGTCGGCGCGGTCAATCATTCTTCCCGCCAATATCACATCACGGACGATTATATAACTTCTGACATACCAGAATAACAGTCACCCAGTAAAAACCTTTCTCTGACAGTTCTTACCTAAATGATAAAAAATATTTCTATTGCTATATATAACAAATCTATAGATAGATCGACTAACCTAACGATGACGTTGTTACAAAATTTTATTCTTATTTAATTTTTAATAAAAAACTTTACTAAAGCAATCAACCAACTAATAACTCGATTTTGTATAAAATGTCAACCTAAAGTAAAATAAGTGTTTTACATAATCGCATTCATATAAGAAGAGGCGTTTTGTATAGTGTCGTGTGAATAGGTATTCTCTGGGTAAGCGTGCTCCATCTGCGGTTGCAGCACCGTTTGACATTAGGCGCGATCGTGGTCAAACGCGAACATATTTATCATGAAAAAACCTATATTTTCGGAGATTCTCGTTCCTACTATTCTTTTCTATACCTTACCATTCTTTTCTCCACCTTTTTCCCATTATTGCCTGAAGCAGGCAAACAGGCATGCGGTTCACCTGATGGAAGGTGGTTACCATCGCCTATGGATGTTTGCAACACCAGGGGTGTCGCCGACGCGTTGCCGATCTCTAAGAAATTTTATAACGCCCTTCTTAAAGAACCCTTATTATTACATCTTTATTAAACTTCAGACTTTACACACAGAATCGTTCATGGTCAATCAAATTAACATATGTTACGTACTTTGGTATTCAGGGGTTGATTTTTCTGATCACGGTTGCCCTTTACGATCCGCCATAAAAGGGAATGGGTCAGGTCAATAGACCAGTGGCCGGAACCTCGATTCAATGGGAATAGTTTAGTTTCTCCCTTCTAACATTTCAATTGGCATACGTTGCAGTTCTTATTAGGGTTCCTGCAGCTCTGGAATATAAGTACATTATGTATTTTACAATATTTTTTAAATATTAACTTATGGATGGCTTTGAACAGTCGTGTTTATTTATTTTTGTTTTTTTTTACAGTTACTAAATTTAAATTAGAAGAAACAATTTAAGAAACAGTACTGAAATAAAGGAGTGACCTTTTACAAATCAACACAGCTTAGTTCTAAAATAAGAAGCATATAACATTAACAGACTTATACATGTGTATTACACATTAATATGTAAGTAGCATGCAAAATAATTTTAAAACAACAATTAGAAAGCTATATGACACGTTCGTATTATGAATTTGTAAATTACTACAATGATACGAAAGAAAGGCTGGTGTGCATAGACATTTAAACGACGGTCAAAATAAAATAATCGCTGTTTAGACATATAGTTTTGCGATTATTGAAGTGAAATTTCTATGTAGACGGGGGGGTCTTAGGATTTTTCTGTCACGAAAAAGCGTTACGGCCGCCTGGAGGAGCGGCGTAAATTTAGACTAGACGTGGTGAGAGGCGGCATAATTTTAGAGTAAACTATGGATGTGTTTTTTGGTTCCGGATCGAATTCAGTTTTTTTGTTTGATAAAATAAAATATGTTTAAATAAAAAAATGCATTCATTAAAATGTACCTAACCTAACCAAATCATAATTCGCAGTAAACCTGCGAAAAATCGAAATGTGTACTGGGACACATAGTAGAAGTGAAACTTCAACGGATAAGTGGAGAAACGAATGGCAACGGATAAGTGCCAAAACGAATCGTAACAAAATTTTGACTTAAAGTTTTACGGGCAGGTTTTCAAATTTGACAAACAAAAAGAAAGAAAGAAAGAAAAATATTTATTTCCAATAGCGACACACAACACGAAATAGTACTAAACATAACAAAGTATAGATAAAGTTAATACAGAAATTGTATGCCGCAATCTGAAAATGAGGTTGGCACTCAGCATTTTGCTGTGCCGAAACGTAGTCCGACACAGCACTGATTTTCAGTGCCCACCTCCTAAATCACATATGTCATGCGACCCATATTAAACATTAAAAAAAAAAAAACAAATAATTATTTAAAAAAACCCAAAGTACCAAAGATTAATATAGAGCACAAAAAGCAGAAAAATGTAGATTGTAATATTAAAAATGAAATAATGAGTATAATGAAACTACCTATCCTAAAAAAGAAAAAAAAGTAATATAAAATAACACTAAATATTTACAATTTATTTAAACCTAATAACGATTTATATTTATAAATATATATACGTATAACAAAGCTGTATTAATTTATCTTCTTTGCCTCAATACAATGAGTATATTTATTCACATTGTGCCACATCACTCAAAATTTTCCACTAATTAATTAATAAGTACATTAACAATCTGCCTGTAAAACTTCAAGATTTTTTTTTGTTGCGATCTGTGTTGCCACTTGTTCGTTGCCGTTCGTTTTTCCACTTGTCCGTTGAACTTTCACTTCTGCTGTATCCCAGCACATATTTTGTTTTTTTTTATTTTAACTATCGATTAAATGTATATGTATGTACACCAGCCTTAGAAGGCTATGTCAAATGAGTCAGCTGATTTGATGACCAACTACCCACCTATTAAAGACCAGGATAAGAATCATAAATAAAGGTTATTTTAATTCTATAGTCAGTCTACTACTAGTAACTAATACTCATAAGTATTTTCAAAAAATATAGAATATAATATAATACCTTGTTGTACACAATGTTACAAAATAAATACAACATACAATCGTCATGATAAGTACAATGGGCGGTCTAATCGCTGGGAGCGATTTCTTCCAAACAACCTTTGGATGGACAGAAACTTAGTATTAATGGGGGTAGGTAATGGTAGGTATGCAATTGATATAATATACTAATATATACGTAAATATAAAGGAAAATGTTACAAAAAATACAATATAAACATACATAAATGTATTTAAATCTACAAGTTGTGTGTCGTCAAACAAAACCATCCCATGCATATAACTAAATAATATTATTATTCAGTTACAAATTTGAAATAGTGTTGTTTCACGCGGTCATTAAACGAATGCACAGACTTGGCTTCTTTTATGTTTTGAGGTAGTGAGTTCCAAAGCCTTACTTACAGCTTGCGCAGTAAATGATTTGTCATGAAACGATGTAGTATGTGTAGGCATTCTTAGTCAGATATAAATTTTATTAGTACACTACCGGTGAGCCCCGGCTTCGCACGGGTATCTAAAAATAACTTTTTTCTTGAATTTAATTTACCTACTAAGCGAATTCAAAATATTTCCCCTCACTACGGCCCGTACCCCAGTGACGCCTACATCGCATGTAGAGCTGCCTAGCCAGCCGAGCAGGGTGAGCGGCCACCGCGCAGCTTTTTTCTAACAACATTTTTAAACTCGTGATATCTTTCGAATGGAATGTCCGAATTAAATAATTCAAAAAGTTATATAAATGTATTGAAGCAGTCTTGAATATGAAGTAATTTATTTTGATAAGGATGAATACCAAGATACAAATAAAGAGCCTTTTCTAGTGGTGGCATTTCAATTAAATTTTAAAAATAAACGAACACTTATTGTGGCAAAACTATAATAGTTAGACACATGCTGTCGTGGCACTTTTTGTAAATAATGATGTGTTCTGCAAAGTCGTAGTACATTATTTTATTCTATCATCAGTAGTTTTCGCAGCGCACGCGATTTTAGATAATTTTTTTACACCTTGCATTACGTTATTGGAGTTTTAGTAAGAATCCCTAATTTTTTGAAAATATATCCTATATCACCCGGGGATAGTGTAGCTTGCCAACAGTGAAAAAAAAATTCAAATCGGTTCAGTAGTTTCGGAGCCTATTCAATGCAAACAAACAAACAATCAAATCTTTCCTCTTTATAATATGAGTATAGATAAACGGCCCACTTCTGAATTCAAATTCACCTATTTCTAAATACATAAGCCTAAAATGTTGCAAAATTCAATTAACTCATAAACAAAGTGAAATATATAATATTCCACGTCTATGCAGATTAATTAATTTTTCATTATACACCTTGATATAACAATTTCGACAAAATTAATCCATTTGCAAAGCGAACAGCACAAAACAGGGGCCGTTTTATTTCAATCAATTCGTTTTAATTCGAAATACCCGACCATCAAGTTTTACGTCTTTCAAACCCCCCAAGAGTTGTGTTAATAAATTTTACACCCCGACCTCTGGGTAATTGATTCCCTAAATATTATATCGCGTGTTTGTTTTGTATTTAGAAAATTTATGCCATTCTGCTATCGATGCGTTGCTAAAATTTACTTTAGATGTGGTTGTAGAATCATGACTGTTTGAAAATTACACATTCTAATCCTAATATAAAAAATCATAACAAACAGAGTGGGAGAGATATTTGCTTTCAAAAGTTCAAAACTGTTGTCCTCTCCCTCCCATTAAGTTCTATTTGAATTATGGAGTGTAGAGGTATCAGTTCATTTTGTAAAAAAGGTCTCTTGCCCAAAATTGTTTTGGAATCCCTGATATAAACGATGGAAAACATGATGCAATTTTTTTGACTTCTTATCTGTTTGTTGGTTTGTTCGGGATTCACGTTAAAACTACTGGGCCGATTTCGATGCGGTTTTCGCTGATCGACAGCTAATTTTTAGACTTAAGATCTGCTAATGGTAATGCTGTTTTTTTCTAATATTATTGTATCAGAAAAAAATGGCATTATCATTAGCAGAAATGACTAACAAAAGCTACTAAACATTTATATCACGAGTTTTCGGTTTGAAATATTTATAAAAATAGAATGGCGTGCCGCAGGCACGCCATTGAAGTTGACAGAATACCGAAATCAGACAAAATTACGACTGAGATGATAGTGTCCGGCGTTTTGAACGTGATAGTAATAGTATAATTGGGCCCGTGGTCACGGGTAGTGTCAAAGAGTTGCATGTCCACCTCATGACATACATATACTTTATCAACGCGGGAGAAGCCGCGAGTAAAAGCTAGTAAATAAATAAAATAAAATAACTTTACATCTTGTAAACGACGTCACGAAATAAATTTTTCTAAATACATATTCGCGATAGTAAAACATTTTCTGCGAATAGAGGTGATTAAGTACGGTCGTTGAAAAAAGCTAGCGTGTACACATAGGAGTAAAAAAGTGGAAGAGTGGGGGTCTACCCCGCCAGTTGGACACTGAGTTATGACCGTCAGTGCACTATTCGTGGGGGTACTACAGCACGTTAATGTGTGTTTTAGTTGTAACTCACTTTTTTCTGCCTTTTTGGCTTAGAAATTTTGTTTGCGGTATGTACAAAATTGCTGTTCCATACTGTTTTATGTTTGAAGAGGAATTCAAAAGAAACATAGCGAATGCTCGCAAATTTTGTGGAAATTTATAGAATGAATAGGTCTTTCAACATTACTTTGCTTGCGTAAACTACAGCAAATTGCATGATAATCGGTTTAATCCCAAAGCCATGAAGAAGGAACAAACAAATAAAAGGAGGCTACTGCTGAACAAACCAAAATATGGGCACAATTCGAAGTGTGCTGTCAGAGCATATTTCGGATAGCTAAAGTTTTTTTTTTTAAATAGTTAGCTCGTTAGTAACCTAAACAGATTTAGATGTGGTGCCTAATGAGATTGACATGTCCAATATCCATGTGGACAAAAATCTCTTAAGAAATAAAGAGAAAAGCCACTTTTACATACTTATTTAATTGAAAGACATTCTTTACCTTGCCAAGAAAGTATTTTAACTATGTAAATATTGTAATTGATTATTTTTACCTATACTAATATTATAAAGAGGAAAGACTTGTATTTTTGTATGTTTGTAACGAATGAACTCAAAAACGACTGGGCCGATTTCAAAAATTATTTCACCATTGTTACTTCGTGTCCCGGGAATCCTGCGGGAATATCAAGACAAGTAGTGTTCATATAAAAGAGCAGGCACTAAAATACTAAATACTATTTTTAAAATATCATCATAGAAAAATATTGTTCACAATTTAGCCAATAATTAATTAGTTATTTGAATCTTTAAAGTTATGACGTCATGACTATCTACGCTCGTAAAAAAATCTAAGCGCCATCAGCGTTTTGTAAGTTTAGAGAAAGTATCTCGGGTCATTTCAATATCAACCCTATTATTTTGTTATATATCTCCATGATCCCCATATATTTCTTAATTCACTGTACTACAATCGAAAGAAGCAGAGATAGTGAAGCTGTGCCGTCTAGCTGGTTCATGGGTGGTATAATTTATTTGAATTTGTCATAAATCTGTTTATATTACACAATACTTCCCTTACTTGCGTAAACTCTAATAAATTCTGAATAAATCGAATAAACCGTTCTTTCACATTGTAAAAAAAATAAAAAATATTGTGTAACATACAGCAAAAAACATAAGACGAAAACAAAGGAAACAGTGGTCACAAACTTGCAGTCCAATCAATTTGCGTTAAAAGAATGATATGCCCGTGGGACCGGCATTCGTTTGGAATCCATTAGGTGCTTTACACATGGCCTACTATCAACTTCTATATACATTTGACTTCCCTTTTTGTTTTTGAAAGATCATCCATTACCGACCTAAAAGGTTTCGCGGAGAGGTCCTTTACATCCCAAAGGCTCTTTCCAGTTGTAGGTCTACGCACGGTATAATGGGAATTAGGTTAATATACCGCTAAAATGTGTTGATGACGTCATAAATGCTGTACTACTTTCGTATATTTTTATGTTGCCAGCTTTATTAAATTACAGGCGGCTGTATTAAACTTTCTTCCCCGAAGGAACACATCTGTCAAAATCGCTGAGAAAAAAGTCAAAGTTTGTAAAAGTTGGTGACCCCTGTGAAACGAAGTTTCCTGTAAGGTGCAAGTCAAACTGAGGAGACGTCAAAATGACACCCTTTATTATTCGTAAGCCGTAATCTTTGTTAAGCAGAGTACATTTGAAAAGTATATTAAGATATAATCTATTTATAATATAAAATTCTAAACATTGAAGCTATTTAAAAAAACAACTGGATTAGACTATATAAACGATAGAGAACACGATGCAATTTTTTTTACATTTCTTGTTTGTTTGGGATTTACGTAAAAACTACTGGGCCGATTTTGATGTGGTTTTCGCTGATCGACAGCTAATTCTAAGACTTAAACTCTGCGCTACTTTTTATCATGGGAATCCCGTGGAAATTTTTCTGGGAATGATTTAAAATGACTAGTTAGAAAAAAAATCGAATTCCAATGCGATTATTTTCACTGATTAATATCAAATTTAATGTAATATAATGTATGATATTTTTTATCCCGGGCGCGGTTTGTAGGTGTTCGGGTGCGTAAAAATTAGCTTAATCCGGCACAGGTTTCACGAAAACGATAGCTTACATTCTTTTTTAAATGTTGTGCCCCGGGATTCCTTCAGGCATATCAAGTGAAGCGTGGACGAAGTCGCGGACATATCCTAGTAATTATTATATAACTGTATAATGTATATTAGAGAACACTTCAAAAGGGCGTAAGCTGAGAGATATTTAAAGTGTAAAGTCTCAACCAGGTACACAACTGCAACATGGGCGACTGCAACCATTTACCACCACATGGACTGTCTGCTCGTTTGCCTACAAGCAAACAAAAAAGACTACCGGAAGGCTTCATAACTCAAGGCTTTTGTGTCTTTTTTTATTTTCGTCAAAAATGATGCATGTTTTAATTAAACCTATTTAATACCTAGTATACTATTTATAATCACTGGGATATATTTTCAATAACTGGAATTTTTATTATACATTTTACCTTTATATGCACAATACATGATATGTGAATCAAATCTGTAAATTTTATACATATTTATTGTTTATGTGTTGTATTTTGTTTATAATATTGATTACATAATTATTTCGATTACACCAATTATTTTTTTCGATATTTATTAATCAAGGGTTAAACTCTTTAGTATTGAATTGGAATCTGACGTTTAAACATAATATAAAAAGTAATTAGTAAAGTACTCCGTACATTCAGTGTGACATTATAGTTATAATAAATGGAAAACTCGCTCTGTTTTTACCTGACGTCTTTTCTGTGTGGCACACGCCTAGAGCTGTGTGAGACATCTTTCGTTTTTTATTAAAGGGTAAACGTAGTCAGTGTCAAATTTCTATGCTAATACAATTTTCAAGACAGACAACGTAATTTTTGTTTAGAAGGAGACTCGAATTTTTTTCCTTCGTTTTATCGAACATTTGCCTTCTGAGCTTTCACTTCGATGGTTTTATTTAAAAAAATGTGAAGTGCGTGTAACTTTATACACAGCAAGGGTTTTGTAGACGTGTTCAATGTCAACTGTTTGGTTTCGTAGCCATTTCAGAATAAACGGAACCCATCTCTCGGTGGTGTTCTTCCTCTTGGTCATTGAGGCGGGGCGAGGAGGCTGGGCCTCGAGGAAAACCTCTTTGCCTCGGCTTCTACTCAGCGAGCGAGTACCCGTCGGGGTCGGAGTTTGGAGCTGTCGGAGCCTTCCCTCATAACCGTGGTCTCTCAACAGCTCTCGATGGCCAGTCTGCGGCGTCCGATGGCATTCACGGGCTTTGCGTTGGCTTCGTCTGCGACTTAGTTATACATCTGTTGACGTTCGTTGGTCATTTCGGGTTTAGGTGGCCACCTATGGTTTCTGGTGGCCTGTCAGCGGCTTTCTGACATCGTAACATCACCCTGATCGGGCGAGCGCATGAGATCGCGGAGGGTCGTTTAAATACGTTGATGGTCTGGTGGCCGGGCGTGTAAGGGGGATCCCGTGGAAGCGGAACCCTTATGTAATCGTCATGTTTGTCTGTCTACCTTTGTATGCACAGTAATTTTTCGCTGAAGCTACTTGATGTATACGGATAAAATTTGTAGAAATATTTAATCAATATGCTGCTACATAATGCTTCATTGATGTATCGTAGTCAGATCTTGAATAGTTGACTATTTTTTATTTATTAGGTCAATAGGAGTGTGATACTAATTCCTAAAGTCATAAAACTGTTTCATTCTAAATTATATTTAAAAAAGCATTCAAGGTGGTAGAACTTAATAAATACTGTTACGAGTTGCAGGACTCAAATTAAAACGCCGTTGGAATTATTTATAGAATTTATTAGAACAATACAAACACGTATAACACAGGTACAAATATAACTGTACACAACCAGTCCAAACGTAATGCACGATTCAATCACACGCGCAAAGTCCGTCACTAACGTTTTGCTTCGCTTGTGGTTATCGCTAGACTGCCGATCTATCTATTGGGCCATTGCTTTATACTGCACCGATAAAATAGGACTGCCCGACCGCGTAGACCGAATTTCTTAGAATCAATTCGACACACCTGGCTAATGACTCCCATAAAAGATTACAATACACAATGGGCTGTTTTCTAATTACAAATTTTAAACACAAAGTAAACAAAAGAAGTCCAAATGCGGAAAGGTAATAAAGTGTGCCTTTATGGTTTGCAGGTGTGCATCTACTTTTATCGGCGTGTAGGTGATAACAATACTTTCTACAAAATAATCGGATTTGGCTAAATATTCACTGAAATGTACTCACGACTGATTGTATAGGTACATCTAGAATAAGAGCCCTAATGGCGGAAAACCACATCACAACCAATAAAATAATCTTCACATATGTCAGTTGTTTCATGCGTTTGACTGCCAATTATACTAATGAATAGTGGTCACGTATGATGCGGTTTACTTTGTTGCACTCAAACATTGCACACACAGCAATATGCAAATTGTACATATTGGTAAACAAATGTGCTACGACAAATACTCTATTCAATTTCATATACAAAATGTATAGGTGTTTGCGGTACAACAGTTAAACACATAATGGCGTACATTGGGCTCGACTGACTTTCATTAATCATTATAAGAGGGTTTATGGGTCAGACGGAAAGACAGATTGTTATTGCTTTGACCATGTTCCAATTTTAAAAGAAGTCTTTTAATATATCATTATCCGTGCAGGAACGGAGAAAGAATACAATTTCCTGCGGCCAGTCGGCCTGTCGTAAGAAGTGACAAAACAACCCACAGCCAGGTGGTAGGGCATTTGCCCGACTGGATGGCTACCACCCCTGGTCTAGAGTATGCCGCCATAACAACCTTGAGTTGTGTTTCGGCATTAGTGACCAGGTTCCAGTCTCCCTTAAGAGAGCAACAGCGCATTTGTAGCATTTTTGGTGTTGCAAATGTCCATAGGCGATGGTAACCGCTTTCCATCAAGTGGGCCGTCTGCCTGTCTGCTGAACTCCTGCAATAAAAAAATAAAAAAAAATAGTTGTTATACTAAATTGATTTATTTTAGAACGTTCTCTAGTTAAGTACTATCTATAAATCGGCATTAAAGTAAAAAACCTTCTCATAACACATATAGGTAAATTAAATTTGCTGCCACATTAAACAAAACCTGTTCAGTTTAACAAGATAAAAAGTGTATGAAAATTGATCTAAAGGTTCGGTCGTGAAAAGTTCCTATTTTATAACATTGGTGTAAATTTTAACGATTTGAAAGCATCGATGGTCAACTCGGTATTGGATTATTGTGTATTTCGGTCAGATTTCAAAGTTTTACGGTTGTTATTATTACTTTATGTGGAATCGTAAAACCGTTGTTAAAATATGTCAAAACGTGTGTTTGTCACAGTACGCTTTCGGAAGTTAACTCCATTCCCCCGGCTTTTTATGTTATCGCGTTTTTATGTTACGACTTAACTGCATTAGTATGGACGGCATGCCTGGCTTCCGTTCCTTGAGCATTTGTATTATTATAACTTACTTTTTCGCGTGTAATCTGTCATTTTATACGATGTACACGTGTAAGCGCGATATAAGGATCTTTTATTATATTTCCGGCGCAATTGGGTCACGCCTCGTTCACCGAATAATACTATATTCGATTATTAGATCCGCTTTTCGATTCCACGAAGCGGTAAGTAGGCGTCAAACTGTACAGCCTCAAAAGACAATACCAACATCTCAGTCAAAGGTAGAGAAAGAAAGCGACGAATCTAATAAACGGGATCCGTATCTATTCCGTTTGTTGCTACACGTCCAGCCGATAAAGGACCGTGAAGTCCTCGATCTTTGACCGTCGTTAGCGTTTATCAATATGACGTGAGGGGATCGCGGTAGATCATGTTAAATTGGCAGCGGTGCACATCCAATTCTGCGAAATGGAAGGGTATACTCCCGGGACGGGCTTTCACAATAGACCTTTCAGAATTAGAGCCATTAATTCGTATTTTTGTTTTATAAAGCCCGAAGTGACATGAGTTGACGTTATGTGAGCTCTTTTAGCAATGAGTCACTCCGGGCTTCCTTCTCCGCTAACTTCCTTATATTTCTTAACATTGCTTAAATAAATTCATTTCTAAGGACATCATATACCTATTTATAATACTGCTAGCTGACCCGGCGAACTTCGTGCCGCCATATTTTCTGAATGCCTAAAAGACTTTGTTTCATGACATAAAAACAAAATCACTAAAATCGCTCCAGGTGATTAGAAGGATTCTAGAACCCGATCTCAGCGCCACCTACCGGTTCCAATAGTGAATCTAAACCATCCGGGGACCCATTCAAACACACAAAAACAAAATCACCAAAATCTCTCCAGGTGATTAGGAGGATTCTAGAACCCGATCTCAGCGCCACCTACCGGTTCCAATTGTGAATCTAAACCACTCGGGGACCAATTTAAACACACAAAACAAATATCATCGAAATCGCTAAAGTCGTTCTCAAGTTATGCGCGTACATACATTTCTACGATTCATTTTTATATACTAATAAGTATAGATAAAATTGTAATAGTGTAGTCTTTTGTTTTTAGATTTTTTGTGTTTGTCTGTTTTGTTTGGGATTTAGGCAAAAATTACTGGGCTGATTTCGATATGGTTGTCGTTTACCGACAGCGAATTCTCGGACTTAAAATCTGCGTTACTTTTGATCTCAGGAATCCCGCGGGAATTTTCTTCGGAGCGGCCTAAAGTGGGCCCGCCCGCTCGAAAATAAATCTGATTCCGATGCAATATTTTCACTGATTCAAATTGTCTTTGTAAATCAACTGTGACCTTTGCTGGGTAGCTGGATGGGTATCCAGCGTGGATGAAGTCGCCGGCGAATCCTAGTATCTTAATAAGACCATTACAGTTAGGTTTGTCCTTTCTCGTTGTATTTGATCGCCCCCATACATTGATATACAAAAAACTCTGTATATCAATGCCTCCATGCAATTTCTTTTCTTTAACGATTCTTCTATTTATTCAAATAAACGTTTTTTTCTTTCTTTCAACATTTTCATCTTTCATCCCCTTTCACGATGTCTTTACTTTCCTATACTTCCTATACTGATATGTTATCTGTCACACCACTAACCTCGATGTTATCTCTTGCATAGTCTATTCTTTTCTTTTTTAGCTCACCTTTACCTATATCAGTAGTACAGATTCACTTTCTTATCTTATACTAATATATAAAGCTAAAGAGTTTGTTTGTTTGATTGAACGCGTTAATCTCAGGAACTACTGGTCCGATTTGTAAAATTCTTTCAGTGTTCATTTATCGAGGAAGGCTATAGGTTATATATCATCACGCTAATACTAATAGGAGCGGAGCACCAATGAAGAATGTTTCAAAATCGGGGGTTTTGAAAACAAATTCCACGCGGACGACGTCGCGGGCACAGCTAGTTATCATATATATATATATATCATATATATATATATATATATATATATATATATATATATATATATATTTATTTATTTATTTATTGGAATCCACGTATATAGTGACTCATCACGATATCTCAGGAACCTATAGACTTGAAATTTGGCATGGACCTTCCTTTCGCCAAGTAGAGTTCAGTTTCTCAATCATGGTTGCAATATTTCTAAGCCTAAATGTACTGATTTCTCGTCTTATATGTAACATAACACATCTATCTAAAAATGCATATTTCGACTTATTTCAATGAAATGTATCTATTGTACGGAAACCCGTATGTTAAATGTCTTGAAAGTAAGCCAACAATTTAATATATCGTCAATAGAGGTGTTAACGTACAATGGTTATTGTTAAATATCACATTAACAAGACTAATATTATTCAATGTTGTGCCATCAATAATGAAATCAGTTTCATTTATTGGAAATATATTCGGTTTCGAAATTACCTCTTAATTTCTTGCGTTGATTACCTTGACAACGCATTTACGGTACACCACTGTCGACGGGATATAGTTGAAATAAATTACATCGACCACAAATGTTGTTATAGTATATACATTTTTATTATACTATAGACGGTGTATCTCGGCAATGTACGGGATTTACGACTGTTTGCGGAACAACGAATCTGTTCATGCCGGTTGGAAACGATTCGAAGCGATTTCAACCGACCCGCATGAGGCACATAAAATCTCCTAGTATTGAGCCTATAATAAAATTTTCTTTTTATTCCTTCACGAAATCGATGACCACTCGGCATGGAAACTGATATTTATACGCTCGGGTCATCGGCCATTTCTGGCTTTATATGCGTTTGCTCTTCGAAAGATCCGTAGTCAAAATATTCGAGAGAGCTGTGTTAATTGAATCTTTAGCTTGGTGTTATTATGTAAGGATAACACTAGGAAATATATTCACCCAGTAAAAAGCGTGATTGTAAAATTCTCCTAAACCTGATGGGACTAAATGGTGATATCCATGTGTTTCCATCCAAATGTTTGGGGATTATGAGAGCCTTAATTAAAGCTAACACAGATTAACACTCTATATTGTAATATTGACTTATTACTTTTGTTAATCTATTAAAGTAGATTCAAAATAGATATGAAAATTATCATAATGAATCTCACTTAAAAATTAAAATCACTTTAAATTTATACAAAGAGATTATACTTGGTGTCGCTTAACTTTGGGCTTGGATTAATTTTATTAGCATTATATTTACCTAAGAAGGCTGGCTTCTTTAATCCTTTGAAATAAATTACAATTGCAAAGATTATATAACCCAACCTATATAAAATATGACGTTTATAAAGACAGTTAAACACTGTACTGGTAATTTCATGGAAGAAGATTACTAGATATGATAAGCTAAAACTCCCAAATCCATGCCTTGCTAAGGCATCATGGGATCTGCTATAAGTAATACGCCCTAGCGCATCGATGCACACCATCACCATTGGAGGTGCCGCTGGGATTGGGTACTATACTTTCTTTTGTTTGAAGTTCGCTGGGAAAATTCCCCCACCTCCCAAATCTCAGTAAATCGTGTGGAGGAGGTGAGTATAGCGACACCTTGGACCCCTTTTTCGTCCTTTTCGACGGAGTTCCAAATGCTCATTCCCCTTCATTTGCTTCTTGGCAGTTTCCTTCTACGGTATGTTGACGTCACAAAGAAGGCCACCGCTTTCGATTCTATTTCTTTGCGTAGCATTGCGCCCACTACAATGCATAACGAGAAAATCTGTCTGCGGTGTCCCCGTACGGTACACTTCGCGAACGCCTAATGCATGCTGTCCACAGACACGCCACCCTCGTTGCATGCCAAAGATGACTCCAGCCTCCAACCCACTAATCTGGTATATGTGCATATCGAAACAGTCGCACCTGATACCTATCTTTTACTTTACAATTCTGACCGTTTTCATTTTTCTGTGATACAACTAGTGAGATAAGAGGGCAGGTAGACCGCCTTCACTTCCTCCTGACTTGCCACGTGGATCACCTGGTCCTCAATCCATTGGCGAATTAAGGCTGTTTTGCAAGCGCCCGAATCCCTTTCACTTTTCCTGGGCACGACTGCTAGTCTCCCCCTGGAGTTCCCAGAGCTTATCATCTTCCAAGAGCGTAGCCGCTGCCCAATACATCGTAAGAAATCCACGTATTGCTCTTACTGCCAGTATTACGTTCTGGCCTCTTTTCAAGAAGGTTTTGTTACTGCGACTGCGGGCCTCCGGTTTGTCAATTAAACGTATGTTATCTGAATATCTATGTAAAGAGTGTAGTGTAGATAAGTTATTCAGTGTTCATTCAAAACCGAGCCTCGTCACATTACCGCCGAGTAATGGCCCAAAAAATTGGTCCGCAAAAATTAAGCTACGCCCAAACCTCACTAAGCCCGTAATACGTCCTTTGCATTGATAGAGAGGTACAATTTTCAACATTTACGACCAACGTTATATTTTTATAGGCAGTACATAAAATAACTTTTCGAATACATTAGAAAGAGCGTTTAGAGTTTCGTTTGCTCTCGAGTAATATTTCAACGTTTATAGGCGTTTTGCATAAGCTTCGACTGGTGTATAATGTTTATGGAATTAGCTTTAATGTCTGTGTGAAATGAGCTTCCTAAAGCGATACTTTTGACGGTAAATTTTAAGTGGATAATATCTTTAAGAAATACTAAATGTATACTGTGTTTAAAGCTCAAACGCTTTATTTATCATTTTTGTCATTCCTGAAGTTAATGTGCATTTTCATTGCAAATTTGATACTGTGTTTATGTGATAATACAAAGTTGTTAGCTTTAAAATATATAAATGTACATTAATAAAATTTATTACATTAATTTTTATTTTTATACCAGATCTAAATGCAAGGTGGTTGTTGGTAGACTGCCAAAACTTTAATAAACTCATTATTATCTCGACAAAAATAAGATCATGGTAGCAATTATATTATAATAATATTAAATTAAATACCGCGCTGAAAACCGTTAAAACGTAGTTCGAATTATAAGATCATATTTTACAAATTTGTTAATAGTTGCAGCCACATTCAGGTCAGCAATTTGCCTTCATCTTGGGGCAAATTGCTGCGAGCCACATAACTGTCGCTGCGGCCGGGCCGTCGACCGACTTGGCCAATATAGCTTATCGTACGGCAGAAGTGCAGGCAGAATTCCTCGACACGCCGGCCTCATCGACATAATAAGTCGGGCTCTTGTCAGCGCCGGCGTGCCAGCCATTCTCGGATCGAACGGACGGGTCCTGATGATGATGGCAAGAAACCCAACGGTAGGACTTTGATTCCCTGGAGTTTGGGAAGGCCATTTGCGCGGGATGTTACATGTGTCGACACACTAGCGCCTTCCCATCTCCAGGAGTTGGACTCCTGGCATCAGAAATGGCAGTGCGACGGCGCCAATATGTGTGTGAATAATTCTAAATTGGATATTACAATTAATACCAATTATATAATATTGTTACGACCGACAAAGACAAATTCACACCTGCATACCTGGTTTGCCGGTTTTATTACTTTTCGGCATTAGGACTTCTTTTGTTTACTATGTGTTTAAAATTTGTGATTAGAAAAACAGCCAATGGGCTGTTTTTCTACCATAAAAATTCTGGCTAATGACTACCATAAAAAATTACAATACACAATGGTGTATTGTAATTTTTTATGGTAGTCATTAGCCAGGTGTGATACTAAGAAATCCGGCCCGCGCGGTCGGGTAGACCGCATTTGTGCAGCATAAAGCAATGCCCCAATGAAGAGATCGTCAGTCGAGCGATAACCACAAGCGAAGCAAGACTTGTGTACATTCGGTGACTTATTTAGTGACGAACTTTATTGTTATTGAATCTTGCATTACGTTTGGACTGGTTGTATTCAGTTAGTTATATTTGTACTTGTGTTGTACGTATTTGTATATTTCTAATAAATTCTATAATAATTCCAACCGCATTTTAATTCGAGTCCTGCAACTCGTAACAGTATCATCAATAGAATGATATTTTAGTACTAAATTCTGTTTAATTATATTTTTTGGGGTTTCAATATTGTAATTATCATTACTAACAATGATCGGATTGACTTAAATGATACAGATTTGGACGTACCTTCAAGCATTTTACAATTGCCAAAAAGTAACAAAACAATACCAAATATATTGCTGTGTATCGTAAATTTATTTAAACCCCTCTCATAATTTATCTGAAATTTACCTCAAAAATTTTAAATTTTTCTAATAATAAGCCGAAAGACATCTAAGGAATACTTCCGATCTCAATGCTGTCAGATACTCATACGGTAGCTTCAAATTTCAACTTCGACTAAAAGAGATTGAAATGCTTCCCACGATCTGCGCTATTTTTCAAGCCACTCTAGAATTCATAACTCGTTTTGACGTACGAGTCGGTGCCGTCTTGGTTCGTTCCCCGCGGAGCACTACTTATGACGCCTTCATGACTCCTTTATACGCGGTCATGTGTCATTCACCAGTTCACACATTAGGGATGGCGAGATGTGCGAATATAATCGATGTTTTTTTATGATATGATATTTTTACATTTGACCACGATCGCGCTTAATATTAGACGATGATGCGGTCGAAGATGGAGCACGTTTACCTAAAAAATACCTATTTACACGAGACTTGAAGTTGAAGACACCTGGATTGTACTTTTCGGGATAAACGGACTCTGCTACTGCCTTCCACAGCTCTACCATACGCAGTACACGAAGTAACGCGGAGACAACACGTTTCCTTCGCACTGGTGCTGTTTCCACTGTCAAACGACTGCGTAGACTACAGCGTTTTGTCGTCCGTAGATGGAATGGTGCAACTGCACACTCTCCGCAGTGGATCCTATAAAATATCGATGGACTGGCAACCCGGCGTCGATGTTTTAGGCGTTGAAGCTTTGTAATGTCAAGCTGGTAATCAACCTCTTCCCTCTTCTTTCAATCGACTCTAACGCTTCTATCTGGTATTTAGCTGAGCCATCGCAAAAGTAAGATCAGTATTCCATCAAGACCTTACTTGTGTTTTATAACTGTATTAACAAATCGGCCGAGTACACTTCGGACCACGCAAGTGAAAAGACTCTTTCGGTAAAGGCAACAATCGTCCACTGATTTGTAACTTACCTAAGAAACTTGGCTAAGAAATCATCGATCTTATTGTTATTGAGATGAATTATATATAAATCTTATGTCTTGTCTCTATGAAACATCTGCACAATGTTTCCTGAAAATATTCTCATTCACTTAGCTGTAATCTTCTCCTTTTTCACTCATATTATCAACATCGTATGATTTTTGATAATATAGTTAAATGCTTAACAATATATCTTAAAAATATATCTACAATTTTTTTATTTAATTTTACAGAAAGGACTATAATAAAATTCATAAATTCCAAATGAATTACCGATTAAGTTAATGCGTCCTTCAAACATTATATAATAGATAATATAAATACACTCATACTTCTATAAAATCTATACTAATATTATAAAGAGGAATGATTTGTATTTTTATATACTTGTAACGAATAAACTCAAAAACTACTGGAAAGATTTCAAAAATTCTCTCACCTCACTCATATGCTCCATTATCCCTGATTAATATAGGCTATATAAAAATTCGGAATCCCTACTAAAATTTCAGTAATGTAACCCATCAATATAAACAAAATACTTGGCGCTGGAATCGGGTTCTACGATTTTGATGATATTTAATGTGTTTTTGTGCGAGTCCTGGGGTGGTTTAGTTTCGCAATTAGAGGTGGTGTTGGAATCGGGTTCTAGATTTTTATTTGTTCAGGACAGGACAACGTCTGCCGCAACTGCTAGTATTACATATAAAAGTTTGTTGGTTATGATGACATTCATACTAGGATAAACCTGTTTTATAGATGTCATCGTCTTACATTTCACAGAATATAGTATACAAAATAACTCAAATTTAATATTTAATTACATTAAGTATCAGAAAAATTGTTTCCTAGAAGATCGATCTTTTAAATAATAACATCACTACAACACTAGGTACACGTTGCAAATTATAAACATACCAAGTCAAACGAGTTCCTGAAAGCTGCACTGACTTTTTCTTTTATTTATCCCTTCATTTCGAATTTAAGAGAAACTGTAATACAAACAGTACTTTACATCTTTTAATGAATTGCTTTGAAATGTTCGAAGCCGTTTTTCGCCGACAAAACTGCAGCCACGAAAAGTCCAAATTATTGTTTAGATAATTAGAACACGTTTTTACTGTCGGTTAGGTGTTTTATGGTGTCTATGCACGTGTCTAACGAACTGTGTTTATTTGTTCAAACAATAAATAATTACGGTGACATTTTTCTACAGTGTTGAGATAATCCAAAAATGCTGCGATAGTTGTTTGTTAAATTCCCATTTATTTATTTTTTATTGCAGGAGTTCAGTAGACAGGTAGACGGCCCACTTGATGGAAAGCGGTTACTATCGTCTATAAACATTTGCAACACCAAAGTTGCTACAAATGTGCTGCTGCTCTCTTAAGGGAGACTGGAACCTGGTCACTAATGCCGGAACACAACTCAAGGTTGTTATGGCGACATACTTTAAACCAGGGGTGGTAGACATCCAGTCGGGCAAATGCCCTACCACTTGGCTGTGGGTTGTTTTCTGGCTTCTTACGACAGGCCGCCCGGCCGCAGGAAATTGTATTCTTTCTGCGTTCCTGGACAGATAAAAATATCCCATTATGTTCTTTGGATATTATATAACTGCCCTTCTTCACAATTCCACATCGAGATGCATCCATCCATGCTATAGCGTAGTTGATAAACTATAAGAGTGGCGCCTAAGCTGATATAGCCATGTTTTAAGGAAACCGGATAATTATGTAAGGAAATATGTAGTTATGCCGCTTCTATCAGGCCCCGGTAAAATGAGTAGGTCTAAGAAATTTTAGTTTGGGGTCAGGAAGGATAATATACGTCTTCGTTCTCATAATGAGGAATTTCGAAAATCGTGCGAAGCGGAGAAAAGAGTAGGGCTCAACTGGGATTTAACACTTCGATGAACACTGTTTTTAATAGTAGCTTTGTATAACGTCTCCACTGACGCCAATTCACCTTGGAACAAGGGTGGCGGATATACTTTCCCTTATTTTGAAGATATGGAGCCAGGAGACCAGTAATGGGATGTTTATGGGTTGATGTTATAATATAACTAGGATTCGCCCACGACTTCCTCCACGTTCGACGGAATAAGTTAATTTATACGTGTCCCAACAATTTGAAATCACTTCCGGGAAAAACTCCGCACGATTCGCGGGATATAAAGTATCAAATATCTTATGACTGAGTGTTTCCTATCGATTAGTGAAAATATTAAATCGGAATCAGACTTTTTTTTCAACCGGGCTACTTTAAACCGCACCCTAGAAAATTCCCGTGGGATTCCCGGGATATAAAGTACAGATTTTCATTTCGTGAATTTGGTATCGAGCAGCGAATACTGCATCAAAGTCGGCCAAGTTTTTACGTGAATTCCAAACAAACACAAAAAATCTAAAAAACAAACGGCTCCATACTTTTACAATTTTGTTGCCTGGAAGAGATCGCTATAAGTGATAAGGCCGCCTATATGTATAAGTATGTTCTAATTCAAATGTATCCACTAGATTTAAGTTTATGGTGAACAATATAGAGTTTTCTTTCATTCATTCAATATTATAGATTAGTTCATAATTTTTATTAAGTTTGAGCTCACAATATTTTTCATCTGAGCATGTTATTTCATCACGTCATTTCATCAACTTTCGGATACTCTGCACCTTAACTGTCGTCACTCTAGTATCGTTTTACTAATTTATCCGCGACTTAAATATCATTGTCAGCGTTCCACGCGTAACACGAAACTGAAAAAAAAACTACAAGAATCAATATTTAGTCGTATGTGGGTGTTTGAATGGCATATTTTATCAAACCAATTTGAGAGCTGTCAATACTTGACTAGGGTCTTGTCAGTACGCAAATTGGAATGAAAATAGCGGTATGATGTTGGTTGCGGTCTGTCCATAGTCAGTCTTATCACAACGGTAATTGAATTTCAGGCCAGTGTTAGAGATTATTTCAATTTAATCAGACTTATTAATAAGAGATTTACGCAAGGTTATTTTTGATATCGTATTTTACTATAAATAATAGGAATTAAAATTTACTTCTACAGTAATAATAACTCTGGGTAAGCTTTCCGTCAGTTACCACGGGTCTGAAACGACCCAAAAGATGCTGTCGTCCTAGCGCTTGAAGGAATACCCTGCTTGACACTTTCCGTCACTCGGACATAAATTTATTCCGACACTGACTGGTATTGGGTGCTTTATCTCGCTAACTTCCACTTTACCTGACGTGCTTATTTAAGTGAAGAAGTTAATTAAATCTTTCAATAACAATACGAACTAAAAAATATCACGATATCATCTAAGTCCAAAATTGATCACAACTGCTGCTCATACAAACTCGCTGTACCTTTATATAAATGTCTATGATACCAGCTGAGACGTTAGACTACGCATCCAGTTAGAATAAGGAACTAAATGCGCAATACAACAAATAATTTTTAATACCATAATTAGTTTTCGACTTAGATTACTACTACACCGGATCCCCTAAAGTACAAAGAACAATTCAACTATGAGCGCGATCTGTTTTTCGTCCTTCAGGATTACAAGCAGAACAGAGACTCGTAACTTTGACATTTCTGCGCGTAATTGATACGAATGAGAACATAAACACAGCAACAAAACCTCACTATGACATAACTGTTGCTCCTGGTATAAACAGCAATAATATTGCCAAAATAATGACCAAGTGAGTTCCTACGTCTCATAAGACACGAGCGAAGGGTGTGGCACTCCACTCAATATACGCCAAATAAAGCTTTATCATCACTCCAATATCCCGCATCCGCGGACCGAATATACCTCTTGATACACTGCCAAGAATAAATCAAATTTACTCCCCTTGCGACTTCTAGCATTATATTGAAATACCTTAAAATATACCTTATATCTGACCCTGTAAAGTATGAATTTGATTGCTGACATAATCATGCAAAATCAAAGTTCTGGCCTGGCATTATATTGGATCTAAATTAAGTGTTAAGAAGGATTCGTTATCCATACTTCCATAGCTGTTGACGACGGCCTCCTTGTAGGCTTACATTATTTTGTAATATTTTTAAATTATTGAAGAGTCTACTCTCGGTTACTAATTTGCAACCAACAAAAATATATCATCAGCAAAAATCATTAAAGGTGCATTTCACAGCTTCAAGGATTTTTCTTTCTAGTGTTTAATCTACGAATGAGTTACAGTCAGTTCAGCCGTTTTCAATAGCAATAAATCTGACAGTGTATTTTTTTTTACTGTTTTACAGTTTTGTATGTAAGAGAAGAATGTGGTCGGAGCTTCACATTGAAAGGTGTTGTTTTGTTGTTTAATTTATTTTCTATAAAATGTCTGATATTGGTTAAAAAAGAATAATAGTTGCAGGATATTGGTATTTAAGCAAATATTGTGGTTGTGCTGAAAATCTGAGATGTTTAGTGGAAACCTTTTGTAGCTGCGGGTTCGTTGGAATTACTCAAACACCTACAGTTTGATTGAGGGCTCTATTACATAGGTCCGTCGGGCTTTCGCCTGATGATTAGTTGCTTGTAGATTATTCTAAAATTTAAATATTTATGAATGCTCGACACTGGCTATATAAACAAAACATACAAGGCTATTTTCAAACATAAGAGAGAAAGGCACGTAGGCACCTATTATGATAAAATTTTATATATATATATATATATATATATATATATAATAGGTTGGGGAAAAAGTCTTTTCGCATATAGTATATATGAACTTGTAATAAGATCTCTTTGGCTATACCATTTGTATCTGGCTGGTTTTGGTATCATTAAAAAGTTTTAATTTTAAAGAAGACAATTCCAAATTCAAATTAGGAAAATGTGTGATTTTCATTTGTTTTTCTTATTGTTAAAATGAGTGAATCTAATGAAGAAATTCGATACATTTTAAAATTTTAGATAAAAGGAAAAAATGCAACACAAGCCGCGAAAAAAATTTGTGATGTTTCTGGACCTAATGCAGTATCTGTGAGAATAGGGCTAATTTGGTTTAAGCGTTTTCAATCCGGAAATTTTGATATCAAAGATGCACGTCGCTCTGGTCGCCCTGTTACGGACAAAATTGATGCCATTTTTGAAAAAGTGGAGCAAGATCGGCATATTAGTAGTTACGATGTAGCTGGAGAACTGGGAATTGACCACAAAACGGTTTTGGCGCATTTGAAAAAGCTGGGTACACAAAAAAGCTCGATATTTGGGTGCCTCGTGAGCTCACTGAAAGAAACCCAATGAACCGTGTACTCATTTGTGATTCTTTATTACGACGTAATGAAACCGAACCATTTTTGAAGAAGCTGATAACTGGTGATGAAAAGTGGATCACGTACGACAAGAACGTGCGAAAAGATCGTGGTCAAAGGCCGGTCAGGCTTCGCAGACTGTGGCGAAATCTTTTTTTTTTTTTTTTTGGCCAGGGGAAATCCGTTTGAGGACTAAGCCGCGACAGGCACAGAAGCCTGGGGGGATGTTCGCGACCCGATGTGAGAGTGTGGGATTCGCCAGATCGGGGGTGGAACTAGCGTGCCCGGTCAGAACCGGTGCCACGCTATTGCCACTCCCCAGTTAGGGATACCCACTAAAACCCCCGGGTGTTCCGTCCTGCGCCTTATACCAGGGCTACGGGACTGCGGGATTCCCAACTCCGCGTGCCCTGGCAGGCGTGGGCCTCGCTCACTAGGCCTCTTCCAATGCCAGGGGACTACGCCCCTGGCCACATCTAGGTCTTTTCCGTGCGTGGGGCGGTCTGTAACGCGCCCCACGGGAAGAGAGATAAGCGCGCGCGGAACACTCGCGCTCTCATCTCGACGGCATGTGCGGGTGAGTGAGAACCCCTATACCCCAAGGGGCCCCACCCGCGCCGCCCGCTTACGGCGGCTGAAGGTCACCATCCGACCTCCGGCGTCGGCGCGTCCTCCTTTGGCGGGAGCGGAGCAGGGAAGTACGCTCACGCTCCCGCTCCACCTCCTCCTTCGCAAACATGACTTGCTCGCAAAAGGAGGAGACGGCGTCCCATCCGGCGGAGCTCCCGACCATAGTACGTACCACGGCCGGGAGCGAGGTGTCAAATCCGGTATGGGCGACGAGCTCCCGGCGCTGCTCTGTCCAGGCTGAACACTCCTGAAGTGTGAGTAGCGCCGTGTCCTCGTCGCCCGTGTCACAGTGATGGCACCCTGACGTAGCCTCGCGGCCGAGGCGATACAAGTACCTCCCGAAGCAGCCATGCCCCGGGAGGACCGGTGTCAGCCTGAACGTCAGGGTGCCGTGACTTCGTCCAATCCATTCTTGCAGAACGGGCCTGACAGCCTCGATCGTGGCGGGGCCCGCGCTGGGGCGTCTTAGGCGTTCTTCCCAGACCCCCACGGCTACCTGGCGGAGCTCCGACCGGCACGCCTCGGTCTCTCGAGGCGCGGGTCTGGAGCCTCTGGCCAGGGCCTCTTTGCGCCACGTGTACAGTGACGCTAGGACCCTGGCTTCCAGGTCCCATGGGGTGGATCCGGCGAGTAGCGAGGCCACTTCGAAAGACACCGTGCGGTATCCTCTTATTGCCCTGACGGCCAGTATGCGTTGCGCTTGCCGCAGTAGCGCCGCATTTTTGGCTGTCAGGCGGTCTGACCAGACTGGGGCCCCATAAAGGGCCATCGAACGTACGATGCCTTCGAAGAGTTTCCGGCACGTGGCATTGGGCCCCCCGACGTTGGGGAGCAGGCGTGACAGCGCACCAGCTGCCCCCTTGAGTCTGGGAAGCAACTGCCGAAAGTGTGCCGAAAAATCCCACCGGCCATCGAGGACCAATCCGAGGTACTTCATGGTCTCCCGATGCCGATGCGGATGCCTCCTACTATGATGCTACTGTCCGGAGGTGGACGTTTGCGAGGGCCGTGAAACATCACGGCCTCGGTCTTCCTGTGGCGAAACCCGGGTTAACTCGCAACAAGGTGATGCTGTGTGTATGGTGGGATAGGAAGGGCATTATTCATTATTAGCTATTACCGCCAGGAAGGACCATCGATTCTGAACTGTACTGCGAACAACTGATGAGATTAAAGCAAAAAGTTGAGAGAAAGCGGCCGGAATTAATCAACATAATAACGCTAGACCTCACACATATTTAGCCACTCAGCAAAAATTACGAGAGTTTGGCTGGGAGGTGTTAATGCATCCGCCGTATAGTCCTGACCTTGCACCTTCAGATTTTCACCTGTTTCGGTCTCTGCAGAATTCCTTAGGCAGTGTCAGGTTAACATCACGAGAGGACTGCCAAAACCACTTGTCGCAGTTTTTTGATCAGAAGCCCCAAAATTTTTATAGCAATGGGATCACGTCCCTGCCTACAAGATGGCAAAAAGTTATCTAACAAAATGGCACCTACATACTTTAGTCAAATGTAAATAAACTTTATAAAAAAACCGTTTGAATTTTTATATAAAATGCGAAGAAACTTTTTCCGCAATCTAATATATATATATATATATATATATATATATATATATATATATACAACTCAGGTCCCGACAAACACAAAATCAACCTGCATATCTGAAACAAAGCACATTGATTACCTATCGGCGTTTGAAGTATTGACATTAAAATTCTTTTATGGTCGTCTTCTTTTGTTTACTTATTGGCATACGGCCTATTGTTGTATTGTAATCATTAGCCAGGTGTTATGGATTTAAAGTACAAGCTGATTCTAGGAAATTCGATCCACGCTGCCGGGCGGACATATTGCATTTGTGCAGTATAAAGCAATGGCCCGATTGAGGGAGGAGTCAGTCGAGCGAGAACCACGAACGAAGCGAGACGTGCGTACTACAATCGGGAATCTTTTAGTGACAGACTTTGCGCGTTTTATTAAATTACGACCTTCTACATTACGTTTGGACTTGTCGTGTACAGTTATATTTGTACCTGTGTTATACGTGTTTATATAGTTCTAATAAACTCTATAGTAATTCTAACGGTAATTTAATTCGAGTTTCGCGACTCGTAACAACATATATATATATATATATATATATATGCATTAGATCATTGGGATTTTTGATGATTAGATTAAGTTTTATTTACATAGTAAAGTTTTAAAACAATACATCTTATTCTCGTTAAAACAAAATTTCGAGTTATTTAAATTTTCATTGTTGGGCTACTAAACAGTGTATAAATGAAAAGCGTAAAGCAATTCGTTGTAGTACGGATTCACAATTAAACTTCACATTTTGTTGAATGTTAATCAAACTAGCGCAGGTATACAATGAAAAATTTCAGAAACGTGAGCTCTAGTGGATTCTCATTATTTCTAGAACAACCGCATTGTTAAAACGACGAAAACTATATTCGCGATTTTAGTTGAAGTGGTACTTTGCTTCGATGATGTTTGCATAAATTACATTTTAAAACATGGGACTTGTCCACGGTTGAAAATCATAAATGACTAGACCTTCCAACACGGCTTCGCTTGCGTATGGGTGGGTGCTTCGAAGACATTTCCTCCTGAAAGAAGAAAAATCATTTAGAACTAAATATTATATTTACATACTTAATGAAACTGTGTATTTTATTTTTGTATTGTATGATTTTAATTTTCATTGTATATGAAAGTAACTTAAACGGAATTAAATGAAATATTATCCTTATTTTTTGTTTTCGTTGTCATTGGACAATGAAGATTTATACTTTTTTTTGATAAACCTTATCATTATAAGGAAGTGAAAAACGAATGAACATACATGTGTGCAAAACTGCTTTCACTTTTATATATAATCTCTTCCAATATTGTTAATTTGTCTTCGTCAGTGAACCTTAACATACAACAAGATTACATTTATATTCCCATCAGTATTATAATATATATATATAAAAATCAATTGATGTTCGTTAGTCTCGGTAAAATTCGAGAACGGCTGAACTGATTTGGCTAATTTTGGTTTTGAATTATTTGGAAGGTTTAAAAGGTTAATATGAAAAAAATTGATTCTGAGGCGGTAAGAAGTTTGCCAGGTTTTAATAAAAAAAAAATGGTTATGTCAATAAAACATATACTGAAGGAAAGTTTGCAATAGGTATTTCAAACATAATCAAAGAATTGTCATGTTACATTATTCCCTTTAAAAAATATCTTACAATTAGCTGCGCCCCGTGGTTTCACGCGCGTGGTGATGGAAAATTGTTATAATGATATCTTTATAAATTATTGTCTCTGTGTTATTCTGATCTATAAGCTATATTATTGTAAAGTTTCATTAAAATCCATTCAGTAGTTTTTGCGTGAAAGAGTAACAAACATACATTCTTACAAACTTTCGCGTTTATAATATTAGTAAGATGTAAAAAAATGGTCTGTCTAAATAGTCAACAAAAGTTAAGAGCAATGAATAATACTTACCATTAATCTTTAATACCTCGCAAGGATCTACGCTTTCATTAAAAGTTAGCCATTATAATGTCATCAGCCCATTATAAAAGTTTTAGAGTATAAAAAATCGGCTCAATTTGGTCGTATTACGATTAATAGGGTTCGCGGTTCGCTGCCGCACAATACATCGTCGTCTTCCAAAGAATTACTTTTAATCGTCTCGCTCCGACCTCGATTATTCATTGCGGCACGTCGGCCGGCTCTCGGTGATAATCCCCCTCCCCTGTCTCCCACTGCACCGGGGTTCTCCAGTATTTTTTATTTCCCGACATCAACAAGAGATGAAAACTTTTCCGTAGTCTCCACGAAACTTTTCATCGACTAATCCCGCTGTGGCCGCGCTAAATTCTCCATTTACTTTGTTTCCGAGCTCCGGCTTATGCGGTAGAATATTTTTCAACTGATTCCACCAATTTTATAGCGGATTTATGGGCTGTTTGTTATCATTAGTTCAGCAGTTCCGCGCTAGAATCGCGATAACAAAGTGGGAAGATACGCCCGAGCAAACAAACTATTGATTCCCCATCAAACGTTTTTAGATGAAACGTCAACGTAATAAAACTCGTCCCAGCTTAAGTTTATAAAACGATACAAGATAGTCCCAAGGTAAAATTACTTTGAAAGTTTTATTGACAAAATGCGCGAAGCTCGACCGTAACAAAGTTTCAACTGACCAACGTCCAACTTTTACATCGTTTGCTTCTGTTATTGATACTGGTAACCCCGATGGAGCTTGGGCCTAATAAAGTTGCAGATGCCGCGCAAAAGGTCCCGATAGACGGTATTAGTACAATAAATAACGCGGAAATTGTCTCTGTTTATTCTCGAGCGATTTTTCATTCTTTCTATGTATTATATGCAAGAGTCATCTTTCTTAGCTTCAGAGTGACTGCACCCGGAGAGAGGTAATATATCTGCGTAAAAAGTATGTTTGTTATTGTGTGCGCGTGTTGTTTTCGCGAAGTATCTGCCTCCAGCGCCGCGTCTTATACACCCGTCATTCGCTATCGCACGCTTGTGCCGCTTGCACGTGTCGATCTGATTTATAGCCTACTGAATAAATAACTTAAGTTACTACTTTCACATTTTCTCGTTTATCACGAGCTTTTTTCATAAATCTTCGGCATCGCTGTTGTTTACATCTTTGAAGTGTGTTCGATTTTGTAAATATTTGATCAATAACCACTTCGTCCACCGCTAAACGGAAATTCAGATGCGTAAACGGTGAAATTATTTGTTGATGCTATTAATTGATACCAGGGGGACGCTTAATAAAGGCCAACTGGTTGTATCGCACGCGTGGCTATTAACAAAATCCAAATAATTAATTAATTTTGTGTACTGATTCGAGCTGAGCGCGTACCCAACATCGCGATTAAATTAGTTTGAAAAACATTGTTTTTTATTTGATTAATTACGTGCTGCATGACACATTTATCAGTACAAAATTTTAAATGTTTCATTTGATAAATTAAGTGTTTTAATGTAATCGCGTTTAATTACATGTTTTCACGACAAACTACTGATATTAATATAATTAGTGTGTCTCATAAACAACACAATCAGGAAGTTTAATAGTCGATTATATTAACAAAAAACTATTAAAAATTAGAAGAGTAAAAATTTGTTTTGAGTAAATCAGAAGTTTTGTAAATAAAATTCAAACTTTATTGAAGTGACATATTGACTTAATTAATGGACTTAAGGAAGAAAAAATGCTTATTCTGATTTATAGCCTATCAAATTGTATTACGTCGCAGCGTTCAGCACCTATATACTATAGTATGGTTTGCGTAGTGAATACGATAGCCAACTTTTTGACCTGTGTGTTTCCACCCCACAATCAAGAAAATATCTTCTACATCAATGCAAATTGTTTCTGGTCTAGATGCGTACAGGTAAATTAGTTTCGAGACGTTTTTGCGTTTGTAGTAGTTTACTATCAGCACATAAATAAATAAACAAATACTTTTTATGTATTTTCATAAGCAGTTATTTAATTGGAACTAATATTATTAAACTATATTAAAATAATAAATATTAAGATTAAAAGTAATTTTAATACTTATTTTAGGGAAATTTAAATTTAAATTTTAGAAGTCCTTTAAATTTAAAAATACTACTACAAACGCAAAAACGTCTCGAAGCTAATTTAACTGTATATCTATTGTTTATGACCGCCATTTGTATGGATATAACATCTTCGCCATATACGTTTCCTATATCCTATTACAAACAATTCATATAATTATTGATTTTGACCGAATCAGCCAAAATTCTAAGATTTGTAAAGTCTCAATTTCTGAGGGAGTGTGTTTAAAAATCTATCTTCTAAGCAATAAAAAAATGAGATAAGCATTTAGGATTTACGAGCTTTTCAAAGTTATGTTACTTGGACCATTCTTGTTCTAGTGTTTTTAGTCTATGATTAAACCCAAGTACCAATCTAATGTTTGCTTCATTTGCAATGAAGTAAATAAGCTAAGAAGAAAAATCTAGTATAAGTCAACACAACTCAATATGGATTTCTTATTTTATTGTAAATTATTTTGTTTATTTGCTGACTGCTGAGACCTCGGCTTGGTTGTAACTTGTGACTTCAACGCCTTTGAATTATTTAGCAAACTAGGGTATTCCATTTACTTATATGTTCAGTTAAGTGTATTACGTACGAGTCATCGTTATATTAAAGTATAGGTATAATAATGTTACGAATTTTTAGAGGATTTGTAGGATGTAAACTCAAAAACGCCGTTGGAATTATCACAAAGTTTATTAGAAATACACACAGGTAATTCACAGGCAGAAAATCGTTATCACATAAATCGCGCAAATTCCGTTATAAGATACTAGCTCCGAAAGTGGACTAGGTAACGCTTCGTTCGCAGTCAGGACGCGACTACCTCCTTCCTCGACTGCCCGACGCTCTCCATTTGCAAATTAGACATGACCTCCTAGCAACAAGCCCACCGTTCCTTTGATTTATTAACTTGTCAGCTCAATGGCTTCTAAGAATTTGCATGAAATAGCTTTTGTTTACTGTTTGTTTTTGTAACAATAGAACACTTAAATTCAAAGGGGCAATAGAACACCTGCATAGGATTAGTCCCATCGGCTCGCAACAATAATAATGTATTGAAAATTTAAATGTCTGTAATTTCCAGAAGATACCGAAGTCTATGTGAAAAGTATCATTTATACAATGTTTAAACATAAATTACCGTTTTCGGGTTCCGTAGCCATTTTGAGGTAACCGAATCCTTTATGACATCGTAACGCCCGTCTGTTTGTGAGTATATGTCACGGTAATTTTTCTCAGAAACTACTGATTTTATATGAATATTTTTTTACGAAAGTGTAAACTACATAGCGTTACAAAGTCATAACTTTGTTTAGTCTAAAAAATACTATTATCAATTTTATTTCGGTTCAAATTGGACCTATATTTAATCATCGGTTTTATTGACTCTAATCTATGCTGTACAGTGTAAAACTCGTATCTCGTTAGTCCTATAGATTTATGTTTATCTCTTTTTAGTGTCGTTTCATCGAGTTTCAAATCACAACGACTCTAATGAAGTTTCACTTCAAAAACTTAAACAAACACAATGATGTTCCTTTCTGACTTTTTTATTACTTCTGACTATTTATATCAAAGAAGTGGCTCCTTGGAATTTAGATTAAAACAGAAATTTTGGCCGAAATTTGCGTATATGTTTCATTTCGATTTCATGCAGTTGGGAACACAAGATATGATAAAAGGAAAGTCCAAATACCACGCGAACTAGTCGGCACAGCTAGTGTATAAAATGATTTAAAATATCACTTGACTAATACTACTTCCATTTTCATAAATTAAATTAGTAGTATCAAAGAAAGCTCAGATGATAATACGTCTATCTTAAATCTTCATATGTCGATCCTCTGTGGATTTTCTTCACGGAATTCCGAGGCTGCACTCGTGTTCTTTAACTATTTAAAGCTTTTCTAATACAGTAGAGATTAACTCGTAACACTTGGTAATAAGGTGGACTTTAGATCGAACGATATCGGGTTGTATCTTGAATATTGAGCGAATGCTCCGGAGAGTTCGGAAGTGACACCGGCTCGGTATACATTGTCATACCTAAAGAGAATACGAAAACAGCTTCGTCGGGTTTATGTCTTGATACTGAAGGCGATGTTTGGATTAGAGATTGTTTGCTTTTTGGGATACCAACAGTGTTCTCCGGATGATTGGAAATAGCACTACCAATTAGAATATCTCACTTGTAATTCGTAATTGTAACAGAGTAGTTGTAAGTTTACTAAGACTGCCTAATTTATTAAATTATCTTATAAATATAGACAGATATATAGACAACACCTCACTGCAACGCAGAGGCTTAGGATTCGATTTCTGGTATGGTAAAATTCGGAAACGTATTTATTTTCTTCGTTATTTACCATGATCTGGGTCTGGGATCCCAGCGTGCTCCATTGTATATTACCTACAACACAAGCGTAACCGGGTTAATTTGGGAATATATAATTTGTATTTTTCTGTCGATTATTATTATTATTTATTGTACACCAAAGCATAGATAAACAGAAAAAGACAAATACAAGAGACAGTACAAAGGGCCGCCTAATCGCTAAAAACTGGTCTTTTCCAGGCAACCCTTGGGAGGGATTGAGAGATTTATAATACTGACGGTGGTGTAGTTGTAGTTGTTGCAGATGTCTATCTATCATTTAAGAGCTATGCTCTTGTCGGTGGAGCCTCCTCCAATCTTCTCTATTATGGGCCAATTGTTTTACTTCTATGTAAGACACGACACCCACTTTTTCTTTTATTTGATCCATGAATGCTCGCCTTGGTCTTCGCTTTTCTCTCGTTGCTTCCACTTTGCCTTCGATTAATGTACATAAGAAGGTGTCGTGTCGTAGCCGATGGGTAAAACTTCTTCCCCCTTCTTTCCTCCATAGTTTTTAAAATTGCCCGTTTCTCCTTTATCATAACCAGTACTTCTTCATTGGTCTTCTTTTCTTTCCAACTTATTCTTTCCATGCATCTCCAACACCACATTTCAAATGCTTTGAATCTATCGCGATCTCTTTGTGTCATTGTCCATGCTTCACACCCGTATAAAGCCATGCTCCATACAGATTTTTTTGATTTAATAAAATAATTTTCTTGTGTTAGATTAAGATGTAGAAAGTTAAAAGGAATATATATATATATATATATATATATATATATATATATACCCTGACAAAAAACTGCGTCAGGAGAGGGAGATTAATTAAAAAAGTAAAATACTTATTTTATTACTATTTATCAATATAAATTATGTAATATCAATAGTTTCGCTATATGGATATTTCTATTGTTGCATTACTTAAAAAAAAGTAGTACATGCATTCTGGTTGTTACTTTCTTAGATGATGAAAATAAATAATTAAATGAGTACGTACTTAGAATTCATTATTGTTCACGTTTTAAATTTAGATGATAACTTTTGTAAACATTAGGCTGCCTGTCCATTGAAGCGGAGCGAGACTGCGGAGCGGAGCAACGGAGAAATGTTAACCAATGGGATTGTATAACAATTGCGCCCATGGACAGGTAGCTAATCCTATCGGTTAATATATCTCCGTTTCTCCGCTCCGCAGCCTCGCTCTGCTTCAATGGGCAGGCAGCCTAAGTCGTGAAGTATCAAATAGGCGGTTTATTATGCGTGTAACATGTTTATTATGTGTTAATTGAAAATATATTGTTTAAATTTAATTATTGGTTAGTCTCGAGTGATTAGACAATAGCAAATTAATGACGGAGAAATTAATTACTTTAATATAGTAAAAATAGCAAAGAATGAAATAGAATTTTTATTTATAATAAATAAGCCTCAGATACATAAGGAGTCAAATAGAACAACATGTTGCAGAAAAAAAGGGCGTTCCTCATATTTCGCGATATTTCTCTCAGGCCCTTTCACGAGATAGACAGACAGACTAAACGAAAATTAGATTTTGAATATAAAATAGCTCATCACCCAACTTCTCGACAAGCAATCCCCACTTTAAATTTAACACTTCTCGACAAGAAATAGTTAAAAGTTAATTTATTAACATATTTTAGGGTGAACTTTAGGTATATGCAGAGTTATGATAAATTGTTATGCTTGATATACGCATCGGATTCCGCAGTTGGCAGCCCATCGTTAAATTCATATTGGATTACCCAATTAATTCGGTGTAATCGCTTACGCTGCTAATTAATAACCCACTTCATTCACAAACGGATTGAATTTTAATAGTTTACATACATTATCAATAACAGATTGTTATCTACAGGGTAATAATCCCTCGATGTAATACGCGTATCATCGCTGTTCTATAATTATATGCGTCAATGATTTGGAATTTTGCTGATGGGGTTAGTTCAAGTTTGTTCTGTTAATCTTCTTTCCTAATATTTGGTTACCACCTTTTTAAGAAAATCTGAGAAATACCAGAAGATTCGGCATACAGTATAGACAATACAAAACATTTTTTTGCCTTTCCATTATGCGACCGCTCACCATCTTGACGTTCATATACACTTCCTTGAGCTATTTTTTCAACACAATTGTTCTGATGCAGAATAGGTAGATAACAAGATAACACTTTATTGTTCACCAAAATAAACAAATATAAAAACAAAATACATAATTACAATACTTCTTGGCAAAATAACAGGCGACCTTTTCGCTAAAAGCGATCTCTTCCAGGCAACCTAGCTTAAAAGAATTTCTTAACTAACCTGGCGATGTAGGTGGAGCAGAAATAAGATACGACTGAACAATTAAATATACATTCTTACACTAATTTATGAATTTAATACATACATACATAAATCCAGACACATTTATAGTATACCAATACATACGTATATACGAAATAATCTAAATAAATATTTTTATTAACATTATATATGACAAGCATTTATTATTAACACTAGCTTCTGCCCGCGACTTCGTCTGCGTGGAATAGTTAAAAAAAACAAGTTAAAAAACCCCCGATTTTGAAACATTTTTCATTGGTGCTCCGTTCCCTTAGCGTGATGATATATAGCCTTCCTCGATAAATGAGCTATCTAACACTGAATTAATTTTTCAAATCAGACCAGTAGTTCCTGATATTAGCTCGTTCAAGCAAACAAACAAACTCTTCATCTTTATATATTAGTATAAGATATATTACAATAGATAAACAAGTAAATGTTTAATATATTAGACATTTATTTAAAGACAGATAGTACTTTCTAAGTGAGTTCCGAAATCTAGATAATGTTTTGTCCTCTCTGACAGTAAGAGGAATAATTGTCAGCTAAAGCAGGGCAGTAAGATATAGAGACTTTAAATTAGTTGCTATATAATTTCTTCGAGGCCCGCAGGCCTGTTGTTAATTTTTTATCAGAGGGCTTAAAGCAGCTTTTGAAGAATCGCTTAGTGAAATTAACTAGAGTCTAGATATATTTTTAGGTGACAGACTTAGCATGAAATTGTGCTTTATTTCCGACTTGTATATTCCTAATTCGAATCTACGAAACCGGCCCCTTTAAGCCATCAAATCAGCCCTTTACTTGTCTTCTTTACTCAAAGAATAAATACAACTTACTAACCATCCGTGATCCCGCAAAATTCACACGTCTGACCATATAATGGGTTGTATTATTACTTTTAAAACATCGTGAGTCAGTAATGAACCCGATAGTCATTATCCCGTAACAATTATGTTCACCTTCCAAAAGGGTGAAATGAATCTTAAAACCGTTGCCCCAATTAGTGAAGTCTATTACCGTTGTGCAGTTTTCTTTTACGCCATTAGGCAACTCTTTATCTTCATTATGCTGTAACGGTTAATCTATAAAACCTTTTATCTGCCCAGTCGGTGAAGAGAGAATAATATATACACGTTACGAGCCATGCCCTCCGGCCAGGCCTTTCGCGATATGTAGATTTGATAAGTGTTTTCACGGATACTTTTCCAAGGTTTATGTTATGAGATTATCTTGGGAATTGATAAAATGCAAAAATTTACACATACCCGTAGTTTAGAAGCAGGGTCTCCAGATGTAGCAAACATTTTTTGGCTAGATATAATTTATTATTTTGTCTCTACGATATAAAAATTGAAGTCAGACATTAAATCTATCTAATAATGACGACGGTCTGGATGTCATGTTACTTCTGATATAATAAATAAATCGAATTGGGGAAATTTATAAAATTCAGTCTGGAGTCCTCTAAGTTAGAGGTGCATCCGCATCTAATTCTAATGCCGTGGTATGGAATTTTGACAAAGAAGGATGCAGCGCTTATACATTTTTAGCTGAGCATATTATTATCACCCTTGTTTAAATTATGCACATTTCCATGGCAGCAAGCAGGAAAATGTCGAAGAAAGTGCGTAACGCAAGTATCAAATATTCAAATAAGTTGTGCTTACATATTTGTGTTGCCCATTTCCCTCGCCACTTTCCTGCTTGCTGCCATGGAAGTGTACGTAATTTAAATAAGTATTATAACAATGTTTATAGTGTAATTGTTTGGACATTAACTACATTGTGGAAGGTAGAAAAGTGCAGGGAAAGACCTAGGAGAGGGTTTGTCGATCAATTAAGGAAAAAATAGGTGTTGTGTCGTACAAAGAAGTGAAACAGCTGGCCGACAATACAGAGGATTGGAGGAGGCTCCACGGACAAGAGCTTAAATTCTTAACTATTATTATAATGAATAACGTCATAAACCACAGAAAGAAAAACCACAATCTAAACTTGTTCTATAACCGTAGTAATCACAAAATTGAAAATACCTACATGGCATGGTTACCTAATGATTAAAAGTAAAGAAATAACCTTGAATACGTTTAGACTGGCGGTAACAACTCTCAGCAGCTCATATACTCAAATGGAAATACATTTCGACAACCTCTACATTTTTCCTAATCCGATGTTTAATACATAAAAATACTTCCCAGAAATTCTAACATCGCGAAATGCGACCCACTTACCGATTGAATACATTGTACATGATCCAATAGAAATCCGTGGCTATATAACAATATTTACGCATGAGAGGCAATTGAAAATTCCTCGTCCCAGCGGCTTGCCGGTTCTAACGAGATCCCGGAACCCCTGGAAACCCACGGGAGGCCGTTTTGAGACCAAGTAATTAAGCTAATAGAGGTATAGCAGCACCTGAGATGCGACGTCACGTCACTAACTGTACCCTGTTTGTATCCGCTCTATTATGCATCATGTTCCCCGGATTTTGTGTTAATAAGTAAACAGAGTGCTGTGCAAGCGTCTTCTTGTACAGATTTTCATGGTTTAGTACGAATATGCATTGTATTTCGAAGGACGGTGTTGATATGTGTAATCTATTTATGAATTCGTATCTGTCTGTTGGTTTTTTTATTTTACTATTAATTTTATTTATATATTTATGTTGTTAATTTTTAGACCCCCGTAGCCATTTTCCGTTATGCTGCATCGTATATATGGAACAATATACCACTACCTTTAAGACAATTAAATCACTCAATTATAAACTTAACTCTCACTCACTCAATTATAAGCAAGCACTTAAAAACAATAGTTGCCTGACATATCCTGAACTGCGCCTATTTGGTACCATCCCGAGACATATTTTTTGCTATATACCTACATAGTTTAATACCTGTTCAACTTTTTTGTTTTCAATGTGTCTCTGTCACACACGCACGTACGCATATCAAGGTTTAATTATGCTTTGTAATCTTTAATTAATTCATAAAATCAGAAAGCACTCGCAGTGCCTAGTACGAGGATGTGCGCAATTCTTGCATGGAACGTTATTGCTGTAACATATTTGATAGGTGTTCCCGTACCCACTTCTCTGCGCGTGAAACATTTTTTTTTATATTTATTAATCACAAATATAGCGTATATCATTCGGGAATAATGTAGTTTTCTACTGGTGAAAGAATTTTCAAAATCGGATCAGCAGTATCGGAAATTACCCCGAACATCCAAACTCAGAAACTTTACCTCTACATAATATTAGTATAGATAAACCAATCAAAGAAAACCTTCAAACCTAATAAACCAATTCGACTCTGATTAACTGAAGAGGAAGGAAATCTGGAACCAATGGACTAGTCGTTTAAATCTAATTTGTTACTGCTGTACCAATATTTGATATCGATTTTCAAGTTCATCTTTGCAGCAAGATCTATATTGAGTTTTCTTATTACACTTCTATGATGCTAGATCAGGGGTCAATAACATATTCAGTAATTCACGATAGCCCGTGATGAAAAATTAAATGTCAAAATAGTTGTATTTTTATACGATTTCGCGATTGTTAGAAGCACTTAGATTTTGTTATGGTTGGGACAAGTGAAGAGTTGTCATTCGCAATGTCGCCCATTTTACGCGCTTGATGCCTAATCTGATGGCCACAGCTGCAGCGCTAGGATGGCTGCTACCGAACGTTGGTGGCCCAACATCCGCTGCTGACGACTTTATATCGGAATCGTGCGGTCAATGGCTATGTATGGCGACGCAGTCTGGCCTGAAGCTTTGAATCGCAAAAACATCGCCCTCTTGCGTCGTCCGTAGAGGGTGATGGCCATCAAGGCCATTCATGGCTACCGCACGATTTCGTTTGAAGCTGCTTGCGCTTTAGCAGGAACCCCTCCTTGGGACATGGACGAAAGAGTTCTTGCGTTAGTATATCGCTGGCGTATAGAAAGTATACAAAGGGGCAAAGACTTTCACCTATAGAGATCCAAACTACGAGATCTGAATTAATACAGTGCATGGTTGAGCTGTGGCAACGGCGACTGGCGCGGCCAGTTCTGGACACACCACTGCTTCAGCAATTGTCCCGTTCTCCCGGAATGGTTAAACAGGCAACATGGCTTCTTTACATTTCGTCTGACACAGGTACTTTCGGGACATGGGTGTTTCGGAAGGTACCTGTGTCGGATTGCTGGAAGGAAGCCAGATTCAAGATGTCACCACTGTAATACCTGCCTTGAGGATACTGCTCAACACACGCTGCAATCATGCCCCGGGTGGACGGATGAGCGCAACGTGCTAATGAACGCAGTGGGGACTGACTTGTCACTATTGGCCATAGTACGCAATATGGTCGACAGTGAAAAATCTTGGGAGGCGATTCAAAACTTCAGCGACAGGGTGATGACGCAAAAGGAGGCGGCGGAAAGAGGACGGGAGGAATCAGCACCCGTGGCTTCGATCCGCCGCCGTAGATCAGGGCGCCGAAAAAGGGACTATCACCAATCCCTCCCGCCCTAACAGCGGCCTTGAACGATAGGATTCGGGGGTACTTATCGTTCAAATAGCGGTCGAGAGATGGCGCTGCGTGTGGTGTTCCGCACGCGCGTGTAATTTTTTCGCTGGAAGGAGGGGCTATCAGAGCCACCGCCGTCAGGGCCATCGGATGTGTCTTTGGTTCCCGGGGTCCTGACACACGGCGTTAAGATGGAACAAAGAGGTGGTTTAGTTGGTAGGTCCGAGCATGCCATCGGGAGTCCAACACTACCCTACCGTAGCCCCGAAGAGTAGGGTGTCCATGACGGATTACATCTCGTAAAAAAAAAAGTGAAGAGTTAATAAAAGTTAATACAACAGTTTATAAAAATATTGACATTACTACTTGACATCGGAGCCGTTCTGTAATCACGGCTATAGAATAAGTAGTCGAAACGTAATTTAAAGGTTAATTATTACAACGTTTTAATTATAATATTAAATTGTTTGTAATATAATAAAACTACGTTTTAATGGTTTTAAGCGCGGTTTTTGTAGACCTTGTGTGTTTCTACGAAGTCTGCGATCAGTGAACACACGCTGGATAAACCCAAACACTATATCAGATTCGATAACCCACAAATCCTTGCGAAAGAGAATCGTTTCATACCTAGAATGATGCGTGAGGCTATTGAAATCAAAAAACACCCAAATTTCAATAGAGAAGATGATTGGCAAGTACCACCTGTTTGGAATCTGATCATCAAAACTATTAAGACCCAAATCCAGTAAAAACAACTGCTAGACCTCAAGACACTGTGAGCTCTTTCTGCGTGCACCGGGACACTAACCAACTTGACTAATAATTTCTTTTATTTTCCCTTCCACCCATTTTAATATTATATAAAATGATTAGACCTAAGCGTGTTTGCTGAAGAGTTTCTTGCGCCGCTTCTTCTCTTAAAAGCATAATATGTTGCGAAGCGGTAGTAAATTAGATTAGGCTCCCATAGAGTAAATAATAACCATAAACAAAATTAAAACTAAATAATTAAAATGAACAAGTTGGCGGTAGGCTAAATAAAACTTTAACAATACTCGTGTTACTCGTTACACTTGACATTTTTGTATTCCGTGATCACAGCCACTGGAAAGTGGCCGAAACGTCGGAATAACAAAAATAAAATAAATTACCGCGCTTAAAACCGTTAAAACGTAGTTTTGTTATGTATACAAGTCGCGAATACTTAAGAAAATATTATTGTTTGTCATAGTTTTCGTTTTTTGTTGTAGACCCTACTTCCACACAATGTACGTTTTTATCCCAAAATATAAATACTCGTCGAGTTTCGTCAAAATTGTAAGATACACGCTGTATGGTTTTAATTTAAAAAACTGTGTTTACCGAATACGTTTGATAACATTGCTGACGGGTTTAAACAAATAATATAATTGTCAACTAAGTGGCTTTATATTTAAAATTGCTGCGTCGCGAATGTCTAAAATTAAATGTAGCTTATGCTTTTATTTACAACGTATTTGTGATCAACGTAGCACAGAAAAAATATAAGTATACATATATGTGTACCTTTATTCCTATTTGATAATGCAAAATACACAAATATACACTCAACACAGAAACTTGTGTATTTTTGTGACCGCATGTTACCGATGCCTGATCTAGGTAAATCTGCTAGTACTGAACGTTTTATTGCCTGTTAGGTTTTATTTCTACTGATTGCGTAACAGTACATCGGGCGCGCTTTGTTGCAGTGGATACATTTGAGACGAGAAAACATTGTATAACTTGTTAGCCAGTGCATTCTTGCATAGTTATTGCGTTTAGAAAATTTATGTTTCTAAGTTTTTATATAATGAGTTCTGGTTTAGGTTTTTTAATATTTTTCAGAATGTACATACCTAGTAGTGAAGCCTTTATGTGCTGATATTACTAATGAACTGAAATGGTTGTATACATAGTTTGAATCAAACTGTATTGTCACTCCAAATTAGCTACAGACTCTTTCGCAATACTTTGTTATTAGTATAAAAACGGCTTTTAACACAAGCAGATGCTAAAGCCACAACTAACAGCGGCCATATTCTTAGGCGTGTTTTAGATACAAATAGACAACACTGTGTTGCTCACCAAAATGAAGAATTACAAAATAAAATATAGTTACATTTTCTTGAAAAACTTCCTTTTCTTAATCGCCTAAGTAAAGGAAGACTAAAATGATTAAATTATATATACAAATTTTGTTTCGTGTCAAATCTTACAAAAAACTTCACTCCTCGGCAAGCATATGAGTGCTCACACATACGGGCTAGATAGAGTATGCTTACCAGACTAACCTCCTCTACTCCATTCAGCGTCGCTCCATTCGTATAGTCGACAACCAGATGGTTTCCAATCGCTTAAAAAAACCGCAGATTATTCTTTCTGGTTACAATGACTTCTATTTGTAACAGACATCCCATAAAACATACGTTAATTTTGAGCTGTTTAAAAACGCATAAAGAAAACTGATCCTGAAATCCACGATACACATTCAAATATTTATTATTCAAACGGCGTATAATACCCAGCCGTGAATTATTTGTGCTAAGTCTTCAAGGCGGTGGGGAGACTGATTCCGCGTGATCCATCCTCAATTGGATTACACGGCGAAAGAAAACCCTGGGATTAGGCTAATGTGTACATTTTCGTGCTATTCGCTTTCGATTTAAATTCACTCTCTTAAATCAAATAATTGAATAGAAATTTTGAGAGTTTTGTGGTAGAAGAAAAGTAGGTAATCCGTTAATCCGTAGGTAAGTTTTTATCCGTGCAGGAACGTAGAAAGAATACAATTTCCTGCTACCGGGCGGCCTGTCGTAAGAGGCGACAAAACAACCCACAGCCAGGTGGTAGATTTGCCCGACTGGATGGCTACCAACCCTGGTCTAGAGTATGTCGCCATAATAAAGTTGAGTTGTGTTCCGGCATTAGTTACCAGGTTCCAGTATCTCTTGAGAGAACAGCAGCGCATTTGTAGCACCTTTGACGTTACAATTGTCCATAGGCAATAGTAACCGTTTTCCATCAAGTCGGCCGTCTGCCTGTCTGCTGAACTCATGCAATTAAAAAATAAAAATAAAAAAAAGGTAAGACAGACAATCGCTGTGAAAAAAAAGTGTTAAGCTCCCAAATTCCAGATAAGGAAATGACATCAAAGATCATTCTTCTCTCGCTTTATATGTTTTACTAGCTTCTGCCCGCGACTTCGTCCGCGTGGAATAGTTTAAAAAAAAGTAAGTTAAAAAACCCTCTCGATTTTAAAACATTCTTCATTGGGGCTCCGCTACTATTGGTCTTAGCGTAATGATATATAGCTTAATTGTTTTTTAATATATAACTTATTTTATTGTTTTATTGTATGATGATGATACCGGTAATATTAATACTTAATTAGGTGCATAAGTTGTATAATAAGCTGTTTAAGTAATTGAAGTTATTTTAACTATCCCACGGGAACTCTTTAATTTTTCAGGATCAAAAGTATCCTATATGTTGACCAGGGATATAAGCTACCACCATACAAAATTTCATTTAAATCGGTCCAGTCGTTTCGGAGATTAGCCAGTACAAACAGACAGACAAAAGACAAACAGAAACAAAAAATTTGAAAAAAATCTAAATTAGTTCTATTTCACTTCTTACATCCCCCTGACTCAGTTTTTATCATTTTTATTAATTGTACAGAAATTTGACCTCTACAATTTTATTATATGTATAGATTATTTAAAATATAGGTATTTTTAAACTAAACACTGAGCTGCGAGCGACCCGGACACAACACTACTAGACTACGGCGACTAATCAAATATATCAAAATTATTAACTTAATTAACATCGTACGCACTCAACGAGCAAGCTTTTGCTCTTTCAGTGGATTGATACCATATTTATGTAACCAGTTTGACAATAAAATCTATTCCATTTTACTAAGAGCTCGTATTTACATCAATAAATAAATTATTACAACACCAGTCAAGAATAGAAAATAATTAACTTTTTCAGTGATTTGGTCTGAATAAAATTTGTTTAAATAGGTAAAAATAAAAATAATTCCACACATAATTAAAACTACCACTGAATACTACTGAAAAGTGGTCGAAACGTCGAAATGAAATCATATAAAGTGCCACAATTAACTTAAAACGATTACAAAGTAGTTGTTATTATGTATAGGTAATAGTCGCAAAAATCTAAGAAAATGCTATTTATTTCAAACAATAATGTCAAAAAGTGTAAATTCATCTTTAAACGTCATTTCAGAAATATAAATCTTGCACATATACGGTTGTTAGAAACAAAACGCTGATTATGCAAAGCGCTTTTGCAACGACATAAAGGAACCACTAGAGAATAACGAAGTAAGATAAAGACTTAGAACGAGTGCCGTAAAACCTCCGCCGTTCATTTAGATCGACAATAGCCAAGTTAGAATCTGCACACCTGCGCAAAAACCTTATTGCAACATAAAAGAGCGTGAAATGAAAAAACACAAAAACCAAGACGCGCTACTCTGTTATAAAGATGGCGGAACTCGCAATAATGCAAATATTTTTACATTTTTCTTAAAGGTGGTTTTTTAAGCTCAGTATGACTAACCGCTTTGAGATGCCGGCGCCGGCTTGTTAAGACAAATATTACAAGAATATTTAGTGTTTCTACAGTTTTGTTTTTCATTTAGATTAAGTTGTAGTTATTTTATTTTTACTGCCGGAATTCTTTTAAAGCCAAAAGCCAGGCTGACCACTTCACGTCAAGTGGTTACCATCGCCTATGGACATTAAATATTAGTGATTAAAATTGATAAATGTCAGTCAGTCAGTTCTTAAATTAAGCATTTGAACACGATTCCAGCGCCACCTACCGGTTCCAGTTGTGAATTTAAACCATCTGGGAACGCGTCACGTAATGTGTGGGACCTTTGCCAAGCCCTTATGAAATCAATTCGGCTATGATCGGTAATATAATGAATCTCCCGACCGCATCAATGTTGCCGCAACCACGTTTATTTTAAAGGCTATCTTCTTAAGAAGTTGTCAACAATAATAAACATTAATCAGTAATTTTATAGCCACATATAAATTGTCTGGCCTAAATTAAAAAAAATAGTAGTTAGGGAGAATAATGCGTTTAGGAGATTTAGGAGAATCACCCAATAGTGAGTGCCCCTACTAAGTGATAATCAGGCCAGACATTGAGTAACAATCCGCGATCATCCTCCATTACTGGTCAGGGGCCCGTTGTACAGATAGCCGCGGCTATCAGCCGACACGTTGACAAATCGCCCACACTCGACTCCGCACCTACATATGCACAACTTAGATATATTTCATCCAGATAAGCGATACTCACACACACAAAATGAGTTTTATTCCTTTGTAGTCCTGTTCAGATTTTTCTTTATAAAATTGGAACGTTTGTACACTTGTCATATACGTCCGTATGTCAGTCTGTTTTTTCTCACAGTCAAGTTTCTCAGAAACTGCTGGATATTGAAAGATTAAGTTTGGCAAATAGATATATGTTTGCTTACACCATTATGTAGTGCCATACGGACTATATATACTTCGCTGTCAAATTCTATCCATAAAGCCCTTGTATTTTCCGAGAAAAATTACTGACGTACAAAGACAAGATACATAAAAAAATGACATGAGAATTTGTTAACAGTTCCATTTTTTCCAAAATTGCTTCGGAATCCTAAAAAAGGGAAATCTTAAGATGCCGTTTGAAAATATTACTAAAGTGAAATATCGCTAACCTACTAAAATTGCAATCTTTTTACTAGGAAAGACTAAAGTTAGTCCATAAGCGATAAGTACATCCTTTAGGTGGGCCGTCAACTTGCCAGCTGTTCTACAATTCTATGCAAAAAATTAATGCATATTTTTACTAAGATATGTCTAATTTTTACTAACAAATAAGTTATTTATACACGTAGACCTTTCAGTGTAATATAATGTTACAACTTAGGCTTCGACAAAGACAAATTCCACGTACAGACTCTAAAACACCATTTTATTACCTGTCGGCATTTGAACTAATTTAATCCTTTTATGATCGTCTTCTTTTGTTTACTTATTGTGGAACACAGCCTATTGTCATTAGCCAGGTGTTACGGATTACGAGTACAAGCTGATTCGAGGATATTCAGTCCACGTTGCTGAGCGGGCACAGTGCATTGGTGAAGTATAAAACGAAGGCCTGATTAAGAGAGGAGGCAGTCAAGCTACGACTACTATACGGGCGTTACGTGTGTACATTCGGGAATCTAATAGTGACGGACTTTGCGCGTTTTATTGAATTACGACCTTCTGCATTACGTTTGGTTTTTTTTGTGTTCGGTTATATTTGTACCTGGTTTATACGTGTTTGTATAGTTCTAATAAACTCTATAATAATTCCAACGGCATTTTAATTCGAGTCCCGCTAAACTCGTAATAATAATATCTGAAAGCATTTGTAAATCTCATATAGAAATATTTGAAAGAAGCAAAGAATATAAATTAATTAAAAAGATCCTATTTACCCACATAATATCAAATGTTTCGACTGATACCTAAAATAATAAGATAAGAACAACAATATCAATACCTAAAATAACAAACCATGAATAAAAGACGACAGCTTATTAATTAAACGCCTATCTCGGTGCCTTAATCTCTGTAAGGCTGCGGCCGCATTGGGCGACAGTGATGCGATAGCGAAATTGCGATACAGCTATTACCACAATTAATAAGTTTTTTTAAAGTTCACATTCAAGTCAAGTCACTTTGTAATGATGTTATAAAATTTAGACCCTCAAATGTATGTTATGTATAAGTCACGAAGTACAGCGAGTAACTCAGCACCCGGAGCCTTCGTGCTTAATGTGGATGGTTTCATAGAAAATGTTTGTGGTGGTAGTTTACCTCAGCTCATTATCAGGCGGGCATAATGTGGAATACACTCAAAAGGCGCGGGTTCGATCCTGGCCGGAACGCATGCGCCACTTAGGCATTTTTCTGACCTAATGTGCATATTGTTACAATTACCACGTGCTAATAACGGTGAAAGAAACCATCGTGATGCAACCTGCACATCGAAGCCGCCTTAGACAAGCGTGGCGGGTATACTGTCCATTCGCCTCTTTAATGAGAGGCCCGAGCCCAGCAGTGGGACGTTTATGGGCTGTTATTATATTATTATAATAATTCGTTGAGGTTAAAATGTTTGAAGTTGAAGGATACGCGTTATATCCATCCCTTTTACATCACATTTAATTCTTGCAAGACTTCTATGGGTAAAGTGCCTAGCCTTCTGGGCACCTTACCCTTAAAAGACGGTCACCTAGGCCCAGTATTCTACTTACATTCTAGAAATGTTATAGGTAGAATACAATTCTCGCAAGAAGTTTTCCATATCGTAAATGTCGCCTAGAGTCTTTTAGCTGTTGCTTTACGATCGCTGTATGTGAACGAAGCCTTAAAGGTTCCATTATAAGAATTAGTTTACCTTCAATTTCGCTGAGCGTTGGTGAGCTTACAGTACCCAACAAATAAAAGCAACAAACTCACCTCAAGCTATAAATTAAGTCCATATAATCCTTATGGATGTTGGCCTGTGTGCAAATTCGGAGATTGTTGATGTATTTATTAATTTAGATACTTCTATTGTATTCGAATTTTAAGTAAACGTAACGTTTAAAGTGATGAAATATTGCTATTTTTGATTTTGGGTTGTATTTTTGAATTTTGATCTTGCTTCTGGTATATTTATAACGGATCTCTTATAAAGTTGCCATAATTGTCCTATTATCCGTGCAGGAAAGGAAAATGAATACAATTTCTTGCGGCTGGGCGGCCTGTCGTAAGAGGCGACAAAACAACCCACAGCCAGGTGGTGGGGTATTTGCCTGTCTGGATGACTACCAGCTCGGGTCTAGACTACGCCGCCATGACAACCTTGAGTTGTGTTCCGGCTTAGTGGTCAAGTTCCAGTCCACGTTTAGAGAGCAGCAGCACGTTGGTAGCACTTTTAGTGGTGTTACAAATATCCATCAGTGATGGTAACCGCTTTCTATTAGGTTTGCTGTCTGCTTGTCTGGTGAAATCATGCAATAAAAAAATTGTTCGTCCACAGAGACGAAATTCTTTTGTATACACCTGCCTTTCGTCCGTTCACCTTCTCGTCTGCACATCTGTCCATCTGTATATACGTTACAATCATTTTCTCGGAAATTACTAAGTCTATATTGATGATATTTAGTATAAATATGTAATAATAAATCGGAAAAATAATAAAAATTAGAGAATGTCAGCCATACATGTATTTGAAGATTGAATTGGTGTTCTAATATTGAAAAATTATAACGACATTCTTGATAACTTTTATATTAAATCAAGAAATATAAGATACTAGTCTTCCCCGCAGTTACGCCGCGTGAAAAACCTAGGTAGTGTCTCCAAGTTACGTACAAAAAAATTTAGTTAGGTGTTTTATATATATACACCTCCAGTACTTTAGTTTCTTGTTCAATTCACTACAATTACAACGGAACTAAGTCAATATAGTGTAGACAATTGCACAATAAAACATACAGAAAAGTTGCAGCCAACCTTGATTTGACCGTTGATTTGAAGTACGTATAATACGTAATATATGACATTTGACATTTATTTTGAGAAATGACGTTCTTTATCGGGATAAAATATATTCTAAATGTGTAACTCGGGCTATAAGCCAGCACTATGTCGAGTTTCATTCATGTACGTTCAGTAGTTTCCAAAAGAGATGCGATCGAAGCGCCATCTTTTTCGCTATTTTCGTCTATCCCACGGAAACGACGGCATTTATCGGGATAAAAAGTATCCGAAGTTACGCTCCAGAATATAAGCTAGCTCCATGTCGAGTTTCATTTAAATCCGTTCAGTAGTTTTTACGTGATGCTCTAACAGACAGACAGACAAAAATTCTAAAAATTGCATTTTCTGATTCTCCTGGTTCGAATTATCCCCCTGATTTTTTTCACTTTTTTAAACGCGTTGTACAAACTCGAACCAGTTACAGATTTATTATAGTATAGATTCACTTCAAGGTTCGTAAAAATTGTGACACCTCCCCTTACTATTGAGCTATAAAGTACTAAATTATAAACAAAAATACTTCCAACGAAAATTAATTTAAATAAAATCCGCTGGTTATATTTTGAGATATAGGGGGGTACTTTCGATAAAATGTTTTTTAGGATTTGTCAAAGAGCAAAAATAGTACGAGATCGTCGCGTCTATGCAAACGTCCAACGCGCGTGATCCAACACGCACTTGGCCAATATTGTATTAATAAGTATAAGTATACTATATATTATGGATTCCTTATTTTACACAGCCGCAATGGAGGAGGGCGACTAATTTTAAACGCCACCATAAATAGAGGTGGAATCCGGTTGACTCGGGGAATCTGTCGTGTTCCGTACTTGCCCGGTGGTTTATTGCCTTTACCTTATATTTAATACCGTTTCAAAACATTAACTTCGCGAAAGTACAGTTTATTATTTAAATTAATTTATGTTACTGTGTATATATTCTGTGACTTTACTGTTGTTTACATCATGAAGTTTTGAAGTCACTATAAAAAAAACTTTAAACGGAGCCTAGCTTGCGTTATATTTATGTTCTATTACTAAAATTGCGATTTGTGTACTTTCAAGCCGCGGCCACACATTGAATTCAGCTTTGTGTCCAAGCTTGGCTCCAATTTGAAATGGTCAATATTGAACCAAACTCAGTAGTTTGGTGCAGTTACCACACTTCAATACCAACTTTGTACCCAAACACTGGAAATAGACAAGCGCATTGGACCTGTCCCAATTGCGGAGGCAGAACGGAAGACTATGGACGATAACTTATTTACACTAGCGGCTTACGCATATGGTTTAGACACATGCGTTTATTATTTGCATCGTACAAGAAAACAACGAAAGAAAAGGCGGTGGTGGATGACAGACAGACCAAAGTGAGGCGCGCGCGCAGCATTCCGTCCAAGATGCCCGCGCGCACTACCTTCTCATTCCCCTCGCCATTCATCTTGTTTCATAAACCGACTCGTTGCGCGTTGGACGTTGGAGTATTGACAGCAATATGCTACATGGGTGCAAATATGACCAATGTGTGACCGCGGCATCAGAGTTAAACGATTTTCCTTGCTGTAAATCAGCTTAATCATTTTCGCTCTCTTAGAATGAATAAATAAATTAATAAAAGAATTTGTTCTCAGTTTAATTGTAATCCTAAAGTTGAAAAAAAAGAAAAATGTTTACTCGTATAAATAGAAAACTTTACTGTTCATTACATACTAAAATTATTTTTAATAAATCTGGTGATTGAATTAATTATGTCTTGTAGGTTCTAAGCGATTTTTATAAACAGGTCGTGAACTATTTACTTGTAGTATTCTAGTTTAGTGTAATGTAAGGAATAGCAATCTATGATGATAGCGTGCAAATTAGTTTTTATATATAATACATGTACCGGTATACAATAGTTGTGAAACGTGAAAATACCAACTTAATGAATGGAATGGCCGCTGATTAGTTTTAATAATAGTAAGCAGTGCATATTATAAGTGTGTCATTACAGAAAAGGTACCTAGCAAATTTTTGTACCGCATCTACAACAATCCAAGATTTAAGTATTCTTAGCAGAGCATACACCAAGAACGTAGTAGAATAAACTTGAAAATCTGTGCCCACCCGAAACCGTTCGTAGTTTAATTAAATCGGATAGTTGTATGGAACCTTTGTCTAACTCTCATTATGTGCGGAATTGTCTCCGGTCTCACACGCCGCTTGCACATGAGCCAATAAAGAAGTTTCATTTAATGTACGAAGCCTTTGAAGAGTTTGCGCGTGAAGTTTTTAAGCGCTTGTCGCTTTGCGGCACGTGTTTATAATTGAGTCACTGCGTAAATTAGTACTGTATTAGGGGAGCGGCCAGCCAAATGAACTGAGGTACTTTTTACAAGCTTTTATTTAATTTGCAATAGATGTGTACCTATGTATGTAAGTTCGGGTGGAATCCTGCAAGTAAAATTTTACCAACTTCCCGGTTTCCGATTGAGCTGAAATTTTGCACGCATATGTATATCGCGTGACAATGCAATAATATGGTACCATGGAGCTGATCTGATGATGGAGTCGAAAGGTGGCCATAGGAACTCCTGTGCTAAACAAGATAGACCCGTCGTGTTTGGGCTCGTTTTACTTGTCTTGGCTAGCACTCTGCTGCTACATAATATCTAGGATCTCAAAAGTTTGTGTTTAAAAACCTTTTTAAAAAACCTTATTATAAACTTACAACACATCGCGACCTCATAGATTTTGTATGAGCGTACCCACCCACTTATGATGTCATAAGTATGTACGAGTACTGGTTTAGCAACTACCGAATTTTGTTGTCTTTCTTATACTACATCTAAAGAATATCTGGAAGAAATCGCCATGGGTGATAAGACCGCCCATTGTACTTGTTTATTAATGTTCTTGATTTTATATAGCACTTTTTGTACGATAAAGTATGGTTGCGAATTAATACTAATCCTTTACAGGTGTTTTATTCCCCTTGAGTGATCTATTGGCCGCGTTAATAATTTTGTACGCCTCCCGGTAAGACGTCATAAATTCTTTTTTCTATTGTTTGCATTTCGTTACAAATTCTTAGAAGCCATATAGCTTTTAAATTGAGAAATCCAACGACTAGTGGACATGTTGCTAGGAGGCTATGGCTATTTACACAAATATATGGGTTCGGTCAGTCGAAAACTGAGTTAGTTGAGTTTCAAGTGCAATAGAGGCGTTACCTAGTGTACTTTCACTACGAATATCTTATAACGACGGACTTTGCGCGATTTATATCATTACGATTTTTTGCTTTACGGTTGGACTTGTTGCATTCAGTTTTGTTTGTAAGCACTGTGAATTACGTTTTTTTTTATTACATGAGTTCAGCAAACAATCAGACAGCCCACCTTATGGAAAGCGGTTACCATCGCCTATGGACATTTGGAACACTAAAATGGATACCACCCCTGGTCTAGCCAGGGGTGGTCTCAAGACGGATAAATACCCTCCCACCTGGCTGTGGGTTGTTTAGTCGCCTCTTGCGACCGGTCGCCCGGCCGCAGGAAATTGTATTCTTTCTCCGTTCCTGCACAGATTAGTACGTGTGTGTACTTCGAATAAACTTTGTGATAATTCTGACGGCATTTTAATTTGTATCCTGCAAACACGTAGCAGTATATTCTATCCTATTGTATACAATAGGATAGAATATACTGCTACGTGTTAATATCAGTTATAACTGATATTTTAAAAATAATATGATAAAATGTTGTTTTAATGCCTGTTCTTCTTGTTGTCTTGATATATAAAAATGAATGTTTGTCTGTATGTCCTTTATAGAATCGTAAACTATACATTTGATCATGTGGTGATCTTTAGCAAAGTTGTTGTGCATGAGCCAAAGAAGGTTTCTGAGTTGGTTCACAATGGGACCCGGTAGGTGGCGCTGCTGTCGGCATATCGATTGAAGCTTTTCCGGGCAAGACGACGTCTGTCGGGACAGCTAGTCTCTATATAAAAATAATAGAATTTAATGTAACATGTGTCCGCAGTCCTATCGTAGATAGATGTCTATTAGCGTCTGTCATGGAATACTCTCGCTTGTGATTTCTCTTTTAGAGTTCATAGCTGTTTTGGCAAGATTGGAATACTTATGAAACCTTCAGTTCATCCGTTTTTCTTTGCATGTTACAGACATTTTTATCGGAATATACTGACTTTATATGGCTAAAAGTTTGTGAGAATATCTTATACTAGCAGTTTCTGAAGACGTTGTTCTGCCCTAAGAAAATAAAAATGTCAAACCCGATTCCAGCGCCACCTACCGGGTCCAATTGTGAATCTAAACCACCCCGGGGCCCACTCAAACACGCATAAAACTTCATCAAAATCATAGAACCCGATTCCAACGCCAAGTATTTTGTTTAGATTGATGGGTTACATAATTGAAATTTTAGTAGGGATCCCTAATTTTTATATAGCCTATATTAATTACGGATAATGTAGCATTCGAATAGTAAAAGAATATTTGAAATCGGTCTAGTAGTTTTTTAGTTTATTCGTTACAAACATACAAAAAACAAAAATACAAATCTTTCCTCTTTATAATATTAGTATATATATATATAATATACGCCGCTACATAAAAAAAATTGGCAGTTATAGAGACTGCCGATAGAAGTGAAAACTTATTAACTTTTAGTATTAAAATTTAAAATTTCATTATGTTTGAATTAAAACACTATTTCAACAATGCACAGTATATATACGTTGAACTTTTCACTAAATCCAGTTAATTTCACTTATAAGATATACACAGCACTAATGTTGGACAATACGTCAGCTGTATAGCTACAGATATACTGCTATAAACATGTCGGTGACGCGACGCACGAGATTTCACCCATCCAAAAAGCGTCTAACGCACACAGCACACGGCCGCTGCGCATGCGCCAATCATTAGCTTATCGGTGACGCGAACCCATAAGACTTTTCCCTACGAAAAAGTGCCCAACATAGCTAAAGAACTTCAAAAAATCACGAAAAAGTAAAGACTAGGTGAAAGTGGCTTTCATATGGAAGACGGTTGAAAAAAAACAGCATGCATAGTCGTATTTTGAAAATGATACTGATATTATTTAATGTCTTAAGTATCTTAAATTCTATAGATACATTGGATTCCAAAATCAAGAAAATTGTGTGTATGCCGCTTCAAATTCTGAACTACGAAGTAGAAAATTCAGAAAATATAAGTTTATTTTGGTCAAAATTCGTTGACTATTTTTTTGAGATATTATTAAAAAATATGGATGTTTGTTTCCTTCGCGGTACCCTTTCATACGTATGGTCTGACGCGCACTCAGGTGATTTTTCTTCCTTAACAGCGAGTCAACAGACAAAAAGCGTTTTTAGATCGATTTTTCAGCCCTTGTTACAGTAATTATACATACTTTATTGTGGTGAAAAAAATTATGTCAATCTTGATCATATTTCTGAGGTAAACTATGTACTCAAAACGCATTTCCGATAAATTTTCTCGATAGAAAATAATTGCAAAATAACCTCTAAACGTGTTCTTCAATCTTGTGTCATGTTATTACTGTTAATCGTACATCGCTAAAATAAATAACAGTAACATATAATATTATAAGAAATATACACATTATAGTTTTTTTATTCGGTTACTTAGAGAATTTGCAAATAATTAATTATTTTATTATAAAAGACTTCAAAAATCACGCTTGCCGGTCCCAATGTATGGAATTTATCAATACGCCGGACGGCTCGGTTCTGTGTACACGCGTCGCTCTGTTCGAGCGTGCTATTCGAAATTAAATTTAAAATAAATGAAGGAGTAATAATAACCACAATTTCGAGCCGATCGAGCTATACTTATTTGGCGTATACAGTAGAGGACTGGTCTAAATCATGGACTGTGTGGGTTCGAACCCTACTAGCTTCACTTGATCTAGTAGATTTTTTTATTTTTATATCAAAGTTGACAAAATGGTCTTTTTCTCTTCTTAAATAATTTTATAAAATGCAATAAAAATACTTTTCTATTAGGTTGGGGAAAAAGTTTCTTCGCATTTTATATAAAAATTCAAAGCGTTTTTTTATAAAGTTTATTTATATTTGACTAAAGTATGTAGGTGCCATTTTATTGGATAACTTTTTGCCATCTTGTACCTAGGGACGTGATCCCATTGCTATAAAAAATTTTGGGCTTCTGATCAAAAAACTGCGACAAGTGGTTTTGGCAGTCCTCTCGTGATGTTAACCTGACACTGCCTAAGGAATTCTGCGGAGACCGAAACAGGTGAAAATCTGACGGTTCAAGCAAGGTCAGGATTATACGGCGGATGCATTAACACCTCCCAGCCAAACTCTCGTAATTTTTGTTGAGTGGCTAAAGATGTGTGAGGTCTAACGTTATCATGGTGAAAAACCACACCCCTTCTGTTGATTAATTCCGGCCGCTTTCTCTCAACTTTTTGCTTTAATCTCATCAGTTGTTCGCAGTACAGTTCAGAATCGATGGTCCTGCCTGGCGGTAACAGCTCACAATTAATAATGCCCTTCCAATCCCACCATACACACAGCATCACCTTGTTACGAGTTAACCCGGGTTTCGCCACAGTCTGTGAAGCCTGACCGGCCTTTGACCGCGATCTTTTCGCACTTTCTTGTCATACGTGATCCACTTTTCATCACCAGTTATCAGCTTCTTCAAAAATGATTCGGTTTCATTACGTCGTAATAAAGAAACACATATGAGTACACGGTTCATTAGGTTTCTTTCAGGGAGCTCATGAGGCACCCAAATATCGAGCTTTTTTGTGTACCCAGCTTTTTTCAAATGCGCCAAAACCGTTTTGTGGGCAATTCCCAGTTCTCCAGTTACATCGTAACTACTAATATGCCGATCTTGCTCCACTTTTTCAAAAATGGCATCTATTTTGTCCGTAACAGGGCGACCAGAGCGACGTGCATCTTTGATATCAAAATTTCCGGTTTGAAAACGCTAAAACCAAATTTGCGCTACTCTCACAGATACTGCATTAGTCCATAAACATCACAATTTTTTTTCGCGGCTTGTGTTGCATTTTTACCTTTTTTGTAGTAAAATTTTAAAATGTATCGAATTTCTTCATTACATTCACTTGTTTTAAAGAAAAACAAATGAAAATCACACATTTTCCTAATTTGAATTTAGAATTGTCTTCTTTAAAATTAAAACTTTTTAATGATACCAAAACCAGCTAGATTCAAATGGTATAGCCAAAGAGATCTTATTACAAGTTCATATATACTATATGCGAAAAGACTTTTTCCCCAACCTATTATGTAATTTTAATACCGAGGGTGGCCAAGAGATACTTTTCATCCCGAAAAATGAGATAGTTTCCGGGATGAAAATATATGTGGCCGAACGGGCCTAAATGATAAAATGAAATGACTGTAAATAAAACCTGTTCTACTTTTTGAGATAACCTTTCCATACATCTATCCCATTATCCGGGATGAAAAGTATCCCTTGTTCACCGTCATTATTAAATTACATATATACCGAATTTCAGCCAAATCGATGCAATAGTTTTTTCTGTAAAAGCAGAACAAACAGAAAGACAAATATATTTTTATCCCGGAAACTATCACATTTTCCGGGATAAAATAAATATATAATAAATAAAATGCATCCTATTCTCGGCATCGAAAATATATATATACTGAGTTTCAGCCAAATCGGTCCAGTAGTTTTTCCGTGAAAAGGGAACAGACAGACAGACAGTTACTTTCGCATTTATATTAATATATATCTATATATGGATTCATTGTTGTTCCATAATACAATTACATCATTTTAATAAGGTTTAGTCGTTTAAAAAATTATTAAAAAATAAAAAGAAACATATAGCCTGAGGAGAATTCGAACCCTGTACCACCTAGTTACTATTACGCTCGGTGAACCGTTAAGCTAAAGACGCTTAGGAAGTTACGTCAAAATTTCAATATCTATTAAGCTTATAAACGATCTGTCTCACTTTAGGATATTTTGTCTCGCTCTCGTGCTCGTCAGCCTTAGAATGAAATAAATTGAATCAAGTTGGTATGGACACGGTGCGCGTAGATATGTTCAGTTGCAATATTTCGCCACGCTCGAACTTTTATTACGCGCTGTTTCATCGAAGTAAATATCGGCCGTGCGGGGTTGATTTTCTGAAACACCGATTTGAATCAGGTCTATATAGCCTCTTAATGTGTCGAACACTAAAAATATTTTTCTTAATTCCAAAATAAATAATACAAGCTCTTAGACGTATATCTACCATCCTCTTAGACATCTACCTACAATAGAGAAAAGAGAATTATTTAAAAATTTTGAATACGAAAATTTCACTGCAAACTACAAGTAGAACTCTTCACAAGTTGCACATTTAATATAAAGCATTAAAACGTTTCAAGACTTCTCGAATTGTCGGAAAGTTCACGTATAACCCATAATTACACGGCCAAAGTACCAACAATTTAAGTTTTTGACTTCAATTACAGTTCACTCTTAAGTAAAGTTGATCATTAGACTAATTGTGGCCGCGGGGGCTCCTGGCCACTTGTGTATTCAACAATTGTTCTTATTAAGGCCCATATATAACAAATGGAAAATAATTTTAACTGACACTCAAAATTCTTTTTTTTAATTTAAAACTAGCGCTCGCGGCAGACGTTGTCCTAAAAAAATCGATGGCCCATTCCCCGCGCCACCTACCCATTCCAAATGTGACTCTAAATAATCCGGTGACCCACTCAAACACACACAAACAATTTCATCAATATCGGTAAAGTCGTTCTCAAGTTATGAGCATACGTACATTTCTACGATTCATTTTTATTTATATAGAAAGATAAATAGATAGATAAGTTCCACTTGAGAACATTTTTTGAAGATCATACATATAAATTTAAATCTACTTCCTATTCTATGTACACCGCTTCGCAACATGTTGTCGCTGTTTAAGGAGAAGCCGCAAGAAACTCCACAGCATTTAAAAAAATAATTTTGTTCTTATTTATCTATCTCAGCCTCTCGGGATTTTTAAAATAAATACAAATGTAACTTATACAATTATTTTTCGAAGAATTAATGGAGTTGTAACAAATAGAGTATACTCAATAATACTAAAATATAATAAGAGTAAAGAAAATATGATTCATTCTCGTGTTGATTCTAATTATATTCATATTAAGGTCTTGATATTTAGATATTATTTTATTTCAATCAACTGCATTATTTTAGATTTTATTATTTACACATTCTTATTACTCAGACGTAAACAAACTTCTAAACTATGAATAATATTTAAAACATTTGTATGTTTACTTATATTAGCTTGGATAAAATGAGGTTTAGTGGTGTCTCTAATTCAAGCGACGAATTGACGAAATAATTATGAATGTTCCGAATGAACTGGAGTTTTCTTACTATCTGGTTTTAACCTTATTTTGAGAGTAAGCATTCTGTAATACTTGCAACAACTCAGAAGCGTTTATGGCATGGTAATAAAAGAACAGCAACTAGTCACAATACTTATAATCAAAGAACCTTACGGCTTAAGAACATTTCATCCACTAACATAACACAAACATTTTTAGAACACCTCGCAAACCCTCCAACAATTTTACAGTAAGAAAGTTAGCAAATTGGCACAACCGATTGAAGTCATTGATAATTTATTTTAATTCAAAGGGTAATGAATGACCAGAATTTAATACATTATTGTTTAGAAATTTCAGATAATATTTTATATAAGATATTACATAAAATATCTCATATAAAATATTATCTGAAAAAATAAAGCTTTTACATGTAATATAATAATCGAACAGTAAAAATCTATCGCGTCTGCCAACATGAAAGTAAAATTGTAGTGAATACCGTCTATATACAATTGAGGTATTTTGAATTATATTCTACACAATTACCACATCATATAAGAGATAATTATTGTTACATAAAATTATGGGAAATTACAGAGCACTACTCTATCCAAAACAGGCGCTCATCACAGAATAAATAAAATATAATAACATTATTATTCAATTAAGGAAATGGCCGATTTTATCGTTTAGAAATAAGAGGGTACCTAACAAAATTAATTGTTAACCTTAAAATGAAACATGACAAGAACAACTTTGCATTAAATGTTTATCTAGGCGTTATTCGCTCCCGGTAAATTCCGATCCATCCCACGAAAAACTGTCCCATTTTCCGGGATAAAAACTATTCTATGTCCACTCTTGGTATTAAGACTAGATATATGTATATTAACAAAATCTTCATCTTATATGATAGCAGCGAAATCGTTGCTGGTGTTTTTCTGTGAAAATTGCAATAAACAGCCGGAGTTATTCTCGCATAATAATATTAGTAAGAAGTTTGATTAAATCCCTGACCATGTTAGAAGAGAAGCTGGGCTTGCCAGGCTTTAAAAAAAAGAAATAGTATGGATAAATAATCATATCTCACCGACTTGTTGGATTTAAAGACTGAATGATGCATTTGTTCACATTTTTATAGTTATCGATTTAAGTTATAAACATCTAGAAGACATGAAAATAGATGATATTTAATTGAGAGTTCATATTTAGAGAAGTACACGCGAACAAATAGACGCGTGACATATCAAAACATCCAAATTAAAAACTATTTTTGAATACACGAGGCATAAATATTGAATTGCTTTCTATTTGAATGGCCCAAAAGTCGTTTTCATAATAAATACAGCGTACAACCAAATTACGATACATATCTTTTTATTTACTTTGGAGGTAGTTTATGAAATTTCATTAGGCCGTTTAAGTGTGCTCCGCCTTAACTGTCTTATATTTTTGAAACATAATTACGTGGATGAATATGTTTTATTAGTCGTCGAAAGCTCGTGTAATTGAAAACATCTCCATTAAGTCGTCTGTTTTAGGACGTTGCTGCTAATGAGAATTTAATTTCAGTAATACAATTTTATTTTCGGAAATTATTTTTTATGGTCCAAACGTTCTCTTTGAATGACATGTTTTTGTGATGGTATCGCGTAAATGTTCTCATTTTTAACTAAACGATATCTAACAGTGCTTCAACTAAGGGCCATAAACTACTTTCTTTATGTGGTATATTTTATGGCCGTGAAACAAGAATACATGAACTAGGATTAACAATGGCCCAGTAAAAATATCTGTCTGAAAAGGTTGTACGTTCTACATGGTTAAAAGGTACCATAAACGCCTCTCCCCCATTTTTAGATGAACGAACTGTATACCTGTTAGCGCGTGTGTAGACGATACCGTAGGGTCACCACAACGACGCCAAACTGTGTAGATTAGCAGGACCACTGCGCCGCCACCGCACTTTTGATATCAAGCAGATCTCAGGGGTGAGGGGTGGCCGTATGAGACGGTGCACAGAGTTCGCATATACGTATCAAATCACAATAATATTAGTGCGGTGGGGGCGTGTCGACGGAAGGCTTCCGTCGTCTTGACGATGCCGTCCACACAAGCGCATACGCTTGTACTTGGCGGGTTTCAGAGATTTAATAGTTTCTTCTTTTCGTTTTCTTTTGATAGTTTAGATTAGATACTACGTTTTTGTAGACCCACAATACGTCTACATGTGTTTCTAATTTCACATTTCTAAACTTAATAATATAATCAGTTTATGTATTGTCTGTGTGAGACAGAGACACTGAAGTGAGACCATAAGGGTTACTCTTTGCCTTCAGGTATCGGAACCCTAATAATAAGGCTCGATTCACACTATGATATCGTTCACGGTTCAATCTCGTTCCGGTCTCAGTCCGATCAAATCTCGCTGTGTACACTACTACTATTTTGTTGTTATGATTATGTTTTATGTGTATTATATATATTATGTGTTATATATTGTGTTCCGAAGGTGTGTGACTGAAGGTCATTATTATTTTTGACTACCCAGTAAGTGCGTGATATCGAGTCGCAACTTGAGCGATACGAAAGTGAGAATTCTCTGATTTTTCTTATTTATATTTTACCGCACCGGGAAAGACCGAGACCGGAGCGACATTGAACAGTGAACGGTATCATAGTGTGAATGAGCCTTATAAAAATTAGTTTCAAGGTGACCGCCATGTGGCGTTTGGAGTCAATGATCATTGTGCCGGTAGTTGTTACTGTAAATGGTCTTATAGCGAAGAGCCTCGACCGTTCTCAACGCTTTCGCTAGGATGCTGGATGAAGGGCCAGATACGAAGGCTGCACTCGTGGACACGGCACGAATTGAGAAGAAGTTCTTGTCTCTGGAGGCCCAACCACTGTTAGGCTGGGCTCCAGGCCCCGCTGCCGATGTGTATTACATATTTTTAGTAATACATAAGAATCGGGTGTGTTGAGTATAGCGCTATCTACATAGTTGAAAGAGATGTCTCTGAAATCCCCTAAAAATATTGTTCAGAGTAACAATTTTGCTAAGTATACAGTAATTATATGGAAAATTACTTTGAGATTGCTTTGTGAATAATTAAAAGTCACGTTATGTTAGCATTTATGCCGTAGACGTACAACTTTTTGGGAAAGTGGTCCAATTTTTGTTCAAGATTACGAGACTCTTAATAAATTGTTCAGAAAGAAAGAAAACGTGTTTGCTTTAGTAACTTTTGTAATGAAAAGCTTTCCACGAATATTCTATTTTTAAATATTCAATTTTATTATCAACTAGGATATGCCCGCGACTTCGTGTAGACTTGACATGATTCCTGGCACACAAAGTGCCTTAGCATTTAAAAAGAATATAAGCTATCGTTTTAGTGAAAACTGTGTCGGAATAAGCTAATTTTAATGCACTCGAACAACTTCAAACCGCTCCCGGGAAAATTCCCGCGCGATTCCCAGGATAAAAAGTAGCGCAAATTTTAAATCTAAAAATTTGTTGTCGATCAGCGAAAACCGCATCGTAATCGGCCCAGTAGTTTTTACGTGAATATCGAAGAAACAGACAAACCAACAAGAAATCTAAAATTTGCATCGTGTTCTCTGTCGTTTATATAGTCTATTCCAGTTAGTTTTTTTTATTTTTATTTTTTCAATGTACAGACACAGCATGTTTAGGATATTATAATATTATAGATAGATAGATATAGGTGATCCTGGATAAATGGGAGCCTTTTAAGGAATATCTCTATCTTCTTTTCTTGTTATACATAAAAATCAATTGCCGTTTGTTAGTCTCGCTCAAACTCATAACGGTTAGATGGAATTGATTTGTTTTTGTGAGTATTTGAATGACTGGATCCCGGGATAATTTAAATTCACAATTGGATTTGGTAGGTGGCGCTGAAATCGGTTTCCAGGATTTTGGTGACATTTTTTATGCACGATTGAGTGCGTCCGGGATGGTTTAGATTCACAAAATGGCTCTGAAATCAAGTATTAGATTTTTAATTTTGTTAATAAAACTCATAATTTTCGTGATTTAAATTTTTATTCATTATAAACATCAACATTACTTTACCTGGTAACCAATATATCACAGAAAAATAAAAACTTTTTGGCAGACACTGACAGTTTGACTTAGGCTTCTGTTATATAGATCGGTTTTTGCCTGACGGTTATTTTAAAACGATAGTATTATTTTCTTTTAATAATCCACAGACAAACTCACACCTTGTATATCCTCAAATAAAGCAAGTTACGGTTGCGTTATCGCTAATATACAACGGACTACTCTGGGGCCGATTCCAAACACCCAGACCATAGTAAATAACGTTTTTTGTTTGCGAAATTTACTATGTCAGAAATCGAAGCCGGAGCCTCTGTTGCGGTGAGATAGGCTGGCAAAGGCTTAATCCGCTTAAACACGGAGGCCGCCAGAATTAACACTGGATGCATCGTACAATCCCATATCCGTATATTTAGGGATTTTTAATACTCGTAACGCTTGTTCGTATCTGATTATAAAGATTGTAAATTATTTAGGTACATTTCAGGAAAGTGCCCTTAAAATAAATTGAATTATAGGTACTATGTACATGTTGCAAAGAACATAACTCACAATGTTGCGAGTTCATCGTAAGCTAACACCGCTCAAGTTTATACACACCACCTACACTTTAAAAAGGAGTTTGTGTACATACTTTTCGTTTTACTTTACCTGTTATCGCTCAGTTTGTACTTTATACGCTTATTTATCCAAGTTTTCCTCCTCCGGCTATAAAAAGCCACGAGGCAAGTTTTATATGATCTCTAAGGTATAAAGAAAACGCTAGTTTCTTTTTTACGTATTCATGACTTTGGACGTAGTTTTTTCCCTTGTGATTCTTTTGGGAGTTCTGTCACGAGAGCAGAAATGTGTAGTCCGCTAAGAAAGTCCTTTACCACCCCAAGATCTGACGATCTCTGTGGTTGAGCGGCTAAGCCTTTGCCAGCCTTCCTCGTTGCAACGCAGAGGCCCCTCCGGCTTCGATTCCTGGAATGGTAAATTTAGAAAAGAATTTTTCTTTATATACTATGATCTGGCTATCTGGGAACGGCCCCAGAATGTCCGTTGTATATTACCCATAACACAAGCATAACTAGCTTAATTTGCAGATAAACAATGTGTGTTGTCTGCCGATTATTATTATTATTATCATCTGAATATCACTTGCACCTCATAGGATGATAAGTTCTATTTTCGCTTGTATCTATGTACTATATACCAGGACTATAATGACAATTTCGTTAATTACGAATTGTTGTCAAAACTGGTAATGCACTGTTTTGGTTGGCTCTTCCTCTTTTCTTTCAGCTTTCCCAGTTTTTTGGGGTCAGCATAATATCTCCTCTCCGTCCATACTCCTCTATTCTGACATACATCTTCTGTCACGCTACAAATCATCATGTTATCCTTCACACAATCCATCCATCTCTATTTTGTCAACCTTTAACTTTGTGTCCGTCAATATTCCAGTTTAACATTCTTTTGAAATGTGACTTTCATCCCTCCACATTACATGCCCATACCACCTCAGTCTTCTTCCGCTCATTTTTCAGTCATAGGTGCAACTTTCAAAAATCTTCTTGTGTACTCATCTCTCACCTTATTCATATACATGTACTTGTGACACCATGACTGACTAACAATATATCTAATATCGTATGTGACATTTGGTATTAATTTTAAACGCAGTTTCGAAAAGCTTTTTAGGTTGTTGTAACCTCGTTGAAGGGTTCTTCCTTTATTTGATAATGAGCTCAACAAAAACTTGAATTCTCACTGAACACTCGAATTTCCGATCAACCGTTTATTCATTGGCAACTCTCATTACCATTTATGAACTTAAAATTTTGATGAGACACGAGTTTCGAAAACGGGAAATAAAATATTTTTCAAGTGAAACCTCTTTAGAATCGTCGTGATTTGAAACTTGATGAAACGAAAAAGCGACACCAACCATTAACTAATTATTTTGGTCATTTTATATTATTGTATTGTTTGTATTAAATAATTTTAACTCGGGTCACTTAGGTCATTTTGGTGATTTTTGTAGTTTACAAATAGATAGACAGGGGAGGGGATAGATAAATAACTATACTTTCCTTTCATTTTATTTTCATCATTTCTTTCTTTTCATACTTTCCTTTTTTTATCTCTATTTTATTAGTAATTATTGTGACATTGTTTTTTCGATTTTGTTCGATATTGACCTAACCTGGACCTTATGTAAATTAAATAGACATTTTATATAATTTTCGTGTAATTGTATTTTTTTTGTAATTAACTATATGAGCCAATTTTTATTTTTTTTATATAAATTATTTTTTAGTGGTAACTTGATTGATATATGTATTAATTTTGTGTTTTATATTTAAGAATATTAATTATTGTATGTTTCCCAAACAAATTAAATAAATAAACTAGAACGGGTTGCAATAGGGGATGAAAGTTTGGTAGACCAATCATTCCTTAAGTTTATAGATATAAAAATTTATCATCTATGACAAAATGTATGTGTGTGCAGTTCACACAATGCGAGAGAATGAGATAGAATACATTATACAGCGTTTTATACTACTCGGTCTCCTTTTTGTGCGGTACTTTCCTCCTCACTCCTGTGTACCTACTAAGCGTTGTAAATACAATTATTTTCGCCTGTATATTCTCTGAAGTTTCCCTTCTACTGCGTGTTAACTGCAGCTAGATATTTATATCTTATCCGTGAGGGAACGGAGAAAGAATACAATTTCCTGCGGCGGAGCGGCTGCAGTAAGAGGGAATAAAACAACCCACAGCCAAGTGGTAGGGTGTTTGTCCGGCTGGATGGTCTACTTCCTGGTCTAGAGTATGTCGCCATAACAACCTCGAGTTGTGTTCCGGCATTAGTGGCCAGGTTCCAGTCTCCCTTTAAAGAGCGGCAGCACATTGGTAGAACCCTTGGTGTTACAAATGTCTATAGGCGATGGGAACCGCTTTCCATCACGTCAGCCATCAGGCTGCCTGCTGAACACGTGCAATTAAAAAAAATTGTTAGACTACAAGCAAGTGGATTGAAATTGCAACTTTTGCAGAATTTGTATTACGAATAATTATGCGACAAGTGTCAAAAAAACGTAGAACCTTACGCCATGTCTTGCACCTACCAGTATACATATACACGTGCCAATTTCTCAACCTCATTCTCTACAGGTGGCCGTTTTAAAACCCTAGTTCAAACAGATGATTCGGCAAAGGAAATTTAAGTTAAAATCATCCAATAATACACCAAAAATGTGTTACAAGGTTTTCGTACCGCGTTGTCTGTGTGTCCAACCAGAAACAACTTTAAAAAGAGACCTTCCAATATAGTTGACAAGCAGTTGTCAACGCCGACTTGGAGAAGGTAAGGGGAACTTATCGGAAACTTGGTTGCCCCCTTCTAATTAATTCGCTGTTCATCGCTTTTCTCATTTATCGCAAACTTTTAATCACCGTTCGAGTTCATGGGGTTCACTTTATATTCAAATTTTATTCGACTTTCTAGAATTTTCTCCAATAAAAGACACTTCTTCTGCTGAATGACAAGTATATGGCAGTAGGTCATAATCAATCATCATGACCATCCGTTATCATGCCCTCAGCAATAAGCTGAATACAGGCCTGAGCAAAGTACACCTCTATGATATGAAACCATTGCTGCCTCGTAAACTACGGATCACCCGAGACGACGCAGTTAAAACGCGAAACGCAAGAGCAACCAAAAGGTCTTTGACCTAACCTCTCACCACTCGCTTACTCTGGTGGTGGACACGTTGAACTATAGACCATTACAAGACACTCCAATAAGTAAACGTCGGCCACGTATTATCCTCATTTACGAGCCAAACGATGTCCATCAACTACTCGCGATCGTGAACCCGCCAAGGCTCAGAACATTAGCTTAACTAAGAGACGCAGACGAGACAGACACCGGAGTGCATTGACCTAATCGAATCACAAAGTCATATTTAAGCTAAGATTTTTGGAGAAACAATTCTTAATTCATGTAGGAAAACAATGAAAAACTGAACATCAAAACACCACTCTTTAACTTCCCGCTAGAAACCAAGTTGCAGACACAAAAATATTTTAAAATTCTTATTATAAAGCAGGCACAATCACTCCCTTTCAAAGACAAACTTTTTTGAATTACGAAAAAAAATCTCCATTAACAAATGGAAACAATTAGAGATCGGCTTCGCAAAGGCGCATTTACGGTCTTGAAAGTGAAAAACGGGACCCGACGGCCATTCCTTGGTGTCCTTTAACTGCCGTGTTCGCGATAAAAGCAATTTAAATTGGGGCATAAAACATGTCAAGATTGTCAACCTAGAATGGAGTGGCTCCAGACAATTCATTTAAGACGCCTAAGTCCTCCGCTTCGGAATGATGACTTCTAACGTTTGAAATTGAAATTAGAATCTCTAGACGTCTCTAGCTTTGATGTTCTTTAGTCAAAATGACCGTTAGAGATAATTTAAAGCTACTTAATCTTAAGCCGATATAAGACGGTTCATATCTGTCTTTGAATTTGAATTAATCAATCAAAGTGGTCCGTATAAACACGAACTTTTTTATATTATTTATTTTCCTTTCCACAAAACGTAACAATAAAGCGGGAAAAAATCTTAACTATAGGTGGAAAAGCCAGGAGCTCAAACTAGGAAAAAGTCCTGTCATTATGACACTCCTAACCTCTCACCTCCAACTTAAAAATATATAGTAGCTGACACTAATATATATAAAGTATGCGAGTAGTGTAAGTTATATATGAATTATATGAGCGTGTGCCTGTGGTGTGGATACATATGGGTACGTGTGTGTGTGTGTGCGTGTGTGTGTGCGCTCGCGCTTGTGTGTGTGTGTGTGTTTGTGTGTATGTATGTGTGTGTGTGTGTGTGTGTGTGTGTGTGTGTGGGTGTGTGTGTTTGTGTGCGCGTATGATTTTTATTGATATCTCATCACTTGAACTGTGAAGATAATTATTTAATAGGTAGTATAAGGTTTTCAGTGATAATCCATTTGATTGTTTCGTTTAAATCTAACGTGAGCATTACTCTCTGCAATACATATACTCTGCGGATAAATAACATGGCATATGGCACACGAATTTACAAAGCACTTGACTAAAAGTACACTTTTATTTTCAAAACTTAAAACTGTATATCGATTTCATTTTATTTGTCTTCGTTATATTTTCACTTATTCCATTATAAATTCATTTAATACAGAAAACAGCATTCAATTTGATAAAAGTTACTCGTCTTCGGAAAATATGGTATATCCATTTAGCTCTAACTACGTTAGATAAACAAAGATAAATGTATGCTGAGTTTATCGAAAGCCACGGAGGTTTTGAAGGAGTACAGAGCGCAACGCAAGACATTGAGCGCTTAAATTCTATTTGAGGAGTAAAGTATATATTTACTTAACTTTCATGTCGTATGTTGTATCTGTTTTTTAAATTAGATGGACGGGTAGTTCTTCTTCTTAAACACTGAATTTATAATATGACTATTAGTTGTAGGTACTTCCAGCCTCCACTCTCGGATTATATTGTTTTTGTAAGTGTTACGTCACGTACATGGAATAATTTATTGCTAAATAATTAGCAAGCTTATAACTGAGTAGTCCATGTACGTGCCAAAATATGTCAATATAGAAAACAAAAAACCTTCCGAGATGCATCTACGAATGTGTTTTGGTTTTACATAGTTTAACGTAACAGTTAAGATTTCTGTATATATATTCTTAAGTTTAATGTTAAATTAATTAAGCAATAATTACATATAGAGTACAACACTCGTCGTCTTATTTTGTACTCCCCTCTCAAGCGGTGGAGCCTAGCTGCCGCGGCGATGGAGTCATGGGCTCTTGCCTGTGGTGCGTCACCCTCATCCAATGGGGTAACATCGACGCACCACTCAACTTACTTAAACCCCCACAGTAAGCTACTTTCGATGTTTTCGTTTGCCTCGGCACGTAATTGTAACAATATGGACATCAAGTGCCCGGACATATGGACGCAGGCATCTTAGCCAAGTTACTTCACAAAACAGACCCTGGAGAGCCCCGGCTCGGATCCTCTCACACAAAGTTAAGACCCACCAATCACACCCATTCATTACAGACACAAGTAGCCATACACGATTAGCTTAGGCGTGTTGCTGGAGAGTTTCGTCCCCCGCTTCTTCTCCTCCAGCTAACACGTTGCGAAGCGGTAGTAAAGATAGACTAGGATCGGCTTCGTCGGCGGAGTCGATAACGAGTCCCCATTATATAAACACCTCGGCCTGTTGGCTTAGCTCATTCAGCCTTTTATGGCTTAATCCTCTAGAGTCAATCGCCCTGCAGCGGTCGATCCGAGGTCGAACCTCACATGAGGAGCCTCCTCGAGCGCGCTGCTTCCGGGCTGAACGCCTCCGCTCCCACGGAGTCGGGAAGTCCCCAAAGTCTGGTATCGCTGAAACAGCCATCTGCGGCTATTCAGCTGGATCCTGCAAAAAAACCAAGTTACTTCGGGCAGTGAAAGAGGCCATTGAGCCATCGTTTCCTTGTGCACGCTGAGTTGATCTTGCTTCCGTTTTCCAGTTGCCCTGGCATAAAGTAAAAGATGAAACAAAACTTTTGGTGGGTGTCCCTAATCTGAGTGGTAATAGCATATCTTAGGGAGTGCTAATGCAACTACAACTTGGTGAATCCCACACTCCTACCAGCACGTTTCCTCTGTAGTTGGCAGGGCTCAAGTGAATTTCCTCTAGTAAATAAAGGCACCTTAGCCAATAAGTTAACAAAATTTAAAATGGAGAGGGCTCGCTTAGCTGCGAAACGTTTACGCGCCGATATTGTATATACATTTCTACGTTGAGAGCAAAATGGTTTTACCTTTTAAAATGGGTAAACAAGTACCTACCATAAGCTTTTTCTTACATTTTCCCCATAGACAACGAACATCAATCTTTTGAGTCAGCAAGGTAAGCGAGTGAAGGGAAGCACTTATTATCGTTATTAGGCGACGACGAACGCCCCATGACGTGAGTATTTTTACGTAATGTACAGTGTGTACTGTATTTACGTATTCTATTATTTTGAATTGAAGACAATTTAGGCGTAAACTAAAAGAAGTGAAGAAATACTGACGTATTATTCTTTTTCTGATATTGCATTCATACTTATTGTTTCAAACTTGGATTTTTCATTGGAGTCATCTTTTAGCAAAGATTTTCCTGCATTATTACGATATGAGGTTTTTCAAAAAATATGTCAATTTGTTTATTCATTCTAATGTTGCAAATGGTCATTGGCGACAGTAACTATCGTCCGTCAGATAGGATTTAACCCTATCTGCTATACTCCAACTATAAAAACACTACCTGCATATTATAATAGGTTTGTTGACAGTGAAATTAAATGAGAGAGAATTTCCTAGATTTTCTAGGAGCGTAGAAAGTTATTTCTATGTCGATATTTTGATTTTTTTATTTATATTACATAAGTTCAGTAGACAGGCAGACGGCCCGCCTGATGAAAAGCGGTTACCATCGCCTAAGGAGATTTATAGCACCAAAGGTGTTACCAATGTGCTGCCGTTTTCTAAAGGGAGACTGGGACCTGGTCACTAGTGCCGGAACACAACTCAAGGTTGCTCTGGCGGTATACTCTAGACCAGGGGCGGTAGTCATCAGGACAAAGACCCTACCATCTGGCTATGGATTGTTTTGTCGCCTCTTACGACAGGCCGCCCGGCCGCAGGGAATTGTATTCTTTCTCCGTTCCCGCACGGATATATTATGATGACATGATATTTTAACGCTTTCTCTTTTGTATGAACATTGTTTTAGAATTCATTGTGATATATATCTACTAACCAATTATATATGTATAATATATGTATAAATTTATAAAATAGATAAATTAAGTGTAATCAATTTGTTATCATTTCTTAATTTCAAATTGTATTTTATGACTCATAAGTTAAGAACGAAAATGCAATAACACGTCTTACTTCATTATCCCTTTTCATATTTTCAGCATATTTTTAAATGTTTTTTATTACATGAGTACATACAGGCAGATGGCCCACCTGATGGAAAGTGGTTACCATCGCCTATGAACATTTGCAACACCAAAGGTGCTACAAGTGCGCTGCTGCACTCTTAAGGGATACTGGAACCTAGCTACTAATGCCCGAACACAGCTCAAGGTTGTTATGGCGGCATACTCTAGACCAGGGGTGGTAGCCATCCAGACGGGTAAATACCCTACCTGGCTATGGGTTGTTTTATTTCCTCTTACGACAGGCCGCCCGGCCGCAGGAAATTGTATTCTTTCTCCGTTCCTGCACAGATAAAGCTGCATAGTTACACCACAGATAGCTTTTGGATTGAGACCTAAATAAAGGTTTCAGTATTTATTACTTATTTTAAATTTTATATGATTTTAAAAATGTATTTATTTTGATATTTTTAAATACTGGCATAAAATTAAAGAATATTCGTTTTTAATCTCTAAAGAAAGATGGACTTTTTTGTAAAGACTGGATAAATATTTTCCCTTTTTAAACTTCTAACATTGAACACGGGGTGTACCTTCAATGTAAAGAAACCATCGGTGCGTGAATACGTATCGTACTTCATTACGGCCTTCGCGGAAAAGGGGCAGCCTTTTTCACTGTTTATATTATCTGTTTCGGGCAAATAGTGCTGGGAATTGAGATTTAACGTAAATTTATAGATAAACATACCGCGCATCATGATTGGGAATAAATTCGCTTTAAAACGGTTCCATTGCGATTCAAAAAGGAAACTAGTAAAAAGCAAAGTTTATTGAGTCTTAATATAATTTTTTGTTTTCTATTTCGAATATTCCTTTTATCTATAACAACACTATAACAAAGACTGTATTCTTGAGAAATAAGTATTACAGAGTCTGCTTGATAAGGGCTGATGATATCTATGACACATACGAATTTTTATTAATAAACTAATTTATCTATATATGTAATTGTGTATTCTATCACGAATATATAATATTATATGTTTTAGCTTTCTATATTCGTATTATTGTATTTTATGTTACACATTAAATGATTAGTTTTTACGCATGTCGTGTCTCCAGTAGTTGAAGGAGCACATTGATTAACTTTAAGGCTATGTATATTTTTACAAATCTGTTATGTGTATCCTTTGTTGGAGATTGTAATAATATTAAATAAATAAATCTTATTAAGTATTAAGTGCCGACACCTTAGTAGTAGATAGGAAAAAGATAGAACAACAAATTGCGTACAATAGTGTGAGGACACATGGTACAATAAATTCTAATATTTTGACATATAAAACAACAAGCGATAAAATAACATCTTATCATCTAACTTCTAAAATATCATGAAAGAAATTTTCTTTTCAAACAATCCTCCTCCTCCTTTTTCCTGTACCTACTGATGACGTCATACGTAGGTATGCTCTTACAAAACACATGAAATTCGTGTGAGGTAATTTGTAGTAGGCCCCTTTTGTCTTTGATTGATTTGAAAATGCTGTCCTTGAAATCTTTTTATAAAAAAATTGAGGATATTTTGAAGAAAGGTCAGGTAACAAGGTCAGGCACCTCGAATAAACGTATATATGAAGAGATTAATGAAGGTAGATAAAGGAATAAAAGTATTTGACAGGATCACAGCAAGTGGAGATCCATCGTCTCTGCCTACCTCACTGGGAAACAGGCGTGACAATATATGTATCTTGTAAAAATTTCACCGTATGTCAAAATATTCTCTAAACACCATTTTATTGTTTTGTTTCGTAAGGTATCGCGATATCGAATAGATGTAAATATCGAATATCGATAAATTGAGTTTTAATCTAACCAAACACTATTTCACATCTCAATACATGTTCCCAGATGCTCTGTTGTGTATCGACGAACAAAAGGGCGCGTAAAAGCAAACGGGCCGCCATTCAACTGAACCAATACGAGTTTCTGCGAAACACTTTCGAGTATATTCTTTATATCGATATACTGTACACAGGAAAGAAAATCTTTATCGACATAAGTTTGCGTGTTATGATTTGAAAAACATGCTTTAAGAGGAAATTTCAAAATGTTTTTTTTAGAATAATTATTATCGATCATTTTTTATTCTAACTAATATTATAAATGCAAATGTGAGTTTGTTTGTTTATTACGCTTTCACGCTTTAATTACTCGAATGTTCCAGAAAAGAAGATAGAATATCTTTTATCCAAAAAAGTACTGTTCTCAAGAGATACAAATATGAAGCTAAATAAGTGTAGAATGACCCTTATCTCGATGGACCGTTGACCTGCCGAAGTTCGCCGGCAGCAAAGCTGGGCAAAATACATGCTTGGGTTTAATTAAAATACAAATTACACTATTCACATACTATTTAAAGTACGAAATACATTTTTTTAAATCGTGTTTTTTTAATAATATAGTAATAATCGCAGACAAACATACACATTGTATATCCCCAAGCTAAGCTATGCATATAAGCGTAACTAGCTAGTTACGCTTATGCAATGGGTGATATACAACGGACCACTCTAGGGCCTATCCCAGACGCTCAGACCATAATAAATAACAGAAAGTTCGTTTTCGAAATTTACCATGCCAGGAATCGAACCCGTAGCCTCTGTGTTCCAGCGAGTTCGGCCGGCTAAGACTTAGTCCGCTCAACCACAAAGGCCATATATTTAAATATAAAATACAAAATACAGTATTTTAACTATATATTTTTTAAATACAAATTACAGAATAGTCACCGGAATGTATTTTGTAATTTATATTTTTTAGGTTATAGGTAAATACACTACCCACAAAAAATAAAGAATCTGTATATGTGAACGTGAAGCAAAAACTTTGTACCCCTTTTTACGAAAATCGCGTGAACGGAGGAGTATGAAATTTCGCACACTTATAGTTTATATAGAGCAGAAGCGACAAATGCTATTTTTTAAATTATGCTTAAAAATACATTAAATCAATAAAACAAACATTACACACACTACCATGTATTTGACACACAGAGGCATATATGCGTATATATATATACTCTTTTGTTTATTGTTCAAGTCAAATTATCTATGTAGCTTTGGCGAAATCTGTGATTATAGAAGTATATATAGTCTTTGACAACAAATTATTATGGTCGAATTTCCACCACGGGCGACCACTAGTATTAATAAAATTCTAAATTTTTGGACGATTTTCAACAGGCGGTAACTCAGAGGAAAATGGCCGTACATTAAAAAGACAAAAAAAAATATAAGTGTACTACAGTGTAGGTCCAATTTTGCAAGCTTTAAAGATTGACTTATTCAGTAGTGGCCATTTTGCTTACGAAAGCTATCAAGCGGTATTTTTTGCAGACGCTGAATGTATTTACAAGTTACATTTTTAAGCAGTAATGGAATTAAGAATACCAAATATCTATTTGTATTTCACTTGTGTATATTAATTACAAGTAATTCAAATACTGTTTAACCATGGCGGGCCGGAGCTGGATGACGAAAGCGGGAGACCAGGATATGTGGAGCAGACTTAGGGGGGCCTATGTCCAGCAGTGGACATTAATTGGTTGAAGAAGAATATGGCACTGCAGTCCTGTTTTTTGATTCCGCCCTTGCAGTTCACTATTGTGATTGAACGCAATAGTCATTGCGTTACTTCAAATCGAGGTGGCATAATATAAACTCGACGCGAATGAAACTTCACTGCCACAACTTGTTCGACAATAATTCAAAAACTAATGCTGATGTGTAGACGGATCAACCAAATTGAACTAATAGGGTTGAAAGGCGTAGAACGGTAAGGATACTACGGTGTCCAATGACATTGAATCAAATTCATGTCATCCAAATGTAAAAAGACAGATGTGAACCGTCTAATATTAGCTTTACATGTTGGCTACGTTCCATCAGAGACTCATAACGACCACGTTCACGACCGCGATTTTTCCCGTTCTACTTGCTTGCTGGCGTCACAATCGTAAACCCAAGTGGAACGGTTATACGACTCACCTCTTGACATGGGTCGTTGTGAGCGGTGTGTGATCGAAAATGATGCCGTCATTAGTGACGTTTTCGCCACAACCACAACGACCGCGGTCGCCTTGTGGAACGGCTAACGGAGCATTTTGAGCGTTGTGAGCTACTCATGGAACGCCCTGGTTATTAATTCACCTCACGAATACGTCATTGGAGTAACACGATTGTCTTAACCACAGTCCTTGCGAAGTATACCTATTAATAATAAATCACATTTTTATGATAAACATAAAAATTACATTACATATTATCGTGCCTGTTTCGTTTGGGGTAGGCAGAGACGATGAATCTCCTCTTTCGAGGATCTCGGCAAACACCTTTTGCTTCATCTACTTTCATTGACCTCTTCATATATTCACGTTTATTTGAGTTTAGTTTCCCGGCACCAACGCTACCATTCATTCTGCTGTCATATGCATACATGCTTTGTGATTCAGCTTTCAATGATTCTCTATCTTTAACTCTTATCACTATATCGCTTTAAGTGATAAGGCCGCCTATTGTATTGCCTTTTTATTTTGGTGTGCATTAAACTGTTATCTATTTATATCTTCTTTCAATATACAAAAATTATACGCCCAAAAATGTGGTTTTAATGCACCCATAATTTAACGATTGGATGTGCATATTAATTATAGTTATCGTCGGTTATTTACTTTGAAAGTAATATAATAGTACAAAAATTTCTCACCTCAGTGCATTATGGGCTCAGTTCGGGTCAATTAATGTACACTAGTCACGTCATCGCTTTATATTACGGTAGTTTTGTATTCATTTGGAGGGAGGTGTTTTGAATAATGATTATTTACTATGCTTTCATATTTTTGTATGTATCGTCTTATTTAACTTTTACAGTAATCACTCATCAAGTAATCGTAATTTTTAATTGATTTTTATTTTTAACAACAATGAAAGTATTCAATCATTATCCGTGCAGGAACGGAGAAAGGATACAATTTCCTGCGTTGGGGCGGCCTGTCGTAAGAGGCGACAAAACAACCCACAGCTAGGTGGTCGGGCATTTGCCCGACTGGATGGCTACCACCCCTGGTCTAGAGTATGCCGCCATAACAACCTTGAGTTGTGTTTCGGAATTAGTGACCAGGTTCCAGTCTCCCTTAAGAGAGCAGCACCGCATATGTAGCACCTTTGGTGTTGGACATTTGCAACACCAAAGGTGCTACATAGGCGATGGTAACCGCTTTCCATCAAGTGGGCCGTCTGCCTGTCTGCTGAAATCCTGCAATAAAAAATAAATGAAATAAACAATTAAAATGAACGAGTTGGGTTAGGCTAAATATTAGCTTTAACATTCCTCATTGACACTTTACATCTTTGCATTCTGTGATCACGACAAAGTGAAAAATGGCCGAAACGTCGAAATAAAAATAAATATCAAATAAAATGTCGCTCTTAAAACCGTTTAAACGTATGTACCAACTTCATCGTTCGTTTAATGTATTCATTTAAAATGCGCACCTTTTTTGTCTCGGTAACATCGTCGTGGATAGAAGGGCTTGAGAAAGCCAACGCTAGATGGCGTTGAGCGGTTAAAAGAGGAGTAGTAGTGAGTCGACCATTGCAACGTATGCGTTTCCCAAAAACCAAAAACGAATATCTAATCATCAAAATGAACTTAATACCAAACATAAACACTAAACAGTGAACTAGTGTATCAATACCACAATAAAACCTGTGAGTTGCAAGTGCTAGGCTTAGCTGAATTCCACGCACGACGGCGTCTGGTAAGTACCATCCCCATTCCTAGGCGTGTGATTCGGGGTTGAGAAAAGGGGTTTGTGCAATTTATATGCAGTTTACTGGTAAAATAAAAATTAAATCCAAATGTATCGAAATTATATATAGTTTTGAAACATTTTATTGTCAAAAAACGGTGCGCATTTTAAATGAATACATTAAACGAACGATGAAATTGGTACATACCGCCCACCAATACCAATATACTAGACGCGATATCTTAAGGAAATCCTATTAGTTTTACCTTTTTTGGGTTATAGTTTTCTCTCTGTGTGACATAATTACCCCGAGTGTCAATGAAGTCTGCCTTTCGGCTAAATGTACTTGTTTTTGCATAATCTTCATCTTCCTCAATAGTTGACAGTCAAATAAAATCAATTTTGAAGAATCAAAAAAATACTGTCTGATCAATGTATAAGTTTCAAATAAATACATTTTAATCATCTTAGAAAATGCCACACCCACAGAATTTGTACGAGCGTACAATTTATGACGTCATATCCTTAACGAGTCTTCGTCTTCAGCCATTCGCTCTCCACTGCTGAACGTAGGCCTCCCCAAGACGGCGCCACTCATTCCTGTCCTATAATTTCCTCATCCACCGCATACCGGCGACCTTACACAGGTCGTCAGTCCATCGGGCTGGAGGACGTCTAACACTAGGTTTACCGAGACGCGGTCTCCAGTCCAGGACTTGTCTGCTCCATCGGCCATCGGTCCTGTGGCAGAGGTGACCGATCACATAAAATTTTCCTTCTAACATGTAATGGTGCAAATTTAATAAATTAATTAAATATCTCTCGTGGTACAATTTCAACCCTTTCCTTACTAGTTTTGAGTTAGTCATATAGTCCTTCAAGCCGCATGGTTTACTATACTACACTACCTATATTGCTTATGCCAGGGCTTCATCTACGTTAGTGTTAAAGATTTAGGCTGTGGCCGAATGCGTTTTATTTAAAGCGTTAAAAAATAAACGACGTTAACGCATAACCACATTAGTGTATATACATATGTTATTTGTTTATTAATATTTGATGTGATTAATAATGTCGCATCTCATATAACACATTAAACCCACTGCCATATCTTCGTGAAACATCCTAAATCTTTAACAGATGCAGCCCCAGCATTAAAGGCCGAGTCCACAATTACTGACGTGTAAAACCTGTTTGTTAATTCAGCGTACTCTAGTGTCACGAATTTATTGTTCCTAGCCCTAAAATGAAGACAACTCAGCCCAAAGGGACATCTATGGGTTGTCACTACTTACTCACTTATACACGCAGCTCTGATTTTAATTGCTAACGCGGAAACATCTAGATATAAGACATCGCCCATTAAGAAGTTAACTGGGGCAAATATTTTGAGAGTAAACGTCTACGCGGCTCGAACACACGCTAAATTACTGTAATAGCTGCACAATAAAAACTGTAACGTGCCATGTATTTACCGCATTACTAAAGTTAATACGGCTAACGACGCAATCTTATTTAGTTTACCAGGAATCTTCGTGTTTGTATAAATATTCAGGTGTTTCAATGAAGTTTGATATAATAAGAAAACAGACATAAATAAGAAAGACAGAGAGAATAAAAAGAAAAAATATAATTCCCTTACAGAACGTGATAATCAGGAGGAGTGTATTTAAAAAAAATGTGTGACGATCAAAACTTGAATGCTAAATACCACGGAAGAAAATACTAGGTGATACTAATAATTACTATAATTGCCTAATAAACAACGTAACCACAGTCCTATCATTATCCACAATCTTCTACAATGGTGACTATTCTTTTTTGTATGATATAACTATTTTCACATCTATCATTTCAGTTAGAGCAATTTGAGTATAGGGGCAACATTTAAACACAGCGATGGTAACACAGGTGTATTTTGGCAATTGTTGATATCAATGCGAGCAACAGCGGGAATGGCTGATGTAAATGTGTCTTAAGAGAGACTTTTGGCATACTACAGACATTTTTCCAGTAAATCTATACTAATACTAATATAATAGAGAAGTAAAGTTTGTTAGTTTGTATGTTCGGGGTAATCTCCAGTACTACTGATCCGATTTTGAAAATTATTTCACAAGTAGCAAGCTATATTATTCCCGAATGACATAGGCTATATTTGCTTGTGATTAGTAATTCAAAAAAGTAAATACGTTTTACGTCCACCGAAGTGGTCATGGAAACGCCTGTCAAATATATTACAGCAATAACGTTCCATGCAAGAATTGCGCATATCGTCGTCCGAGGCACTGCGAGTACTTTTGCGTTTATTTAAACCTTGATATGGGTGCGTATGTGTGTACTTTTATGTTTTAATGACGCCCAGCGAAGTGGGCATGGGTCAGCATTTCTATCTTGTCTATAATATTATAAAATTCTAAACATGCCGTGTCTATATATTGAAAATATTAAAAAAAACTACTGGAATGGACTATATAAACGATGGAGAACACGATGCAATTTTTTTAGATTTCTTGTCTGTTTGTTCGGGATTCACTTAAAAACTGCAGGGCCGATTTCGATGCGGTTTTTGCTGATCGATATAAATTTTGCGCTACTGTTTATCCTAGGAAACCCACGTTTTTTTTTTGGAATCATTTAAAATGACCAGATTAAAACATAATTCGAATATTAATGTGATTTTATGTGATCGATAGCAAATTTAATTTAATAAAATGTGTGATATATTTTTATCCCGCGAATCCCGCGGGAATTTTCCCGCAGGATTCAAAGTTGTTCGGATGCAAAAAAAATACCTTCATCTGACAGAGTTTCCACTAAAACGATAGCTTACGTTTTTTTTTAAATGCTGCAATACTTTGTGTCCCGGGTTTCCCGCGGGAATTTCAAGTCGAGCGTGGACGAAGTCGCGAGCATATTCTAGAATTTTATATAAGTATAGGATAGGATAATTAATGTTTTTGCGAACGCCTGAGTGACTATTATTCATTATATTATATAGAGTGGTTAAGTGTGTATCGAATGAGGTGTGAGTGAGAAGAATAGATAATAAATGAAAGAAAAGATAAATCATAGACGATGGAATGAAAAGACAAGAGGCGATCTAATAGAAGCGTGGGTTCAAAATTTGGGAGCAAGTAACTAACTAACTTAGACGATGTTAGTATACGATGCAGTTTGGAAGATGTAAATATAAAGATTAAAGATTTCATTTCACCACCACATAGATATTGTTTTATATTACTAAGAAATGTTATAACAATTGAGTCCCAAATACTAAGGCACGAAAAACAGCTAGGAGTTTACTGATTTATTGAATATGAGAGCACAAAGCCACCACATACGACGTTATAAATGTGATAGGTAGCAAATGGCGAGCTATTAACAATCGACATCTAAATTTCACACAAGGGTAATGAGTTCATCGTCGTTTATAGTATATTTCCAGACAGATTGATGTTCGTATTTTCGGATTATTATTAAATGCAAACATTTAATTATTTATCTATTTTGTATTATAAGTTTTTAAATAGTGTATTTGATATGTTTCACACTTACTATATACGAAATATCTGTATATAAGTACAGACCATTCTGTTATATACTCTAGTCTCTGAGTTGCTGGGGTCCGTCGCAAAGTTTTTCGTCATATATGTGAAGTACTCACAACCATAAATTGTTCAGATTAGAAATTGATAAATATATAAAAACAGTATTTGTGTGTCTTTCACATTTACAATTTTGACTATATGATAATATTTAGGTTTACATTAGCAAAATATTTCAGAGAACTCGAGCAATATAAAACGATTAAAAAACTAGTACAGTCTAAATATTCAATTACAAGCTGCAAGCCGTTGCTCGGCAGCGGCTAAAACGCGCTTCTTCCTCGTAATTTTGTGGGCAACACTGTAATTTTTCCAAATGGACGCCAGTTTAATATCGGGGTTGCCAGCTTTGATATATAGCCGCACCATTGTCGGAGCCCGGGCCCATCCTTAGAATTAAAAACCCTAGATAATTTAGTTGCTGAATGTATTCTGCGTATACACCAGGAATGTCGCTAATCGACCTGTCTGTAACGGAAAATGTTTTTCGGGTCATATATTCGTTTTGACAGACGGAATCTTTATGCAGTTGACCAGTCCGTCTATCCGTTTCTTTACACATATATCTGTCCGACTAATTACACTTGCAGTAATCGACATTTTTGTATTTTTCATTTTTTGCAGAAATGGTATCCCAAGGCGCTAATCTATATATAAAGTTTGATTTCTTTATTGTTTTTTAGATACACTAAAATGTAATGTAATTACATGGACATGTTGTTTAGATAGCTTTTTATTTTATTTTTCCATTGCGTGAATTCAGCAGACAGGCAGATGGCCCACAAGATGGAAAGCGGTTACCGTCGCCTATGGACATCTGTAACACCGAAGGTGCTACCAATGTCCGGCCGCTCTTTAACAAGGAGACTGGAACCTGGTTACTTATGCCGGAACACAACTCAAGGTTCTTATGGTGGCATGCTCTAGACCCACCCACCTGGTTGTGGGTTGTTTTGTCGCCTCCTACGACTGGCCGTTCGGCCGCAGGAGATTGTATTCTTTCTCGATTCTTGCACGGATAAACATATCTAAAAATATGTTTACCGTGTCCTTCTCGAAACCGACATGTGCAATTATTGCATTTGCTATAAGAATTTATTCGTTTATATTACTTTATCGTTTGACATCCCTACAAACAAATTGATGCATAGCAGCTACTCTATCTACTGGTGTAATAATACAGATGTTATTTTTATTTTTGAAGTCAGCCGATTGAATTCTTGACTAGAATAATTGATTTTTCAGAAATCAAATGGGACCACTTTAGTTTTCATCAAGAATGGCCTCGAGACTCCTTCTGAGTATTTTTTGCTATTTCGCATAGTTTAGGATTTGGCGCTGAAGACCCACTTGAAAATTCATTCCCTAAGGTTGTACAACAATATCACCCGTAACTATGTACATAGTTACGTGTGATATTGTTGTACAAAGTTTGAAAAATCATATGTGTCTTTATGACTACATTTATTTAAATAAATGGGGAATACTTTCTTTCAAAACCGCAAAAATTCTGTCCTCCCTCCCACTAAGATTCTATTTGAACGGTGGAGTGAAGAATTGTGACAAGCACAAAACGGCAAAGTTGCTTAAAATGGTTTTGAATGTGATACATTGAGTAGTTTCTGAGATATGAGGATTGTAAGGATTCATTAAAATTGTATGGTGCGTCGATGATAGCTACCCTGTTGGATAGGGTGACGCACCACTGGCGAGAGCTCACGGCTCAATCGCTGTGAAGGGAGTGCAAAATAAGACGGCGAGTTGTTGTAGTCTCGATGTATTTACTTGCTTAATTGTTCTTAATTTAACTAAATATATACAAAAACCTTATCGTTTACGTGATGTGCACTCCAAAATTCTAATCATTATTAAATATTATATTTACACGTTTATGAGATTGGACATTTTTGATGATACACACAGATGCCCAATCTTATCGACAGCTCTAACACCGGTAACTATTATCTGTTATTTACATAGCATCATGTTCATGTATTGACCATAGTCTTTAATCACGCTAAATTATATATCAATAAATTGGTGGATGAAACGTGACGCAACAAAGATTTTTTAGTTAGTATTTTTTTTTATTAATTATTCAAGCGTTGGGAGGATGAGCTCAGGCTGATTGCTGGAGCCTACTGGCTACGAGCTACCTTCAGCAGGCAGCTGACATGAGCCGGAGGAGGCCTTTGTGAGAAGGCACTTTAAGATGACGTCTCCAAATGCCAAAAATAAGCAGATCGTCACTCCTACGGACTCTTCTCTATGCTTAGACAGATACGCACTTGGCCGAATGCAGCTTAATATTATATAAAACAGAAAAGTTAGAAACTTATTAAGCATTCAGCCTGGAGCGTATATATATATATATGAACCAATATTTGGGAGTATCATATTTTCTGGGGTACGATATTCAAGTTATGAGCTCACAACGATGCTTCTTGTTTAAGATAATAGGCTTATGTAAAGATATTGAAACTTCCTCCCGTATAATGATGTCTGGATCACATTGAATATTTAATATGCAATGTCTCTTAGATGGTACTCCTCATATTACTTACGCGCACCTTGTTTTCTTTGCTCGGTTGAATTTCGCGTCTTTGTGGGAGGGAGAAGTTTGAAATTTTGGAGAAATTTAGTCGAATTTCTTTTTGGTAGCGAGTTTGGAGTTTGTTTAATATTTAAATTGCGGATATTAACGACGGGGATGTTATTTAAAATTGTCTTATATTTCTTTATTATAGAATAATTAGCTTATGAACGTCTCACTGCTGGACTCAGACCTTCACATTATTAAAGGAAAATAGACAGTTATGCACCACGCTTGTCCAATGCTGATTGGTGATTTGCACACATCGATTATACATACAATAAAATGTTATTTATACATCGGTTACATCGATGTGTAAGGTTTCATGATGATGTTTATCTCACCACGAGCATTCGCCTGTAATGTAATGTTACACATTCGAGCATTCGTGGGCATCGGTGAGGGAGGAAAACTAAGCACTACAATGCGCAACCTGTACTAATGCAATCTATACTATAATAAATCTGTAATATATTGATACAACTTGTAACACAATACCGCTTCGTTTGACATTGTGGAAAGAACTAAATTCTCAAAATCGAATCATATATATTTCGTTACAGGCGAATGTTCGTTAGTCAGAGAAGCAGTATTGTAACGTAATGATCGAAATCGAATCATAAATGATTCCATACAGGAGAATGCTCGCGGTGAGGATGCACCTTTAGATACAAATGTGTTAGCCAATAAACTTTGGTTAACCTTCATACCTAATACACTCCCAAACCTGTCAAATGCATAACATAAAACATACATTTTACACACACGGCACGTACATCAAAACGCCATTAAACGAGAAGGGTTAAAAATCAATTGTCTCTCCAGGTAGAGTAATAAAAAAGGGTCCGCGATTTATACAACGGAAGACATTTTTAATATCACAATGTCCGATTCCCCCGTGTCCGCTCGCAAAAACATAATCAAATCAACCCTCCGCATGGCGATAAATAAAAAAATACACAATAAATTGGTGCAGTGTGCCGTGAGGGTCTAATGAGGGACATATCACACCCTTTAAATATTATAAAAGCATATACAGCGGTGATGTGGAGTGCCTGTCGTGTACATCCGTAAAGTTAGAAGTATTGTGTAGAGATGGCATAGGTCAATAACAGTTGCGAAAATAGTATGGAGTAATAAGCATGCTCCATCTTCGACCGGATCATCGTCTGACATCAGTTGTCATCGTGCATAAACGTTAATCTATTAGTCCTTGCTTTATGCTAAATAACCAACTTTTTGTCATGGTTCATTAAAAAAAAAATTCTATTCTCTTTTGGACATACGACGTTCTTGGTATTTCTGTCGTCCTTGTTTTTTCTTTATGTCATTTTATCTCCTTAATATTTTTTGTTTGACGTGCTTATTGATAAAAATAACAAGCATTAATCAATAATAATACTGCTAAAAATATATCCGAATCATATTTTTTAACGAGTTCACACGTTTCACGAATTTTAAAAAACCGTGGTCGCCGAAAATTATGCGCTCAGAAGATCGCGGACAATGACGCGCTCAGAAGATCGCGAGCAATGATGCACACAGAAGATCGCGGATAAAGACGCACTCAGAAGATCGCGGACAATGACGCGCTCAGAATATTCGACAAAAATGTTTAAATTCCCCTCCTTTTTTGTTTAAAAAATACCTATAACATTTCTTAAGCTTTTATTCCTAATAACAAACCGGAAGCATCTTCAATCAACGATAAAAGCAAAGTATCAGTAAAATTCTAATCGGATTCACATCACGCGCACTTTTAATTCAAGTAAGTAAATTAAAATGCGGCCGGCCGTCTACTCGTTTGAATACAAATGGTTTATTGGGACGAAACGGGCGGTGTTTCCAGGCCCAATGCGTCAATTATCGGAAACGAATGTTTAAATCAAGCGAAGGAAAGGAGAACAGAAAATTTCTTCTTGTACTTTTATCTCAAAAACGATTGAATCTGGGTGGAGGTTTGGCACGAATATTCATAGCAATAGGGATGCGAACACATATTATAATAACACTACCTTCTTTCTGCCCGCGATTTCGTCCGCGTGGAATAGTTACTTTGGGCTAACGCTAACTTTAACCCGCGACTTTGTTTACGTAGAAGGTGCCCCATAACCCTTCCCCCTCATGAATGCCCGCCGGCCTTGCACATCATAAATGTGCGTGCAGTACTTAATCATTATTTTGCTGCGATGTTATTTTAAAACTGCGATATCTCCTAAGATATTCATTGAAATCGAATGATGCAATTGGCAATTTTGTTTTAAATTAAATACTTGTGATGAATAATGTATTTATTTGGATAAGGATTAATATCATGTTTACAAAAACACCTTCGCAAATAATACATTATTTTAGAATAAATTTGGTTAGCATAAAAAAGGTTATAGTGAGCCAATCTTAAAAGATAGACATATGCTGTCGCGGACTTTTTTTAGAACTTTTAAAGGGGAACAATTCTGTCACACATGATTTTTGCGAAACTTTAACCGTTTACGAAGCGCACGCAGCGGAAGCTCTCAAAAGAAAAACCCGATTTTGAAACATTCTTCATTGGTGCTCCGCTCCTATTGGTCTTAGCGTGATGATATATAGCCTATAGCCTTCCTCGATAACTGGGCTATCTAACACTGAAAGAATTTTTCAAATCAAACAAAGTAGTTCCTGAGATTAGCGCGTTCAAGCACACAAACAAACTTTTCAGTTTTATATATTAGAATAGAATTATAGATTCTAACATTATTGTCATATATAATAGAAATAATTTTAATTACTTTTCAAATTAATGCGCCACTTGACACCTATTACTATGTTCGTATCGTATCGTACCGGCTGAGCCATGTTAAACTTATTATTTTTAGAGAAAACGTTGCAATGAAATAACCGTGTAGGCCATAACTGATTTATTTCAATCTACCTAGGTTTACATTATAATGCGATATACCTACAGTACCTGCTTATGACGTCATACGTAAGTACGCCCATACAAAATCTATGAGGCTGTGACGTTCTGTAAGTTTATAAAAAGTATATTAATTGATTGGACTGTCCGCTCCCGGATTGATTCGTTAAATACATACTTACTATATATACTGCATATATTATATTATATGTTATGACGACTGAATATGTATATATAATGTATTATGTATACCACGCTATCGTATTGGTGACAACAGTAATGATAGCGATGTCTGTAAGTTAATAAATAAATAAATATTTTTAGGATTATCTAATCAAATGACAAAAAGTGGACGTTTGTCTCTTTCGCGGAACTTGGCACGCACTTGGTTGGTTATTTCCATTTAGCGTCTCTTCAACGAGGGTATTTTAAAAAGCTAATTGTAATCAATGATTACAGTCTTTGAGAGTCATCTTAACAGAGTAGTTGACAGTCAAATCAAGTTAGATATTTTTTATCGACTTATAAAACGCCGAAGCCGTCTAGGTTTGGTACGAGCGTTGCGAATTGCGACGTCATTTCTGTAACGAGTCAAATATCGTATTAATTATAATTTAAGAAGTATTTTTTCTATCATGATATTTTAATCTTACGATGACGACATGGTATATGAACGCCCGCTCTTTCATATGATTATAATTATAATTCAATAAATTCTGAAAAATCATCATTGTTTCAGAATTTATTGTGACATCCGTCAACTACCTCATTGTAATCCACAAAATACATTAATATAATAGGAGAATGTAATCTCAGTTGTTATTGAACCATCAACTTAGGAGCCGCTGGTACGCTTTCGTACTTATTCTTTTAAGATAAAAATAATAATGGATATGTAATTACTATAATTATTATTGAACGACAAGCTCCATACACAAAGCAGTAATTAGACTAATTTATGTATAAAAAATCGTGACATTTCACGTAAATATGGATAACTGGTAACATTAGAAACGGGTTTCAATTCATTTAACCCTCTCTAGGGTAAGTTTAGAGCTGTGATAAATTTGTAAATTTATCGCGTGCGAAGCGACAAAATATTGGAAACGTAAAACAATAATTAGAATTTGCTGAATAATAAATAATTTAAAATATTCATTCGATAGACATTGAATGATTTTGAAAGGCTTATCCTTCAAAATATATTCCAATTAAATTGAAAGTTATGTATATAATAATTATATATATATATATATATATATATATATATATATATATATATATATATATATATATATATATATATATATATATATATATATATATATATAAATTCTAATGTTAGTGTGTAGTCACTGAACTCATTAATCCATGGACTAAAAACCGCATCGAAATCGACCCAGTAGTTTTAAAGTGAAACAGACAGACAACAAATCTAAAAAATGCATCGTGTTTTCCATCAATTATATAGTCTAGTTGTTTTTTAAATAGCTTCAATGTACACAGATGCTTAGAATTTTATAATATTGTTACGAGTTGCAGGACTCGAATTGAAATGCCGTTGGAATTATTATAGAGTTTATTAGAACTATACAAACACGTATAACACCGGTACAAATATAACCGAACGTAATAAGTCCAAACGTAATGCAGAAGATCGTAATTCAAATACACGCGCAAAGTCTGTCACTAAATAGATTACCGAATGTACACAAGTCTTGCTTCGCTCGTGGTTATCGCTCGACTGCCTCATCTCTCAATTGGGGCATTTCTTTATACTGTACAAATACAATATGTGTGCTCGGCCGCGTGGACTGAATTTCCTAGAATCACACCTGGCTAATGACTACCATAAAAGATTATAATACACAATGAGCTGTTTTTCTAATCACAAATTTTAAACACGAAGTAAACAAAGAAGTCCAAATGCAGAAAAGGTAATAAAATGTCTACAGGTATGCAGGTGTGAATTTGTCTTTTGTCGGCGTTTAGGTTGCACCAATATTATAGATGAGCTTCTATTGAACAAATAAAGTTTTATATATTTTAAATTTACATACGCTTTAGTCTTGTGGAGAACTACGCACTTGGCCGATAATTCATTTTAAATGACTGAATATATTGCTTTTATATTATAAAAGTCTTCGTACTTCTGATTCTCAAATTATCGTTAAGATATTCAATGATGAACCTCGTTGTCTTAATATTTATTCTATCAATTTTCGTATCCGAATATTGCCTTTTTTGTTGAAATGAGATCTCTTCAAGCCAATTTAAACGATGTATTTAAATGTTACAATGTTTTTCCGATGTTTTTAAGCTTGTGCTCTGATGATTCAATAGATTAATACTGCATTATGACGTCATAGAACCACAGAAGTGTAAATCGTTAGTCACCAATAGGTTACAACGGAGGCGCGTAATAAAATAAAATTGTCAGAGCTTTAAAGATAAGCCATTAAATGACACGCATCAAATATATAGCAATCTATAGAACTTGGCAATGGAACCCCGCTACATGTAATAGTTGGTATCAAAAATGAGATGTAGTTAGAAGAAGAACATACTCCATATACCAGGAGGCAAATAGATTAGACTGAGTATATCAGCAGCAGGTAGAACAGGAACGCGCTGCATCTGTTGCGTTATCGTCGACTTCTACAGCCACAGCAATTCAGTAAAGAATTAAGTCCGTGATGCATGCTTTTATGGAGTTCCATAGATTACAAAAGATTTGACGGAAAAATCGAATTTAAATTAGTTGCAGAATTAATTCTACGGTGCGCGCGCTTCTATGGCGTACAATAAGTACAAATTCGAGTAAAAAGCGCACCAATTGTATCGTATTAATAGCATTACCGATTCGTAGCACATGCAGAGCCTAAAAGGGCTTAATACCAGACATGACGAACGGAAAAGAAATACGAAGAGAAGAATTATTATAATTTACAATTTCTTTATTAACTTTTGGACCTGTTCGAAGTGTGATCACACATTTCTGACTAAAATGAGTTATACAGTTCACATACAAACTCATGACCGGTTCAACAAACAAAGTTTCTTTGTTAAACAATATACAGCGGTGACTGTAACCGAAATCGATTTAGATTAATTTTTTATAATTTTTTGGCAGACAGTATTAATTTTTTGTTATTATTATATTGAGGACTATTTCAAAATCACCAATTATAAAGATATGTTTCTGGGGAGTTTGTTGCAACTCTTTTTAGTTCAACAGTGACTAAAATTGCTTTGGAAGCGGTAGTAAGCTGGTGACTTCCCATAAATAAATAATCTGTAAGATTCCATTTTGAAATAAATACATCAATTTTTTTTTCAAGTCCAGTTCAGCAGATGTGATTCAGATTATAGATTTTTTAACTTTAAAAATCATTTTACCGTAAATAATTGTCACTTGAAAAGATCCTGTGCATATTTCGTTACGTAACGAAGCAATTAGCATATTAATTAGAATTTTGATGTCCTGTTAAATATCAGACAGGACAGAAAAAAAGGTGACGTCGATAACAATCTTTGTCGTAGACGAGGGACAATAAAAATGATAATTTTGTTTTGCATAATTTATAAGAACCAGTATCTCACAATATTGACGCGATCAGAAGCCTGTTGGTACCTCACTCAGAAAGGCCTTTACAGATGAGTGAAGTAAAATTTATATACAAATTAATAAGTATAGTCGTGGTAGCATAACGACTAGCACACGCGTCCCAAACTCTAAGGGCGCGATTTCGAATCCGGCCCGGAACGCGTGCTTAGGCAGTTTTTGACCTACTATAATGTGTATATAGTGTTGCAATTACCATGTGCTAACAACGGTAAAGAAAACGTGGTGATGAAACCTGCACATCGAGATAACCGATGTATCAAACCTGGCAAGCCGCCTTGTACAAGCGTGGCGAATATACTGTCCATTTCCTAATAGTGGATGGCCCGAGACCAGCTGTGGGACGTTTATGAGCTGTTGTCATTATTATTATTAATATATACATATTATATCGGTATAGACTTTTTTGGATCTGTATAATACCTCTATTTTGTTACCAAAACTGTAATTATTGTGGAATTCAAAAACAGCTTAGCAAGAACGTTCTAAAAGAAAAAATCAAATCAAATAGTTTTTGTTGCGAACTAAGTGTTACATAGGTCTTATACAATACAATTGAGAATAATACTAATGTCATCTTGAAAGGCTCTCGCTTGGTATCTGGGTGAAGGGGCCAGATGCAGAAGGCAGCCCTGCTTGACACGGCCTGTATTGTAAGGAGGTTCCGATCTCTGGAGTCTTAACCGCCGGTAGCTTGGATCCTAAGCCCCACTGCCGGCGGACATCGGCTTTTTAATTTTTTATATATATACATATTTTATATTTATAAGAAATTTAAAAAAAATTGAAAGTTAAATTATCATATAATGATAATAATACACACACAGGGGCTTTGCGGCGAAGCCTTATGTGAGTAGTGACACCTCGTACCCAACTCCTAGGTTCCAAGGTAGCGCCCCCGTATCCGTGCTTCCCTTAGCTTGCCGGCACGGAGTGGAGATCGCTAGAGCTATGACTCAAGCTCCAGGGGTGGAAGTGATAAATGGAATAACGTTGGAAGTAGCTTCAGTAAACCTGCAGCCCAACTCTCGACACCCCTTAACCACTCATACCCATGTTATCCCTCGCCAATTTGTACGGCATTCTTTTGAGGCCCATGCTGGGAGTGGCGCATCAACGTCTGCCCATTTTATCAGTGTTCCCTGAACATTGCGACTGGTAGATACCATAGTCCCCATAGTCCAGATCCCTAGTTCCACTAGCAAGTCCTCCCAATAGCCCGGTACCTTTTGTTCTCGTTTTCTACAATGGTCCTACATTGACCGGGCTTATCTTTGGGTGCATTTTTATATGATATGGATAGGTATAATTGCCGGTCAGTATCACGCCACATTTACATTATATTTGTCAAGGGGCCTCTACGTGATGGCCTTCCCATGGTCCCACGCAAGGCCCCCAAAAGTCCGGGCTATTTTTATGGTCTGTAGTCTTGAGAGACAATAATACTGTCTAAGTCGATTTTGCTTCCTGCAATCACTATATATTGTGAACATTAGATACCTGATTTTCGAGCCGGTTGTGTGCTTGCATGTGGCTTATATAGCCCATTTTTGAAGTGATAACTTCTTATGAGAGGATAAACCGCTTCGTTGCGTAACGCGTTACGGCGCCAGTCTGTCTGGCTTCCCTTTCTCTCACGCATACGGCAGCGGTAGGCAGGCTCCTCCTCTCTCACTCTAACCCACGCGCTATATACATAAAATTTAAGTAATAACCTAAGCTTTTCTCCAGTTAAACAATTTCAATATTAAATAGTTCAACTTAGATTAGTGTAAGTTATCACTTCTGTCGGGCGTCCCGAGATATACACGTTTTGAAGTTATAACTTCTTATAGGAGGGTAAACCGCTTCGTTACGTGTCGCGTTACGGCGACAGTCTGTCTCGCTTCCCTTTCTCTCACATATACGGCAGCGGTAGACAGGCTCCTCCTCTCTCACATTAACCCACGCGCTATATACATAAAATTTAAGTAATAACCTAAGCTTTTCTAAAGTTAAACAATTTCAATATTAAACAGTTCCACTTGGATTAGTTTAAGTTATCACTTCTGTCTGGCGTCCCGAGACTCACACTTTTTTTTAATTCAGAGTTTGGACAGTCCAAAACGCGACCATTAATTATAAGTTAAGGCAAATAGGTGAGCGGGCTTTTTACTTTACGTCTGGCATCAAGCTACTTTACTCGCATCTCTTCAAAGCCTTGGCTGATCTGTAGTTTGTACCCATGATGTACTTGTAGTTTAAAATTAAACTTATACTCCAATTTTGTATTTAGTTTTTTTGAAAGTGTTTTTACCTACACGGATTTTTTTTGATGAAGCAGGGCAATGTCTTTTCTTGGGACACCGTCCTCGGGCCTGTAGGGATGGCACGCCGAGGGATGTGGGACGGACTCTTGATCGGCCATATCGGCCGCCATGGCCTCCGAGCGGAGGACAGGGCGATGATCGACCGTCAAACTACCCACTAAACTTAAACTGCGCCCCTAGGTCATACGCTTTTACGGGGCACCACAGGAACTAGACCAATAGGTACTGCATTTGTGACGCTCCAACGCTTTTCGACGAACCCAGAGTGTCCTATCCAAAAGGATACGTTAACACCATCCTACCTTAAATTGTGTAACTTTAACTTAAAGAGTATTATAGAAAACAGTAGTTACTTTTTTTTCTTTTTTTCGTAAATGATGTATCTTAGAGATACAACATTAAAATTACAATCTAATCTAGGAAATAAGACTAATGAGTAATTTAAATCTGACCTAAAATAACTAGATATAATTTAAACTAAGAATGTGTCCAATAACACGTTTCCTATTGTCTTTATTAAGGAGAAGACACTTTGTTCATGTGTTCTTTGTTAATGTTTAGCACATAGCACTACACTTTATTATTATGAGAGTATTATAACACTATCCCAAATGGTTTTGTGCTTTTGAGTCTTCTTAATAAATCTGTATTATCAAGGAGCTGGATGGCCTCGACATTCACATGGTGATGAAGCCGTTGCTGGTGGGCTTCAGCGTATTTTTTTATTACGTTAAGGACGAGGTCCATTTTTAAGTCTCGATGGAGATCGTCTGATCTTATGTACCAAGGAGCATTGACTATGTCCTTGAGTACTTTATTTTGGAACCTTTGTATCATGTAGTAATTACTGATTAAAAATTCTAATCAAACCATCAAAACCGTCGGAATATTTCAAGCTCAAGCTCGTTTTGATAACACCAACATCCATAGGGTTTAGACTGAAGTCGATCATCAACACCTGACTGTCCTTCTTGTTTAATTAGTTTTGTTTTGAAATATAATAATAAATAATACCAGAAAATAATCTGGCAGATCTAAACGGCGCTTGACACATAGAACTTACCCTTTTTTGCCCCAAAAATAATAATAATATATCGGCAAACAAACACCCCAAATTAAGCAAGTTACGCTTGTGTTATGGATAATATACAACGTACCACTCTGGGGTCGATCCCAGACATCCAGACCATAGTAAATATCGGGGAAAATACGTTTCCTAAATTTACTACACCAGGAATCGAACCCGGAGCCTCTGCGTTGCAGTGAGGTAGGCCATCAACGGTTTAGCTCGCTCAACCACAGAGGCCGTCTAAATAAATAAATATACAGGTAAATTCTTCAAGTCGGCTTCAAGGCCAAAATATAAACTATACGAAATATCTAAAAACACTCAGAGGAGCCTCGAGGCCGATCGGACAGTTTAATCTTTAATTAATCTAAGGAAAATAATAGAACATTTTGTTCGAAATCAATCCTTTCTCATAATTTGCTGTTTGACATTCCTTCACAGAAATTGATCCTCAGAAGCTAGACTATGAGGTGGTATAATACTACAGTACTAGGATATGCCCGCGATTTCCTCTACGCTTAACTTAAAATTTCCACAGGTTTTCCGGGATACAAAGTAGGTACCCACAGCATTTAAAAAAGAATGTAAACTATCGTTTTATTGAACACTATGTCGAAATAAAGTAATTTTTATGCATCCGAACAACTATGAACCGCTCATAGGAAAATTTCCGCGAGATACCCAAGATAGAAAGTAGCGCAAATATTAACTCTAACAATTTGCTATCGGTCAGTGAAAACCACATCGAAATCAGCCCAGTAGTTTTTACCTGAATACCGAACAAACAGACAAGAAATCTAAAAAAATTGCATCGTTCTCCGTCGTTTATATAGTCTATTCCAGTTTTTTTAATAGTTTCATTGTTATACATAGACACGGCATGTTTAAAATTTTATAATATTGTAGAGAAGTTTTTTTCTAACTCAGCCGATTCGATTTCTGACAAGTGTAATTGGTTTTAAAAAATCTAATGATACCAGTTTAGTTTTCGTCAAAATCATCCCCAAGGCTCTCGATTATTTTTCACTGTTCCGTATAGTTTAGGATTTGGCCCTGAAGGCCCACTTAAAGGATTCAATATGTCTAAAACATCCGAACAGCAGCGCACGTAACAATAATTTGTTATGTAGTAGGCTAATGGCGGTACAAGTTTTATCGGGTGCAAAATTTTCTGCCGTTAACGGAACGTCTGGTACCTACAACGGGTACGGTCAAAAGCAAAAGTGCGGCAAGTAAAGTTGCCGCCTATTAATATTCAACGAGCGGGGAAGCTCGTCTAATGAAATTACCACAACAAAGCGAACGGCGCCGTCGGACGGTGCGCGGGATTGTTTTGCAAATATAAACAGCGAATCTTACTGTGGCGGGGTGAAGGAAGTGCGTCCGAGATAGGTTTGCGGTCACGATATCTTCGTTACTGTTAGTGAGTGTATTTATAAGTACGATCTTGGCTGCACCTGGACTGCGTCTCTGCGTTTCTATCGTCTGTGTAATAGCAAGTGTTCTAAGGACCACTTAGAACACTTCTTATTAGTTTAGAATGGTGCTATCGTCCTTCTTCTATCACCGCACTGCTCGTTATCATCGTCATCAGCCGTATCATGGTCATCAGTCAATCACAGTCCACTCTTGGACGTAGGCCTACCCAATTCGGCGCCACATATCCCGGTCCTGCATCTTCCTCATCCAGCGCCTACCGACGACCTTGCGCAGATCGTCAATCCATCGGGCGGGCGTCCGACACTACGTTTACCGAGACGCGGTCTCCACTCCAGGACTCATCTGCTCTATCAGCTATGGTTCCTGCGACAAACGTCACCGGCCCACTGCCATTTCAAGTTGCTAATTTTGCGAGCTGTGTTGGTTACCTTGGTTCTCTTACGGATATCCTCATTTCTAATTCTATCCATAAGAGAAACACTTAACATAGCTCGCTCCATAGCCCGTTGAGTGACTTGAAATCTGTGGACCAGTCTACAGTCAGTGTCTACGTCTCGGCCTCGTAGGTCAGGACGGGGAGGACGCCCTACTCCCGCAATGCCTGAAGACTTTCGTCTTTTTGTTTTGACATTGCGGGATGGTTGACGAAAAAAATCAGCTGTGTATTTTACCCTAAATTTCTTTGAACTGTAGCACTTCTATACGCAACATTTTCAAGAACGTTTCTTTTACACATTTTAGGAGTTAGGTATGAGCTCCCCCCAGCGGAAGTATTTCCACAGGGCTACGATATTAATGTTTGAAAGGTTCATAAAATTCCTTTGAGGCCTGTAGCACATCGATCAGTAGGTAGTATTATAAATGTCTAGATGTGACTATACCCACTTTCCGAATGAGCCGTCAGCTAATCTGTGCTAATTTAAAACAACTCCAGCGTTGCGTTTGTTTTAGTTTCTTATACACAGTGTCCAGGAAACCCTATACTGTTTTATGAATACCCATTACATATATTGCTAAAGACAGCTCTGCCCACCATTTGTTCAATCAAATTATAACAATCATCACATATCAATCAGTTCAATAAAAATTGTTTGGATAACAGCTGGTCTAGAATTGTTTTAAGCTAATTGTAGATATTTAAGAAATTAAAAAAATATCTATACATACATATAATAAAATTGTAGAGGTCATATTTCTGTACAATGAGAAAAAATGCTAAAAACCAAGTCAGGGGGATGTAAGAAGTGAAATAGAACTAATTTAGATTTTTTTAAATTTTTGTTTCTCTGTTTGTATGGTGGTAGCTTATATCCCTGGTCAACATATAGGATACTTTTGATCCCGAAAAATTAATGCGCACCATGCGAACGACGACGAAGTCGCGGGCATCAGCTAGTATATAATATTTACTTTCTTACAAAATTCTGAAAAGATGATAAAAAAGTAAGTTATAGTTTTAAATATGTTGTACATTTATTTAAAGACCGAAATATTTTGTTAGCTAGTTATATAACAAAGACATACAAGTAATGTAACTTATAGCTACCACACGTTTTTACCCGGGTGTGAAGTATAATGAGATTATTCCCAACGTCACAACGGCAGAGTAAACACCTTCTATAAGCATCAGGTGGCTTCTCCACAACGTAATGTGCGGACGAGTTAAGCGTTGCTACATTTCTCACGTAACATAGCCACAGTATATAATAAAACAGTAAGCATACGCACAGTGTACGGATTTTTAACCCTCACTTAGATGATTTTTCACTGAAAGGTTACATATATATAAAAAACTTAACTAAGTTTTATGTCAGTTAGTTAAGTTAAAAAACTGGCTGATGGCTATTTGACTAATGGGTGAATGACTCGCCAACCAACAGCTGACAACTGACTGCTAAGCCATAAACATGTCTGTTGACGGTTTTCAGTTTTATTCCAAAACCATAAGGTAGTTGGCGAAATGTTCAACAAATTAGCTATGGCATTTTGTGAACAACCGCTAATTAGTCGTATTTTAATTACGTTGTAAACGGTTTGTATTCGACGCGAGCCTTGTATCTCTAACACGATAGCTGTGTCACCAACGTTATGCATCTACTAGAAGTGATATATATACTATGACGTAACATAATTATGGTAATGTTGAGTTGGGAAAGTAATACTTTTAAAAGAGCTGTAGGCCTGAGAGGGTGTTTGTCTTTTAAATTTTTAAGGTCCATTACGCCATCAACATTTTCACTGTACCGTCCTCGGTACTTGATAACAACGTTCGTAGTATACTGTCAAATAACATTTTTATGTCTTTCTTTTTAAAAGCCTATTTTTATTTTTACATTTATAATGTTGTATTGTTTATATTGTTTAAAAACTTTTTTGATTTGTTTGCTTGTAGGCAAACTGGCACATGGTACAATTGGTAGTAGGTGGTTACCGTCGCCCATAGACATCTGCAACAGTGACAGAACCGATGCATTGCTACCTTGTTAAGACTTTAAATCTTGTATATTGTATGTATAATCCGTGCGCAGAAAGTTTACGGATAACTTACTATTATTGTATGTACTTATGTAAAGTATATACAATAATAAATTAAATAATAAATTTATTGCAACAGTTATTTATGTAACCTTTTTTTCACCTTATTACCACATTACCCCTGAATAACATTTCTATATTTATTAGACCCAGTAGGTGGCGCTGGGATCTATTTTCAGGGCAGGACAACGCCTGCCGGGACCGCTAGCCTTTAATATATAAAAATTTCTCGTCGTCTCACGATTATTATAAAATGCCTCAATGATAAAATTCTAATTTCTGTGTATGTCACTGCGCTCCTCCTCTGGACCGGTCTTGCTGAATGGTTTGCGAGTGTTCGAATGGGTGGTCCCCGGATGGTTTAGATTCACAATTGGACCCAGTAGATGACGCTACAATCGGATTCTACATTTTTTTCAAGGGAGGACAACGTCTGCTGAGACCACTAGTACCTATATATAAACTGTTGTTTATTTGCGAAATAACAAGACTAAAGAAAATTATACTACGATGTGAATTTTCTTTGAGATTATTTGTTGTAAATATTTGTATGCCTTTAACGTTAGTGTATTAATATAAGATTCGATAATATGATTGATCTATAATAAAATGTCATTTATGACTGGCATGGCATATACATAAAAAATTACCACACATAGAACATTTTTATTTCCTTGAACCGAAATTGCCGTAAATGACTTGCGGCGCTAGTTAATCATGGTATTTTATGTTCGCTTTTAAATAAACAAACGGACAGACTATCTGATGGTAAGTGGCTACCGTCACCCATAGACATCAGCAACACCAAGGGAGACGATGCAATATATGCAAAAAATAACGATGCAAATAATGATAACTTTAATATGATTTTTGAAAAATCGGCCTTAAGGAAAGTAATATATAACAAAATGTTTTAACTAAATAAAAAAATATGAAATAACTTACGAACTGTAACCCTTTGATGTTTAAAATACTTCCATTACAATGAGCACAAAAAAGGTCGGGTCCCTATACCGAAAATAAAAAATCATCCAATTTAAAAATCATATTCGCCCATCGGAAATCGCTACCCATCCGCATATTTCATCCCTCCAACTTTGACACCTTATTGCCTCTCATGCAATATGCATCGTTATATCCTTGGCAAGACAAAACCCCCCGCACACCTCCATAATTGGCGAATCAGGCCTCCTCTCCCCATTCCACCATACCCAACAAAAAAAAAATCCCATCAACCAGTATCAAAGAGCTCTTCTGCAACTTGAAAGTTGCTTATCGAGAGTTCTCTCAAAATTGGTTTACTGCATTTTCTGTATAAACCTGAGCATTAAACAAGATGCTCCATAAAGCCACTGTTTGCTCTGTTTATAAGAAATTCGAATCCCTATTTAGCCTTAATTCAGCTCATGATCCTAAAAAGTAAATGCCTACTTCATTACGTATATTGCTGTATTTATTCAGGTGCTCCACTGTTTCTTGATTTAAAAACTGAACTGAAGAATGTTTTATTTCCTTTAACATTGAGATTTTCTAAAAATATACTTCAGTAGCAATTCACGTTAAATACGTTTTGTGATAATTGTGTTAAGTCATGTTGATTATATCCCTATATAAATGTTTACCTACAAATGAACAAACATATATTTTATTTTAATTTGAAATGTGAACTACACTATTATAACAGAAAGCAGAACTTTATTATTAAACACTGTACCTGCTCTATATAAATATAATATTATGATATTATTTATTTTATGATAACATCGTGCGCGCATATTTCTCTATGCAAATAGTGTTCACTAGCGTGTCATGCGTTTGTTTATACGGATATGATATAGGGTTGATAATACTACCAGCAAAAATGAATGATATATGAATATTTATTTGGTAGGTAAATATTTGGTTTGCAAGTTTTTTATTTATTTTAATGCTTCTATTGTAGTAAGCTTTGCACAGCTGTTTTATTCTTAAATTAAATGTACTATAACTTTTATATATATACTATTTTTTACTTTTATTACGCATAGACTTATAGTGGAACACTTACAAGCCAATAGATGGCGCTGTGCAATAATTGAGGTCGCAAACGCTTCCTGACACGTACAAATAATATATACAAATTTCCTTTAATAATAAGGAGGGCCTAGGCCTGCAAGGAACAACAATAGCCTCGCCAAAAGATCTCCCTTTGAGTAGAGGTGAGTTATAACAGGTCTTTTGAAATATCTGTTACTCCTGTTACTGTTATCCAAAAATAACAGCATTGATGATCTGTTATTAAATTACATATTGTTATTCAGTTTTTATTGGAACGAAGTTCCTTTTACGCGGCTTGCGGTGCATACCTATTGTTGCCAACTTAGCGCTTTCAGTGTTAGATTTTTATCTCTATGTACACACTAAGTTATTTTTCAGCGCTTAGCACCTGTAATACTTGCAACAACACAGAAGGGTTTATGGTAGTAAAAGCAACTGGTCACATATTTATAATCAGAGAAACTTGCGGTTTTAACACATTCCAGACACTGACTATTCAAACTCGACAAGCATTTTTAGTACACCTCGCCATCTCTCCAACAATTTTACAGTACATGAAACTTAGCATATTGGCACAAGCGATAGCGGATTTAAGTCATTGATAAACTATTTTAATTAAAGGGTTATACATAACATGAATTTAATACATTATTGTTTGGATATTTCAGATAATATTTTATATAAGATATTGTATAAAATATTATACTTAAAGTTTTATATACACTAAAATAAGACGAACACAGAAATCTATCGCGTCTGCCAACATGAAAATAAAATTTAGTGAATACCGTCTATATAAAATTAAGAGGTTTGAATTATAATCTGTACACAATTATCACATTATACAAATGATAAATATTGTAACAAAATTATTATAAATTATAGACTCTCTATACTCATATATATATATATATATTATATATATATATATATTTATACTATCTCTATACAAAACAGGCGCTAATCACAGAATAATTAAAATATAACATTACTATTCAATTATGGAAATGGCCGATAGTATCGTTTAGAAATAAGAGGGTACATAACAAAATCAATTATTTACTTTAAAAAGAAACACGACAAGAACAAGTATGCTACTCAAAAACTGTAACACACCTTATTTAGCGTTTTTTTAATTATGTAACTCTTTACTGAAATATCGACATGTATTGCAATATTATCGTCAACCAAGTATTTATAATAAACTAAGAAAGTATCTAGTCATTACTTTATTTTCAGCGCTTTTTCCAAATCCGTGCCAATCTACCGATTATTAAGAGTTCACATAGCACGTTTTCTCTAAGGAAAGTTGGCAGCACAAAAGCCGCGTCCGATTCTGGTCGTGCATATTGTCTCCGGACGCGTCCCGTAATGTGTACGCATCTTAAATGCTTTATATTCTGGTAATTCTGTTACCCTATAAATATTAGGTGCGTCTCATTTTAACCCGTATAAATCCTTGAAGTGTAAATGAGACACTGATATGAATAATAGGTGCATCTCTTTTTAGCTTAATTATGATTTGCTTAGATAGAACGAGAGAAAAAGAATTATTATTAGAACAGTTAAAAGCGTAAATGATTTGTTATGTGCCTGTTATCGAGAGAACAGGTATTGTGTTCTAAAAATAACAAATGTTATATGTTGTCTGTAAATATCTTTTATTAGTATCTGTTAGAATAAATATGCCTCACACCTACCTTTGAAACGGAGGAGCATTGCATCTCGCTCCTCCACCTATTCGGGGCTAAAGACTAATATTTTGATTGGTTTCATTGTTTAGTTCCTTTAGTTGATAAATTTGGTAAATTTCATTTTTAGGCTTCCATACCAATGTCACATAAAATCCTTGCATACGATTGGCAGGATTAACACATCGATAATTTCGATTTATATGTTTCCTTGCGATATTTTTCCCGTCAGCGTGTATAAATAAACCGCGTGTTTTTAATATGTAACAAAATATTTTTATAGACTCATTTAGTTCTTTAATCTGTTTAAATAACTACAAAATATGTTTCGTGAAGTTGTTAACATTATAAACAATAGTTCCAACTAAAATTCTAAAAACAGCGAATATAAAATGTTAAGATTATATAAATGTAATTTTGACGACATAAAGCAAATATGTGTGGAATAAAGGTGTCATCTATTTGGAAATAATATTGTTTATGTTAAGCAGAAAATCTTGTCACGGCATTATTCCGCTCATATAGCTATATAAACGCGTTCACAACTAGGTTACGAGCTTTTATACACAGTGCTACACAGAAATATGAGTGATGGCAAACTTTAAGTTCAGAGTATTAAAAGTACTCGTATGTTATGATATTTTCAATACATACTATTGCAAACATTCTGTATAATATTACATATACGCTGTAGTCAACGTCGAGCTTTTCGCGTTGTCGATGATACGGTCTAGATACGCTTAGCCTTCAGTGAGACCTAGCGTCTCGCTGCGTATTTTCTCGACTGTATAACGGGGAGTGTTTCGAAGAACTGTTCAGAATGGTGCCTTAGTCTTCCTTCTAGCACTGCACCATTCGCCATCGCCTGGGCGTTCATACTCACTTCCTTGAACACTCCGTTCATGACGTTTTTCTTGTGCTACGTGGGCATTTGGAATGAGCTCGCTGCGAAGCTGAGATTTTTCCATTGCGCTACAATATGAAGTTTTTCAAGTTTCTTCGAGGCCGACAGCGCGTTAGTAACATCTCTGGTGACTCAAATGTCCATAGGTGACGGTAACCGCTTTCCAACATGTAGGTCGTCATCCTGTCTGCTGTACTCCAACTATATAAAATATATTTGAAACCGACTTTATTCCAATGTTTGCATATTTGTGTAGGTATTTGATTTCCTTCCTTCACTGTCCTAGATGTGAAGCGCTTTTTTGATATTTAAAGATCAATGTAGAACATGCTTTAATTTATAACCCCCTCATTCATAGCAGATAAACGAAGTTTGTTAAGAAAGTGTTTAAACGCATTCAGTCGTATAACTATATTTATTTATTATTCAACAAAGATTACACAATAAGTTTTATACTATACATTACAAAAGGCGATACGTATTAAAAATATCACATGAGTCAATAATGGATCTTACTTTGTAGGCCAAACTTATACAAATTTATACTTATTTTGATTGAAACTATGTCATCAGAATAACAAAACAAGTGTAGTAGGCCATTGAAACGTTACATTTTTTAGGCCTTAGCGTGCGTTTTTCAGAGGATGCAATTTTACTTTTCTGATGTGTAGAGGGGGTTATTATAAGTTTAAGTACAAGTTTGTGGGGTCGCCACCCTTGTCCCCCGGCCGTCATCTTGGAAAAAGGGGTACAAAAGGTTTTCGCACTGTATCTCGTAAACTAGCAACCCTGTAGAAAATTTTAAAAGACATTATTCGTAGGATTTTAAATTGTCTACAACTTTATTCTTATTACGTTATATAGTAAAATGGAAAATAAAAAGTTATAAACAAAAATAACAAAATTTTTGAACAAACTATGTTGGGCGTCATTTTTAGATATTAATCTGGCAACCATGCCATAAATTAAAAAGTAAAAGACCAGTGTCTATGGTTGGTCTGTGTTTTGTTTCTGTGTTGCGACGTTACCGCTGTCTCGCTGTGTCCATGTTAAAAAGTGTTTCCAACAATAAGTGTAAAAAATGACTAATTAAATATCCACTGTGCATTACAAAAACTTGTTCCACTCCGCCGCCAGCCCACAACCCAAAAGTTATAACTTTTTTTGGTCATTTTACAATAAAATGGCATCAGGTCAATGTTATAGAGAGTTTTTGAACAAATAATTTCCATTACAAATTTGTTTAAAATCAATTATTTATCTGGGTTTACAGCACTCTAAAGTTGACCGGGTTCTCCTGAATACTAGTGAGAATACGATGAAAACGAACCATTTTTAAGTTTTCTATTATATATTTTTTATTCATATAATTTATCATTTTTTTAACATTCGTATGTTATTATTGATTTATTATGTAAATTGTGAAATGTTTGTTATGTAAAATGACCACAAAAAAGTTATAACGCCCAAAAAAAAAAAACAGTTATTTTTGTTTGTAACTTTTTTATTTTCCATTTTACGTTAAGAAGTAATAAGAATAAAGTTGTAGATAATTTAATTTTCTACCAATAATGCATTATAATTTCTTTTGTAGGGTTGCTTTGTTTACGAGATACAGCTCGAAAACCCTTTTGTTTACAAGAAACGGCCGGGTGACAAGGGCGGCGACTTAAACTTTATAAACTAACCCCCCTACACATCAAAAAAATTAAATTGCGTCCTCTGAGAAACGCAACCCCGAATGTAACTTTTCAATGGCCTATAGTAAATATAAAGAAAAGAAAAAGTTTGAAAGTAGGCATTTCATAAAATACTAGCTGATCCGGCAAACTTCGTACCGCCTCAGAATCATTTATTTTTCATATTTAATCTCCTTTCAAACCTTCCCTAGACTTCCACAAATAATTCAAAACCAAAATTAGCCAAATCAGTCCAGCTGTTCTCGAGTTTTAGCGAGACTGACGAACAGCAATTGATTTTTATATATAAGATTGTCACTCAAAGACATACGAAGTCAGAGTGAAACGTTTGTTTTTATGTGTGTATATGTGAATGTATTTGTGTGTGTACGTATTTATATGCCTACTGCTGCAGTGTAAATAACGAAACTAAATGAAACTGCAGAACATAACCTTTCAAGTTCCCGTCAAAAACTACATATTATTTCTTCTATTTAGAGATGCGAAAAATTTCACGTCTTATTTGATATTGTGATATGACGTACTAAGTACATTGGATATACCTAATAGATGAATACTAAGCCATCTTAACTTTACGTAGGAAATTGCGTAAGAAGCCGTAGTGTTGAACTGAAGCACCCTGTTCACACATTCGACTTTATACCGCTGCGTCATAACAGCTTATGGCTACATCGTGTCAACCATACAAAGTGACTTTATTTAGTCTTTTTTTTATTTATTTCCAAACGTATTTACGGCCGGGCGTAAAGTCTTTTTATTACTTTGTCTATAATAAACTTTTAACCCCCTGTTTACTTCGTCAGTTCGTTAGTGGTTTTGTGTTTAGTATATAAGGTTTAAGAGTCTTTGGGTTATGTGGAAGGCATATTTATTATTTACTTTATATCCAAGCTTTTATTTTATTGTAAGAATTTAATCTACTTTATGTATTTATATATGTATATATAATATGTATACTCGTAGATATAGTGTAAGCGTCATCGAAACTTCGCATAATAAATAAATAAATGCACATATCGTAACCACAGAAACAACAGAAAGAATAAATCTATTCCATCACTTGATAGCAACACATTTCGATATATTACCAAGACGACATAAAGAATGGGCCAAACCTGGCCCGGTGACCTCCAACCTCCCCTTACAGTCACCCCTTTCATCACAGTCATTCAAACTAACTATTTCAAAAGTCTTTGTATCATCTCAACATTATACACATTTAAACACACATTTTTAAATAATACACGACGACTTACTCAGTTTATTTAAGATCGTATCGCCTGGCGAATGGTAGAACAACTGTAGCTGCCTCGCCTCACATACCGCTTAAATGCTATAAATTACTTGAAAGTACCGTCAATTAAATGTTCGCAATCTAAAATGTCCACAAACTTGTTAATACCTCTTACAAATGCCACCAAAACGTTTAATACATATAGCAGTATCGTATTCGCTAACTAATCCTTGTTATCCAATGCAACAGGTCAATAAATATCTGCCTTTAAATAGCATCTATTGTTTTGTGATAACTAACATAATCTATTAAATTATGACATTATTATACGAATAATTACTACAACTGTAGCTTCATAACATCATATAAAGATATATTAGCTGCTATAAATTTAAGTTGCCAACAATAGTTTATGGCAAAACGTAAAATCAGCCAGGTGGTTGTCGGTGTACGACGAATAACGTGTTCCGTTGAGGTGAACAACGTCTATTGTTTATGTCAATTCGTTACGAAACAGTAAAAGTAAGTAAGCGAATTTACATCAATTGTGAGTTGTAATCATAATATATCTTTAAATATAAAATTCTCATGTGCGTGTGTATCTGACTGATCTCCCTCCTAAACGGCTGAACCGATTTGGATAAAAAAATTCTGTGTTCAGGTAGATTCTAGAATGGTTTAGATTCACAATTGGACCCGGTAGGTGGCCTTGCAATCGGGTTCTAAATTTTATTTCTTCAGGACAGGACAACGTCTGCCGAGACAGCTAGTAATATTATAAATTTCTAAATACACCGTGCCTGTACATTGAAGCTATTAAAAAAAAACAACTGGAATACACTATATAAACGATGGAGAACACAATGCATTTTTTTTAGATTTCTTGTATATTTGTCGATTTGTCTGTTTGTTCGGGATTCACGTAAAAACTACTGGGCCGATTTCAATGTGATTTTCTCTGATCGACAGCAAATACTTAAGACTTAAAATCTACTTTTTATTCCGTGATTCCTGCGGGATTTTCTTCTGGGAATTATTTAAAATGTCCAGATTAAAAAAAATCGAGTTCCAATGTGATATTTTTACTGATCGATAGCAAATTTAATAATAAAAGTGATAATAAATAACAAAATTATTTTTTATCATGGTATCCAGCGGGAATTTTCCTGGGAGCGGTTTGAAATAGATCGGATGCATAAAAATTAGCTTATTCCGATCCAGTTTCCTCTTAAACGATAGCTTACATTATTTTTTAAATGCTGCGATACTTTGTGCCCCGGGAATTTCAAGTCAAGCGTGGATGAAGTCGCAGGCATATCCTAGTATGTAATTATAATCTTAATATATATATATATATATATATATATATATATATATATATATATATATATATATATATATATATATATATATATAATTAAATCGTAGAAATGTATTCTTCTAAAAATGATACTGTCAATATTAATATTAATAAAACTTTAGCAGCCATACTCGAAAGTGGATACTAAATTAGGTATTATAGTGGAAAAGTACTGTAATACTTGTAAAAACTCATAAGGGTGGTAATAAAAGAACAGCAACTGGTCACAACACTTATAATCAGAGAACCTTACGGCTTACATACATGTCATCCACTGTTTCTTCACACTCGAAAAGCATTTTTAGAATACCTCGCAATCCCTCCAAAAATTTTACAGTATAAGAAACTTAGCAAATTGGCATAACCGATAGCGGATTGAACTCATTGGTAAACTATTTTAATTAAAGGGTTATGAATGACAAGAATTTAATACATTATTGTTTGGAAATTTTAGATAATAATTTATATAAGATACTAGCTGACCCGGCGAACTTCGTACCGCCATATTTTCTGAATTCCTAAAAGACTGTTTCATGACACAAAAACAAAATCACCAAAATCGGTCCAGGTAATTAGGAGGATTCTAGAACCCGAGCTCTGCGCCACCTACCGGTTCTACTTGTGAATCTAAACCATCTGGGGACCCATTCAAACACACAAAACAAATATCATCAAAATCGGTAAAGTCGTTCTCAAGTTATGCGCGTACTTACATTTCTACGATTCATTTTTATATATAAGATCATATAAAATATTATACTTAAAGTTTTACATATAATAAAATAAACCGAACACAGTATAAATCTATCACGTCTGCCAACATGAAAATAAAATGTAGTGAATACCGTCTATATACAATTGAGAGATTTTGAATTATAATTTGTACACAATTACCATATATTAGAGGTTAATATTATTACATAAAATTATGTTAAATTATAGAGAACTACTTACTCTATACAAAACAGGCACTAAACACCGAATAAATAAATATATAGCATTATTATTCAATTAAGGAAATGGCTGATTGTATCATTTAGAAATAACAGGGTACATAACAAAATTAATTATTAACTTTAAAAAGAAGCATGACAAGAACAACTATGCTACTAAATAACTTTAACATTATTACATTAAACTTACATACAGGTCTTCATATAACTTGTCGTTTAAATGTCATAAAACTACAGCACTATATTCCGGAAACTACAGGCGCATTCTTTGTAGAAAGCACTCGAAAATTCGCTTGTTATGAAGCACTACATTGTTTGCAAGTATAATTTCTATATTCATTCACATACATATACTATATACGTGGTTTTTTAATAAGATTTTATCTATTCAAAGTGCCTGAAAGTAATTACTTTATATGAAATCAATAATTTATTTGTCCTGATTAAATTAAGGTGTTATAAACATGTTTCGTCGAACCACTGTTAATATTAATAGCAAGCATAACATTAGTAAGTTTGATGAAACATGCAACATTTACTAATGTTACACTTGCTATTAACATTAACAGTTGTTTGACGAAACATGTTTATATAAAAACCTTATTTTGATCATGACAAATAAATAAATGAATAAACATTAGTAAATGTTACACTTGCGATTAATTTACTTATCTATGGGTATAAGTATAAAGATCTATCTTATCCTTCTATCCTATTGCCTTTACACCACCAATTTTTTGTTTTTTTTTTGACGTAGGTCAAATACGTTTGCGGAGACCGTACCCGCCCGAGGGGATCAGCGGCGCTGATACTGTGGGACTCGCCGGCCAGATGAGCTGCCGGACTACCCACTAAAACCCCCTGGTGTTCCTCCTTTCGCCGTTTAGCCGGGGCCACGGAACATAACGTGAGCTTTAATTTGCAACCCTGGCTGGCGCTGACCCGCTCCTATTACGAGGGCGGGCCTCTCCTTGGCCGAGGATAGATCGTCCCCATTATCTCCCTCTCCTAAGGGAGTGAGGGGGTCGCGCGCAACACCGACGCGGTCCCTCGCGGCTTGCATGCGGGTGGAGGCTGACAAAGACCACTGGTGGCCTCGACACCCGCGTGCCGCATATTTAAAGCGGCCGGCGTTCTGAAGCGACCATCCGATGCCGCTTTCTCCCGTTATTGCGGCAGGAGAGGAACGCGGCCTCGCGCTCTCTCTCCCGCTCTGCTACCTCTTTGGCGAACATTGCTACCTTGCAGAAGGAGGCGACGGGATCCCAGCCGCTTGACCTCACAGCCATGGCCAAAACCAAGGCGAGAGATCACGTCCGATTTTTGCGCCGAGAGTACGACGCTGCTCGGCCCAATCCCACCCTAAGGCTGACAACGTGGTGACTCCGCCCCTGGTGTTGCAAACGTCTGTAGGCGACTGTAGCTACTTCCCATTAGGTGGGCCGTCTGCCTGTTTGCCACTTTCTCAATAAAAAAAAGGTAGATCAAAAAAGAGGTGGATAGATTATTTGAAGGACGACATAACTATTAATGTTGTGACAGAGAATGTATGCCAGAATAGAGGAAGTATGGAAGGAACAACGTATTGTGCCGACCCCAAATGATTGGGATAAGATGCATAATAAGAGAGGTATTATAAATTCAATTCTCCACTATTTAAAAAGTACCTTAAAAGCTTTTGTGTAAAAAATTCTTATAGGAAATGCGAACCCAGTCTGGGAACCATTTATTATTCAACATAGTAAATAGCCAAGTCTTGCAACCAAAAACTACTTGCAGTAGCTACATTATACAGGGAAAAGAGCTTCTAGGGCAGGGTTGCAAGTATCGGTAATATATTTTAACCTACTAGCAATTAATAACACTCTATTGTTACTCGGACAGGGTTGCTATTCTAAGAATTATGGATTGATCGAAGCGTGGATGTGTGAAATGAAATTAAAAGACATGCAGTGGTGAAATAGTATACTGGGAAAGCCTTATAGGCTACCTTTTGTCGCCACAAAAGAATTTTAAAGAAGTGAAAGAGAGGATGGTAATTTTTATGGGTATCCCAGGATTTTTCAGTTTAGTGCTACAAAATTACATATTTAGACTTAGTAAAGAAAATGAAACATCTGCTAGCGTAATTAACCTTAAAGGAAGTAAAGTACCCCAACTTCCTAAAAAAACACTGTACATTATTTATACCCGTAAATAATGTGTAGTTTTTTAGACAGTTCTAACGTACAGTGCAAAAATGCTGTCGATGTCACGGGTAGAAACTAAGGATCGAAGATAACCATGGTATACTCGTTATTTTGAAAAATGTTGTAATAGTTTTTGATATCCCAATCCGAAGCTTAAACCAGCGAAGTTTTTTTACAAAAATCTCGTACTTATCTTTAATAATATAACAATTAAAGTGCAAACTAAACTTAGTTAAAAAAATATATTACTTTGTAAGTATTTACAGACAATGGGAAATATTACTGCCAGAGGAAAAAGCTTATATTAAAGTAGCTTCTGCCCGCGACTTCGCCCACGTAGAATAGTAAAAAAAGTAAGTTAAAAAATAACCCCCGACTTTGAAACATTCTTCATTGGTTCTCTGCTCCTATTGGTCTTAGCGTGATGATAATGAATTTTTCAAATCAAACCTGAGATTAGCGCGTTCAAGCAAAAAAAACAAACAAACTCTTCAGTTTTATATAATAGTATAAGATATATAAACTAATAAGAATGTTCAATGTCAAAAATCCTTGATTTCTTTTTAGGGTCTTGCAACCCTAAACCTCTATAAAGTCCTGTTTCATACATAAGATGAGAGATTGGGTCGTAAATATCAGGTATCGTATGAAACTAATATACTCTCTTTAGGGCCATTAAGCACCAACGATAGGTCTTCATTCTACTCGATTTCCTGTTATGATTCTCATCCGGAAATACGCCTATATTTTTATTATATAGATTGAGTCACAAAGCCGCTGAGTTAAGTATACAATAATACGCTTAAGTTTATACTTGAGGTTACGCATGATTGATGTCATCGAACTGAAAAATCTAATTTTAACTTTAATTACGTTAATTGCCACCGCTAACGTGCCGCCTTTATTGGAGTCGAACGGTATTGCACGTGACGATAGTAGGCGTCCTGGCGGAATGACTCTAATTCCCTGGCGGCGTGGCAAGCCTTTGGTGTGGGATGAGACTTGCGTAGACACGTTGGCCGCATCCCATTTACCAAACACGTCTAGATCTGCCGGTTCGGCGGCAGAAACAGCTGAATCACTCAAGCGGTGCAAATATGCAACCCTCAGTGAGAGTTATATGTTTGTGTCGTTTACTGTGGAGACCCTTGGACAGTGGGATCCTGAGGCCATGAGCCTCTATCAAAATTTATCAAAACGACTGGTTGACTCTTCAGACGATCAGAGGGCTGGTGCTTACTTCGGGCAACGGATCAGTATGGCGATCCATCGAGGAAATGTAGCCAGCCTTCTGGGCACTACGACCCATATAAGACGGTGATCTAGGCTCAGTATTCTACTTATAGTCTTGAGGGACTATGGGTACAATACAATCAAGCGAATGAATAGTAAGATATGGGAACCGATGATTAATAGAATAGAATAGAATAGAATAGGAAAGAATATCTAAAAAAGTATTTTGCAAAAATCTTATTTATTGAAATCAGAAAATTTAACACAATAGCGAATTCACTTCACTTGAACTCGTCTCTCGATCAAATAACTCCTCAGCACAGAACAAGAAGAAAATCTAACAATAACACGCCTCGAGCACGTATTTTTATAAACATACACAACATATGATCGGCGAAAGCGGGCGCGATTCATATTAATGTAGACATATTAACAGTGGCATGCTCGATAAATTCCCCAAGGCGATAGAAAAGTTATTCGTACACGTACGAAACGGGGAGAGAGGGAGGTTGCAAGCAATGAAATATCGCGACCGCGTGCTCCTCTGACGATCTGACGCTGTTGTAATCACGGCCTTACCTGCTCGCGATTAATCAAAACCTCCGGGACGAAATGTCCCAGGCGAGCAACGTAAGTGTTTGATCGATCGAGCGTATACAGAGTTTTTGCTTTTTATATTCATGGTTTTTCGCTGAAACGAAAGATTGTCGAGCTCTGTGGCCGTAAAACAGCTTTTGGACAGTCGTATTGTGAATTTGACGTTTTTTATGGGATTTTCATTTCGAAAACACAAAGTAGAGGTTATTTTTACAATTCCCATGTAAGTATTAGTATAAAGAAAAAATGTAGAACTTATTCATCTTATCCGTGAAGGAACTAAGAAAGAATACAATTTCCTGCGGGCAGGCGGCCTGTCGTAATAAGCAACAAAACAACCCACAGTCAGGTTAGGTATTTTCGTCTGAGTGGCTACCAGCCCTGGTCTAGAGTTTGCCGCCATAATAACCTTGAGTTGTGTTCCCGGCATTAGTGACCAGGTTCCAGTCTGCCTTTAGAGATCGGCAGCACATTCGTAGCACTTTTGATATTACAAATGTCTATAGGCGATGGTCTGTCTGTCTGCTGAACTCATACAATAAAATAAAAACTTTTCGAATATTATTTATTTCTTATTATTTCTTTAAAGTGACAAATTTTAATAATCGTGATAAATAACAACAGGTTAAAATAACCAAATACACGATACGAATATGGCAAGTATGAAAATCTTAATGAAATGACTTTAGCATACAGTTCTTGCAACTCACCAATTTGAAAAATAACCTTTACTTTGTTAATATATGAAAAAGTTTCGATTTTTTTTATTAAACCAGCAAAGTATAGAAAAATGAGTATTTTAACCCCATTTTCCTTTATTATGCTTATACATGCTTGCTAATTTACAAAAAAAATAATGAGGAAGAAATAATATTCGACAAGTTCTATCAATTTTTAATTTATTATCAATTTTTCTATAAAATATTTCCATGGGAATTTTAAGGACAACCTATAAAAAAGTTTTGGAAACATTTTATTATACCAGTAAAGTAACCTCTCTCAATTTCTCATTAATCGTAAAAGTATAGGAAGTATTCTCAAGGCACAATTCGACCCTATCGATTTCTCTTATAATAATGAACATCGAATTTTTTAAAATTCGTCTTTAATACTTAGTAGGTATTATCGTTTATACTTCATCCTAATCTATTCCCAATTATCCTTGAATCGACTTTCACAGTCTTATTAGACGGCCGGATAATGTACGAGGTAAATTTCCTTATATTTTTTTATCTGCACTAACCAGATCCGAGACAAGTTTTTGATCTTTTATCACTGCAATAACTGACAATCAAATACGAAATGTAATGAAAGTATCTTTTTATAATTATTCCCTAATTTTTATACATTCTTAAATATACAAAAACAAACACGTAATATTAGCAGGAATGTTAGACTAGAACTCAAAATTTTGTGTGTATAATGTATATTGCATACTGCTTGCTCACATTCAAATTTTACCATACTTAATAGATATTAACGAGCATGTATAAAGAGATTAATTAAAGTAGAAGAAACAAAAGATGTATGCAAAGGTCGTAGCAAGTGGAGATCCAACATCGCTGCCTACCATTATGCAAACAGACGTGACAATATGTTACGTTTTAGATATAGAAATATTAAAGAAATGATAGTTACACTTTTAATCAATATGGATACAAAACCCATTACAAATTAAATATTATTTAATTGTTCTTTAATATGTGCATCAAATGAAATCCGACCGTTTGTTTTAAAGCCATCAGGCGCTGCTGAAAATAATATAACCGGGGTCAGGGCATTGGACCAACGATCTTATGAATTCAGATGAGATCCTGAAAACTTTATGTAAAAAAATATGAAAGAATTTCTTTGTGTAGATATTTAAGTATTAATTTTAAGTTATAGGTTCGTTTTTAGGGTTCCATAGATATTTTGGAAAAAACGGAACTGTTATGCAATCGTCATGTGCGTTTATCTGTCTCTCTTTATGTATGTCACAGACATTTTTTACTAATTACTGGTACTGTATGAATATAATTAAACAAAAAGCTGTGCTTTAAATACTAGTACAAAATAATGTAGTACTACGATAAAATCACGAAAAATTAAAAATTGGGGTTTGCCGCCATAAACGTAATAGAGAGTTGAAAAATTGAGTGTTAAACAATGGCCTACGTCCAGCAGTGTACAACGGATGGCTAACGACGATGGGATTCATAGGATTCAAAATTCATGATGATGTTCTCTAATAACTTTTATTTAAGTCAGTAGGCGAAGAGATATCTACATGCAAATTCATATTACAAATGTCGTCGAATTCTTTTTTAAATTTCTTTATATTTTATATGTTTAAAACTTAATAGCTATTATAGCCTTAAATTTTTTCTTTAAACTATGTATATTATAATTTTTATACTACAAAATATTAAATTGCATGTAGTGTTTACCTAAAGTTATTACTGTATTTGTCGTGTTTCTTCTTATAAAACAGTGTTCATCTATCTTAGTAGTAGTGCAAGTAATTGTTGGTAAACCAAATAAATAGGTAAAAAGAGACGTTACCTTTCAAATTCATAGAAAGTGACACCCCCCCCCCCCCCCTTCACTGTTATACTTAAGTAGAAAATTCTGAAAAACATTTATATGATGAAAGAGCTTAAAAATACTTTCAACTAAAATTATATTGAATAAAATCTGTTCAGCGGTATTTGAAAATATGTGGAATAATTCCATATAAACGCGTTCTTATGGTTCCGTAAACAAATAACGAAAACAGATTTTTGTCACGTCTACAAAACTCATCTCTGTGAACGGAGTGCTACGCACTTGCCCAATTTAATTATACTTAATTGTATCTTGCTCAAATATATTTTCTATGTGAGAGAATTGCGATCTTATTTGTTTTGAGGGCTAATAATGTTCATACGGTTCTGAATTAAGAAAGCTAAAAAATCCAATCTCAAAGCACGAAAAAGTTTTCAAAAAACAGTTTCATATTCTAAGAGTCGTAAAAACTCAGTACTGTTTCATCATGCCCGAATATGTTACACACTAAGGCAGACAACTATAAATCACTGTATTGTTATTATTGAAGAAAAACTACTGAATTCGCAATATATAGATAGCGTCTATGTTGGTGCAATAAATAGACATTGGAGCAACATCGATTATTGAAAGATTTATATCTCCGTTCTGTAAGTTTTGTATAGTTCCAACATTATTCATACGCCATTGTATGGTGTCGATAAAATGTATATAATAAGAAGGACCTTTTCTACTTCTCTATTCATTCGTCTGATACTTTTATTACGTTCAATACTTTGCTTTTATTGTAAACGAATAAGGTAGATCTTTTCAGTCTCATACTTACATACTTTTCAGCTGTGTATTATAATAAATCGATAGACACATATATTGTAACCACAGAAACAACAGAAAGAATAACTCTATTCAATCATTTGCTAGCAACACGTTTAGATATATTACCAAGATGACATAAAGAATGGGCCCAACCTGGCCCGGTGACCTCCAATATCCCTTTATAGTCACCTCAAGCCTCGCCGTTATAAACTCACTTTTTCAAAAGCCTTCATATCATCTCAACATTGTACACATTTAAACACACATAAACAATTTCATAAACATTTCAATAATACACAAATGTATGAATTAAGCAGTTTAGATCAGATTTTAGCGCCTTTCGAATGGTAGAACAACTGTGTCTATCTCGCCTTACGCACAGCTTAAACACTATAAAGTACTTGAAAATAACGTCAATTCAATGTTCGCAATCTAAAGTGTCCAGCAACCTGTTAATACCTGTTACAAACGCCACCAATACGTTTAGTAAATATAACAGTGTCGTATTTACTAACTAATCCTTGTTGTTAACTGTAACAGATCAATTAACATCTGCTCTAAAATAGCTATTATAACCTAACCTAACATAATCTTTATGACTAATTAAATCCTAATTAAATTATGACATTACCATACGAGTAATTGCTACAACTTTAGCTTTATAATATCTCCAATAAATATATACTAACTAACATAAATTTATTTAAACATTATAAATATTGTTACGAGTTATGGGACTCGAATTAAAATGCCCTTGGAATTATTGTACAGTTTATTAGAAATATACAAATACGTATAACACAGATACAAATATAACCGAAAACAACAAGTCCAAACGTAATGCAGAAGATAGAATTCAATAAAACGCGCAAAGTCACTATTAGATTCTCGATTGTACTACACACGTCTCGCTTCGATCGTGGTTCCCGCTCGACTGCCCTCCTCCCTCCATCAGGTCATCGTTTTATCCTGCACAAGTGCGATATGCCCGCCCCTCCACGTGGACCGAATTTCCTAGACTCAGTTGTACTTTTAAAGTCCGTAACACCTGGTTAATGATTACAATACAGCAATAGGCTCTAGAAACGAATGCCAGTAAATAAGTAAACAAAAGAAGAAGATCATAAAAGAATTACAATAGTTTCAATGTTATTATTTCAAATGCTGACGGGTAATAAATGTGCTTCTACGAATCTGTACGGGAAATTTGTCTTTGTCGGCGCTTAGGTTGTAACAATATTTTAAATAAATATTACAAAGTTATTTAATTCGTTTTTTGTTGATTCATGTTAATGAACGTCGCTTTTACACTGCAGAAGAATCTTAGGATATCATTTTTTAATTGAACTTATTGTAATTTAAATAACAGAGAATAATAGAAAAGTACTTTTAAAGAATTCTAATTTGACAGTCTTAAACATATGTGCCTATGTTATATACTTAAAATATGCTAACGTGTTAGTCACTAGTAAGAATCCGCTAATCTACGTGAGATTAAGGAAGAAATAACGAGCGAAGGTCTCCGAAACGGATGTTGTGACAGCAATCGGGATTTAACGCTAGAACGCTAATAATATAGCTTTTTTATAGCTGGAGTACAACAGACAGGCTTGCAAACTAAATCCAGATAAAATGCCCCATAATCTATGAAACGGATCTTACTCAAATTTATTTTGCTAGAAACTATTTCTCAGCATTCAACATATTTTTTAGTTTCCTAACTTATAATTCGTAAAGTTTAGAATGAATACATTTTTTATGACGTTGAAAGCAAAAATCTCTATATGTGTTGATTTAAATTAAAAAGTAACACCCAGAAACGACGTTATTACTTTTCAAGACCTGACTGATAATATCACTTACACCTATAGGTACCTCTATATGTAGGTATCCTACCTTATCCCAAATATCTAAGTGGTTTACTGTAAATAACTTATTACTCAATCCGAGCAAAACTAAATGTGTTAAGTTTGTTATGCCCAATGTAAAAGAATACGATATTAATATCTCTCTTAACGACACTAGACTTAATCTAGTAGATTCAACTGTATTCTTAGGCATTAACCTAGATCAGAAACTCCACTGGGGCGCTCATATATCTAGTCTCTCAGGAAAACTTAGTTCTGCTGCATATGCGGTCAGAAGAGTTAGGCAGTTCACTGACGAAGAGACTGCTAAACTAGTTTATTTTAGTTATTTTCATAGTGTCATGTCCTATGGTATTTTACTTTGGGGCAACGCTGTTGACTTAGAGACCATATTTGTTTTACAAAAAAGAGCCGTAACATCAATTTACAACCTCGGCCCTCAGGAGTCTCTTAGAGAATGCTTTAAGGAAATCAATATTATGACGGTCACCTGCCAATATATCTTTAATAATATAATTTATATTCGTAATAATTTGAGTGCCTACAAGCAATATAAGGATATTCACAATTTCAACACCAGGCATTGTAATAGACTGATATTGCCATCTTTTAAATTACAAAAAGTACTGTCCTCTTTCTTGGGGGTTGGTATACGCTTCTTCAATAAGATTCCGAGTGAAATATTAGATCTGCCTTTCACTAAATTCAAAACCAAATTAAAAAGTATCTTGCTAAAAAAGGGATACTACACTATTGAAGAATACTTAAATGACAAAAATTCATTTACATAGCAGCTCGCTCTAACATCTTATACTATATTTTGTACAATGTTATCTTGCCAAGCTTGTAAGGGATTTATGGAGATATATTGCAGCATAACATTTTAGTACGTCATATCATTATTATAACTTTCATAATATTTTTCTTTCATCTTATTGTGTCTTGGTCTTATTGAGTATGCACTGTTTGATACAACTCCATTAATTCTTCAAAAAGTAATTCTGTAACATACTTCTGTATAAAACTTATTTAAAAAAAGACAACTTGAGATATAAATAGAATAAGAAACTTAAAGAAAAGCAATATTTAGCTAGACGTGTTGCTGGGGAGTTTCTTGCCCCTTCTTCTCCTTAACAGCAATAACACGTTGTGAAGCGGTATACATAGAATAAGAAAAAAAATTTAATTTTAACTTATATATTTATATGACCTTCAAAAAGTGTTCTCCAGTGGAACTTATTTTGAATAAAAAACTTTGAATTTGAATTTGAATCTGAATTTGAATTAGATATGTATACTAAAAAGTTTTCATTTCTCAGTTACGTATATGGCTGTCATTCCTAATTTTTATATTTTTAACCGACTTCCAATAGGAGGAGGTTCTCAATTCGACTGTATGTTTTTCTCCATCAGTTGTAGACCAATTTTTATTTTTTATTTGAAAGTATATACTCCTGAGGTAGCCCCATTGTCACCAAGTCAGGATGTGATGGTTGGATCCTAGGTAAATCGAGAGCATCCTTGTTGAAGAACGCTTATACTCATCGAGGGGCAAACTTTTATACGCGTGTCAGTAGTACAATTTCGACAGGTGCTTAATATATTATTTCTTCAAACTAAAAAGCAAAAAGTTGGTGTGATGTAAAACATAAAGATTACTATATTTTGTAGTATTTACAGTAAGTACATGGTTTTTTTATGTTTTACTTGACACCGGCTTCAAGATGTTAAAGTTTTTTTTTGCTTTTTAGTTTAAAGTTTTCTGGCAATTTTTAGAGCCCTAAAAACCAATGCAAGTCCTAATATAATAAAATTAATATAAAGATTTTCAATTAAAGTTCACTTAATAAAACTAATATAGAACGAAAACATACGAAAAGCAAATTTACTTTATTCTCCAGAGAAATTACTGTTTATCCAGACTTCTCTAAAGCTTAATGCTTGATGGTAATATAGCTTTTGCTTTAAATTAGTATCAAACTCAATCTTGCGAATATTATTGCTGGCATCTAATTTAAATAAAAAAACTAATTCAGTTCAGTCTAATAACTATTACATTTAGACTGGGATAAAAATATAAAAAGGAAAAGCAGCGTAAGTAATAGAATAATACACGTCGTCTGTTTTCTTGAAGCAAATCACCCTGAGATATGGGATCATTTAGCTCATTTTCTATACAGTGACATGGTGATATTGTAGAAATTTTTCTTCGTGCAGGAACGGAAAAGAATACTAATTCATGCAGCCGGGCGGTTGGTCGTAAGAGGAGACAAAACAACCCACAGCCCAGTGGTAGGGCATTTTGCCGTCTGGATGGCTACCACATCTGGTCTAGAGTATGCCGCCATAACAACTTTGAATTGTGTTCTGGCATCAGTGGCCAGGTTCCAGTTTCGCCTTCAAGGCCGGCAACACATTGGTAGCACCTCTGGTATTGCTAATGTCTATAGGCGACGCTAACCACTTCCCAACACAGTTGGGCCGTCAGCACGTCTGCTGTGCTTCATCAATAAAAAAAATAAAAACTAAGGGTTGCCTAATATAGCTGAGGGCGAGATTTTTTTGGATTTTTGAGTGCAATGACAAGAAGCGTGGATGTTTGTCACCATACCGAACCGCAACTTGCCGATTTCCTAGGCTACAACGCACTAAGCGGCCAAATCGCGGCGGCGAGGTCGCGACAGCTAGGTCTCGGCGACCAAGTTGCGGCGGGTACGTCGCAGTGTGGCCCAGTCGCGGTGGCCAGGTCGCTTAGTGCGTTTGTAGCCTAAGAAATCGGCAAGATGCAATTCGGTATGGCGATTGAATTAAATTGTGCTTGTTTGTCTAGTTATGCGAAAGAAAGACAGATGGCCGCGTGTGTGTTGCGTCAAATCTCACTGACCGCTAATCGGTAGATGCGTTCGGTGTCGAAAATCTGCGAATAGATCTAACTGACCGCCGCAACCTGGCCGCCGCGACCTAGTCGCCTAGTGCGTTTCTCAACTTAAGATTGCTATAGTGTACTGTACAATAAAATCAATTCACTTACTGTAGATGTTTTTGGATAAACTTGGTTCTGTCAGTCGAGCCGTAATATATTTCCTAAATATGCAACTAGAGACGAGAACGTAATGGCAAAAATAGTAGACCTTCTTTGTCACTACGACATTTTCTCTGTGTGTCGATGGATATGCACTTAGCCTATTTTTATTTTATAATACTGTGATATAAAATGTTTTATAAGTTTAAAAGATTTTTTAAGGAAAAGTTCTAAAAAATCTTTCCAAACTATAAATAGGTTCTTATTCCGAATATTAGTTATACAACTTTGATCTCTCGTTTCAGCCCAACATGAACATAATCACGGGCAAACAAATATATACAAATAGTCGTGAATAAAATGAAATTTCTTCACAATCTTTCAAAGGTCCCCTTCGCAACTTATTATCGTAAATGCGTGCAATTTATCAAATTACAGCGGCGCGCCGTTTCGCTGGTCCATCGCAAGAGGGCAACACTCACGAATTCAACCGGCAAGTAACTTGAATGTCACTAATGAATGGCAGTCGAGTCCCGGACAAAAAGGTTAAAAATAAACAAGCGAGAAACAATAGCCACAAAACAAAAGCTTGCCTCAAAGGCGCACGGCGCCGCGGCGTGAGGAAAAAAAACTAAAGAAAGCCAAGACCTTCAAAGAGAGAGTTTGGCTCGGACGGAAAGCGTTCCATACCCGCATTATTGTTTCAAATGGAATAAAAACTATTTTTTTACGTTTTATCTGTTTTCAAAGGCTGTATATCTAATATTATCATATATTATATTAACATAATGCGGAAAGTTTTTCAAAAATAAGAAAATATGTTTTTTTCGTCACTAATTATATTGTTACAACTTAGCCAAAATTCCACGAAGCACGCCGACAAATGTGAATGCTCACCTGCCGGCCATAAAGCGCAGTTTACTACCTGCCCGCATTTGGACTTCTTTTGTTTACCTTGTGTTTAATATTTGTAATTAGAAAAGCCGCTTATTGTGTATTGTAATCCTTTATGGTAGGCAGTGGCCAGGTGTGATTATTGGAAACCATTGTTTACACGGTCGTGATATATTGTAAGCTGAGTATTAAAGGAATGCCCGAACGGAGAGATCGGCAGTCAAGCGACGATTACGATACGAGCAAGACGTGTACATTCTATAAGCTATATAGTGACGGACTTTGCGCGTTTTATTTAATTGTGCATTACATTCGGACTTATTGCGTCCGGTTATATTTGTACCTGTATTATACGTGTTTGTATAGTGTTGTTTATTACAATAAAAGCGATTAATGTCACGTGTCAAAAATAATGTTAAACTGGAAAATTGGTTGGTAAAAATGTAAAGGTAGAATGAGATGATGGATTGTGTGAAGAATGACATGATGATTTGTACTGTGACAGAGGACGTATGTCAGAATAGAGGAGTATGGATGGAGAGACAAATTTACCGACCCAAAATAATTGGGAGAAGATGAAAGAAAAGAGAGACATTATAATACAAGCGATTCCACCTGTAAGAGACTCACCTACACTCCTACAGCCTTAAAGAAAATGGCTAGTCAAGTAAGAAACTAATGACTAGCTGCTTCGGCCAGGTCCCGGTTAGGAGAGGTAATCCGAAGAATGCTGGCTAATGGCCCATTCCTATATCATACCGACCCTTCTATTTGCCTTACTAGCGGTTAAAATTAATTAAAATGTCAATATTCAACCGATGGTAAGGCAAGTGAATGAATAGTAAGATGTAGGAACGGGCCATAAATGCGCCGAAGCCAGCTCTCCCAATGATACCGACATATAAAGCAAGGATGTTGATGACTCTATTTTAGCCAAATGCGTGATTGTATGTACAGTCTCGGAATGAAAATGTTCGTCATCTTAAAGTCGACTTTTGCTTGCAGGAGTACAAGAAACAATACTGCCAATATTTTAATAAATGTTACGTTTATTAAACCGTGTAAATATAGAACCGGAAAAAAGAAATTGCAACGTTGACAATGACAGACGCTGCGATTAACAATAAGAAATAAAGAGGACATAATCACTACGCTTAACATAAATATTAAAACCAATAAAAAGGTTTTACATCTCTAAACAATCTTCTTAGACAAGATAGAAAATCAAACAACTTTGATCTAAGCTATTTTAAATTTTATTGTCAAACTTGCTGCGCCCCGCGGTTTTACCCGCGTGGTGATGGAACATCGTTATATTTTGGATAATTCACACTATATCTTTATAAATTATAGCCTATCTGTTATTCTGATGTTTAACCTATATTATTGTAAAGTTTCATCAAAATCCATTCCATCCATAACATCTATACTTACAAACTTTCGCGTAGGAAAGATAGTTAAACATAATTTTCTGTGGAATAGTCTGTTCTGTGACTTAGTTTGAAAATATAACATGAGCTCATGGCACGTTAAATGAATCGATTTGAAAACAGGCGAATATTTTTATACCACGATTGTAACTGATGACCAGGACCCAATTTTTAGTACAATAACTCACTTATTCATACATACATAGCTGTGGAACCCTAAATCGATTGTAGTAAGCGACAGACGCGGTCGGTTAAATCGTTAGTGGAATTGAATTGGCATTTACTGCGATTGAAATTTCAAATTCGGAAATAAAATTGTAACTGAGCTCTACAATTGAGCCAACTTGCATTTATGAAATGGGATGTAGTTTAGTAACTGAATGTTTTCTTTTAAGCATGAGAGAGGAAAAAAGCTTAGAGATTTAAATTTACTAGTGGTCGAAATTCGACCATAATTAATTTAAATTATAAGTTTGAACATTATTAAGGTTCTGTTGTCAAAGACTATACTTCTATAATCACAGATTTCGCCAAGGCTACACTGTTAATTTAACTTTAACAATAAAAGAGTTTATATACGTGTGTGTCAAATACATGGTAGGGTGTTTAATGTTTTTTTTTATTGATTTAATGTATTTTCATGCATAATTTTAAAAAAATATTAGCTTTTTGCACTCCTTCTCTGTATTAAACTATAAGTGTGCGAAATTGCATACTCCTCCGTCCGCGCAATTTTCGTAAAAAGGGGTACAAAGTTTTTGTTTCACATATTAATATAATAATTATATGTACATCCATATTATATCAGACAAGATTGAGGAGAAACGCAAATACACGCATGCATGCCCACGTTAATTCATGAACTTTATACACATGTTTAATTTTAGTAGCCATTATTTCACAGTCATTTATTATTAACAAAAAGCTATCAAAAAATTTATAACGAAATAAACCATAAAATGATTATAATGCTGTTACTCGTCAATTTTGATTAAAATAGCGTTATTGCCATAAGACAAGAACTGGTTGTAATAATTATTTAAAAGTCCACCCTACCTATTTTCTATTTACAATTTGAAAACGATCAGTTACATAAACTAATGGAATATATTGTCAAATTGTAAGAACACGATTTTCAAGAAATTAAAACATTGAGAATATTTTCAAAAGTCGCCATTTCCACGTTCTAGCGATTTAAAATTAATTTTTAAAAGTCTGTTTTAATATTATACTAGTAGCTTTATTATATGTAAAAAATTAGATAATTAAACGCCATCACCATTGGATGGGGTGGATTCTTAACTTATCAACGTAACATCATTAAATAACCTTAAAAACATTATATTCACGAAATGTAATGAATATGCCTTCTGAAAATATATTTAAGCAAATTTAAAAATGTGAATTCTCAGACACTATTGTGAATTCTTATTTTAAATAGGTCTGTTTATTATTTTATTGTAATCAGTGTTATTGTTTTCGTCTGGAAAACACCACTTATATGATTCTAGCAATTGCATCTGTTTTATTATCTCTTAAATTGTATGGTTTCATATGAATGTCAGTCATGTACTCAAATTGGTTTAAAATGTAATTGTATTAGTTTTTTTTATAAGTAATTTTACTTCATTTAATCAGTGGTGTCAAATTTACTAATTCTTTCGTATTTCTTATTATATTGGTAATTAATTTAAAGTATTTACCAAAGTAAAAGGGAGTTGAAATAAAAAAATAATCTTTAAGATAATCGACCAATTGAAAAACGTTATTTACTTTTAGCTTTATTAACGACTATTTTGCATCACGACGTTTGGAACCACTGGTTAAAGAGGAATTAAATGTAAAATGATTACTTAAAATTTAATTAATACTTCCAGTATTCAAAAAACAAAATATAATAAAATAAAAAATTCTAAAACTAACATAAAACATATCGCAACCTTAATTGAAAACACTAAAAACAAAAATACGACAACCGCTCGCGTTACGTAACAAAAATCCTTCTCCACTAGACGAAGACACGGAAGAAACTGAGTTGCCGTCGGAATTACCGGAAGTTATGACAGAAGAACGAACCGTGATACCCGTGATTCTCGAGATACCCGAGATTCCCGGAATACCCGTGATTCCAGTGGTTCCTGTGATTCCTGCCATACCGCCCGGGCCGCCAATCATTCCCGCAGTGCCGCCAATCAACGACACTGGCCAAATATTTATACGATACCTCACACGTAAGTTTGAATCATGTTCTTCTGTTTCAGATTACTACGGTCTGCTGGTTCTTCATTTTCTAAGTCAATGAAATCAACATTACTTTTGCTAATACTAGGAAGTATTTACCTTCCATCAGACCTAAACCGCCTTTATGTCGCATCTGTCCTCTATATATGTGTACCTAGTATACTTTAATAACAAAATTTAGAGATAAACTGATTTAGAATGATTGTCTTGAGGTGGATATATTGAGTGTGGCCCCGTCAGGATCTCCCAAATCCGCGGTAATCATGTCCATGACATAGAAGACAAACTGCAAGCTTGCACTGGTACGATTCGGTGTTAAGGAAACCGGTAAGTTATATGGGGAACAAAATTGTCTAGCCATATCATCTCCGCCTAGTCTCGGTAGAAGAGGTAGGCCTAAGAAATACTGGTTTACCGTAACATGCCTAGCACTAACCTCACAATATGGGATGTAGAGAAGAAAAGTGTGATAGCGGACCCCGGGCTACAAAACGGACACTCCCTTATTTTTAACAAGGGAAAATCCGGCTGGGATTCGCCATGTTGGGGTGGCACTAGTACCCCAAAGAAGTACTATTGCCATCCAAGATTGGGATACCTAAAACCTCTCGGTGTTCCTTTCTTCGCCTTATGCCAGGGCTACAGAAAAACGGAAACTCAATTAATTCCGCGTACCCTGGCAGAAAACCAGCACTTCTACTCTAACCGGGATTTAACGCCTTGATGTTGATGAGATAAAACTGATTTACATTGACAAACACGAACACGACCACCTTTTGTTTTAACTTCTGTTGGTTTATAAACTCTGTTGATTTATGTATTGTTCATTCACTTCCAACACTTCACTTATTCCTATCATGTGTTTAGGATAGTCATTTAGAAAAAGAGAAAACCTTCATGTTTTCCGTTCATCTGTCCGTCAGTCTTTGTATCATATTCACTTTTCTCAGAAACTAGGTCTATATAAGTATAGATGAAATTTAGGAGGAAGGTGTAGCCAGTATGGCGATACAGATGCATATAATAAAATAATGAAAAATGTTGAACTGGGGTGGCCGATAAGAAACCATAGGTTGAAAACATTTGTTCTGTGTACATGTTGTATTATCGCTATCAGATTTTGAAAAAAATGTAAACGTGAAGTGTATAGGTCAAGAAATATCAGCTCCCATAGTTGTAAAAGCTGTATCCCTCATGTTCAATATCTTTAGAACTACTTTATTTATTTCAGGCAATTATAAAATTCAATATAATTTCCAACATTCTGAATAGACTGATATATCTGAGACGTTCTCTTAATTATGATTACTGATTACAATATACATATGCCTAGAGCCTAGATGTTGTAGATATTAGTTTCAACACTATTCAGCAATTTAGAGCAACTCTAACGAGCTGCTGTGTTTGTTACTTAATTTGACTTTGCTGACTACAAAGAACGGTTCGTAATAATTTAGAAAATTTATCATCTGTAAACTAATGAAGCATCGCTCTATTGTTGCTGACAGGCGGGGAATAAAAATTTTGTAGCGTATTTATAATTTGTTTGAATAGTCAGTGAAGAAAATTTTGGACACATACAAATTGTTGAATACGGTTTATTGCATGAGTTCAGCTGACAGGCAAGCGGCCCACCTGATGGAAGGCGGTTACCATCGCCTATGGACATTTGTAACACCAAAGGTGTTACCAATATGCTGCTGCTCTGTAAAGGGAGACTGGAACCTGGCCACTAATGCCGGAACACAGCGGTTATTACGGCAGCATACACTAGACCAGGGGTGGTAGCTATCCAGACGGGCAAATATCCTACCACCTGGCTGTGGGTTATTTTGTCGTCTCTTACGACAGAGAGTATTCTTTCTCCGTTCCTATACGGATAATTTCTTTTAGGTATTCTTAGTTATATTGGATGGTTACAACATTTTCATGTCTGCCTGTCTATGGATTTCAGAACCATTTTTAACAATATTGATAGGTGCAAATCAAATTGAATTTTGACACAAATGAAATTCGGTAGGATGGTGTATTCTTTAGGGCACTTCACAATGGTGTAGTGAAATTATGAAGCACACTATAATACTTCATAATTTCATTACACCTATGTGTTTACTTACACCTATGTGTAACTGTAGAATGAGATATTTTACTCACTGTATATATAAACATTTGTATTATAACTTAAACTTTTATTTTAAATTTTCGGGTCGATATTTCAGAAAATTTTCGTGGTGCTAGAACTAAAAAAACAACCAGTGCAAATTTGTTTCATGAAAAAAATTCGGTTTGTAAAATTCCTTTATGGGACACTTTTCTGTGAACTGCCATGCATTTAGCCGATGTTTTAAATTTTTTGTCGTGTTTAAATTCGTTCGAAAAGTAACTCTTCTTACCTTTATGTATTTATACAAATAAAATTAATTCTCCATTTGACAAGGTCTTCTTGGCAATGTAAACATTGACGATACAATCCAAGGGATCACCTGATCTCCAATATAAATTAATAGGAAATTATAGTTCGCGCCACGTAAAAAGAACGCTGGCTCTGAACCTGCGCAGTGAACATTTTATCGATCAAATTGGTGGTAAACTATCTATTTTTAATTTCAGCCAATTCCAAAGTACTAAGTAGCTAGTAAAGTACCTAATAAGATTCTACAATAGAACAAATACTCATAAAACATTACCCTAGTACTTTAGAATACGACTGTACACCTGCGCAGACACATCCCCTCCACTACCGCTCAGCGTTCTTTTTACGTGGCGGGACCTATACTTTCATCTTCCTTAATTATACAAAAAATTTAACCGAATTAAAAAAGGAGGAGGCACTCATTGTCTTATAAATATTTTTTTTATATATTTTCAGCCATAATTTTTTTATTTCTGAATCGATTTTGATATTTTTTTGCGTTCTATTATAATCAATTCACATCCCATTTTATGAATAGGAAAGAAACAAACATATAAACTGTAATGTTTGCCTGTAAAGGTTTTATTACTTTAATGTATTTTTAGAAGTTGTCATATGAGTTGTCTTTCGGTCATTAAAACTTGTGAAAACTAAGATGGTATTATTTCCGAATATTATATAAACATTGAAATATTTAAAGAAATTAACTTTCACATTTATATTAATAATTTTCCGATAAACCTAAGCGTGTAGAATTTAAATATGCAAATGAAATAGGCAATGAAGTCACATACAATAAATTTCATACAGTTTAAATCGCTTCTATTCGATCCGCAATATACGTACAGATTATTGTCATAAATTCGTTTTACAGAGCCTACCTATCGACGTATGCACATTTTCGATTAACTCTTATTGGTCCAACGTAATTAAATGTACCGTGAACAATAAAATTAAATGTGGAGAACTAAATAAATATATTATTATTTGATGTGATATAGCGATTAACAATTATCAAAAGTTATTGTGGGCGTGTTTATATGTTTTATTGTATTTTTTAATAACAATTATATTTAGTTATGGTAGCTACTTGATAATATAGTGTAGCATAGTCCTGGAGTGGAGACCGTGTTTCGGCAAACGTAGCGTAGGACGTCCTCCAGCCCGGTGGACTGACGACCTGCGCAAGGTCGCCGATGGGGTTGGATGAGGAACATGCATACAGACTGGCTGAAGAAGTAGAAGACGGTAGCTTGATTTCGACTTCAGTATTTGTACATTTTTTATTATACAGTAATTACATTTTTTTTATTCATGAACTCTGAATGAGGTGGAATGACTCAACAAAACACTTATATCTAAGTTACATGCTAAATCTAATAAATGTACGAACACAGAAAATAGAACAGTTATAAAACGAAAACCACAATGAAATTATTTATTTTAATTGGTACTAAATAAAAGGCTGTTTTAAGACCATATCTTTACAACCTTACATTTTCGTCACACCAAGCACTCTCAATTACAAGCGACCTCTGTGACTTTGTGATAATAAACTCGATCATAAAACCGAATAACGCCAGCGAAATATTGCCATCAATTATTGTCGAGTATTCATTATTCAGCGATGCGAAATCGTTTCGTTACCGAGACTGGTTTGTAAAAATGTTGGGACATCGAGTTTCGATTGTAAAAAGATTTCTCGAAATATAAAAAAAAATCTATAAAAAATTTACCTAAAATATTTTTAAATTTTTTGGTTGCGAAGCTGACAAGCAGGCAGACGGCCCAGCTAATGGATAGTGGTTACCGTCGCTTACAGATTTTTGTAACACCAAGGGCGAAGCCAACGCATTGTGAACCTTTAGGATGGAATAAAGAGAAGAGATAACGGAATAAGGTAGAAAATCAGTATAAGTAGATTGATATGCATGTCGATCAGTGCTTGTTGACACGGTGTGATATTGTGAAGAAAAAAACAAAAAATCTAAGTAAACATTTAGATCATGCTTGTTTAGAAAAATCGTAAATGGTCTTACAGTGAAGAGGATCGATCGATGACTAGAGAAACCTTTGCTAAGTTGCTAGATGAAGAGGTAGATACAGAAGGGATGTCTTGACAGAGTATGAATTGTAAGGAGTGCCCTATCTCTGTACTCTTATGTAGTATAGCCGCCAGCAGCTTTAGCCGTAGAGCCCGTGGCCCGTGTGCTTCTTCTATACTAACTAATACTTTTGTATTGTGTGGTTTTAAATTTGATTTGAAAAAAAAAATATAATAGGTTGGGGAAAAAGTCTTTTCGCATATAGTATGTATGAACTTGTAATAATATCTCTTTGGCTATACCATTTGTATCTGGCTGGTTTTGGAATCATTAAAAAGTTTGAATTTTAAAGAAGACAATTCCAAATTCAAATTAGGAAAATGTGTGATTTTCATTTGTTTTTCTTATTGTTAAAATGAGTGAATCTAATGAAAAAATTCGATACATTTTAAAATTTTACTACAAAAAAGATAAAAATGCAACCCAAGCCGCGAAAAAAATTTGTGATGTTTATGGACCTAATGCAGTATCTGTGAGAGTAGCGCAAATTCGGTTTAAGCGTTTTCAATCCGGAAATTTTGATATCAAAGATGCACGTCGCTCTGGTCGCCCGCCCTGTTACGGACAAAATTGATGCCATTTTTCAAACAGCGGAGCAAGATCGGCATATTAGTAGTTACGATGTAGCTGGAGAACTGGGAATTGACCACAAAACGGTTTTGGCGCATTTGAAAAAAGCTGATTACACAAAAAAGCTCGATATTTGGGTGCCTCCTGAGCTCACTGAAAGAAACCTAATGAACCGTGTACTCATTTGTGATTCTTTATTACGACGTAATGAAACCGAACCATTTTTGAAGAAGCTGATAACTGGTGATGAAAAGTGGATCACGTACGACAAGAACGTGCGAAAAAGATCGTGGTCAGGCTTCACAGACTGTGGCGAAACCCTTTTTTTTATTTTTTTAGCCAGGGGGAATCCGCTTGAGGACTAAGCCGCGACAAGGGTAGAACCTTGGGGGGATAATTCGCGACTTAGTGTGGGATTCGCCAGATCGGGGGTGGCACTAGCATGCCCAGTCGGAACTGGTGCCATGCTATTGCCACTCTCCGGTTAGGGATACCCACTAAAACCCCTGGGTGTTCCGTCCTTCGCCTTATGCCAGGGCTACGGGTATATGACCTAGCCTCTCCGCAGCCCTGGCAGGCATGGGCCTCGCGAGGCCTCTTCCATTGCCGGGGGACTACTTTGTCCTCCGGCATCATCATGCTCTCTATGCGTGGGGCGGTCTGTAACTCGCCCCACGGGAGGAGAGGTGAGCGCGCACGGAACACTCGCGCCCCCATCTCGACGGCATGTGCAGGTGAGTGAGAACCTCTATACCCCAGGAGGCCCCACCCGCGCCGCTCGCTTACGGTGGCCGAAGGTCCTGGCTGGCCCTCCGACGCCGACGCGTCCTCCTTTGGCGGGAGCGGAGCAATGATGTGCGCTCACGCTCCCGCTCCGCCTCCTCCTTCGCAAGCATAACGCGTTCGCGGAAGGAGAAGACGGCGTCCCATCCCGTTGGGCTCGTGTCCATCCCGTGTCCGGTAACGGCGACGAGGTCTCGGCGCTGCTCTGTCCAGGCAGGACACGCCTGGAGAGTGTGCAGCGCCGTATCCTCGTCGCCGGTGTCACAATGATGACACCCTGACGTCGGCTCACGGCCAAGGCGACACAGGTACCTCCCATGTACCTGTACCATGTACCATATACATGCATTATTCGTTATGAGCTGTTACCGCCAGGCAGGACCATCGGTTCTGAACTGTACTGCGAACAACTGATGAGATTAAAGCAAAAAGTTGAGAGAAAGCGGCCGGAATTAATCAACAGAAGGGTGTGGTTTTTCACCCTGATAACGCTAGACCTCACACGTCTTTAGCCACTCAGCAAAAATTACGAGAGTTTGGCTGGGAGGTGTTAATGCATCCGCCGTATAGTCCTGACCACGCACCTTCAGATTTTCACCTGTTTCGGTCTCTGCAGAATTCCTTAGGCAGTGTCAGGTTAACATCACGAGAGAACTGCCAAAACCACTTGTCGCAGTTTCTTGATCAGAAGCCCCAAAATTTTTATAGCAATGGGATCACGTCCCTACCTACAAGATGGCAAAAAGTTATCCAACAAAATGGCACCTACATACTTTAGTCAAATGTAAATAAACTTTATAAAAAAACCTTTTGAATTTTTATATAAAATGCGAAGAAACTTTTTCCCCAACCTAATATATGATGAATATTATTTATTTTTACTTGTAATGTCTCCTTGGATACCGGGTTGCCTGGAAGAGATCGCTATAAGCGATAAGGCCGCCCATTGTTCTAATGGAAATGTATTTATATTAAGTGTCTAGGCTTAAGTTATGGTGAACAATAAAAAGTTTTCATTCATTCATTCATTCATGATGAAATTACTATCACATTATTTTCTTTTGAAATGAAACAAAAATATTGTTTAAACAATTTAAACTATCTTTAATTAATCATATTATTAGTCTCGATTAACAGCCATAGCTCGAGATTTTCCAGATTCAGTGTCAACGCCCCATTCTACCCCATGCTGAGTTTGCATTGTTTGTTTACATCGCAAACACGATTTAACTAGATCTAAAAATATCTGTATCAGAACAGATGAAATTGTCGAACAAATGCTGGCAGTGTCAGATATTTTCATTACTGATTTAAAATTTGATGATGCGGCTAATTGTATTGTTTACTTTTTCGGGTGGTGCTGTATAGACATTTGATAAATTATATCACTCCATGTTTTTCTCATTGCCAGCATGTGATTATTGTAATATGCACATTAGGTCAGATAATTTACCGAAGACGCGAATGCTTCCTGGCCAGGATTTGAACTCACATAGATAAAACTCAGCTTTGGTTAACAATAGGTGTCCAATGCAAAGAACGTTTAACGTGATAACCGCTCAATACAACAATATGCATAACTATGTACACACACCTACACAACACACGCGCACACACACACACACACACACACACACACACACACACACACACACACACACACACACACACACACACACACATACAGGGACACTTCATTCCATCTTTGTGCGTCAATTACGTTTTTGACACTAACAATAATTTTATAACTACCTACTTTACTACTTTTTGTTTTTTCTTTTAGTGCTGACCACAATTGTTTAATTTTAGTTCACTTTTTAATGACATATCTTCAATTTGAATTAAATTATGAAATTAAGTAAATAGGTAAATAATTATCTTTTTATAAATCTAGCCTCTAAAGTCAGATCTATTATTGGCCTATGTTCTATTGTAAAATATATTGTTTATTAATGTATTGTAAAAAAAGTCGTGATCTTTGTTAAAAAATAAACGAAAGTAGGTAAAACATAGTTTCCCTAATTTTGCAATCTACCCTCATTTTTGTGGGAAATAATCGTCGATGCGAAGCGAAATTAAGGCAACCATTTTAAATATTGAAACTAAACGTTTGATCACAGCTATATTTTGTTGAGCGTTTTATACGATGACATCAGACACAGACATTAATTGGCCGTACCTCGGTAGACGTCAGTAGTGTAACGTGTAATAGGTGTTTTGCAGCGTAACCCGATCCAGGAAGGGGTGAATCTCGGGATTAGTGGAGCTTCGACCTTTGTAGTGGAAGAATCGATGTCAGCGAGCTTAAAGCAGCCACTTTTGGAGAATCTTAGTGAAAATGACCTGTATCTGTATATACTAGTAGATGTTATTCATAACATAAATTTTCACTTTATTTTGATACTTGCCATATTCGTAATAGGAATCTGCGTAAGCGGCCTCTATAGGTCCCTAATGTCTTTAGATACACTTTGCTAAATTTTACTTAAATTGAACTGATAAGTAAGATATTTAATATAAACAATCTCAGACTTTATTATTAGTAAGGCCAAAAGTTTATAATTTCAGAATTGTGCAAACAACATCAATATTCTTGTAAAACTTTATTCATATAACTCGTTCTTTGAAATGCAAATAGATGTCTATTCAGTAAGAGTTTTATATATATAAGTATTATCTATGAGTACGAGCCACTTTGAAAATTAAATGTCTAATTTGCTTTTTAATCTATTAAAGATAAAAAAGGTACTAATGTTTTACTCGAATTAAGTGTTTTTCTGCTTATCTTTGTTCTGAAACGACTTTTATATAAACTAAGATATGCCCGCGACTTCGTCCACGCTTGACTTGAAATTCCCGCGAAATTCACGGGGCACAAAGTACTTTAGCATTTAAAAAATAATGTAAGCTATCGTTTTAGTGGAAACTGTGTCGGAATAAGCTAATTTTTATGCACCAGAACAATCTTACACCGCTACTGGGAAAATTCGGACGGGATTCCCCAGTAAAGGGTAAAAATTATCACACATTTTATTACATAAAATTTGCTATCGATCAGCGAAAAAATCATATTGGAAATCGATTTCATTTATAATCTGGCAATTTTAAATCATGCCCAGAAAATTTCCCGCGGGAATTTTTCTGGACAGACAAGAAATCTAAAAAAATGCATCGTGTTCTTCATCGTTTATATAGTGTATTTCAGTTGTTTTTGAAATAATTCAATGTACAGACACGGCATGTTTAGAATTTTATAATATTATAGGTAATGTGTAATGTAATTAATATAGCTGCTACTTACAAGAGACATTTATTTTAAGATGAAAAAATTAGTTTTCTTTTAAATGTATTAAATTAAAAACAACTGGGCTTAGAGAAACTCAGACGAGTTAGAGCGTATAAAAACACTAAAAAATAACAGTAGTTTTTATTTAAAAGCATACGTCGGCACGTTTGTCGTCGGTTTCAATCCGACGCACATATAAAACGTGACCGTTGGCAACATCCGTCGAGGAATATACACATCCATCACTGTTATCTCAACACTACTGATGCTTTGCGATTTAAAAGCAAATATAATAAATTATTACGATCGTTTTCGTATAGAGTAAGTTTGTAGGCTTCTTTTAGAACCTTAAACAAGCCTACAAACTTACTCTAACTAAATATGAATTATTGTAGCTTGGTGTCTAAGGCAATTCGCGTCTTATTCTAGTGCCGTTTCTATTAAACTCCTCGTAGAAAATATATACCGAATAATGAACTTTAGTATGTATATTTTGCATTTAAAATATCACCTGTTAGAAAACCGAAACAAACTTGACTACACCTCGCATTTTGAAATTATTGATCTGCGTAACCGGCCTCCTTGTCTTATACATGGATTGCGTTGCTTTGTAATTGGGAGTATCGGGACAAAAGGATTTTTTTTTAAATTATTACCAATAATTACATTTTATTTAAATATTTAAAATTACATAAAATAACAAGATTTTTCCTAACAAGAACAAAGAAATTACAATGATCCTTTTCACTCGATACGAGTTTTAAATCACTCGTTTTGTTCTCACAATTCACGGAGTTATCTCTATGTACATACATAATCATCATCATCATCATCCGAGCGTTAAATCCCGGTTGCGTTCGGAGCGTTCACTCCGACGCCCAGGGTCCGCTTTCCTACTTTGTCTACTCCGCTTCGCGCGGTCTTCAGCGTCCCCCGTTTTGAGACCATTGGTACGCATGTCATCCTTCACAACGTCAAGCCAACATTTCTTGGGCCTTCACCTTCGACCGGGACCTGGCGGAGCCGGACCGGACCGGATAATTAGCCGGTCTCCGTAAAATGTACATACATAATATATAGGTAAATATGGGGATTCAAAACCAAAATACTTATATTTAAGCATTGCTGTGGTAAGTATTTATTTATTTCTTTCTTGCTCTCACAATTTACGCCCTTCCAGTCAACATAGACTTATTACTCCTATTCATAATACAACGTTTTTCAATAACTCTTTCACGGTCAAGGCTATCCAACTTTGAAATTCATTGCCTGTTGCTGTCAGACAAGCAAAATCTTTAATAACATTTACGATCACGGTCAGGCAATAATTCTATCTGCAATATAATGATATGTAATTTTATATAATTAGTATTATATTGCATATAACTATATATTTATTATGTTTAAATAGTTGCATTTTATCACTATATCTTCAATATCTATAAAACTTATGTGTATATTTGTATATATAGTATAGTTATATATTTATTATTAAAATGTAAGTAATCGTACAATAATTATGTATACCACCATCGCCATTCCTAATCAGCAATATTCCTGCCACAGGCTGACTGGAAGAGATCGCTTTTTAGCGATAAGACAACCCTTTGTACACAATTAAAATAATACTAGTTCGTATGTTTTCTGTAATGGTGTACAATAAAGTGTTATCTATCTATCTAAGTAAATCATTTTTATAATTTCACAAAATAGATTTTTTACTTTAAAGAAAACAGTTCAAAATCACTCCATTCGTTCTCACAATTCACGAAGTTAGATGATGTATATCACGAGTCGTAATTGGAGATCGAGTGTGCGGTCATTTAGTCCCCACCGCGGATATCACACGGTGGAAAATTTAGATGACATTTTTATTTGCGGCAGGGTTCCGGACGGTGGCCATAATTCGTCTGCGGCCACGTGCGCCGCACAGGGATGGCCCCGTGTCGTTCGATATGAATTGTTTCACGCTCCCGAGGCTTATATTGCGATCTACCATTTTTTAGATAACTTTAATCCGGCCCCAGACCTCGGCGGTGTCCGTTTCATGAATATTTTAACTCCTGTGCGATATTCGCCAGAAATAAACTCGATGAACTCGTTTGTTAATATGACATCTATCAGCGGGCTATTTCACGTATAATGCTTTCTATGGAGTTTGTTAGAATATTTTCCTTCCTTTATATAAGAAATATGTTAAACTTTGCTTTTATATGGATTTCTTGTAATTGATAAATATTATGATTTATTTGTAATTTTTTCTTTTGACATAATTTGCTTGTTTATTACCAAAGCTTAATTGATATCTTTCTGAATTAGAATATTTATGTAAATTTAATTTTAGTTTTTAAGTCATTTTGTATACCACTATGTGGTAGAATGTACTGTGCATCTACAATTGTATAACACCTGTATAAACGACATTCTATCAAATAAAGATGTTGATTAATTTCTTAGTTTTATAATTTTATATTAAATAGGCTGGTTCATCGGCAATTTGTTTAATGAATATCTATTGTATTCACTCTATGATAAATGCTTCAAAAAATACAGTTCTCAGTTTCTTATTTTGCTGTATTATTTACTATATTTTACCAGAGAATTCCTCATAAATCTATTATAGATTCCAAAATTGCCGTATAACTATCTACATGCATTATAAGCACAGCCGCTTGAAAGCTTATTTAGCTTTTAAAAGATATGTCCAGTACGAAAATTAAAAAGATACAAAAATTAAGATATAATTTTACTCTGGTCTAAGAATTGGCGCACTTAATTCACTAAAAAGTCTCAGGTTCAATTCCTAACAGAATAAGAGAACCTAAAGCGGTCGCCTTTGGAGAATCGCTAGTGACATTGACACGTGTCTATATACTGGTAGTTGTAAGACATAACATAAAGTACCACTTTATATTGATACTTGTCATTATTTCTCTTTTTGGTCTTGGATCGGCACCAGAATTCTCCGCATTCAATTATGCATAACAGAAGTTAATTTTCTTAGCATAGGAGTATATTATGTATTTAAACAAATGCAGTACACAGAAAGCGGGCAAACTTCATCTTATTAGATGAATTTCGAAAAAACCCGTAAAATGAACTTAAAATAAATCTCTAAATATATCCTTAGCAGTTTATACTAGGCGATGATGAGTCAAGGCATAAAGGCAGGACGTTGCCTTTAAATAATAGATTTCATTTTCTAGTCCGGGATGCAAATCTCCCGCGGCGACTTACGTTCTGTTAATAGCTGTTGATATTTTCGTTATGGTTCGTTTCACCGACCACCGAGTTCTAAATTCACGTTCCGCACACATAATTGTTTCGTAGCTCAGCGCGCATTTTTCCACAAGATAATGCCATTAATCTCGCTCCGTGTAATGAAAATGTACCGCGCTCCCGCCACCGGCCTCTGTGTAATTTGGTGGAAAACAATTCTACCGAATTCCTTCCGTGTGTCGCACAAAGTTCAGTAGGACTTTCCGGACTTTTCGTCGGAAGAAATTAAATCAGCATTTGTCTGGTTGATGTTTTGCACATAATTTGGATTGCAGACACTCACTTATAGACATTACGTCACAAGAAACATTCCTGATTTGTTCTCTCGATCAATTTGATTTTACAACATTAGACATACTGTAATAATAATTTCGACTGATATACTTCTCAAACTAGACCAATATAATTATTATGATTGTGATATGGATAGCATTATGAAACAATTAATATCGAAAATGCGTATATATATATTTCTATTTTGTGGACCTTACTTCAGAGGCAAGAAATTAACAAAGTAAATAATTTTGTATTAAAAAATCCACGGTAAAAGCTTTGTTTTTAATACAAGTCGTTCTCGAAACTTAATGAACAGATCTTTTTAATTGAAAAATGCTTTAATATGGAAAGCAAAAAATATATATTTTTACAACATCTTGTCTAAAGTCGTGGTAGCGTAATGGCTAGCGCACGCGTCCCAAACTCAAAGGGCGGTGGGTTCGGTACTGGCCGGAACGCATTGCACCATTTAGTCTGTTTTCTGATCTATTATTGCATATTGTTACAATTACCACGTACTAACAACTGTGAAGGAAAACATCGTGATGCAACCTGCACATCGAGATAACAGACAAGCGGGTATACTGTCCGTGCCCCTTATAATGGGAGACCCGAGCCCAGCAGTGGGGCATTTGTGGACTGATATTATATTAATTATTATAATACAACATCTTGCAGTGCATTTTTTAGTTTTTTTTATGTTTTATTTGGCACCGATTTCAACATGTTGTAAAAAGTATTTATTTTTTGCTTTTCAGATTGCAGTCGGTTTTATTTTTGTTAAAAAAAAACCTACATTATAATTGCTTGAATGGCTTTAGAAATAACATTTTGAGTGCCTGTAGAAGTTATATTACTGCAGCGCGTATACAAATTTCCCTTCCGAAGAGTGTGGGCACTCGGCCCTTTCCAACAAGCGTAGTGTTCGACTTCCCTGGAATCTACTTCTAAAATCCTGACTTGGTGACAATTGGACCACCTCAGGGGTATATTCTTTCTAATAAAGGAATTGTTTTTAAAATTAGCCCACAATTGACAAAGATATCGCATAAACATTAAAAAAAAACAACGTACAGTTAAATTGAAAACCTCCTCCTTTTGGAATGTTAAAAATGAAGGTCGTTTACATGTTTTGAAAGGTCCATTGAAATATAGTATATGTTAAGTCTTTTATTTATTCATTGTGTGAAAATTGAGAACGTAGTCGAGAGAGTGGTCTGTAATGAGTGCTCTAGCGCTCATAAAATTCGAGTGCTTCCGGACCCTATACATAATTCATAATCGCAACTAAGTACGCCTGTTCAAAATTAGTTACAAGCACTCTGTGGTTGAATTTAATATGCGATGAGGGGATAATTACTTCATTGCTGAATTTTAGTATTTTCTATAATAACAATATACGTTCACTTACTCTCTCTTTTGTACAATGTTCTTTTTAATCCTCGTACTCCTTATTTGAAAGAACGTTTTGGTTTTCTACAGCTTTCTCATTCCCGTTATTTGCACTCTAGTAATAATCTCTCCTTAATAACACCTGTACACACTTCTTGCTTCGTTGATAACTTCTTCGCGGTACAAGCTGTCCATTTATGGAACTCACTGCCACTCAACATAAGACGAGCTAAATCAGTATCGTCTTAAAATCGTCTTTAAAGACATGGTTAATAATTATTTTTGGTCCTGTCAGGTCTAATAGTGCTGCCTATTCTTTGTGTATTATAATATATATGGTTTTATGTTTATATAGTATATAAAGTCTATCATTTCTTTATATATGTTCTGAATGTTTCATATTATTTATGGTCTTCACCGCCACTGTCGTTGTTTTAATATTTTCCTTAGTTTAGGGGGTTGCCTGGAAGAGATCGCTTTAAGCGACAAGGCTGCCTTTTGTTCAACAATTATTGAATCTAATTTTTAAGAATGTATGAATGTATTTTTAATTTTTCGTTAACAATAAAGTGTTTTCATTCATTCATTGATTCATTCATTCAGTACAATTAATAGTACATACAATGTTCACAATTTTGTTCGAAATTATAATTTCTGGATTACGATACCTTGTATCGTTGATGCTGAGAAGTTGATCAGGCGTTTCAAAAGATCTAAACAGAGAATCACAATCTACTTATACTGACGCAAATATAACACCTAACCCCATTTTAATATACATAAATGCTTTAAAAATTGAACACGCGCTTAATGCCTTTATAGGTATTTTATCTGCTGAATTTCGTATTCGCGAAGTTAATCTCCAGCTGGAGTTCGAACACAAATTGAGAAGACTTGTTTCATTCACTATGTCGTAGATTATTTATAAACAGATTTATTAATGAAGTTGTTATTGACACTACTGAATCTTATTAATACAACTTGTCATTTTTAAACATTTTTTATTTATTTACGACTTTACGACTTTCTCTGAAAAAAAAATACAAAACTGTTTTAAATAGTTTTTATATTGTATTTTTTTTTTTTGTAAGTGTAATTTTTATTAGTCAATACCATTCTAGCGGTAAACCCCGGTTGCGTTTCGAACTAATTTTCTTGCTTTTCTTCTGCACTAACCACGATCCTTGACATGTATTAAGGGCATAAATATCTCATTGGATCCACCCCGTATCCGACAAGCACTTTTATCTACGGCTGGACGCCGCGTTGGCAAGCAATGAACGCTCGCTTGGTCAACGAGTGATCGTTGGAGGATCCACGAATTGCCTGATTTCCTTGCAGTATGTCTATTATGACACGGACGTGAATGCTACCTCGAATGCATAGCATCCTCGTATCTGAAGCAATCATTCTGCGTGACTCTTCATATCCACCGCAGCATATCCAAACAGTAACTGTGATTTGTGTTACATGTAAAAAATAGTATATTATTTTTATTTGTTACAAATGATTAACAAGCCTTTTGTTTCTGTGTGTTGCAGATCCGCCCGAAATAACAATAAGACCGCGTAATCTGCAAGTACGTGCAAACGGCATCGCTGCGTTCTACTGTGCTGCAAGAGGAGATCCCATGCCCAATATCTCTTGGAGGAAGAACGGCAGGAGAGTTTCTGGTAAGTGCTTGTTATTGTAACTAGTCTCGAATCTAAGCCGCTAAGTCTGTACCGTTTTAATAGTCCCTCTAACCTAATACACATATTGTTACAATGACTATATGCTGATGTTGAAGGAAACATCTTTTGAAAACGATGTGGAATTACCGAGTGCAACTCGGTAATTTGTCTTGAGCAGTGGGACTTTTAAGGGTTAAATTATTATTCTTACTCATTTTCGGATTTGATTAAGGAGCCCCTAATCTTGAACAGGAGGCAGATTTATACTAAATTAGGATTCGCCCGCCACTTTGTCCTCATTGGGCTGTTAGCAAATTGTATTTGAATAAATCAATTTTTATGCATCCTGACTACTTAAAACTACATTCGGGAACAATCCCACGGAATTCACAGTATGCAAAGTACCGCATTATTTAAAAATGTAGATAAGCCCTAACAACTTGAAACCGCTCCCGGGGATAATTCCGCAGAATTCCCAGGTTATAAAGTATCACAGATTTTAGGTCCGAGAATCTAGTATCGATCAGTGAAAACCGTATCGAAATCGGCCCAGTAGTTTTTACGTGAATCCCGAACAAACAGCGAAAAATATAAAAACACAAGGTAGGTAGGTACACACCAGCACCACTAGGTTTAGGATTTTATAATATTATACTGATATACTAAATATGAATATACTAATTATACAAAATAAGTTCTTTAGAAAACTGACGGTATATCCGCAACGCTTGTCCAAGGCGAATTGGCTTGTTTCATATTGCAGTAATCTCGATGTGCACATGACTTGACCTACGATATTTGTTTAATCATTATAATAATAACAACTCATTAAGGTCCTACTGCTGGGCTCAGGCCTCCCATTTATAAGATGAATGGGCAGTATACCCGCCAGTCTCAAGGCGGATTGGCGGTTTAACACATCGATTATTTCAACAGGCAGGTCTCATCACGATGTTTTTCCTTCGTCGTCAGTACGTGGTAATTGTAACAATATACACATAGGTCATAGAACTGCCTAAGTGGTGCACGCTTTCCAGTCAGGATTCGAATCCGTCACCTTTGGGTTTGGTACGCGAGTGCGCTATCCAGTGAGCTACCATAGCTTCTTAGTCATTATCACGTAGTAATTGTAAAATAATATGCAGTAAAAATGACAAACACGCTAGTTATAATAACTATAGCAAGCTATAATAGTAAAAACGAGAATATAAATAAAACTTTATGCCTTAAATTAATTAACTGCAATATAGATTTTAAAAAACAATCAAACTTCCAATTAAGCCAATCAGAGACGTCCTCTGTCTCGCACCGCAAACACAAAAGTTCATATGCAAGAAAGGGACGGCTAGAACCGGTATATTACTTCCACCATTTGTATTCATGATTGAAATGTAAAACCGCCGTTTTTAGCCCATAAATATCTAGCCCCGGTAATGACGTCTATAAGCCTGGGGCAATGATCTGAAAAAACGTATCGTGGAACGACCACGCACGCGAAACCATCCTCTGATTTAGGGCTGGCGGTATGTTCAGCAAATTAAATGATATACATTTAATTATTCAGATAATGATCATTGTATATAGGATTTTAGCAGCGAGAGGTAAGGTTAAATAATACTTCACATGGCAGAGACAAGTATTCACTGTCGAGTGCTGAAGAGAACTGAGTGACCCCTTATTTATTTTAGAAACGGTAACCTTATGTACAAATATTAACAAATCGTACAGCTAGTGCAATACATAGCACAATGTGTGAGCGGGACGGATTATGTGCAAGCGAGATAAAGCCACCCGGGTTCGCCCCGAAAACCCCGGTAAAGTTGTGAGGTCTTCGGACTAACAACATAAGGTCAAGTCCAATAAAAAAAAGCGCTAGTCAGTTGTCCGTCGTCCGCTGCGATGACTTTTAATTAAAATTTATATTTTAAAATTAATTTTCATTTTTCATATTCTGAAAGTATGTTTGGAGTTGTCAGATCACAGGGATGAAAACAATTACTTTTTGCCCCTGGAAAATGATTTTCCCTGCTGACAAAAAAATTAAAAACTGCGAACCATAGATAATACATGCGACTCATGCCCTACCTTTTTATAGCCATCGTTAAAACGCGACACAAATTGTAATAAAAAATATTAACTATTTTGGAACATCATTTTATACTTATAAATTGAATTTCACTAAATTCTTGTTTAATTTACATAAATTTCAGCTAAATATTTACAATCAGTGAAAAAATACTGGCTGGTAGAATGCCACAGAAAAAATTACTTGACGTTTCATATTTGCCGTATTAAATGAGTTCATCAGATTTAGATATGGTTTCGACAGCTGATTTCATTAGAGAAGTAGTTGTTTGTTTAACTAATCAGTTTTTATTTACTTTCCTCATATTCGAAGTGAAAAGCAGAGTGTTAACCTCGGGTGTAAGGCCTATTTAGCCAGTTGAACTATTAGCGCTTTTGCTCGTGCGCCAAATCATCTCATGCCTAAATAGGTCACTTTCACCTTTCGTGTAACAATCTACTATTTTCACGCCTTAACAAATATTTTTTGTAAATCGCCCTCCAAATTTCTGCCGAAGAATTCGATGCTTATTTTAAACTCTTTCTTCTGATCGGATCTCTGTACTCCGGCTTTTTTTACCACTTAAAAAAAAGATGAGGTTCTCAAGTCGTCGTGTAATTTTGTTTGTTTATATATGCTAACTTTTTTGTTTCTAAACCGATTGGTATCATTCTTTTTGCTTTGTTTTTGGATATCATATTCGTAACTCAAAAGTGTGAAATAAAAATATTCGAGCGAAAGAGTAACTGAAAGGCAAGAAATAACTATTTTCTACATCTTGTAGTCGGTGGAATATATAACATAAAAATTGATATATGTCTTTTGATAATTTGATGTTGTTTTTTTATCTTTTACTTGGCATCGGCTTCAAGATGTAGAAATAATATTTTTTTTGCTATTTAGATACTTTTTTTTAATAATCGGCATACAAACACACATATTGTATATCCCTAAATTAAGTAAGTTATGCTTGTGTTCTGGGTAATATAAAACGAATTACTCTGGAGCGGATTCCCAGACGCCCAGACTAAGTAAATAATGGAGAAAATTCGTTTCCGAAATTTAGCATACTAGGAATCGAACGACAATACGTTGCAAAGCAGAATGAATTAAGAACAATTTTTATATTCTATGTACAGTACAACCCTGTTTATACTCCCCCGGACTGAAACCCTGTAAATAGTTTCATCAATTCCGATGAAAAATGTAATCGCGTACATCATCCGTAAAGGAGCGAGGGGAACAAGAAAAGCCAAACCGGAAAGAGAATGGGCACGAATAGCCGACCAACGACCATAAAAGAATAATGATCGGCGTGCCTACCTATCTCATTTCATATTCCAGCTGCCTTATCAGAGCTGGTGTCGATTTTTCGATGTGTCTACACCCCCTATACATCACGCGGTGACGTTGACACACTGTATAGTAAGAATTCCTTAGATTCCGGCATAGAGTAGGTAGGTGTATTCGCCGCAGAGATGGCTGTTAATTCGTGTATTCGTTTCTACCTAACAAGTTACATTGTAGGGGATTTGCCTGTCTGGATAGCTACCACCCCTGGTCTAGAGGATACTGCACTAACAACCTTCCGGCATCAGTGGCAGATTACAATCCCTACTTCGAGTCCAGCAGCACATTGGTAGCAAATTAGTGTTACATATGTTCATAGGTGACGGTAACCACTTTCCATCACAGTTGTTATTCAGCCTGTCTGTTGCACTCCAGCAATAAAATGAAGCCCGTCGTAAGCGGGCGGCAAATCTTACGATTATAATATAATATAAGATCAGACCATAAATGTCCCACTGCTGGGCTCGGGCCTCCCATTATAGGGGAACGTACAGTATACCCCCGCCACGCTTGTCCAAGGCGGCTTGGCAGGTTTGACACATCGATTATCTTGATGTGCATGTTGCATCACGATGGTTTCCTTCACCGTTGTTAGCATGTGGTAATTGTAACAATATGCACATTACGTCAGAAAAATGCCTAAGCGGTGCATGCGTTCCGGCCAAGATTGAACCCGCGCCCTTTGAGTTTTGGGGCGCGTGCGCTAGCTATTACGCTACCACGACTTATGATTAAATACATAATATTCAATTCAATCTTAGATAATACGGTAATCGTTAATCCCCTTAAATATATACAAAAACCAGAACCCAGGTTTATTTATGGTGTCATATGAGTTTTTAAATATATGTTTGTAATTGTTAATCAGTAGAACGTTTATTCCGCTTACGACAATGACCTAAAGGGAACTTCCCGCCTCGGTTTTCCGATAACCGCTTTCCATCAAGTAAGGCACTCTTCCTGTTTACCTGCTTCAGGCTAGTAAAAAATCAGTATTTATTGTTCATAAAATATATAGCCATATTTTTTTAAAAACAACAGCAGCACACACCTCTTTGCATTACATAATGTAAAACGGTGTGATCATAATTATATTGCATAGGTACTCGCCATTTAATCATTATTATCTAATTAGACTTTCATAAATATATACTTCTTTAAGATAGAAATAAGCTAGTCCAAAACTTTTCAGTAGAAATTGAAGTTATATCACATATTTTTTTATCTAAAAACTTATATTTCAAAGCACTCTAACTATTATCTTGTGAACCCCGAAAACTGTACGGCAAACAAAAGTAACGCTGTTAACTTACGTCTATTTGTATAGACATTTATTCCTGTACAAAAGTTGTTGTCTTTCCTAGTTTGACACTTCTGCACGTGACCTTTTATATTCTTTGACATTTACCGAAGAGAGTTTTATTATGTTTTTGTTAGATTTACGAAATATATTGACAATAGGAGATATTTTCTTGAACACGACCACTATGTAATATATTTTATTTTTGTTCATACGCCCAAATATAATTATATTTTGAAAACATTAATTATGTTTATTTACAACTGGCTGTGACCTCTTGCACGATTTCGATATATATTCACACTAGGATATGCCCGCGATTTCGTCTACGCTTGAAATTCCTGCTGGATTTCCGGGACGCAAAGTACCGCAGCCATTGTTTTTGTGAAAACTGTATTGGAACCGTGTTGAAACAAGCTAATTTTTATAAACTCGAATAACTACAAACCGCTCCCGGGAACGTTCCCGCGATATTCCCGGAATAAAAATCACACATTTTAATACATAAAATTTACTATCGATCAATGAAAAAATCGCATTGGAATATGATTTTTTTCCGACCTGGCCATTTTAAATCATTACCAGAAAATTCAGCATAAAAAATAAAAAAGCAGAGTAGATTTTAAATCTAAGAATTTGCTGTCGATCACCGAGAACCGCATCGAAATCGGCCCAGTAGTTTTTACGTGAATTCCGAACTAACAGTCAAGAAATCTAAAAAAATTGTATAGCGTTTTCCATCGTTTATATAGTCTATTTCAGTTGTTTTTTTTTAATAGCTCCAATGTCCAGACACGGCGTGTTTAGAATTTTATAATATTATAGATATTATAAAATTTTCATGTAAGTAAAATAAAGCTACTGTTTAAAAACTCTACTCTGTTGTACTGTTTGAAAACTCTAGTCATCACTTAAATCATAGATTTTTATTTAAACCATTATGTTTGGAAATATTTTCTTAGGACCGCTAAAGCCTAATGTCATCTGAAGTACGTTCGACAAATAACAGATGGTCGTCTTAAATTTCTTGGAACCCGCAAGGATTTTATGGACCTATAAACCGAATAAATCTTCATATTATACTAAGAGAACATTTTTAGGATTTCTCGGGTCGCTTTATAACAAGTACGTATCGAATTCCAGACACGATCTTGAAAGGTTGTATGCGGGTGTTTCATTTTTTATACGATCGTGAAAACATCTTACTATATTATAATAACAAATATGTGGGTATGATATCGGGTGGTGATCTGTGATATCAATACATATTATTATATAAAACAGTATATTTACATAATTTACAATTATAAAATTACATATAATCTTATACCTATAATAAAATTGTAGAAGTCAAATTTCTGTACAATGAAAACAAATGCTAAAAACCGAGTTAGGGAGATGTAAGAAGTGAAACAGAACTAATTTAGATTTTTTTCAAATTTTTGGTTTCTCTGTTTGTGTGTTTGTACCGGCTAATCTCCGAAACAACTGGACCGATTTAAATGAAATTTTGTATGGTGGTAGCTTATAGCCCTGGTCAACATATAGGATACTTTTGATCCCGAAAAATTAAAGAGTTCCCGAAGAGGATAGTCAAAAAAACTTTAATTATTTAATCAGGTTATTATACAACTTATGGACCTAATTAAGTATTGATATTGCCGGTGTCATCATCATACAACAAAACAATTTATACATTAAAAAACAATTAGGCTATATATTATCACGCTAAGACCAATAGGAGCGGAGTACCAATGAAGAATGTTTTAAAATCGGGAGGATTTTTTAACTTAATTTTTTAAAATATTCCACACAGACGAAGTCGCGGGCAGAAGCTAGTACTTATATAAATAAGTTTAGATATTTGTAAAATAGTTTGTTCCTTCTTCAAAGCCCAAAATGAACTGATTATGATGAAATTAACTATATAGTCAATTTTTTTTAAAGATAGTGACCATGGGACACTTTTTATTCTTTCGGAATCCTATTAGAAATGGATTCAAATTTGATGCTAGTGAATTAATACAAAACATAAACTGTATTTTATCAAAACTGCAATTTATTAGTATAGTGTACTACAAATAAAACAATGGCGGTGGTAACAAGACTGATTTACGTCATTGGATAAAATACCAACTACCCGCAATTTATATACATGACATACATTACAATTAGGTAGATGACACATGGTATTTTTTTAAGCTTTCGTGTCTAGTACACATAACTGACTACCTTTTAACCGTTTTAAGCGCGGTATTTTATTTGATTTTTATTTCGCTGTTCCGACCACTTTTCAGTAGCCGTGATCTCCGAAAACAAAGCTATGGAGTGTCAATGAGTAATGTTAAAGTTATTATTTAATATAAGGTAATAACCATTAAAAAAATTAACCAATTAAAATGAACATGTTGGGGGTAGGCTAAATAATATAATCTTAAAATTACTCAGTGATACTTGATAATTTTGTCTTCCGTGATCACGGCTACTTAAAAGAGGCCGAACCGTTGAAATAAAAATCGAATAAAATTCCGCGCTAAAACCGTTTGAACGTAGTTTGGATTAGATGACACATATTACAAAAAATATTTACATGTAGAAGACCGAAGCCTAAAATACCACACTATCGTATACTTTTATAAAAAAAATATTGCATGAGATCAGCAGTCCGGCAGATGACCCACTTGATGGAAAGCGGTTACCATCGCCTATGGACATTTGCAACACTAAAGGTGCTACAAATGCGCTGTTGCTCTCTCAAGAGAGACTGGAACCTGGTCACTAATGCCAGAACACAACTCAAGGTTGTTATGGCGACATACTTTAGACCAGGGGTGGTAGCCCTCCAGTGGGCCAAATGCCCTACCACCTGGCTGTGGGTTGTTCTGTCGCCTGTTACGACAGGCCGCCAGGCCGCAGGAAATTGTATTCTATCTCCGTTCTTGCACGGATGAAATCACGCTATAAGTAATATTAATTACAGTTTAAACTATAATTAATACGCTATTTGACTCGTTATAGATATGACGTCAAACTTTTTATGCTCATACAAAATACTCCTCATTCAACATTTTGTCAGATGATAAATAGTATTTCAGTTGATTTGACTATCATTTGTCAGTATTGTTAGTTATAGTTATAGTTGACATTGCAACAGTAAGGTATTGTAGACGGACAGTTATGACTTTTTCGTGAGGGTTAATTTTTAACAAAGTGTCTCGGTGGATTTGGCTTTCTAGTACCCTATTGCGAATACTTCCAGGGACTGCAACTTTCAAGAACAATATTCTACTTGAAATTTTACAAAGACAACTGTATTCCGTTTCAAAGAGGTAGTGTAAAAGTTAGCGCCATTTGTAAGCGCAGTCACGTAGTGAGGTGAAAATGCGACACCGAAGACAATTCTAGAATGGAATGTGTACACAACCTTATTGTTTGCTACGGCTACGTGTAGTTCTTTTTTTAAACATCATCTGTTATTTTTATACAAGCTGACGTTGTTATAAAGCGCAGTACACAACAAAGCCGCCGATCCAAACCCGGCGGGCTATATGAAAATAATTGTTTTGGCAAAATGCGCCCGTGCGTGCTGCCCTCCGAAATGTTGGCGGCATGTCGGCAGCTTGCGTACTCAAGCGCTCCGTCTCGGTGACATTCCAGCTGCAGTGACGTGTTGCATTTTTTGTTTCTCATCTCGAGCCGCCACCAAAAAGTTGCCGAGATGGGTCCGGCAGGTCGGCGGCTTTGGTGTGTATTGCGCTTAAATAGAGATTTAGCTTAAAAAAGCGTTATATTTTTCTATTACAAAATGGAAAACGTCATAAATTCTATCTCGAAGACAAAAAAATCTTAAAAATAAGTTATCCATTACCATAATCAATTTATATGAATTAATTTCTATAATATTGTTATGAGTTACAGAACTCGAATTAAAATTCCGTTTGGAATTACTATAGAATTTATTAGAACTATACAAATACGTATAACACAGGTACAAATATAACTGGACGCAACCAGTACAAACTGCACGATACAATAACACGCGCTAAGTCCGTCACTATATAGCTCATCGAATGTACACACGTCTTGCTCGTATCGTAATCGTCGCTTGACTGCCGGTCTCTCCGTTCGGGCATTCCTTTATACTCAGCTTACAGTATGTCACGACCGGGTAAACAATGTTATCCAAGAATCACACCTGGCCACTGCCTACCATAAAGGATTACAATACACAATAGGCGGCTTTTCTAATTACAAATATTAAACACAAAGTAAACAAAAGAAGTCCAAATGCGGGCACGTAATAAACCGTGCTTTATGGCCGGCAGGTGTGTATTCACATTTGCCGGCGTGCTTCGTGGAATTTTGGCTAAGTTGTAACAATATCTATAATATTATAAATGCGAAAGTAACTCTGTCCAGTAGTTTTTTGTGAAATTGTAACAGACAGTTACGATTTCACAAAAAAACAACTGGACCGATTTTACTGAAACTGAGTATATATATTTTCGAGGTCGAGGATGAATATCTATAGAATATAATGCATAGGATACTTTTTATTCCGAAAAATGCGATAGTTTCCGGGATAAAAATATATTTGTCTCTCTGTTTGTTATGCTTTTACGGAAAACTATTGGACCGAATTAGCTGAAATTCAGCGGAGCGGAGCGAAGTGGACAAAGGGTACTTTTTATTTCCTATAATGGGATAGATTTTGGGACAGATTTATGTAAACATCATACCAGAAAGTAGGATAGGCTCTGTTTTTTTTGTTTTGCCATTTTCGTCATTTTGATTGATTTGGTCGATTTGAAAATTTTGGTCATTTTCATCATTTGCATTTTCGTCATTTTCGTGTACATGTGCAGTTTTAATACCGTAAATGGACATAGATGCTTTTATCCCGGGAGATGTGATAGTTTGCTGTATAAGATGAAGTCAATCTTCCGTGGGCAAATAGCGCTAACATAAAATTTATTGTATCCTGTATTAACGTTTACTCTTTAAACAAGAGCCATGCACTGGGGTTTGACCCGCGGCGTAGCAGCGGGGAAAACTAGTTTATAACATAAAAACACTCCACACGATGGTAGGGCTATCACCGTGGAAGAAGAACACCAGTGTTAAGCCGATTTAAAACCATTCACTTCTGTCTTATAATTTGAATTAATCAAGCCAAGTGATCAATATGGACATTTAATATTTGAATGTTATTGAATAACGTCGTACTATTTCACTTATGTGGCCTTCAACCAATTTTATTCAATGTGACTGATCAGTCTAACATCGGCATTCCGTATTATAATAGTCCAGGTTCAATCAAATGATTGAAAAATAACTATTTTCACGTGTACGTATTCTTGTTGGCACTGCACTAGTATTATTCCTTTTAACCGCCTTTTAAAAGGAGGAAGGTTCTCAATTCAACTGTATGTTTTTGATTTCAACTTTTTCTTTAGTCGAAAGAGTATATTCCTGGGATGATTTTGCTATCAAGCAACTAAATAGTATATTTTTCTCGAACAAATACAAAACTGAGTTAAAATTAAAAAGTAAAATGTAATAATTTTCTCCACCTTGAAGTCGTTTCCAAGTAAAATATAAAAAACAACAAAATTGCAAAATACACCGACTTCAAGATGTTGTAGAAAGAAGTCGGTTTATATATATATATATATATATATATATATATATATATATATATATATATATTGCTTTTAACGTGAAGACGGTTTTGTTTTTGTTAAAAAAAACTGTAGAAATTTGCCGTCTCACGGTGTATATGCTCTTCAAAAAGGGTTGCTCTTGATTTCTTTGCGATTAACAAATCAGATCCTGACTTGGTGACCATGGAACCGCCTTGGCAGTACAGTCTACTTACGAATAAAAAAAAATCGAAATCGAACCACTATTGACGGAGAAATCGCGTAATATACGTGTAAAAAATTAAGCGCTTGTAGAAAATGTAATGCCTACGCGCTTATACAAGCTTTTTTTTCAAGAATTTAGGCGAATGGCGTGCTTTAATAAGTAATCGTTACTCTCGATTTGCCTGGAATCCATTCACCATATACTGACTTGGTGAACATGGAGTATAGAAGACCTCGAGAGTATAGACTTATGAGTAAAGAAAAATGTTTGAAAGTTACGAAGAAGTCTGTTTTTTTTTTAATTGGTTCACAATTGACGGAGAAATCGAGGAACGAACATAAAAAAATACATACAGACGACTTGAGAACCTCTTCCTTCTTGAAGTCGGTTAATAAAATCAGTCATTCGAGAAATTTATATAAATGAAATTATATTTTTCTTTAGGCACGCAGTCACGTTATCAAGTTTCTGGAATGGACGCAGCAGCTGGCGCTGGTGCGAACGGCGCCGTTCTACGCATAGAACCTGTGAGGGCGCAACGTGACGACGCCACGTATGAATGCGTTGCGGAGAACGGCGTTGGGGACGCCGTGACTGCTGTGGCGACGCTTACTGTATTCGAAGGTAAGTGGTTGAGTAGTTTATTGCTTCAAAGAGATCGTTCTTTACAGATAAAAAAGTCCTATATCGCATAGTTTAAATCTAGTTTACATACAAGAGATTTAGGAACGTAGTATCTATAAATTTATCAGGCATACAGGTGATTTTTTTCGTAAGCCTTCAATGTGACTTCTTAAGAGATAAATATTGTTACGAGTTACAGGACTCGAATTAAAAATGCCGTTGTAACTACTATAGAATTTATTAGAACTGTACAAATACGTATAAAACAAATACAAATAAAACTTGATGCAACCAGTTCACACTGCACTATTCAATACAATTCGAACGCGCAAAGTCCGTCGTTTACATCGCTGATCGAGAGTACTCGAAAACGTCTTACTCGCTTCGTAGTCGTCGCTTGACTGCCCGCCCTCCATTCGGGCATCGTCTTATACTTAACTACACAGTACAAATAAATTGGAGGCGCACACTGAGTTTCTAAGAAATATTAATTTGCACACCTGCGAACGTCCACAAAGTCGAAAACAATAACAATAAGGATTAGTTCGACGCTAATGATGGTTATAAAACAAGTAGAAAAACAATAGCATGTTACAAATTCAAAACACAAAGGATTCCCTAATCCGGGAGGACAATAAGCTGCGCTTACCTTTGGCTGTGCGGCTTATCTTTGACGGCATGTAACAATATACAAAGGCTTACCTATTTAAATAAAAACTGAAGTTGTAGTCAGTAGTAATACTATTGAAATTTTTGAAGTGAAACTTTTTTAGCCACGGTAGTGAATTCATTAATTTAATAGTTTAAACTCTATGCTCATAATAGGTTGGGGAAAAAGTCTTTTCTCATATAGTATGTATGAACTTGTAATAAGATCTTTTTGGCTATACCATTTGTATCTGGCTGGTTTTGGTATCATTAAAAGTTTTAATTTTAAAGAAGACAATTCCAAATTCAAATTAAGAAAATTTGTGATTTTCATTTGTTTTTCTTATAGTTAAAATGAGTGAATCTAATGAAGAAATTCGATACATTTTAAAATTTTACTACAAAAAGGTAAAAATGCAACACAAGCCGCGAAAAAAATTTGTGATGTTTATGGACCTAATGCAGTATCTGTGAGAGTAGCGCAAATTTGGTTTAAGTGTTTTCAATCCGGAAATTTTGATATCAAAGATGCACGTCGTTCTGGTGGCCTTGTTACGGACAAAATTGATGCCATTTTTGAAAAAGTGGAGCAAGATCTGCATATTAGTAGTTACGATGTAGCTGGAGAACTGAGAATTGACCACAAAAGAGTTTTGGCGCATTTGAAAAAAGCTGGGTACACAAAAAAGCTCGATATTTGGGTGCCTCATGAGCTCACTGAAAGAAACCTAATGAACCGTGTACTCATTTGTGATTCTTTATTACGACGTAATGAAACCGAACCATTTTTGAAGAACCTGATAACTGGTGATGAAAAGTGGATCACGTACGACAAAAACGTGCTTCACAGACTGTGGCGAAACCCGGGTTAACTCGCAACAAGGTGATGCTGCGTGTATGGTGAGATTGGAAGGGCATTATTCATTATGAGCTGTTACCGCCAGGCAGGACCATCGATTCTGAACTGTACTGCGAACAACTGATGAGATTAAAGCAAAAAGTTGAGAGAAAGCGGCCGGAATTAATCAACAGAAGGGGTGTGGTTTTTCACCATGATAACGCTAGAACTCACACATCTTTAGCCACTCAGTAAAAATTACGAGAGTTTGGCTGGGAGGTGTTAATGCATCCGCCGTATAGTCCTGACCTTGCACCTTCAGATTTTCACCTGTTTCGGTCTCTGCAGAATTCCTTAGGCAGTGTCAGGTTAACATCACTAGAGGACTGCCAAAACCACTTGTCGCAGTTTTTTGATCAGAAGCCCCAAAATTTTTTAGCAATGGGATCACGTCTTGTAGGTAGGGATACCTACAAGATGGCAAAAAGTTATCCAACAAAATGGCACCTACATACTTTAGTGAAATGTATATAAACTTTATAAAAAAACCTTTTGAATTTTTATATAAAATGCGAAGAAACTTTTTCCCCAACCTAAATGTATAATGTAGGAAATATTTTGAAGTCTTGAAGTTCATAAATCAAATTGAAACTAGAGCATTTGTTTCCTATTTTAGTTATCATAAGCCTCTCCTGTCATTTCTTCAAAGTGAAAACATGGAATCTGAATAATATGTATTATAATATATTTTAATTACGTAATATATGAAATGTTAAAACATAAAATAATTTTTGAGCTTAGTAAAAATATTGTAAAAATAATAAACATTATAATTATCCTAATATTCCTGATACTCTATATTTATCTCATTCTCTCGTAGGCTACTCTTCTGAAGTTTCACTTCTGCCGTGTGTGAATTGCACGTACACACTTTTTTTCTCCAACTGTGAATTGAATGTATTAACTATGATTTTCTTTTTCAAATCTCACAAATCGCAATCAACTAATTTAACCACAGCTTCCCAAAATGTTATTCTTATTAATATCATTGTGTGGTCATGAGACAATGTTAGTAATAATGTTGCTGATACCGATATTAATCCTTTACAGATGTTTTATTACCCCTTCGAATTTAAATTGTCTATTGTTCACACTAATCCTTTTGTATGCCTCTCAGTAAGACGTCATAATTCCATCTTTCTTTTGTTCGCATTTCGTTGCACATTCTTAGAAGCCATTAAGTTTACAAGTTAAGAATTTAAAGGAAAAGTGGGCTATTGCTAGTAGTCCATGTTTGATTTACAAATATAAGTTGTTTGAGTTACAACTGCGATTGAGGCGTTATAAAGTGTATTTTCGGAACAAGCATCTTATAACGACAGACTGCGCGATTTATTTCATTACAATTTTCTGCTTTACAGTTTGGACTTGTTATGGGAGGGTATACCGCTTTGTCACGTAACGCCTTACGGCGCTAGTCTGTCTAGCTTCCCTTTCTCTCACACATACGGCAGCGGTAGGCAGTCTTCTCCTCTCTCACTCTAACCCACGCCCTATATATACATAAAATTTAAGTAATAACCTAAGCTTTTCTCAAGTTAAACAATTCCAATATTAAATAGTTCAACTCAGATTAGTTTAAGTTATCACCTCTGCCGGGTGTCCCGAGACGCATACGTTATTTTTTTAAATTAAAGTAATAAAGCAACTGTAACGTTTAAACAAGTATTCATATATTTTTTACCAAAAACATACTACAAACGATTTTTATATCCTTAATTTAGGCATTATCTGATGTGCGCATATTATTTATTTATTTAGTTGTAGCTTAATTGTGATGCCAATTATTTTGAAAAAATAATCTTTCCTTATGTTTTATGCCATTTACAGTATTTTCTTAAAGTTAAAGGCAGCCTATGTTCCTTAGGAACCTATCCAGAAATATACCTTCTTTTCAAATATTATTAAGATACATTCAGCGGCTTAATTGTGAAAAGGTAACAAAGAAACAAAGTTACTTTGGAATTTGTATACCTATTAGTACGGATGATTCGAAAAAACGATAATTTCATACCAGTGTTCCTGCCTAGGACGCTAGGAACTGAATGCAGTACAATATAGTCGTGTAATCTGCTTCCAGGGGCAAAAAATACCGTGCAAGCATGTAACTCTTAATATAGGTCAAACCTTTTTATTTGAAATATTTATTTTTAACGTTTTGATCGCTTTTTTCAGTAAAGTACTTTATTTGATTAATAAAAAAATGTTAGAAATACGAACAATTTTAAATCAAAAAACGCATTAATTGAATGTAAGGTCAAAGTATACGTCAGATAGTCAGCAAAAATTCCCATTTTCGTATATAACCTCATCGGCCGCATTATATAAACGCTCCAAATCTAATTGCAATTTCAAATTATTTTTTTAATACTAAACTTTACCATTTATATCTAGGGTATATTTTACGACTATCTACTATTATATAGTATTTATACTAATGATTAATTTAGTGATTGTAGGAATATAAATTGTTGTGGTTACCTATTTAGTTTCAACTATTGTAAAACACCACCTATAGTCGTACACCAATATGAACGCGTGGCATATTATCAAAAATTACGTAACACCCATAAGCCAAGTTTTTTCCAAACCACTACGGTGTTATTAAGAGCTCAGCATAAAGCAGTCAGCTCTGACAGAATGATCCCTGCCGCCACTAACTCAGGAGACAGCGGACTCACAATAAATAAGCATTAAATAGGACCTGGACGGTGTCTCGTTGATAATGGACTGTGGTGTCACGTGTGTCTTACTATGGTCAATCGACACAAAACAGGGCTTGCAACCCATGGAAAGAAAACAAATAAGTTATAATGAAGATGTTTCTTTTATTTTTGATATACAAATTTGTATATTCACGAACATATAAACGAATTTGACTGAAGCTGGAGATTCGGAGACTCACACGTCCAGATTTCTTCTGGTGCATACTTGCTTAAAGACTATTCAAAAACTTGAATATTCATGAATAGTTTACACTGGCTAAGATCGCGTCAGGAACTCCCGCATTTGCGGCAGTCTTCATGTACGTGACATAACAGAAAAACTGTAAGAGAGTCGCTTAAGTTGGTACGGCCACATTTTAAAGAGACCGGCTAATTATGTGGGGAACAAATATTTAGCCATGACGTTGTGAAGGATAACTTGCATACCAATTATCTCAAAACAGAGTATACCGAAGATCGTGCGCAGTGTTGAAGAAAAGGTAGGAAAACGGACACTGGGCGTCGAAGCGAACCCTCCGAACGTAACCGGGACTTAACGCTCGAATGACGTTAATGACTACACTGGCTGAATACACAAGCGATACAACAATCATACTTGAAAAACAAGGAGGTAATTTTCCGCAAGCGCATTCAAATGTAAGCCCTTGAGATCTTTATAGATCAGACCAAACGTTACGAATTCAATAAGTCGACCGAAAGAGGTCGGTCGAAACATAAATGTTTTTCAACACACTACCGCCGAGTAAGACCCACCACTAAATCGTGTCAAATGGCGAAATACAAGCGACATTTCCCTTTTGTAAACGGACTGGAATTATTAACGTGATAACTTAAGGTACAGATTTACGGTTGCGACAGAAAATTGAAACTAGTCGTTGTAGGGTAACGCGTGGAAGCACGTTTAATGGCTATCTATTTGCCTCACTATCGGATAATATTTGACATACGTTCCATATAAATAATGTTAAATTTCTACAGATGGTATGGCAAGCGAATGAATAGTAAGATATAGGAACCGGCTATAAATGATAAAAGCTATAAACATCTGCGCTTATAGTAGAATAATCTACAATGAATACGTTAATTTATTACTACGTCGTCAGTAAATAGTAATTGACATTTAATTGCAAGAAAATATACTAGGCCTGCCCTTTCCTCATCCAGCTTTTACCGGCGCATAATGTGCAAATATTGCACGCTAGTGGTAAAAGGAATCTGAATTTTGATTTTCGTTTTTAACAATAGTAGATTGTTAAAAGAGAGGTGAAAGTGACCTATTTAGACACGACATGGTTTGGCGCACGAGCATAGCGAGGTCGCTAATATTTCGAGTGTCTAAATAGGCCTTGCACCCGAGGTTGAACACTCTGGTTTTCATTTCTAATATGAGAAAAGTAAATAAAATTTGATTACTTAAAGGAACAACTACTTCTCTAATGAAATCAGACATTAAATCCATATCTAAATCTGATGAACTTATTTATTCTCGTCACATATGAAACGTCAAGTATTTTTTTGTCTGTGGCATTCTACCAGTCGGTATTTTTTGTCACTAATGCTAGTAAATATTTAGCTCAAATTTATGTAAATTAAATAATAATTTAGTGAAAAATAATTTATAAGTATAAAATGATATTACAAAATTGTTGATATCTTTTTATTACAATTTATGTCGCGATTTCACAGTGGCTGTAAAAAAAGTTGGAACATTCGTCGCATGTATTATCTATGGTTCGCGTAGTTTTTTAATTTTTTTGACAGCAGGGAAAATCGTTTCCCAGGGTCGAAAAATACTGTTTTCAACCCTGTGATCAGGCAACTCCAAGCATACTTTCAGAATATGAGAAATGAAAAACTATTTCTGTCGTTTGATTTAGAACAATTTTGAAGTCTGGGAATCGCTTATGTTAAGCTAAGCAATTAGCCGCTATATAAAATATATGGGCCTGACGTGCCCAGAACGGCGTATGTAGTCGACATTTTCCCAATGTAGTTCGAGCTTTAAAGTACTTATTGGGATCGTAGTGTTGTTTCGTAATATAGCTGTACAACAGTCGAATAAATTTATAAGTTAGGTGCGGCATTTATAAAGACGTTTTGTTATAATAATTCCTTTTTTTAAATAATACACAGTTAACCAGAAAAACGTATTATTAGATTATTATTGTATGAAAACTAAACTGCATCACTTTAGAGCTAAAACATCATTTGACTGACAGGTGTAGTGGTAGCTCATCACATCAATCTTTTTACAGAGGGAGTCATACATCAGTTTGTTACGTTCAGTGGTCTCCTGATCAACAAATTAACCGGACTGGTACAGTCGGTACACGAAATGGACCCGTTCGCAAATAGTTTAATTGCTGCTTATTATCTTCGTAAACGTTTAAGGAACAGAAAACGTAGATACCACGTTCACCCAATCGTCGCACAAACAGCATTTCAAGGGGAATTCACTATTTTATATTAATTATTGCGCGAAGGTGAAGATTTTTTTTATTACTTCAGAATGTCGATTATGAGTTTTGATGAATTATCAACGAAATTACAAGAAAACTGAAAGCATCAGAACTTATTTGAACATTTTAACTTCAGTATGAAATTGTTTTTTTTTTATGATGATACATACATTCGTGGGATCAGTCCACCGATCGGTGCAGCACTGAACGCATTTAATTGTTTCCATAGCACGTCAGTCGATTGACGGCACGCATGTAGACGCGCTCGACTGACGGTCGGTCCTCGTACGCAGTGCGTAGCAAGCAATGTACGCGTGCGTACGTACAGTCCATCACTGTAAGGATTTAAGAATTTTCATATAAATGACAAGCGCGACTGACGTACGCACTGCCGATCGGTCGAGCACTGTAACCGGCCTAAGTATTTATGAATTTTCATATAAGTGACAAGCGCGACTGACGTTCGCACTGGCGGTCAGTGGAACACTGTAGCCGGGCTTAATTGTTCTTCTATTAATCACTCGTGACACACAGAACAACGGAATGAGATGACAATGATTCATTTTTAGCTATAGATTTAGAATCCTAAAAGTATGTTAATAAACGCACTAATCACGTTGATTTCCAAAATCCTCCAAATCCGACATATTTACCTTTGCGTTAATTTGCGAACAATTCGCAATTACGAATTGCGCTTTGTGGGTAACAAGTTTAATTGCTTTCGAAATACTTAATGCGATTGTCGCGGTGGTGAAGAGGTGAATCGTTTGAAGTTATACATATTCATGATGTCATCGCTGACTTGGTAACAGGCGTGATAAGATTTTGTGTGAGGTATTGTCGCTTAGCTCCTTAAATGTTTCTGCTCCATCTGAGATAATGTTAGTGTTAGTGACTGTGGCCAAAAGCGTCTTTTTTATAGCCTTAAAAATAACGCCGTTAATGATTAGCTACATTAGTGTATACACATGCGTTATCTGTCAATGTTTGACGTCACCTAAACGTCATTAAAACCAACCAGCAATTCTAGAATTCCGAAACCAATTCAGCAGCCTAAGAAATTACTAAATATATCTGTATCTATTTTGGTTTGAGCTCATGAGTTATATATTTCCATTAACGTACATTAAGCCCAAATCCAATTAAATTGCGTGAAATCACTCAATTATTCATTTTACGGCCGACGTGCAAGACGCACATATAACTGCTGCGAATAACCATGTGATTATTCTATTTTAAAATGTGTCTTTAGTAACTGAAAACGAATAACTTTAGTTTTAAACACTAGCTTGTTTTAGTGTGTGTGTGTTTTTTTTAATGCGTGAGTTCAGCAATCAGGCAGGCAGGAAAGCGGTTACCATCGCCTATGGACATTTGTAACACCAAAGGTGCTACCAATGTGCTGCCGTTCTCTAAAGGGAGACTGGAACCTGGCCACTAATGCCGGAACACAACTCAAGGTTGTTATGGCGGCATACTCTAGACCAGGGGTGGTAGCCATCCAGAGGGGCAAATACCCTATCACCTGGCATGTGTGTATTTGTTTTGTTGTACACCTTTTTAACTGCCTTACCCAACGTAGGGGATTAAATTACAAAAACGCTGACATGCGTCTACAATAGTCTACATTAATCTTACCAGAAGCAAATGTATGAAATATAATGCTTCTTACTTTGAAAACGACCGATTTTCACACAAATTTTATATATCCTCTTTTTACTCCCCTAGGGGTTGAATTTTCAAAAATCATTTCATAGTGCGCACGTACAGTAAAGAAAGTTCCCGCATGCAAATTTTCACGGCCCTAGCCCCAGTAGTTTGGCTTGATATGTCAGTCGTTGAGGTCACATAATTATTTATGTATAGATGAGAACTACCTCATTTGTAGTTATTTTTGCACTTTTTCTACATCTTTACGTAATGGCACATAGCACTCCTAAGTTTTATACACAGAACCGGTTTTTATCCCTCAGTTACATTGTATAAGACCTGCCCCTAACTTATATTTTTATTCGCAATTATTCTGCATGATTGTGTAACGGCATACAGAGTATACATTTACAACAATATAATGCTGGCAGTAGCTAAGTTGCCCTTTTCGTGAAATTCAAACTAAAGAGTTACACGAAGTCTAGAAAGGGGCCGTCCATAAATTACTTCAACGTTAAGGGTTAAGGTTAAGGAGGGGGTCGATGAAGTGTAACATTGTGTGATGTGAACTGCTATTTTAATTTAATAATTTCTTCATGTTAAATTGCAAAATATGTGGTGATGTCACACTAGGGTGGGAGAAGTCTCACAAATGTGATCAGCTGTGACAAGGACGGGGGAGGGGTCAAAAAATCATGAAATTCGTTTGTCGTAATTTGTAAATGGCCCCAAATACTGAGCAATCTAGTATTATTACAAGCTGCCCTACATTTAAATAATGGAGGTCCAGTTCGACATTTACAATGTCGAGAAGCTTGTTTATGTCGAATAACATAGAATTTGACCTTTCTAGTACAAAGAAATGTCAATGTACATTTGAATAGATACATGTATGTATGTATAGCGATTTTAATCTGTTGAATCCCAAAGGATCTACGACTTTGTATCTCTAAAGGACTGTGTCAGTTTTTAGAAAGGGCCCAAATTGGATGAGCCGCAAAGTAGGGTTGATATATTATCGTCTATTCTGAAAAGGGCCCGTCACTTAAACGCTCTGAATTAGAATATTTTGTAATTGTTTATTTTTAACACACTTGTATTGCTTTTACTTCTAATTCGAATATTCTTTTTATAGTTAGATGTCAAATTAGAGAAAAGCGCATTCATAATTATTATGCAATGATGCAGAAAACTATTCATTCCCTCTCCAAGTAGTGAACAGTTTTGTTTTATAGTTTTACCGACTTATCTGATTAGTTGGAAAATTTACACATGTACTAAAAATTGATGATAATACAAAATATGCTTCAAGTGATCAATCGTCAAAAAGTGAGACAAGAATGACTGATGAGGCCTCACCGGTCATTCTGTGTTAATCCTTTATGACTACATAGCGATATAGTTGTGAAGAATTTGCGTGCGCCAAAGTTACACAACACATTACATGCCACTATGTATCTTGGCGTAATGAACATCAGTCCATTTTCGATGTCGGTATAGTCGTCGTCGGTTCCCTTACCGCTTCTATCCAACATTTACTATGGGTAGATATAATGTAGTCGGGCATAGATGAAGAACCCAGAAACAGAATGGAATTTAATACACCGAGTTGTTTTACGTACTAAATGCGTTGAATTAGTATAGCTCTCTGCAACTACCGAGCAATCAATTTCATCAAAAAATTCTGCTCTGACTATCAAGCAGTGAATTTTTCCGCAATTAACGTCAATGTCTTTCAGAGAATGTCCTAACTAGAATGTCTTAATGATAATCGATCAATGACACCGACTCGAGCAATGATATTTAAGGCTCTCGTAAGCGCGTCGAAGTGACGCATTGGCGCTTTTATTAGTTTCGTTTCATGTATAAAGTCTAATTCCGGATTCGGCTTAACTTCAGACTGCCGGTTATTTGACTCCGACCTCCGGTTACTCGGTTCGTCATCCGGTTACTAGATTCCGTCATCCGGTTATTCCACTTCCAACATTCGTTCATTAGGTTATACATGATTCATTTCCGACATTATATAAATGTATATGACTATGAATGGAAGAGTATTCTATGACAACCCTAGGAACAAGCATACAAAGTACACGTATATTGTACAACTATGCGTACACATATGTCGTATGTACACGTACATGTGTGTACATGTATTAACGTGCCACACGTAAGAGATTGTCGGATCACAGACCCGTCCCGAAGGAGCCGTCGTAAATTGGGTAGGGGACATTAGCCTGACCGCATGGTGCGTTGAGTCATGCGTTAAATAAAATTTCGGTTATGAGGGAATTTTAAATATAATATTTATATTTTATTAATTCGGGTAGAGCAATAACCCTTACAAAATCGTCATGACTGTTTGATTTACTTATTAGTCTTTTTAGATTAGATTATAAAGCAGTACTTTTGAAAATACTTCCCTTATAAAAAAATACTGTGAGTTTCTTCGTCTGTCAAAGTAATTTTTATCAGAAACTGCAGATATTATAAAAAGTATAAAGCTGTAATTTATATGCCATTTCACAATATTGCAATGAGTTCCAGAAGCATTAAATTTACAGACAGCTGTCGTAACTAAGATTACATTTTTTTTTTTTCAATTTATATAGGTGTCTGAGGTATTGTTAGTTATTTCTGAGGCTCCTGATATGAGATCGATTATAAGTCCGAATTTCGACTAGCACTTTTTTTACTTGAAGATTATATTTGTGTTAAAACTCGAACTTTCATAAGAAACTTGATATTACCTAGATAATCAAACCGTTCAAAGTTGTTCTAATTATTATAAAAGTACTTATTTCTTTAGAATACGACCCTAATCATGAAATTGTTTATAGTACATTGTTAATAGTTTAATCTATATAAATAAAATGAATCGTAGAAATGTATTTAGGCGCGTAACTTGAGAACGACTTTACCGATTTTGAGTGTGTTTGAGCGGGTCCCCGGATTATTTAGATTCACAATTGGACCGGTAGGTGGTGCTGGAATCGGGTTCTAGGATCCTCCTAATTTCTTGGACCTATTTTTCTGTTTCTTTTTTGTGTCTTTGAGTGGAGTTCCGGATGATTTTAGACTAACATTCGGAACCAGTAGGTGGCGCTGTGATCGGGTTCTAGGATTTCCTAATCTCCTGGACCTGGAATTCACTATCAAATACATCGTCATGACAGCGACAATTTTAATATATTACTTATGGTTAGTTAGGTCCACTTCCACTAGGTGGCGCTACGGGTATTTATCATTAGGTACTTTGAGTTAAAAATTACGACATACCTACATAAATAAAGACCCCTTTATTACGCGAGCGAGGCCGCGGGAAAAAGCTAGAATCTTATAATTGCGTCTTACAAGTGCATAATAGCTTTAAGCGCTCTCTTTTAACTCAAAATTTTCTAGGTAAAGTACTCAAAATCTTCTCGTAAATAATAACAATAATACCCACTCAATGCCGCGCATATTGTGTTTCCAACAAATACAACAAAAATATAGCTTTTAATGGTGTTTTATTGAGTTGACATCTTATTATTCATGAGTTCCATTTAGCAACACGGTTAGGAGTGGCTGGATATCTAGCCCTCTTATTGATGGTTTTGTTCGACTTTAAAAATCTTCGAGCTCCTGTTAGCTTATAACTTTGTACAGTCAACTATTATTTGAGCGATTCTCAAATTTTTTGGCCATTAATTGAAAATTCTTTTTTTTTACTTGCCTTTTTGATTATACGATACTACGCCAATTGTATTGTTATAAAAACAGAAGTAACAAACTAGTTAAAAGTACTCTGTTACCTTGGGACAAGCAATTTTCCATACATTCCAATTTTCAGTGTATTTGTTTTCATCGTCTCTTAAAAAAATGACTTTCTTTATGTATTGTTTTATTTATAATTTGTTAAGTTGTGAAGTCACTCGTTAAAGTCAAAGTTAATAGGCTATTATTTTGCAAATATGTGGAACACTGCAATAATACTTGGTCAAGAATTTAGAAACGCTCGTTTAATTTTCGAATTATTACACTAGTTTATAATATTATATGTCTCTCTTTTGAGCCATTTGACACTAGTTAGGGGCGTCTGTCTTTATAGTATCTTCGCACCATCGTTTTATTGCTCTCATTCTGCCTCTTTTTCTTGTAGACCTTTCCACAGGGTTGTTTTTATGGTCCATCTCTGATCTGTAAGCAAAGCTTCATGACTAATCATTATAATAATATCGAAATCTTTTCCATATTCGTTTTCATCTAAATTTCCCGAACCTGCCTCATCAAAAGGCCTTTCCATCATATTTCTGTCGCGACCGGCATACCAAGCTCCCGCCCCATTAGTATGATACCGTCGATTGTCATTATAAGTTCCTCGATAATCGGATTAGAGAGTGAGCCGACGTGATCGCACCCAATCAAAACTTGTAGGCGTTGCACTGGAGCTACGTGGTTTAGATTAAGGGATATCAAAATTGCTAGGGTTATAAATAATATTCCTAACGCCTTGCAGGAATTTGTGGCTGGTTTGTATATCTGCGTTTGCTTTACTGCTGGTTAACATTTGACATAAAGTCCATACAAGTAATGTCAAGTCTTTACAAATAGTAAGGTAGATAATAATGTATAGTTAAATATGTAGTAAAGCCAGCATAAATAACAGTTCGATAAAATGAATTGTTGAGTAGAGCATAATAGTTGTTACTTGAAAATCGCCTATGTGCCATTTCTGCAGACAACTTTTTCAGATATTCGAAAAACGCATTTGAAATCTCATACGTAACAAAATCTTGCATGTACGCCTACCTTATTATTTCTTTAAAACATGCTATGCTATTTGACACCTTCTACTTCTACTCTCTCAGGGATAAAATCAGAAACGAGAATATCCATAAAAGAACCAGGTAAAACTAAATTAGCAAAATGAAGTGGTAGTGGGGCGGCCACGTTTGTCGCAGGACTAGTGGCCGATGGAGCAGATGAGTCCTGAAGTAGAGACCGTGTCTCGGCATACGCAATCTCTAGGCCGACAGATCAAATATCTGCGCAAGGAGGTCGATGGGGCCGGTTGAGGACAGCGGAGAACAGGGATAGGTAGTGCAAACTCGGAGAGGCGTATGTCTAGCAGTGGAAAACGATTAGCTGACGATGATTTACTCAAAGTTATGACATCATAGGTATGTCCGCTCGTACAAATTCTATGAGACTGAGATGTTTTGTAAGAGGACAAAAAGTATCTCACAACCAGTTGATTTGATTCTCCATTTTCCTATTCTAGCAACGTCACTTAAAATCACAGAAAGCTTTAAACATTTGCAAGAACTATAAAATGTAATTCATAAAGCTTATCATCAACTCTTTTTAGTTTTTCTCGTAAAGTTACTTCACACATGGAGGGAGATTTAAAATTTGTAACGTACGACATAATGTTAAACCTGGTAAATTATGAAAGCATTAACTTTATTATATGTAGGTTTATAAAGTATCAAACTGAGATAATTCTCCGTTTATAATTCAAGTCCCAAATCCCCGCGTCTGCGGCGCTGGTCAAACTCTAGTGCGTGCCTCTTGCTTAAACATCAGGTGTTAATACATGTTACATTGTATAAATTTTTTATGTTAGCACTATTTGCCCACGGATAATTCTCTTCATTTCATATCGCATTTGGCAGAACTGAAAATAAAAATCGACAGACAAACACAAACGTTGCATATCCTCAAGCTAAGCAAGTTACGCTTGTGTTATGGGTAATATACAACGGACCACTCTGGGGCCGATCCCAGACACCTAGACTATAGTATATATAGCAGAAAGATCGTTTCCCAAATTTACCATGCTAGGAATCGAACCCGAAGCCTCTTCGCTCCAGTGAGTTCGGCCAGCTAAGACTTAGGCCGCTCAACCACAGAAGCCGTCTTCGCAATTCGCAAACTATCCAACTATATCTCTATCCCGGGATGAAAAGTATCTGTGCTCATTATCGGTATTAAAACTACATAATATATACACGATAATGACGAAAATGGAAATGACGAAAATGAAATTGATGAAAATGACCAAAATGACCAAAACGACCGAAATTACCAAATCGACCAATGACTAAAATGACGAAAATGGCAAAACACAAAAAAATATATCCTACTTTCTGGTATAACCTTAACATAAATAAATCCCAATATCCGGGATGAAAAGTATCCCTTGTCCACACTCAGTATTAAAATTACATAGATACCGAATTTCAGCCAAAAGGTCCAATAGCTTTTCCATAAAAGCATAACAGACAGAGAGACAAATATATTTTTATTTCGGGATTCGGGATAAAAAGTATCCTATGTTCATCCTCGGTATCGAAAATATATCATATATCTGAGTTTCAGCCAAATCGGTCCCGTAGCTTTTCCGTGAAAGCGTAACAGACAGACATACAGACAGAGCTACTTTCGCGTTTATAATATTAATCGGGATTAGTTTAGACGATTTCGGCATCAGCACCAAAATCTGTTCAATCAGTTATATTATCTAAACTTAAATTATAAAGAGGAAAGATTTGTATTTTGTATGTTTGTAACGAATAAACTCAAAAGCTACTGGACCGATTTCAAGAATTTTTTCCCCATTAGAATCCTACCTTATCCCAGATTAATATAAGCTATATTTATTACTAGAAAAAAAATTGGAATCCCTACTAACAGCTTAATAATGTAACCTAAGGTGTAAAAAAATTACTGTTTGGCGGTGGCTCCCGGGATGGTTGAGATTCACAATTAGACACGATAGGTGGCGCTGGAATCGGGTTCTAGATTTTTATTTTTAGGGCAGAACGAAGTCTGTCGGAACCGCTTGTAAGTAATAATTCGATAAATTTAACATAATCTTCAAAACGCAGAGTCTACCTGCTCACGTAAGATACAGAAACTTGTAAACTAACATCAATTAGCGAAACTCCTAACATATAGTTTATAGGTTTGGGAGAACTAAAACACTTAATTACGATTAAATCGTAAACTAAACCGATGTTACCGATTCTAAATCGCACTCGAGGTTCGTACACATATGGCGTTAAGATTAGAATCTATTTTATGAGAGCGGTAAATACAGTATAGCTGTGTATTTTACAAGTCCTAAGGAGGACTAATAAAATGGTAACCATGGAAGAATTATGGTGTTACAATGTATTATAACTTTTATGTCATCGTCTCCCTTCCATTATCGGACAACCAGACGCACTGGCATGCAGCACCGCTATATGGTGGACATACCACCATACGAACCATACGAACCATATGAATAAAGCGCTTTGAGTCCAACTTCATTATGCGCATCGCAAAGAAGTGGAACTCACTACCGGAGTCTGTTTTTTCCCGAAACCTACAACCTGGGTGTCTTCAAGTCCTATGTGAATCTAGAAGGGACCTACCTTCTAGATAAGCGTTCTCCATCTTAGACCATACCTCCGCTCGAAATCGCGCGAGATAATGGTCAAGCGCGAACCTATACAGTAATAAAAATAAAGTATTTTACACGATTCTGCAACACGAATAAACCCATGAGGTTTCTATGCCACATTTAAATATGTTTTATATATATGAATGTAAGCATATTGGAAAAAAGAACTGTTACCCGCGATTTCACGCTCATTTATTTTTAGAGTTCCTGTGCCAGTTTGTCAAAAACTTTCGCTGTGTATCTTTCAGTCGTGTCTCTCCCCCTTCGTCTGTCTGTCTTTCTATATCACAGTAATTGTTATCGAAAACTACTTGATGTCTAAAGGTATAGATGAAATTTAGCAGGAATATGTAATATAACATGATGCTATAGTGAGCGAAAAAATTATATACATAAAGGTTGGCCAGCAACACATGTAACCTAAAGGCTGAAGTATTTTTCTTTAAACAGTCGTGTAGTGTCATTAGTCATTCATTGACGGCCTTCTTAAATAATTTGTTTTATTTAAGTGATTCGGTGACTTCCAGAGTTCTGAAGCCCCTGTCCACCTCTATATTTCCAACTAGGAAGTAGAAAATTGTGAAAAAATATTTGCAAGTGGTGGTAGAGCGTAAAAGGTACTTTCAACGAAAATTGCTTGGTGTGAGTTTTTACTACTCGATCGTGTTTAACTTAACGCAATTTTGTATGTGAGTGACATAGCGCCACATAAATCGTGCCATACAAAATTGTTTTAAGATATATAAATCTATCTTACCACTGCTCATGTTATACGGGTCCGAACGTTGGACTACTAAAGTGATAGGCCACAAACGTCCAGATGAAAATGCTGAGATGGATGTATGGTGTTAAAAGAACCGATAAGGTGAGAAATGAGTACATAAGGGGATCTTTGAAAGTTGCATCTGTGGCTGAGAAATTGAGAGGAAGAAGGTGGTATGGGCATGTAATGAGGGGGGAAGAATTCACGTGGCAAAAAGAATGTTAAATTGCAAGATTGATGGATACAAATGTAAATAAAGGTAGACCAAAAAAGAGATGGATGGATTGTGTGAAGAATTATATGATGATGTGTGGTGTGACAGAGGACGAAGTCAGAATAAAGGAGTGTGGAAGGAAAAGACGTATTATGCCGATACCAATTAATTGGGAGAAGGTGAAAAAAATAAAGAAAAATTGCGTTAACTTGAACATGATCGAGTAGTAAAAAAAATTCGCACAAGGCACTCTGTTTTCGATTAAATGGTTTTTAAAGATTTCCTAGCCAAATCATTAAAACAATGGCCGTTCGTCGCCTGTACGGAACTTTTAAATTTGAGTAGCCTAACATGCACTTGACCGATATATTTACCTTCTATAAGGTTATTCTAATAAAACCTAAACATTATAGTAATCAATTAAAATTTTCGAGAACAAGTGTAACTATTTTTTTTACTCTACTCCTAAAATATTATATCCTATTAACTCTGTTAAAATAGTCCCAGAACAATATAACATTTCATGCGCAAAACATATTTCCTGGCAATATCTTCCAAATATTACATTTGAGTCACGTATGAGGTCCGGAGATGTATAATAGACCGCCGTAGCTCCGACACGAGCGCCACCTGTCGGCCGTTTTAATCTGAATATAAATTATCCATAATTAAAGAGAACTCGGACATGGTGGGAATAAATGCCACCACTTGAAACAAAGCCTTGGCGTATGGTGCATGTTATGGGTTTACACTTTCTGTTTACGTTCGTGTTGTGAAGCGAGTTAAAGCTTTATTACACGGTTCAAGCGAATTGTATGGATTTGGGTGAGAGGTACAGAAATTAAAGGATATGATGGCATAGAATGATTATATTTTATGTTTACATTGATCTCTTTAGTTGCTTCACCCAAATTGAAAGACATAATTGAACCAAAAATACCTTCCAAATGAAAAACACTTATCCCCTGATTTATAATAATTTAACAAGACTAGCTACTTTTCAGTAAATAGCTTTATTTCTCTTACATAAAAACTTAATTAGGTTTTTTATATATGTAAACCTTTAGTGAAATATTAGCTAACTGTTGGTGAAAACCGTTTAAAAATCAATTGCGTGGCTTAGGAGTTAGCGGATATAAAGACATGCAAACGCGGAAAGCTACTTTTTTTATACTACACAAATTTCATTACGAATATAATTGGACTTAATGTAAAGTGCCAATAAGACGCATTTCGAATCGCCTCGATAATAATGGGTGTCTGGGATTGACTTTAAAGAGGTACATTGTGTATTACCTATAACACAAGCGTAATTGGCTTAGTATATACAATATGTGTTTGTCTGTCGAGTTTTTAAAAAACTAAGTATAAACGCTAAAAGTTTTTCGCTCGTACCACCAACGTAGCAGTGAGCGCTTTTAATAGGAGCTCAAAGAGCTCCATATTTTTTCCAAAAGCTTTTGTGGCTAACGGCACTAAATCTGGCATTACGCATAGTATCGCACCAGCTGAATGGAGCGGTGTGCGCGATAGTGAACCCACTATGTTTTTAATCCTCGGCAAATGTTCTCGAAACATGATATTGTAAAATAGTTTAAATTGGAGCGTTCTAATTTTTAATTTTATTTCAACATGAAAATTTACAATATTAATACATTACCTTAACGAACATTGCCATTCCATAAATTAAGCTTTTTTTGTAGGTTAAGTCGATATTAGACATATATGTCTACTTCGGAGCCCGAGGTCCACTTTCCTACTTTTTCTTCTCTTCATCTCGCGGTCTTCAGCATTTCTAATTGTAAGAGCACTTACGGTGTCAAGTCAGCGTTTCTTGGACCTACTGCCTCGACCGGAACCTGGACAAAGCGACATTCTTGAAATTCGTTCGCAATGTCACGGACACTAGAGAGAGAGGAGAAAGGAGAGTTCTAAACGCGGCCCTTCTACGTGACTTCACATACTCACCACATTAATTTGATAATATTTCAATTTATTTGCTACTCAACTAGATTCAAATCAATATACGCTTCCAATACCAATACGCCAATATAAATCCGTAATGTCTCTCCGTGCAGGAACGGAAATAGATTACTAATTCCTGCGGCCCGGCAGCCTGTCGTAGGAGGCGACAAAACAATCCATAGCTAGGTGGTAGGGCATTTGCCAGAGTGGATAGCTACCACCACTGGTTTAGAGTATGCCGTCATAACAACCTTGAGTTGTGTTCCGGCATCAGTGGCCAGGTTCCAGTTTCTCCTTCAAGGCCGGCAGCACATTGGCAGCACCTCTGTTGTTGCTAATTTCCATAGGCAAGCACTTTCCATCACAGTTAGGCTGTCAGCCTGTCTGCTGTGCTTCAGCAATAAAAAATATTAAAAAATATGCCTCCAAAGTCATAAAACGTGTTTATCCACCAGATGTACTTTTTATGACTTTGAAGGCAACCTCTCTTTTACGTAAACAAAAAATTCATTAAGAAACTAAATTATGTTTTTTTTAAATCTTGTTAAAATATCCCTCCCACACGTCTATGTAAAGTAAAAAAATTAATCCATCAATTGCATGTTCTCAACTCTTTTTTTTTGTTTTTATTGCCTAACCATCAGGCGACCCACTTGATGAAAAGTGATCACCGTCGCCTATAGACTTTTGCAACATAGGGCATTATCGACCTGCACGAAATTTTATAACGGTTTTTTCGCGGTTTCATTCAATTTTTGTATATAATATATTTTCTAACCTGTTTGTTTCGTGTATGTTGCAATTGGAAATAAATATTCTCTTTCTTTCTTTCTTTCAGTTTCACTATACAGAAATACAGAAATATTCCTTTCTGTCAATTTTTTATCCATATAGACCAAGCAATTGTTCTTCAAAATAACTGTGATATTTGGACAGACTGACGCACGTAACGAATTTGTTCCCAAAATAAAGTAACTACGGAATACAATAAAGGAGCGAAAGAACTAGAAAATTAGCAAAAACCATACCAAGTCTAAATGAACATTCACCACCTCAAACCAGGACAAACAAAAATAGTCCAATTAAATCCCGGAAAGGATTTCGAAATGGGTCTAATTAACACTGTTTGAGATTAAGACCAATTATAAGAAGATTCGTAATGAACCTCGTGCTATCTGTATACCGAGCTTATACGAAAAATGTACACATTCATTTTGTTTTTAATACGTAATATTTATTAATCTCAAGCTGTTATAGACGTACGAGCAAGTACACGTAGGGCTTAGCAATCTTTTTTTTATCAGCCAATTGTTATCCTTGTTTGGAGGTAGTTTCCAAGATTGCACCACATATCCCGGTAGTCGGTGTTTCTCATCCAACCACTACCAGCGACGTTGTGCGTGTCGTGAGTTCACCGGGCTGGAGAGCATTCTACACTACGTTTACCGAGACGTGGTCTCTACTCCAGGAATCGTTTGCTCCATCGGCCGCCTGTTCTGTAACAGACTGGACCAACTTCAATTTATAGTATGCCACTGCCACTTCAGTTTATAGTTTTGTGAGTTATGTTGGCTACCTTGATGCATCTATAAAGCGATTACACTAGCGTTCCTATTGCCGAATAAGATTTTCAACAGTCGCTTGGTTAGATTAAAACATTTTCGAACAGTATAGCGGTGAATAAAAAATCAAAAAGGTAACTGCGAATTCTGTTTTTTTAATTCTAGCACGTAATGGCACAACGTGTTTCCCTCTGTAACGATCAATCTGTTCGTTACGGTCAATCGTGAGATTCCCCGTGAGAGACGTTTGGCAATCCACGTCCGACAGATCACATGTCAAGGGGCCACTGTACCTACATACTTATGTATAAATATATATATATATATATATACTAATATTATAAATGTGTGTGTTGAAATATAATAGCTGAATCACCTTTGAAATGAAATGAATTCTTTATTTGTACGAAACATGGATACAAGGTCCTATGTGATGGTGAGAACATGTTTTGCCATTTTCTGGCATACAATGTTTTCTTAAAGTTAAGTATAGTAATTTTCACATTTAATTCTCTTATTCGCATATTAGTAGTTTAATTAATTATTATTATGATTTGGTTATATTTATGCTGGTCTAGGGTGGTTTGAAGTTAAATTAGTATAAGATTTTCGGGACACTGTTTTCTACTTTTTAATGCTATAGTCCCTGTACGTGTGTCTTTCATCCTTCATTTTTATGTACGACTAGTATCTATGATTTTGAAGTTTGTCGTAATATCCAAACACTATTTTGTAGCGGTATATACAACAATTCCTACCAAATTCCATCAGTATAATTCTATTCGGTTTTGTGATTAATGACCATGACGTACAATAGACCGACGGATATGGCGATTTCGTAAGATTTTCGGTTTTGCCAAAGTGGCTAAGGTACGATGGATTCCGTAGCGAGAAATGCTATTAATTACTAGCTGACCTGACGAACTTCGTACCGCCATATTTTCTGAATTCCTAAACGACTTTGTTTCATGGCACAAAAACAAAATCACCAAAATCGGTCCCGGTGATTAGGAGGATTCTAGAACCCGATCCCAGCGCCACCTACCGGTTCTAATTGTGAATCTAAACCATCCGGGAACCCACTCAAACACACAAAAACAAAATCACCAAAATCGGTCTAGGTGATTAGGAGGATTCTAGAACCCGATTTCAGCGCCACCTACCGGTGCCAACTGTCAATCCAAACCATCCGGGGACCCATTCAAACGCACAAAACAAATATCATCAAAATTGGTAAAGTCGTTTTCATTTTTATATATAAGATTTATGCTGTTTGGGTATGTAATCCTGACAAAATAGTAGTACTATTCATTTTATTTTACTTATTTAACTACCAGGCTAAATATAATCTTAAACTTAACATAAATTTTCAAAACACCAATGAATTTTCAACGTTTGACTTTTGAACTTTTACCAAGATTGACTTAATTGTATCTTGTCACAGACTTACAACTTTAGAATATAAAATGAACTTGTTTTCTTCAGAACTGTTGTAACTTCTTTGTGAATTATTAGATTTCGGCAAACTTTTTTCGACCATAAGGTTAGTACTTTATGCCTAATTTAGAATTGTATTTAATCTATTTTTATTATGCTAATCCATTTAATGTTAATCAAAATTGTCTCAAAGAGGTCGCCTCTTAGCGAATATTACCTTTGATTAATTATTTTAAAATGCGAGTTTATTTCTCTGATGTATTATAATTTGTCTCTCTCGTTTTTATCACTTTTTTGTCATTTGTTGTTGGCACAGTATTTCTTTGTTTTTTCAATCTACTTTATCTATCTATATATATATATATATATTATATATATATATATATATATATATATATATATATATATATATATATATATAATAAAACTGTAGAAGTCGAATTTTTGTACAATGAAAAAAAATGCTAAATATCGAATTTAGCATTTTTCAGGGGGATGTAAGAAGTGAAATAGAACTTTAGAATTTTTTAAATTTTATGTTCCTCTGTGTGTTTGTACCGGCTAATCTCCGAAACTACTGGACCGATTTAAATGAAATTTTGTATGGTGGTAGCTTATATCCCTGGTCAACATATAGGATACTTTTGATCCCGAAAAATTAAAAAGTTCCCGTGGGATAGTTAAAAACCGCACCACGCTAACGAAGTCGCGGGCATCAGCTAGTTGTGGTATAAATTCTCAGTCACATCACAAATCATAAGTGCTCGTCAATTTATCCGTCTCTATTTTGATCTAGATTTACTCTTAAATATACGGATTGATGGCGATAATTTAATTGAAATATTCGTTTTAGTTTTTTGTCACATGATTTTCATCCTTTTTATCATTTCTCTCTTGACTCTATTTTTTAATCACGGATGCATAATTCACCTCAGTACATGCCTCTGTGGTGGTATATCATACTACACCTCAATGCCAAATTCACCCATATAGACCAAATAGGCTTTAATAAAACTGACAGCGATAAATAAAGATAGACGGACGGACTGATGGTAGGTATTATGTATAGATAGATAATGATGTAATGATTTATTGTAACATATTTTAATATAAAATACTTTTCATATATAGAATTATTATATATAAAGATTTTATTTTATATATATATATATATATATATATATATATATATATATATATATATATATATATTATTTATTTAAATAATTTATTTAGATATCCGTATATATGTGTGTACATTATACACATTCTATAAATGTGTCTGGATTTATGTATATACTAAATTTATAGATTAATGTAAGTATATATATTTAAATTGTATATTCCTATCTTTTTTCACCCCCACTTACATCGCCAGATTAGTTAAGAATTTATTTTAAGCTAAGTTGCCTGTAAGAGATCGCCCTTAGCGATAAGGCCGCCTGTTGTTTTGCCAATAAGTATTGTAACTATGCAGTTTGTTTAACTATGAGTTTAATCCTAAAATATTGAAAATCAATAATAAAAAATGTAACACCAAAAACATGATGAACTCGCCCCAACTGGAAGTTGTACATTCCAAATGAAGATATGTAGCAATACAAAATTCTTGTGTCGGACACTTTGTACTCTCCTGAGAGCACTCTACACGACCTCTCCACGAAACCTCCTTAATGCGATCTGATACACTTGATTTTTTAATGAGCATCCCTTCCGAAAGGAATTTATTCCATGACTCGTCTCTAGGGTTTCGAGTTCGAGGTATATAAGTTTCTCAAGATGCTAAAATACAGGAGAACTATTTTAAGAATTCAATGGCATTTTGGCAAAAGTGATATCCCTTTTACAATATGTTCGTCAGTTTGTCTATATAGCTAAATACTGGGTCTATACCTATATATGAATATTCGACTAAAAAAATATTTTATTTGCCGCTATACACTGCTATAGTGAAAGTTCGAAAATAATAAAACTTAGGAGTAACGATCGTGCGTGGAACACAGGGTTTATATTTTTTTTTTAAATTTAGTATACTTAATCATGTGGGTGAGGGGGGTGAGGGGGTATCGTTCGATCATAAAAAATTATAACTACATATATTCGATAATGACTTTTGTATCAGTAAGTAAGGAGATTTAAGCTTGCAAACTCATAAAAAAATCTCTCACCATCTCTAATTTTTTAACTACGATTTGGTTTCTGGAAAAATTTCAATGTCATTAATTTTTCAGAAATGTGCTGTTTTTGAATAAATTAATAGTAGTTGTTTTTCAGTCTTAGGGAAGCCTTCAGAGTTCGTGATCTGACACATTAGGACAATTTTAGTACACTAGCATCTGCCTACGGATTCTTATGTGTGTGTTTTAATCTATATTCGCAAAATAGACGTAAAATTTCTAAGATATACATGTTGGATACTAAATAAATGATTTATAAATCTTGAAACTCGTATATTAATTAAACCCAATAAAGTAAAGAAATATTACAATGCTCGTCTGACAATCCATCTATCAAAAACCCGTTGCTACGCAACCACAATCCTACACTCGGCCATCCTATAAAATATCTGTCCTCAGATATTCTATAAGCTTTCAAGAACATAAAATTAAACGTACTTACAGAATATCCTATAATTACAAATGAAACACAATCTAGACTAACATATAAACAAACAAAAATGAACCAGTCTTCAATGAAAATAAAAACCAAACATATTCTTATATGAATTAAAAACAAAACATTGACGTCATCCATTCCATCATTACATTAACATCATCCAGTTATTCATCATCTGGCCATTTTTCTACTTCATCCAAATAACCATCTAAGTGTCTGTAGCATTACTTTCTGACTTTATAACACAAAATTATATTTTGAAACTGTCTCTTCCAATATAAAATCTTACTTTCATAAAGCTTTTACTCCATACTTTCCTTTTAAAGGCAATATCTGCAACTCTATTAACTTCTCTTCTTCCTTTAAAATTACTCTTCTTAGTCAATATTTTTTTGTAGTTCGTCTTTTCCTTCAACATCACAAAACTTTTGAAAACCTTTCATTGGCGTATTTTCCTTTTACTAAATGTAAAATTTCTGCTCTTCAGTGATTTTATCCATTTGAAATATAATTTTTCCCCCATTTCTTTAAAATTCCTTGTTTTTTGTTTTTATTCTTAGCCTTAGATTTGCTTGGTAAAATATTTTCTACTTCTGAAGGTATTGGGATACTACTAGTACACGTTTCTATAAAAGCATCAGGATTTTTACTTAAAACTGAACCGCTATTATCATTTTTTTAATTTTGGATATTCAAATCGTCCACATTTTCACACGTTGCCATCGGTATATTATTATTTGACAGCATACTAAGCGTGACTGGTGTAATCACCTCTTGTTGCTCTATTATTTCGTTCTTTGCATGTCGATGCGTTTTGAAAAACCAATAATTTATTTGCTCTTCACTGATCCTACTGTCCTGTAGACCTTGTTTGGCCAAATGCCTCGTAAATTTTTGGTATATTTCCTCTTTTGCCTAACTCTTTTACTCTCAACACATAATCGTAAGTACTTTCGCCTCTGTTTCTTTTCATAATCTCTTCTAAGATTCGCCCCGTATCCAATTTTTCTTCAGGGAATTCATTAAACAAAGCTATTTTTAATTCCTCGTAACTGCTGAAACGACTTTCAGTACGTAACCACAAGGCTGCAGTAGAAACCAAAGATCTTTTCGCAATAAGTAATACAAAATTTGGTGACAAACCGTATTTCTCGGTCGCTGTGTCAATCAGCTGTGCCCATCTTATCACGGTATATTCTGGATCGTCGCCTGAAAATTTGATGATAGAGTCTTCTACACTCTTTAAATCAAAATACATCTTTGTCTTTATCTTCTTAACATTAATTCTAAAACATCATAAAAGTGATATCGTATAAATTCGTCCTCAAATTCTCAATACAATATTGTACACAGTCTTCAAGCCATCTGCCCTCATCTCGAATGATTTTTGTAATATCCCGGACGAGCCCCCAAAAATGTAGGATACTAAATAAATGATTTATAAATCTTCAAACTCGTATATTAATTAAACCCAATAAAGTAAAGAAATATTACAATGTTCGTCTGACAATCGATCTATCAACAACCCGTTGCTACGCAACCACAATCCTACATATATAGGTATAGTGATTCCTCCTTAAATTCTTCGGGAATATACGAGTATATTTCAGATTTTATCTACTGTAAATCAATTACATATCAACAATTTGGCCAAATATAAAATAGCACATAATAGCACTTTCATTCCCTTACATTTTGACCCCAATTTCTCAGCTGACTTGACCGGACTATTAATAAACATACATACATATTATCACGCTTGTTTCCCATGGGGCAGGCAGAGACTATAGATCTCCACTTGCGACGATCCTGACAAACAACTTTCGCTTTATCTACTTTCATTAACCTCTTCATACATGCACGTTTATTTGATATGCTTTTTACCTGACCTCGTTTTACGTTTTAACACTTCTATTATTTGATCATGGTGTGTACGTCGTGGTCTACCGGTACCAACTCTACCATTCACAATACTGTCATAAATAAACAAAAGCAATAAATATATATATATATTTTTTAATACGTGCGTGTCTCAGGACGCCCGACAGAAGTAATATCTTAAACTAATCTAAGTTGAACTATTTAATATTTAAATTGTTTAACTTGAGAAAAGCTTAGGTTATTACTTAAATTTAATGTATATAGCGCGTGGGTTAGAGTGAGAGAGGAGGAGTCTGCCTACCGCTACCGTATGCGTGAGAGAAAGGAAGCCAGACAGACTGGCGCCGTAACGCGTTACGTAACGAAGCGGTTTACCCTTTACCCTCCCATAAGAAGTTATCACTTCAATAAACAATAAATATAATAAACATACGCACTTGTAAATTTAAATATCCCATATAATATCTAAAATAATGTTACAGAATTTACCTTAAACATGAATTAATAATTACAACTTATAATTTAAGACCTTACCGTTACACTTGTCGGTAGTCTCGGCAACTTTACTATTCGGATTAATTAGAGACAAAAGGTCTTCTATAGGGAAGCGCTTTTCACGTTTGAGGGATTCGCCTTGTGTCACAAGGGATACAGGCGTCACTGAATTTAGTATGTACTAAATAAGTCAAAAAGCATATTTTGTGCGAAAATAACAAAACACGTGAGAAAGTATAGGCACATTAAAATGTCATTAGATTGCACTTTATTGGCGCACAGATCGTCGTTTAATAAAACGAAATAGTTTTCTAATTTCTTAAAAAATGGAAAATTACTATACAGAGACCACTTGATGTATCAAGTGGTCACGATTGCGAAGTGTATAGTCCGTTGTCACTGCAAACAATCAAGTACTCACGAAATAAACTATAACAACATACTGTGTAGGAGATATACAAGTTCCCAACTGCAACAGAATCGCACACCTTTAGCTTCATCTACTTTTATTTGTATCATCTTCATACATGCATTTATTCAAAATGCTTGGTACACGCACTTTTTTTCAAAATATCTGTGTATTGGTGATCTTAATTACAATACAAAGTGGTCTATTCAACTTGGATATTTAATTATTTGTCTAATTGCTCGCTAATTTCTATTTTTGTTTATACTTGGACTCAATATTTTTCACGACAATACCTTTAATTAACACGTCTTATATTGGTTTCTTCCCAAACTTCTAACCATAAAAAACGTTTGTAGTCTTTATGTTATTTTCATTTTATTAAATCACGTTGAAACTGCGTCAGCGTTATCTATATATAAAACCAGTCGTAGTTGTGCTTAATAAGATTTTAAAGTTCATTGAGCGCTTGAGTTCGAAACGTGTAGAAAAATCATAACTTTGCAGTATTTCAAACATCTGCTGCTCACTTTAGTTTTAAGTTTATAGTGGGTTGAATACATGACTAAATGGTGCTTCAAACAAGATGTCTTCTAATTTTTAACTTTTTACTAGTCAAAACATATTTTCAACGGACCTCTAAACGCTTCTAAATCTTATAAGGTTGGGTGGTACACAGGTCATGCTGCTCTCGCTTACTGATTTTTTATTATGTAAAACGTATTGTATTAGGCTAAATTAGTTAAAAATAGAAATCGTCAACGCTATGGTATAAATTTGTACAAGATCATCAAACTGTTTTGTATTTATCATTGCTTTCCTATGCTTAGCAGTAGTATAAAGGTTTATATGTTAATCCAATATTAGAGGGTTAATTTCTGTCGAATGAATCAACCAAAGAGATTTATATTAACGTAAACTTGAATCATTAAATGACATTGAATACCATCGTCTCCTTTGGTGTCTGTGCCTTTCAACCAAATTAATTCAATTTCGTTGATCAGCTTAATATCAACCTTAGATAGATAGATGACTCTTTATATACATCATTACAGACAACTTACAGTCTAATACAATTCTAAGAATGCATTTACAGCGGTTTTATCGCTACAGAGCGATTTCTTCCAGGCAATCATAGCAAGAATAAAGTAGATTAGAAATCGTTATATGATTTATTTTTTTCATAACTGTATTATGAGTATTTTATTACAATGAAAATATACCTACATAAATTGAAACTTATACAATAAAGAAAACTCAACCCAAATTATCCTAATTAATGTTCATTATCCATGTTGTATTCTACGTACGATCCCCTAAGATTAGAAGTGGGTCATATGATAGACTGAGCCTCCGTCGTAGTCGTCTATGGGAAGATGCCCAAAGAGCTAGCTAGCTAAGTTAATTCGCTAGCTGGCCATATTGATCCTTTGTCTGAGGTAAACCAGCCTTTTGATCACCTGAAGAGTTTATTACGTATTTTGAGAGCGCTTTATAAAGATTCAGACATGGTCCACAAGCATCTCACTAGCAGACAACACAAACAAGCAACTCTCACTAAAGTTTGCACCCAAATTTTTTCATCATGGGTTTAATACCACTTTCAGCAAGAATTCAAAGTTTTAACTCTCGGAATCTGCATAGCAGTCGAAAACAATTGGAGCAAAGGAAACATAAGTAATTTTCTGAGAACGTATGCACGTGATAGCACTCCGCAGCTCAGGAAAGAGTCTCTTGGGTAATGAGCTGAAGTGTTCTTGAAAAGCTTGCATTACTTCACAGCTTGCAGTCTGAGACGGTATGGAAATGTGAATATTATTTTTGTATGTAATATCTTTAAACATTATCACGTTAAAGCCACTGAGTAATAACATGTTAACTCTCAAAGTATATTTTTGGATATCGATACGTGATTGTTTAGTATAATCTAGTCTGAGTGGATTGATGAGAAGTGGAACTCCTTACCATCGTCTGTTTTATCTGAAAGAAACAATTTAGGCGTTTTCAAGTCTCACATGAACAGGTTGGCTCCATCTTCTAGGTAAACTCCATGTTAGACTGCATTTCTGCCTAATTAATATCAAGTGCAATGTCGGTCAAACGCGAACCTATTATACATTATAAAATTCCTTGTACTTTTAAAAAAGTTCACTTCATAGTTCCATAAATAGAAGTAGGACACATTTTTTATGATTTTAGAAGCAAATATCTCGCCGACTGTTAGCTTAAATATGTCATTAAAGTGCGTCGTTATGCAATTTATCAGGATCTGAATAAAAATACTCTACACAACTATCTACATTGAAAACTTAGATTACATATATCTGCGGCCCCTTTGTTTTTATTTGGCTGTGTGTTTCCGTTTGCTATCGTGTCTGTCACAGTAGTAATGGCCAATGGAACAGACGAGTTCCGGAGTGAAAGCCGCATCTCAGTAAATGCAGCATAAGACTTCCTCGAACCTGATGGACTGATGACCTGCGTAAGGTCGCTGGTAGGAGCCCAACTTGTAGATGCCTACGTCCATCAGTGAACTGCAATTAGATGACAACGATATTTCTACGAATAGAGGGGCAGGCCAGACATTACAATTCCATAAATGTTCTGTTTCTGCCAAAACAGGTACGGAATTCTAAAAAGTGTAATAATTACAATGACTTGCAATAAATGTAACTATGGAAAGATTTCAAAACCTACATTAATGGTGCCATATGTTAACAGATTTCATTACTTAAAACATATACTTTAGAGCGATTCAATTAAAAATTAAAAGTGTTAATAAGTATATTTTAAAATTTTGTAAAACGGGGCCCTAGAAAACTTGGCACCATATTACTTCTTTTAACAAAGATTCCCGCGGGTAATGAACAAAAGTGTCCTTCTTGAAAACGCCGCTTCACAGCTTTATATCTCTTGAAATACAAGGAAAGAATGTACGTACGTTAAATACTTTTGGGAAATCTCGGCTTTGCAACGTGCGCGGTGTGCTTCGTACCAGATTTCATTTGTACAATTCTATTTTTGAGATTTTATATTTTTGAGGCAACGATATAACGAAATAACTACCTTTAGGCCAGTGATTTCAATCACGTGTATTATGAGACAGGTTACCTATTGATTGTTACTAGAACTAACTAAAACAAACGACAGCGAAGTACCCACTTGCTCGACTGGATGGCTTACCACCCCTGGTCTAGAGTATGCCGCCATAATAACCTTTAGTGTTGTTCAGGCATTAGTTCCCAGATTCTAATCTCCTTTTAGAGAGCAGCAGCACATTGGTAGCCTTTGATGTAACAAATGTCCATAGGCGATGGTATAACCGCTTTCCATCAGGTTGGCCGTCTGCCTGTCTGCTGAACTCTTAAATGTATGTTAAAACAAAGATTGTAAGTATTGAGCAAGTCTCGATACAAAAATAAAAGAAATACTATAAAAAGTTTGGAAACTTGCAGTTATATTAAATCTATACCAATAAATAAAGTTGAAGTATCTATCTAGGGTTTCTAATTAAAAGACTAAATTTGAATAAGAATTGCAAATTATACGATGCCTAATATGAATGACGGTTTTTAGAATTTTTATGTCTATGTCTGAAAATTTATCCCGAATAAACTCCGATATGACTACCGAATTGAATATATATTTTTAGGGAACTACGTTTTAACAATCATTGTGCGGGTTTTAATTTAATTTGTCGCTTTGGTCATATCCAATATAAGTATAAACTTTAAAATAAATATATATTATGAAACATTTTTGATGATACTAAACGATGTCAATTTATCTATGGGCCAAGTTTTATATGTGTTAAAATCAAACTTTAAAAAATATTTTCATATATTTTTTACTGAAATCCTTTACCATAATGCACGAAACTTTGCACATCCCTATGTTTTTATCTTAAAAAAACATAGACTAATGGTTTCCTAAAATAAGATAACAATATCCGGCACTCCCGCAAACAAACTTCCCCCTACTACATTTCACGTTACGTTTTACACAATTTTGTTTCACGCTCCAAATGGATGCTAAATCTAAGCTTGTTTATCGACACACATATGCTTTCAATGGTCTTTTCGATTCGAAGTTTTGGTTTAGTTACCGTGGAAAAGATCCTATGTGTTATTTATTATGTAAGTCCAAAACGAACATATACTTAAAACTTTCTAACTAAAATCTCTTACACTTTATGAAGTAGCAACTGTTGCCACAAGAACTCTGTTGTTTAATGTTGAAAAAAAAAAGGAATGGGAAGGCTTGCGTGGGCGTAACTACGTTCTAAGTCTCACGCTCTTCCTGCCATAAGCGCGGGGCACATGGGGGAAGAGTGGTTTTAGTGGAGTATTGAGTAGTCGAGTCTCTACACAAGCCAGCGATTGACTCTGGTGCCCATTCGTGGTCTCACCTCTTGTCGCTTTGGTCTAATCCCTAGTAAAGGACCCGGAAGTGTGCGAAATGCGTTTCCCCGCCTTAAAAAAAAGGAATAGGAAGGTTATATCACAGATTCGGATGCCATCTGTATCCTGTTTAATTGAAAATAAACTTGAATATCACAAAAACACGATCCAAATGCACATACCGTAAAAAGTCATATTTAAAAAGGGACAATAAGCAACACTAGTCTTGGTAGGCAGGGAAGGGCACAATAAACATATGAAGGTGATACGAAAAGAAAAATACATTTTGACTTCCTTTCTTTTTAACTTTTTCCAATAAATCGACCATGTCTTGAGAAGTGATAATACACTAAAATTCCGTAGTTTTCATTTGAATTAAGTTCCACTGAAGAATATTTTTTGAAAGTTATATATATAAAAGTTAAATATTACGTTTTTTTTCAACGTAATCAAAACTACGTTTTAACGGTATTAAGCTCGGCATTTTGTTTAATTTTATTTTGACGTTTCGGACACTTAGCAGTAGCCGTGGTCAAGGAAGGCAAAGATGTCAAGTGTCAATGAGTAATGTCAAAATTATTGTTTTGCACACAGTTCAGGAAGTGATGTAGCGAATCCTTTTTATGTTGGTTAATGTATTTGTGGATGGATACTCTTATCCGGTAATCAAATATAAACAGTAATGGTGTGGGAAAAGTGCTTGTGTATTATTGAGTCTTGATGGTTTCGCCCGAGGGCGTATATTAACGGGCCGGAAATAAAAGCTGTTATGCTTAGATTTTTTTAATGCACAAATAGATTGGGTATCTGAATTTATATTTCATATAAATAAGGGCCAAGCGTATATTAAATCATTAGTTATTAAGGTTCTATGATCATTTTCGTGAAATTAAAACTTTCTTCTTCATTTCTTTCAATTATTACCGGCTGTACGGGCTAGCAACAGCCGTACATTGCCGTGTCAGCGGTTTACGCCGACACGTGCATTTGAACATATCATTCATATCAGTACTCGTTTAGCACCGTACTCGGTCAGTCGGCAAAACAGCCATTGATCTTAGAGCATAATCATAAGCACCATCATTTTCATTACCATAATTTAAGCAATAAACAATTAACATCTTAAAACATCGTATCATTAACATTCTGTGTAGGAAATCTCCCTACACCGGCCGGATGTGGATGAAATTTGGCAAGACGTTTTATTCGGTACGCTGCTACCCATTGATGTCGTGTAATCGTAGAAAATGTGAAAATTAATGACGGTTGTCATACATGTCATTGCGGTCGAGCGACCTGTTGTAACAGGCGACAAAATAACTCACAGCCAGGTGGTAGAATACTTGCCCCTCTGGATGGCTACCACCCCTAGTCTAGAGTATTCCGCCATAACAACCTTGAATTGTGTTTCGGATTTAGTGGCGAGGTTCCAGCCTCCCAGAGCGGTAGCACATTGGTAGCACCTATGGTGTTACAAATCTCCATAGGTGATGGTAACCGCTTTCCATCAGGTGGGCCGTCTGCTTGTCTGCTGAACTAATGCAATAAAAAAATCACTAAGGAACATAAAAATTCAAATAATATAATATTATAGTCGTGATATGAAAATGTTCACCGGTTTTCAAATAAATTCATTTAACGTTCCGCGAGCACATGTTACCTTTAAAACTAAGTCACAGGACACACTGTTTCACAGAAAATTATGTTTAACTATTTGACAATAAAGTTTAAAACTACTTAGATCAAAGTTATTTGATTTTCTATCTTGTCTAAGATGATTGTTTAGACATGTAAAACCTTTTTATTGGTTTTAATATTTATACTATGCGCAGTGATTATATCCCCTTTGTTTCTTATTGTTAACCGTAGCGTCTGTCATTGTCAACATTGCAATTGTGTTTTTTACCTTTCTATATTTTATAAACGTAATATTTATTAAAATGGTAGCTGTATTGTTTATTGTACTCGTACAAGCAAAAGTCGACTTTAAGGTGACGGACATTTTCATTCCGTGACTGTACATATTGACGCCCTCATGCAATAACTCATTAATGTACTACTCAACATAAAATTACATCAAATTTAACATCTGTGACTAGGGATGTCTGTCCTGTATGCAATTTTTATCAAACTTTTCCTACTGTTGCTTATGAAAAATTCTCATAATATTTTTATTGCACGGAACTTTGCTAACTGTCCAAAAAACCCAAAATATTATATATTCCTGTGTAATATTTGAGTTTTTAGGATTTTTATGATTATTGCACAGGGGCGTCGATATTATATAATACATAGGTAGGTGTACGGGTTAAACAAATTTAGAGAAATCATAAACATGTTTCTTAATACCAGTAGCTTCAAGCTAAATAACGTAGCTGTAGACGAAATAAGACGTATCCATAAACAACCATACATAAACACAGAGCTAGGCATTATCCAATTTATTCCGGCGAAGTTGTACAAAGGCAATGAGACGGTCCATTGATGCCGTTGCCAGCAATCAAGTTATATTTTGCGATGTTAACTCCGGGCCACTAAACCAGCGATAGTCCACTTAGAAAGAAACAAAAAGTTGACCTATTGATTTTGTATCAACATTGGTGAAATATCAGTATGAATATCCACAAACCGATCGTAAATACTAACTACGGACTGAATGCGTTTATTGTACGAAGCTCACATTCTTTTAGGGCCTCTTGCATAACGATCGCATTTAAATAAAAATGAGTTAATCGTATTAAACTGCCTAAATACGTTTTACACAAAACGTATTGACATTTTTTAAACATATTTAGCGGCAAATTTTGCGTTGTGCAAGACGCTAATTGTATTTAAGGGTTAAATGCGTTTGTGTTTCTTAAATAAATTTATGCAAGTGGCCCTTAATGAAGTATTAGTGAATTTAAATTTAGATCGGTATTGCACTAGCGTAATTCTGTTAAACGCAGAATAACTCAAAATTTTAAATAATTACAATGTATTTCAGTTACTATCTCACCTTGATATGAATCCAAATAGAATTACATACACAAACAGGCAAATTGAAGTGAAAATGTAGCGTGGATTAGTAGTTCTCACCCAAAATCCCTACAATAATTATCGTTCTGAAAACTGCAATTTTATACTTTTACTTTCAATAAACAAGAAACTCGTATGCAGTATACACATATCACTGTCTGACAACTTACTTGTAACGCGAGTCAGTCTTATGCACGGCCTATATAGTATATAGAGTGGGAAAATAATATATATTAAACATTTCATATCTTTACAGTAAAATAACACATTCAATATTTTATAGGTTATGAAGTAAAATGTCATTTGTTACCTCATGTCAGTGACGTGGCACACAGAATTTGGTAATACTCGGCAAGTACTCTAGTGAGTTGTATTCGAATAAATGATTCGATACAAGTTTATTACATGATTATTTATTTTAATTTTAATTTAGAAGTAACGTATTTATTGTTGGTTTTATTCAAATGTATTTATTTATTTTACTAATTAAATATTATATAAGTAGAATTAGTTTTATAAATCATTATTATTATTAGTTGTTTAATTAACAAATTTGGGTCGTTTTGGTTTTACGCTTAAAGGAAAGTTTGCACTGAAAATCAGCGTTGTGTCGGATATAATTCCGGCACAGCAATATGCTGAGTGCAAACCTTGTTCGTTGAAAATGCGGCGTACAAATTCTCAAAATATGCTCTGTGTATAATAATGTATAACGAATGTAATTACGTCGCTATTTCTTCGAATAAAGTTTTTCTTTCTTTCTATTTTTTTTAAAACACTAACAGCTAATATTTGCTTGCATTTTTAACAGATTTAAAAAAAGACGTTCGTTACTCGATTTCTCCTTCAATTGTGGACCGATTTTCAATTTTTTTCTTTTAATCGAAAGATGATATACCCGAATTAGTCCCATTGTCACCATATCAGGATCAGGAGTGAATTCTAAGGAATTAAAGAAATTCGCAAAAATTGTTAACCAACTTCTTTGTAACACGATATCTCCGTTAATTGTAAACCGATTCTCAGATTGTTTTCTTTACTCGTATTTCTTCATCAATTATGGATCGATTTTGTTTTTTTTTTCTTTATTCGGATGTATACTCCCAAGACGGTTCCATGGTCACCAAGTCAGGATCTGGTGAGTGGATCTCAGAGAAATTGAGAATTACCCTTATTAAGTAACACCGAAACCCTACATTTTTCCAAAAAAAGCTTGTGTATGCGTGCTAGTATTACACATTCTACAGACGCTTAATTTTTGTAGGTATGTTACGCGATTTCTCTCAATTGTGTACCGATCTTCAAATTGCTTTTTTAACTTCCGAGATGGTCCCATAGTCACCAAGTCAGGATATGATTTGCGAATAGCAAGGAAATTGAGAGCAACGCTTGTTAAAGAGCATACACCCGAAGAGTGAGATAGCAAATTGGTATACGCGTGCCAGTTGTACAATGTTTGCAAGTGCTTAATATATTATTATTTTTAACAAAAACAAAACCGACTTCACACTAAAAACCTAAAAATAAATATTTAACCGACTTTTTTCTACAACATCTAGTAGTCGGTGTCGAGTAAATACAAACAACATAAAATTTGATATAGTTTATTTTAGCAATAAGTGGAGGCTTATTGCCAACATTTTTTCAAATATCGTTGTTACTATAACTTCTATGTATTATTAGTCTGTACACTTTTATAAAATAGAATAAATAAATAAATGTGTTTGTATCCCGTTTTATTTTGTTTGTCATTTTATAGCCATGTTGTTTTAAACTGTTTTTCACTTGGTTGTTGCCGACACAACCATCAGTCGCCTGCCGTTATTTTATTGCATGAGTTCAGCAGACAGGCAGGTGGCCCACCTGATAGAAAACGGTCACCATCGCCTATAGACATTTGCAATACCAAAGGTGCTACAGACGCGCTGCTGCTCTCTAAAGGCAGATTAGAGCCCATTCGATCATTGCCTAGTGAAGTAGGTAGAACATCGCTCCCTTAATTTTGCTGTTTACCCTCTTTCTGTGTTAGGCGTCGGCCAATGCAGAGCCGGGTAAGGACAGTCATTTTTAACTCTCTCAGTCAACGTTTGACGAGAACTACACCGCGCCGTGCGCTGATACTTTTCTAAAACTTATCATCTTGGTGTGTGATATTACTGGCCGTGCCAAGAACATTACTATCCGTAAAACTTTGTACAAGGGTTAGCTTCAAAGTGGAACTTAGTGCCGTGTGCTGTTCTTGTGTGCATGCAACCTGAACCGAGCCAGGAGAGGGCGGATCTCAAGGTTGGTGGAGCTTCTACTTGTCTAGTGCAAGGATTTCGGTCATATCTCTCTCATACAGTCCATAATAAATAGAACCAGCTTATCATCAGTGGGCTACAGCGCCCCACAGAGCGTAACCACTAATGCCGGAACACATCTCAAGGTTGTTATGGCGGCGTACTCTAGACCAGGGGTGGTAGCCATCCAGACGGCTAAATACCCTACCACCTGGCTGTGGGGTTTTTGTCGCCTCTTACGACAGGCCGCCCGGCCGCAGGAATTAGTATTCCTTCTTCCCTTTTTTCCGCGGGTGTCTTTATGTCAATGTCAAAAATAACCTCAGTATTCAGAAAAGTAAAAAGTCTCTTCCATTTTTACTTTCGATGTCGTCGTTTCATTTATTAATTATTTTCACCGTTTCGATTTATAAAGCAACAAGAGAATCATGAAGTAAGAACAAGCAATACACTGGTCTTTGAGCCCGATTTGAACCAGCGCCCTAAGGTTGTTCTTTTTGTTATAGTTCCTCCGAAACCTAATGATTAAATGAGATTATCTGCAGGAAGCTCTAATAATATAAGATTTTCTCCAAAAAGGAGCCTGTTCCTCAGCTTTTTGTTGCTAAAAGTCGTACAAGTAATTAAAAGCAACCATAAAAGTTTAATTCAACCTTAACTTTATTGTTACCTTAAGTATACTTTTGTGTAACTGTCTTTACTCGCAACTCGATATCTAATCCTAGTCTACTTAAATATATACAGGTGAATATTTCAAGTAGGCCTTCAGGGCCAAATGCTTAACTATATAAAATAATTAAAAGCACTCAAAGGAGTATCGAGACCTGTTTGGACGAAAATTACAATGGTATCATTAGATTTTTGAAAAATCAATTACTCTTATCAGGAATCGAATCGGCCCATTTTTTAAAAACCCTATATTATTATACCAAATAATAGTGTAGCTTGTAAGGAATTTCTGTGAAGGAATGTCATACGGCAAACAGAGGAAAAGGATTGTTTTTCGTATTAAAAAAAAACTAATGATACTATTTTAATTTTCGTCAAAATCGGCCTCAAGACTCCTTTAAGTGTTTTTCGCTATTTCGTATAGTTTATGATTTGGCCCTGAAGACCCCTAAGTGAAAAATTCCTATATATTGACGTTTAATTATATCTACTACTAATTATAATTAAATGCGCGACAAGTCTATTGTTAGAACATAAATATGAATACAATAACCTTGGGGCAACTTTTCTAGATGATTCGAAAAAGTTTAAAACTATATTTTCGATGCCCTAGGCAATTCTGCTTACAAAAATTTTGAATTAATTCCTTTGGGGGTCTGTTTACATTAAAAGTTGAAGTAAAAGTTATTTTTTACTTGTTATCCAGTAACTTTTTAATCCTTATTGTTAAAATGTTTTGTCTTTGCTTTATCTTTTTTTTACATTTTCTTATTTATTTTGACAAAAATCTAGACGTTATAAAACGTTGTATCCGTCTGTCCGTCTATATAGATGAAATTAAACATGTAGATGTATGAAATAAAACCAAATAAATTGTCGTGTTTAAAACCCTTAAAAGGTAGTTTTAATTATAGGTAAATGTATGTTACACGCCATTACACAATGTTGTAATCGATAAACTAAGAACTAAGAGAGGCTACCGTACATGTAACTGTGGACTTTTATGGCCTCTAAGAAAGCCTTTATTGAGCGTGGACGAACATGCCAATCTTTATTTCAAAAAATAATGAGACTTCAATTAATTTGGTCGCTGTTTTCATAGCCTCTCTTTAAGAAAACATCGTAGCAGCATCACCGCCTTAAACATATTTCCTTTTGCATTATGACAAACGAAAATAAGTGTATTTGCCATCAATCTGCGACTTGGGATTCTTGTTAGGTTCTAAGACGTATTTTACTTATTTTGTGATACATTGTGGGTATTGCCTCGAGGCTTTATAAATTTTTTGATTTGAATAAAAGAAATATCTTTCTAACAATCCGTTTCACGACCCGTCTGCGGGCTTTGTTTCGTGAGATAGAGCTTAAATTTGTCTATCCCACGAAAAAGATTACATTTATCGGGGGGAGAAGATTTCTAATTGTTGGGATATAGGATAGTTCGGTATCGAGTTTCAACTAAATCCATTCAGTAGTATCCACTTGGTGCTCTAACAGACATCAGACAGATGGATACATAAAAATGATACAAGTTGCATTTTCGAAATCTGCTGCTTTGAATTAGATACCTCCCTTGATTTTTTTCTCATTTTTAAATTCACTGTAAACACTCGACACTACTAAATTTCTAGTAGTTGTATGGAATACAATAGAAAGGTAACACGTTTCAAGTCTTACAGAGCCACGGCTTGGCTGTCTTTTCTTTATTTCGAAGCTGGCAAGCAGGCAGACAGTCCAGCTCATGGAAAGTGGTTACCGTCGCCTATAGACGTCTGTAACACGGGGAGCGAAGCCACGCGTTGCTAGTCCTTAGGACGGTGTAGGGTTCAGACAGAAGGAATGAGATAGAGGGGATGGCGGTTTTTTTTAATCGACTCCGCCAGACAAACAAGATCTGTCCGGCCTTCTTATCTTTCCTCCTTATTTTGTATATTTTTCTTATATTCTGTTTATTTTTTATCTCTTTTCTTTTATTTTAATTCTTTTCAGGAAACTTTTACAACAGGTCCTTATTACTATGACAATTTTTTTTTCTTGCTATTATTTAACATTTATCCCTTATCAATTTATGTGTTTATACACTATCTATATATTTTCAAATGTATCCTTATCTATCTAGTCTTTTTTCTACTTATAACTTTCTTAACTATCTTAATACAGTATGTAATAAAGTCATGTATTTCATATTTCTACATCAGCTCTGGTATGTTTATGTAACATATTTCTATTCCTAGCTTGCACTCTAAATCACTCCTCTCCCGAGAATGGCATATGGGATTAGAATAGACAGGTGAGACACGAAAGATTGGATAAGGTCCTTGGAACTGTCACGCCAATATTCTGTGCGAGGGTGGTATCATACCGGTTGAGCCGGCCCTAAGGGTGCCTTTCCCCTAGAGATGTACTATGCAACGTTGCTATAGATGCGTTTAATGTCCACCAATCATATTCATTGGTCCACATAGCACAACACTGGTGGCACCTGAATTCAACTAAGGTACGGTTTTTCATATGGAAGGATGCGTTATGGATGCGAGCTATGGATGTGTACTATAGTAGCGTGCTATATATGCGTGTCTTTATCATTGTCGATATGTCGCATTCGCACAGCTACCTTGCGGCGACGCATTTTTATAGTTATAAAAACCTAAGAGTTATAATCAAGATACTGATTCCACCATGGCTCTACTGCGTGACTTTGAAACATAAAATCGTGAATGTTTAAAACCAGATTAAACCTCCACTTCAGGATATCTCGATGCCTTGCTTAATTACTCCCTTATTAAATGAGTCCGTATACTCTTAATTAAATTTCACAAAGCATTTTACATTAAAACGAAATTTCAGTCCGAAATATTTACAGTGAATACAATTACTTTGTAATTAAGCTCTATGACAAAATTACGATTATTTGAATATTAGTAAGCCCATTTTTATCACTAATAAAAAAGAAATATCAAAAATAACAATAAGGCTTTTGTCTCAGAGTTTTTCTACGGTATTTCCTCATTAAAATAAAATTTATCTTCTTAACATTATAAATACTGTAGTTTTGGTTCTCTATCTCTTCGTACACCGCGTGATAAATACTGATCAGATTTCAATTAATCGTAACACAAAGCTAGATTAATGCCCCGTCTGTCCACTTCCGGCATACTATAATATTATTAAATTCTAAACATGCCGCGTCTGTATACTGAAGCGTTTTAAAAAGAAACAACTGGAATAGACTATATAAAGGATGGAGAACACGATGCATTTTTTTTTGATTTCTTGTCTGTTTGTTCGGAATTCCCGTAAAAACTCCTAAGCCGATTTCGATACGGTTTTCGCTGATCGACAGAAAATTCTTAGACTTAAAATCTGCGCTACTTTTTATTCTGAGAATCCCGCGGGAGTTTTCCAAGGAAATGTTTGTAGTTGTTCGGATGCATAAAAATAAGCTTAATCCGGGCATAGTTCTCACTAAAACGATAGCTTAAATTCTTTTTTAAATGCTGCCATACTTTGTGTCCCGGGGATCCCGCGGGAATTAAGTCAAGCGTGTACGAAGTCGCGGGCATATCCTAGTAAACAATATAGATGGTGCTAATGTCGTGTTGTTTAGCGCTGCCACGGTCATTCTTTTACAAACTGTTGCTGCGTAACTACATTCTTTAAAAAAGAAATCAGCATGGTGGTGATTTTTTGGTTGGGAACTCGAAGGCCGATGTTTTGCTGTGCAGTTTTATTATTTAAAGTTGTTAATAGTAAATAACAATTAATAATAGTTGTGGGATAAAATATTATCGAGAACTCTGTTTTTGTATCATTAGTGCATATAAAATCGCTGGCAACCAAATTGAATCAATTTGATTGAAAAGCACAGAGTTACTAAAACACGACGGTATTCAATGCAGTTGAATTATTCAATCATATATATATATATATGATGCATTCCAATTGAAAAACAGTGTTGAACCGTCTTATATCAGCTTAAGTAATATATATACCTCGAATAATCAGCCAACGAACGTGTTGAAAGTACTGCGAACATATTAAAACTCGAAACGTTCATCACTTGACGTACCGATAACTGCATTATTAAAACATTCGTCAATATTAAGTAGGAATCCCGTTGAATCCCATATGAAAGGGCATCACGTTGCTGATCACAGAGTAATTTCGGCGTGGGGATTTCACGGGATTCCCAGGGATTCGGTGTACCGTTACTCGGTACATTTGACACTAATCCCGTCGACACCTGAGCGAGGCTTGAGAATTGTTGATTTGATTAATTTTTTCTTCGTATTCGATTTAGAATATATGCATGGAATACTAGAAGTTTGTTGTCAGACAGGAACTTGTAGGGTTATATTTTTAAAGAACGATAGTTGTAGGAAACTTATTCTTCTTATGTCCCTGCTTCATCTGGGGTAGTGTTAGTGACCGTTTCATGCAGATTTGACGATGGGTCTAATGCGTTACTTGTGATGCGACGTTGTTATGAATTGTTATAGTAAAATTAATCGTTTTGTTTTCGCTGTTAACATGTGTGTACATGCTTACGAACTGTGCTAATGGTCTATCACGCTCATGTTTGCTAATTAATCCATTACGGAATGGGGAACATAAGATGGGGAAATTCTCCTGATAATGCAAGGGATTTTATAGCCCAAAAGAAATGCCTTCGTGCCATATTTGGAAGTAAACGGTCAGAATCGTGTAAACTGGTTTTTAAATCTCACAATCTCCTTACTGTGGCTAGTATCTATATACTTCAAATCGCTAAGTTTATCCAATTCAAGGGGTCTTTGTTTGAAGAATTTAACAATGATAACGCGAGACTTGTGACGCAAGTAAAATTAAAGATGCCTGTGCCTTCTCTGGATCTCTTCAAAAGGTACTGTATTTACATGGCTCCTTTGCTCTATAACTCTTTGCTAACTGATATTATAAACGTACCCTCAAGAAAATTCACTGTAGTCTTAAAAAAGTGTTGATCAAGGAGTGTTTCTATACTGTAGATGAATTTCTTAAAAAAAGTGCTTGTCGTTATTATATATGTGGAAAATCTTAGTAATCTATTTTTTATTTTTCTTTTAACATTAATTGCTTATTTACTACCAAAGCTTAATTGACATTTTACTAAATTAGAATATTTATGGAAATTTAATTTAAATTTTTAATTCATTTTATACACCACTATGTGGTAGAATGTACTGTGCATCTACAAATTTATAATACCTGTATAAACTACATTCTGGCAAATAAAGATATTGATTGATTGATTGATTAATGACGTTAAAGACAACTTTTTATAAACATTGATAGATAAGATATATATATATATATATATATATATATATATATATATATATATATATATATATATATATATATATATATATATGTGTGTGTGTGTGAGTGTGTGTGTGTGTGTGTGTGTGTGCAGTTCACACGCAGTAGAAGTGAAACTTCAGAGAAAATATACTCACAGATAATTCTACTCTAACTTTTATTAATATAAATATAATTCCTTTAGTCTACATCCGTCAACATATTATAATTCAAAAAATTCCATCTAAATTACAGTTTAAATCACTACTATAAAGTTTAAAATTCAGTACACTGTTACGCACAATTTCCGTTAGGCTATGTATAAAAGAATATATGCCTTAAGAATACAAATTAAAATAGAATAACCTAAAATTATTTTAAAAATTAAACTAAACAATAAAAAAGAAACCTAAAATTATATACTAAAACTAAACAAAAAACAGGGCATAATTATAGATAAAATATTGGTCCCAAACCACTGTCACTTGCCTTAAGTATATACAGATAGAGCTAAAATTCATTTGAAATATTTTAAGTTTTATTTAATTTGAAAATTAATACTAACGGGTAAAGAGAAATGTGTTTTATTTCGAATTAAATAATGTTGAATTTTATGTGTTTCTCTCTTTTCAGTGTCACATTTTCGTTTCATCGATTTTCAAATCACAACGATTCTAAAGAAGTTACACTTAAAAAAAAAAACAATATCAATTTATTGCCAATAAACTCGCACATAAATAATGCTTACATAGGTTCCCGCACTAGAAATAGCCTGTATCGTGGGACTCCGAAGTACATAATTATGTGGTTGATTTACAGTTAATTATATTTTTTCTATAAAATTGAATTATTTTTATAACAGAGGTAATGTGTGTATATAGTACACTAATCTCTCTTTTATTTCACTATATCCCAATTGTTTGCGATCGGCACAATATGTCTTTTCCCTCCACACTCCTCTATTCCGACATACATCCTCTGTCACACCACAAATCATCATACCATCCTACACACAATCCATCCATCTCTTTTGGTCTACCTTTACATTTGTACAAATCCATCTTGTAGTTTAACATTATTTTTTGTCACGTGACTTTCACCCCTCCTCATTATAATATACCACCTTAATCTTCTTCCTCTCAATTTATCTGTCATTTATAGTACACTGTAGCTAATCATTGACGTGGTTATTTTAACACTATATACAAAATAAAGTTGACCACACTCACTAACACTAACGTCCAGGTATGTTGTAGTTTTATTATGGATGAAAAAATTAGTAAAATCGTTAAAAAGCTAAATATTAGGCTACTCTCCATATATTTAGCTGAGATATGATTTTTTAATGTATATAGGCGCGCAGGGTATTGTTAGATAAACGTTCAAAAATTAACTTTTTTCACTACATTACATTGCCAAATAGATCGACTGACGATTTTATATCGATTCAGTTTTTTGCAGAAACCACTACGGATCCCTAAAGGATGATTGAATTCGTCTTAAAGATATCGGACAATCACCCGAAAGACTCATCTTCACCCCAATAACACGTCGCATAACGAAATGAAAAATACGCAGTAATATAAAATACAGCGGCAATTTTACACAATACCACCTTGTCGGCGTGTGGATCCCGTAATCCTGACACGGTAGACGTAAATTGCTCGCCACGTAGTGGAGTTATTGTCGAGATTTGGACTGAGCACCTAACATTGTGGGGATGACCTTAAGCTGACTATTGTGCCGTATTTAGACGCTAATACTTGAATTACTAGAACACTTGAATTTAGACTTGAAAGAAATAAATCGGCAGACAAACACACGCATTTTATGTCTCCGAACTAAGTAAGTTCGTGTATGTTATGGGTAATATAAAACGGACCACTCTGGTGCCGATTTCAGCCACTCAGATCATAGTAAATTACGGATAGTTTGTCTACGAAATTTGCCATGGTAGGAATTTAACCCGGGCCCTCTACGTTTCAGGGAACTAGGCCAGCAAAGGCTTAAACCCACTCAACCATAGAATCCTTCAAATTATAATGAACAGTGGTTTAAGTGAAATTTTAAAATAGATCATCTACCGCTTAGTCTATTTTCATAATCCCAATACTTAAAGTTATAAAATAATTTTTATGGTCTCTCTCGGAATCCGATATCTATTTATGTGTGTCACAGCTGATTATCTTAAGAATTATTAATGTAGAAATCTCGTGTGTCAATCAAAAACATTGACACAAAATAGTAAAAATAATTTTTAACGCCGAAAAGAGACCTAAACGAAAAAATTAAGGTTTAAAAGTTGACTGAGACCTTCGACTAAAGTATCAAATGAAAGAGATGTATTAACAGATTTCAAAATATGTACAATTTTAATTAATAAAACAAAAGTTGATAATATTTTAATAACCTCTTTTTAAATATATTTTTTTTAATTAAAATTTTAAATATATATAACCTTTTTATGAATGTTTAATCTCATTTGCTAATGCTACATACTGTAACCAACTATACGCGTCAAATTTCATTTCAATATTGAATTTCATTATTACATTTTATACATAGACAATGCAGTAGTATATGTTGTCAAAAGCGATAGTTTTTGGTCGAGAAATAGAATGCCCTCAAACAGAGCTCTAAGGTAAGAAAGCATCTAGCAAATTGTTCGGTTCCCTGTTCGTAACACGTGTCTACACTTTTTAAGGTGGTTTCCACGCGTAATGGTGTCTGTCACATTTGTATTACGAGCCAACCTATTGTCGCGAAGTTTCGTCCTTTTAAGGACCTTAAGGGCCTTTTGTAAGTTTGCGGGGGTACAACCAGATTCTGCGCTTTTGTTATCTCACGATTGCGGGTTTGGGTTAAGCTCCGTTATAAGTTCTGGTCGGTTTTTGTAATACTGTTCTTTATTTGAGGTTGTTTATTTATTTTACGTTGTCTTTTCAACATGAAAATACTGTGTGATGAATTCAATATATATAGAAAAATGTTGGCACATCAGTTTAGACGACTCAAATGTTAGAACAAAAATAAATGCGACTTGATTTTAAAGGATTTGATTTCTAACCACAACGTTCCCTAATTACACTATTGACGTTGGGGATTGAAAGAAGACGTAATAACGAGAGTTGTAAAAGAAATGTTAAGGTGGTTTGGGCATGTAGGATGAATGGATGAAAGTAGAATCATGAAACAAATGTATGATAGCATTGTGAATGGTAGAGTTGATACCGGTAGGTCAGGTAAAAAGCATCTCAAATAAACGTTCATGTATGAAGAGATTAATGAAAGTAGATGAAGCGAAAGTTGTTTGTCAGGATCGTCGCAAGTGGAGATCTATAGTCTCTGCCTAACTCCACGAGAAACCGGCGTGATAATATATATATATATATATATGTATGATTTCTAACCCATATACACAATATCGCTTTCGTAGAATTCAAGTAGAGAGAGAGAGAGTTATTTTATTTATTTAGATTTATGGCTTGGCAGCTGGACCTTTATGCCAGATCTTAGATTACAATATAGTTTCTTAATCCTATGTATAGCTCAACTGAACTGTAGGTTATCAGCTGACGCCATTCAACGGGGTTCTTGTGACAACTCGAAAGGCCACATTTGAAAATGAAAATGAAAATATTTATTTCTTAAGAAACACATGCACAATTTGTAGACCGTTACTGGAATCTTCTTTTAAGCAAAATTTACTTGTATCAGAAGATTCCGCTCTTCCATACCTTAATTATTACATTGTATTTAAAAGTTTCTAAAATATTTTCATGATATCGAGTATGTCCTCTACATTGATACATTGATAATAAAAAAATATTTTATTATAAATTGTATAATTGTAAAATTGACATTTTACAATTTACATTTGACTATACAGTTCACTTTTCTCACAAAATCACACAGCTACTACTCAAAAACTATCAATATCCTACAACTACTGTTCATTATAGAGTAATTTTACACATTTTTAGAGAATAAAACTTCACAGCACAACATCTCCTTTCAATTTCCAACAAAAACTCTCTGGAGAGAAAATAAGTGACACTAGATATTAGTGATGAGCCTTCTGTTACTATAAAGTCTTTTGGAATTACTAAAGAGACATTTGACTACGAAAAAATGGATATTTACTAAGAAATTACTGGTTTTTTTTTTAGAACAATCTACCTTAATATTTTTTCCTGCTAATTTTTGCAGAAACCTTACTTCTTCATCCCATCATCATCGATGTAAGTCACGACAGTCTATCAGTCAGGTTTTTAATTTTTTTAGACAGTTTTTACTGTGATTGCAAATTCGTAATGGGTCTGAACTGAAAATATCAACTATTTTGTTAATACTAAAAATCATATTGATTCAGTGTTAAATTAAATAATGAATATGTTTAGCTTTACACACACACACTTTATAACATAACCATTATTGTACAAGTGTTAAATTAAATACAATATTTATCGTTACATACGCACTTAAAACGTAATCATCTTACGAATGAAATTTCCATACAGCAGCCTCAGAATAGGCGTCTTTACCAGCATAGCGATATGACGGCGACAACACGCGTACCCAGCGCTACATCCCATCTAATCTTTGAAGGCGTATCTTAAGGCTTTAAGCCTCCCACACGCGGTGGTATGTTAATATAAAGTTAATTATGCATTTGGTGTGCGTGCAATAAGCTTTGCTTTCGCCCTGGGTAACCGGCAGATTGCCCCGATGTGTTTAAGCTATGAATTTATAAATTTTAAAGTGAGTGCGGTTCGTTGTTTAACTTAATACGTTGAATATTTTAATTATTATAATTTAAATGTATTTTCATTATTTTGGCATTGTATGTGAATGGAATCTCAGTTAAATAACCAGTATATTCCACGTCACATTTGCCGCTAATGACCGCTAATGAAATTGGACGCGCTGGTTGCTCCAGCCAGTAGTCTAATCTTGCTGCGTCAGTTGCTGTATTTGTACAGGATATAGAGGCAAATACTTAAACGTAATTTATGAACTTAGACTCACCCTAAGAAGAGACAGTTTTATACATCTTTTCACATATTATATTCTCGTATTGAAAGTACCGAGTGTGTTTCATACATATTGGCGCCGTCGCAGGTTGTTTGAGCATATTTTCGTTGAAATGTTTCGTCCTGAAAATTACAAGAGTAGGACTTACGACCTCCTTATATAAAATACGACCTTATTATATACATTTCAGAATCGCAAAATTGTTATATCGTACCTACTCTTTCTTCTTAAGCCAATGAGAAAAGTGCAATATATCCATAAAATAATGAAATAGATAACATCTTTGAATATACATCTACAGTTAATGTAAGCTTTCATACATTACACACATAGAAATACACGCAAAACCAGAAAGGCTAAAATATGAACATTAAGATGCCACTGAAGTATCTCTTGACCGTATGTACATACATACATACATACATATTATGTACTAATTTTCGTGTTAGTATCTACCTTGATTGATACCGCTAACTACTAGTTCTGCGGTGGAAAGGCTACAGTCTGATTCAATACGAAGTGTATTTATAGAAAGTCTACCTGTGTATAAATAATTATGTAGTTGATACAGAGCTTTAAGACGGCGTAAGAACCTGGTCCGCTCTATATTTTTCACTCGCAAGAGATCCTAATAAATGCATTAACCAATAACTTTTATAAGTTAAAAGTAAACAAAACATCATTACAAAAGGAACGGAAATAAGGGGAAATTCGATCAGAACGCAATCCTCACGAACTCGTATCTGGACTTCGGAGACGGGAATCGGGGTAACTTAATTTACGTGCTGAAGGAAGGAAGTACAATAAGACAGATATAACAGTAATATAAAAATCTAAGTACAAGAAAAGAACATTTAATAAGGAATTTTCTGACATCGATTTATGTGCGAGGTAAATATTTTTTTTTAAATGCATCGAAATTATTGCTAAGCGCCACCTTTGATAGTACATCAAATGAGTCGTCATTGGTTTACATAAACCAATTTTTAACGTGATTATCGTTCATTGCAGCAACATGCATAACTACGTACACACACACACTCAACACCCACCATCACATCACACTTCACTCTGTTTTCGTGCACCAATTACGTTCTTGACATTGACAATAATTTAAATGTACCTACCTTTATACTATTATTTTATTTCTTTTAGTATTGACCACAATTGTTTGATTTATTTGACTTTTATTTTATTTTATAATTATATAACTTCAATTTTACTTAAATTAAATTATAAATTGAGTAAATAATTAAGTAATTCTCTTTATGCAAATTTTATGCGCTGTTTAAAATGTATCGTTTATTAATGTATTGTAAAGAAGCTGTGTGATCTTTGTTATATAAATAAATACATTATTTTAAAGCATAAATAAAGTTAATAGAAATTAAAAACCAAAGGAGATGGGGACTTTTGGGCCAAAAAATGTAATGAGGTGAGAATATGGCTTATAAAATTCTCTATATTTTTTCTTGAAGGCGAGAAATCTTAAAAATAAGATGTAAATAAATAAAATAAGTTATCTATTACAATAATCGATTTATGGGAATGAATTTCAACAATTAATTATATGAAAACACTTCAGCCGCGTACTTCACCGGCGAGCTGTGACCGTAACCACAAAGTGCCCTAGCGTTACTTGAGAATCGATCGTCGCTCGCGACATACAACGAGCTGTCTTTGACCACGCAGTCACCAGTGAGCTGTAACCGTAACCGCATAGTGCTCTAATGTGTACTCGTGAATCGATCGTCGCTCGAGACGTACAACGACCCGCCTTTGACCACGCAGTCACCAGTGAGCTGTAACCGTAACCGCATAGTGCTCTAATGTGTACTCGTGAATCGATCGTTGCTCGCGACGCACAACGAGCCGCCTTTGGCCGCGTACTCATCAGCGAGCTGTAACCGTGACCGCATAGTGCTCTAGTGTATACTCGTGACTGTAACCAGATAGATATAGTAACGTGGTTCTAGTGTGTACGTGACTCGCGAGCGTACTGCAAACAGCGCCCTTTTGCATGAAATTGTTAATGAACATTATTCAAAATAATATTGGTTGAAATTATAAATCTGTCACATGAATTTTCAAGAATTTTCTACGTCCATAGTTCATATATTAAGAGTTTGAAAACGAATAACTTCCCATTTGATTCCCTATTGACCTAAACAAACCTGTAATTAAGGACTCATTATATCCATTGTGATCTTTTATGACACAGGTCTTGAAGATCATACGAAAAGTCTTCAAATCCTTAAAAACATAATTTCCATTAACCGTCGCGCAAAAACAAAGAATATACAAATTTTAATTATAAATTTTAATTTCTTCAACCTTTTACTATTAAGGCAGTTATTAATTAAGTCGACGCCATGATCACAAAAGGAAGCTCTAGACACAATAAATACAACGGCATTTACAACATACTTAAAATTGCGGGTAGTCGGCGAGCCGCTGTAATTTTAATAACATTTTGCTATGTTTCATAACACGAGGTGTTACGAAATAAATTATAATTTGAACTTTAAATTTTGTTACGAGTTAGCGGGACTTGAATTAAAATGCCGTTAGAATTATTATATATAGAGTTTATTCGAACTATACAAACACGTATAACACAGGTACAAATATAACCGAACACAACAAATCCAAACATAATGCAAAAGGTCGTAATTCAATAAAACGCGCAAAGTCCCTTACTATTAGATTCCCGAATGTACACACGTCACGCCTGTTTCGTAGTTCTAGCTTAACTGACTCCCTCTCTCAATCAGGCCATCGTTTTATACTTCACAAATGCAAATGTGCCCGTAACGTATCGTTGACATAATTTCCTAGAATTAGCTTGTACTTAATCCGTAACACCTGGCTAATTATGCCTGCAAGCGGCCGCAAACGAGTACAATAGAACAATAAGCTGTTCTCCACAATACTAGAAACGTATGCCAATAAATAAGTAAACAAAAAGAAGAGAATCATAAAAGGATTACAATTAGTTCAAATGCCGACAGGTAATAAAATGTGCTTTTACAGACTATACGTGCAATGTGTCTTTATCGAAGCCTAAGTTGTAACAATATTTACTTACTATATTATTGTGTATACTAACTTATTATATTATTGTGCTGATTTTAAAGTAGGTCACTTGTAATCGAAACAGATGACTATGTGTTTCACTCTAGGCACATATATGTACACAAATACTCGTCATTTTTTTAATCTTGTGTTTTTCAATTAATTTGCTGTATTTGGATTAAATCTTTTTTTTAAACCATCGACGAATAATCTACATATTAATACGTGAAGCTTTTGCTTTGTACCCTTTTTTACGAAAATTGCGCGGACGGAGGAGTATGAAATTTCACACACTTATGTTTATATAGAGAAGAAGCTACTAATGCTAATATTTTTTAAAACATGCATAAAAAATACATCAAATTAATAAAAAAAAGATTACACACACACGCATATACCTATATACATAAACAAAAGATGTTTATTGTTGAAGTTTAATTAACAGTGAAGCCTTGATGAAATCTGTGATTATAGAAGAAGATTATTATCGACCACGGGCAGCCACTAGTAATTTATAAATATATTTTTAACTGCTTTACGTAAACTTATATAGTATACACGTAGTTTGCGTCTGTATGCCGGCTTAATTCTGAGGGCTCGGGCTCAGTCTACCCATTTTGTTCGTCTGTGATTCAACCAAATTTCAAAGGAACGTTTACCTTGTCATAAATAATTATAGTATCACTTCTAAATCGCTTCGAAACGTGTTATTGTTCGTCTAAGGGGAAGAAGCAGCAACAGCAAGAACCTCTCCAGCAATAAGTTCAGCTAAGATTGTTTTTAAATTCATTTTGTATCCTTTTCTGCTGTTCAGAAGTTCCACGACTGATATTATTTTAAATGCACGTTGAAGTTATATATACCACCTACTTTCTAGCATTAAATACTAATAAAACTACGTTTTAACGATTTTAAGCGCGGTAATTATTTTATTAGCCGTGATCACGGCTACTGAAAAGTGGCCGAAACAATAAAAACCAAATAAATTACCGCGCGTAAAACCGTTAAAACGTAGTTTTATTATGTACCTCCTAGTACATAATAAAACTACGTTTTACAGATGATAGACAGACAAAAATTGTATTTTCCTGTTCAGAATATCCCCCCTGATTTTTTTCACATCTTTAAACGCATTGTACAAACTCGAACCATTTATAGATTTATTATTTATAGTATAGATTTTAGCAAGCGAAATCAACCGTACGGCTCTGTAAACATACAAATACTCATCAAAGTTGCACCTGTCTATTAATTAAATGCAATACAAAACCTGTAACAAATTCGAATTTCCTGCAAGATTTGACACAGTAATCATTTTGTTCAAAACGATGCAGCAAAATATAAAATAGACACACAAATTTAAATATAAATTCACACGGTAATCAAATATTGGAAATTGTACTATTTGGATACCAACCATTCCTACCAACCCTTCTATTTATCTAATTAATAAGGAAAGACATTAACAAACAATGAATTTCATTCTTAACCAAGAGTTCATAAAGCAATCTTGAAATCTTCGAAATGTAGTCTTCCTTTTCATAATTTTATTGAGAGCGTCATAGACAACATACCTTTGTTTGCGTACGTTTCTGATTTTTTGAGCATCGGCTTCATGCTATAAGACGGAATGTGCAAAAATATTATAATGTGTAATGGATGAAATATACTTAAAATTGCTGATGTTATTCAACAAGCATATTTATTTATTAAAGTAATATGTCGTTTTAACTGATCAATATCAATGTTTTTAACTATTATTCATTGTATTCTTGTTAATAAGTAAATCATTGCTAAAACATAATTGTTGCAGAATAATAAAACAAGAAAAGTATCATAAATAAATGTTTTATACTATCAATAAAATAATACTAAAACTATGCTGATATTAGACGGATCAACCTAATTTATTTAATTTGGTTGAAAGGCACAGAACTAAAAGCACACGGTTTATGTTTATATGGATCACTTTGGTTGATTCATCCAAATTGAAAGACAGAAATGAGTCGTATCGCTTTATATTTTCTATTAACTTTTCTAGGAAATATAAACGAATATGAGATCTCTCTTTTTCTAACAATTTAAAAGTACCACTGGAATGCACAGTTGTAATTAACTTAAGAAAAAAGTTCGTTACAAAATTCGTCGTGTATTGTACCCCTTAAATACTGATCAAGCTTGGTTTCGGTCGGGAAATAATGTCAGCCTAAAACCTTCGTTGTAACTTAATCAAATTTCGTTCAGTTCAGCCAAGGGTAGGGGGTTACAATTTCATTTGGTGAATTAACATTTCACTATTCCCGAAAATTTTACGGGTACAAATTTAAGATTTCCACAAGATATTGCGAGTTTCAATTCGTCGAGTTGGATTAGGAAGTGTTAACTTGGATTAAATAACTTCGTTTTCGTATTAAAGCTGGGATATTTACTTGGGAATATTATTTAAGTCTAATTTTTAGATCATACAATTTATGGGTCAAGAAAGGTAATTTTGTTATCAGCCTTAAGGTGAAAGCTACCCGAGGGATTTTAAAGCTGCAAATGTTTTACAACAAATTTTAGTTTAATACGAAATCTTATTATGGTTGTATTTATGTACCTATATATTTAGGTATTGTTAATAACAGAATGCTTAGAAGTAGAAATAATAGCAAATTGCATACAAATTTAAATAAAAGAATGGTTCCGTAGATATAACGGTTAGATTTTCGTAATAAAACATTGGTTATTCACCAATGTTTTATTACGAAAATCTAACCGAAATATTTAATCGAAAATAACCTATTCAACTAGTCTTATTAAAAACAATATTCGCTGAAAGTGTTTTCTTATACTGTACCCCGATTATTCGCATGATTTTCTATCTCACAATTTAAATTTTAAACGAAGATACTTTACGTCCACAAAGACAAAATCTTTAAAGACTTGCCGTCTTATTCGTAATAGGTATATTCGACTTATAGGCTTGTTAAAAATGTGTTATTGTTATCCAGAATGTGTTATTGCCTCGCTACATCCATATATATCGTATACGTATAAGATCAGTTTCACTATCAATCAAACGATTAAGCTAAGAACACGAATCTATAATTTATGTAAGCTAATTTAAAGATTTATTCACAATTAAATAATCATTAAAACCTAAAAGAACTAAAGCGATTATAAATAACATTTTTTAACGAGCCTATAAACCTATTATGAATAAGGTTGGGGAAAAAGTCTTTTCGCATATAGTATGTATGAACTTGTAATAAGATCTTTTTGGCTATACCGTTTGTATCTGGCTGGGTTTGGTATCATTAAAAAGTTTTAATTTTAAAGAAGACAATTCCAAATTCAAATTAGGAAAATGTGTGGTTTTCATTTGTTTTTCTTATTGTTAAAATGAGTGAATCTAATGAAGAAATTCGATACATTTTAAAATTTTACTACAAAAAAGGTAAAAATGCAACACAAGCCGCGAAAAAAATTTCTGATGTTTATGGACCTAATGCCAGTATCTGTGAGAGTAGCGCAAATTTGGTTTAAGCGTTTTCAATCCGGAAATTTTAATATCAAAGATGCACGTCGCTCTGGTCGCCCTGTTACGGACAAAATTGATACCATTTTTGAAAAAGTGGAGCAAGATCGGCATATTAGTAGTTACAATGTAGCTGGAGAACTGGGAATTAACCACAAAACGGTTTTGGCGCATTTGAAAAAAGCTGGGTACACAAAAAAGCTCGATATTTGGGTGCCTCATGAGCTCACTAAAAGAAACCTAATGAACCGTGTACTCATTTGTGAATCTTTATTACGACGTAATGAAACCGAACCAGTTTTGAAGAAGTTGATAACTGGTGATGAAAAGTGGATCACGTACGACAAGAACGTGCGAAAAAGATCGTGGTCAAAGGCCGGTCAGGGTTCACAGACTGTGGCGAAACTCGGGTTAACTCGCAACAAGGTGATGCTGTGTGTATGGTGGGATTGGAAGGGCATTATTCATTATGAGCTGTTACCGCCAGGCAGGACCATCGATTCTGAACTGTACTGCGAACAACAGATGAGATTAAAGCAAAAAGTTGAGAGAAAGCGGCCGGAATTAATCAACAGAAGGGGTGTGGTTTTTCACTATGATAACGCTAGACCTCACACATCTTTAGCCACTCAGGAAAAACTACGAGAGTTTGGGTGGGAGGTGTTAATGCATCCACCGCAAAGTCCTGACCTTGCACCTTCAGATTTTCACCTGTTTCGGTCTCTGCAGAATTCCTTAGGCAGTGTCAGGTTAACATCACGAGAGGACTGCCAAAACCACTTGTCGCAGTTTTTTGATCAGAAGCCCCAAAATTTTTATAGCAATGGGATCATGTCCCTACCTATACAAGATGGCAAAAAGTTATCCAACAAAATGGCACCTACATACTTTAGTCAAATGTAAATAAACTTTATAAAAAAACCTTTTGAATTTTTATATAAAATGCGAAGAAACTTTTTCCCCAACCTTATATTTGGTATCAGATATTTCTATAAAAAAAAACTCTACTGACTTGTCTTTGTTTACAGAAAACAACGTGCCCCCCGGTTTCCCGACCGTCGCGCCTCCGTCTTCGACTATGGTCGTGGAAGTTGGTCACACGGCTACCCTGCCTTGCCAGGCGAGTGGAAACCCAACGCCGAAGATACGCTGGCTGTGGAACTCTTTGCCGTTGGACGTCGCTTCGAACCCGAGATACGCGCTGCTGAATGACAAGATGCATGGTTAGTTATATATGAATATGATGATAACAAGCTTCTCTATAACTGTCATTTGTTTATCTTCATTGTAGAATATGTCAGAACAGTAAACAGTTTTGAGTGAAATCCCAAGTCTAGAATCTGTAGAAATCAAATATGTGTGCACATTTGCTCATTATTTACTTTTTTATATGGTGGGTACAAATTCATTTTACGAAATTCTCACTGAGAGGGACTAAGTGTAAATACTCACTAGAACTGGGGTGCGATCCCAGCCAATAACCCAGTTAAAACCCCTCTTCTTCCTTCCCTATCCGTTGCCAGGCTGCGGCAATCCTTGCGTAGAAATCACCGCGGCCTAACTAGACGTGGACCGACTCTGAAGAGGTCGGCCTCTTCGTGTACACACCGGAATACCAACCAAAGTAGATAGAGGGCACGCCCGAAACGACGTGCGCGGCCTCTGACGGCTATGGCAAGCTTCGGCTGCAGTGCCTATCAGCTACCCACCCCGTCGCTGTTGCCGGTGTTGTGTTGTCTGTCAGTTCAGAAGGTCGAAGCCCCTCTTGCTGCATACCCACCTTGGCTCTCGGCGCCGGCCCGGAAAATGGACGGTTCTGAAAATGCCCAATCTCGAGAGCCTGCTTGCGGTGACACACTCCCCGGCTCCTCCCGATTGGACAACGTTGGGACTTCCTCCAACCCCATCCTTACCTTTAAAATTCGTTAGTGGTTTCGGAACCTAATTTTTCACTTAAATTTTAGAATTTATTTTTTTATCATAGACAGACACCTAAATTATAGTAGCATAGAAAAACAGATAAATTATCTAGCTCTGATAGCTGGCCTCCCTATATTTAAATGTAATGTAAAAAATGAATAGTTTTTATTGCATGAGTTTTTCAGACAGGCAAACGGCCCACCTGATGGAAAGCGGTTACCATCGCCTGTGGACATTTATAACACCAAAGGTGTAACCAATATGCTGCTCTATGACAAACTGGAAGCTGGCCACTAATATCGTAACACAACTCAAGGTTGTTATGGCGGCATACTCTGGACCATGGGTGGTAGCCATTCAGACGTGGAAAATACCTTACCACCTGGCTGTGGGTTGTTTTGTCGTCTCTTAAGACAGGCCACCCGGCCGCTGTAAATTATATTCTTTTTCCGTTCCTGCACGGATAATATAAGACTAATGCTTTGTACTTTCAAATAATTATTAGTCCTATAAAAAAGAAATATTACGAGCGCAAAAATCATTTATTGTTGTACAGATTCGAAAGGATAATAAAGGTGTGTGGACCCACCGTCGAGTCAAAGGGGGAATGTCCAATTTATATTATCTAAAATGGGATCTTCACATCCATCAAGCACTCAGACCGTGTCAGTACCTAATGAACTCATTTTTGCAGCCAGCTTTTTTCGACTTTGTTATTCCCACGATCGATTAATGTTGATACCATATTCTATGCATTTTAACGTTTTTAGCGCATAAATATTATTCGAAACCAGTCCACTTCATTTATGAAACTATGAGACAGACAAAATTCTCTTTACCTATAGATAGTAGTTTACACTTCAATTGGGTAGATGTTACAAAAAATTCTAAAATAATGTTCATATAAAAGAGTGGATGTTAAAGAACGTTGTTATCATCAATTTTTTTTTTAAATTATCATCGTAGAAATGTATTTAATTACTGTTTATATACTTACGCTATTCGACTCTTTATACTTATGACGTCATAACTTACTACATTCTTACAAAATCTAGACGGCTTCGGCGTCTAAATAATAATAGCCCATAAACTTCCCACTGCTGGGTTCGGCCCTCCTACTATAGGGGAAGGGACAGTACAACCACGCTTTTCCAAGGCGGCTTGGTAGGTTTGACACATCGCTTATCTCGATGTGCGGTTTCACCACGATGTTTTCCTTTACCGGTGTTAGCACGTGGTAAGTGTAACAATATACACATTAGGTCAGAAAACTGCCTAAGTGGTGTATGCGTTCCGGCAGGATTCGAACCCGCGCCCCTTGAGTTTGGAACGCGTGCGCTAGCCATTACGCTACCACGACTTATATTTCGGCGTTTAGTTAGAAGATAAAAAGCATTTCAGTCAACGACCCTGTTCTGGTATTTAATTTTGAATTCATAAACCTATTTTTAAGACTTGTATTTCATTTATTAATACAGTAGAGCTACGAAAAACACAGCTTCGTATTGTTGTTACAGGCTTATATTTAACATAAAATATAAAAATAATAAGCAGTTGTTGTTTGTGGTATTTGTTAAGGTATTTTGCAGTCGATTACGTGTCACGTTCACGTAGTTCCTTGGAACAGAAGAAAAAGTCAATAAAAAGGGATTTAGTGTAACGCTCGCAGAATACTTTTCCAAGTTTCATAAACAAACACACCGTTTCACTTGTATAATAAAATAATATAAATTCTATACACATTATGAACGGTTGTACAGTAGGTAAGGTTCGTAACACAAGATTTATTTCAACCCATATTCACTGCCACTTATCATCAGTTTAGATAAATCTATATCTTCTCTATATCATTAAATAACTATATATTATGATCACTGAACATTATCGGTTATTTAAGATGTGATATTGCTGCTTGTAGTGCATATTTTTCGGAAACCGACACTAATCCTTTACAAGTTTTATTGCCTTTTGTATGCCTCCCAGTAAGACGTCATAAATCCTTATTTCTTTTGTTTGAATTTCGTGCACATTCTTAGAAGCAAGTTTACAAGTTAAGAATTCAAAGGATTAATAGATATGTTGCTAGGAGGCCAGGGAAATTTTGACAAATATATAAGTCAGTCAGTTAGTCGGTCAGTCGGGACTGAGTTCGTTGAGTTTCAACTGCGATCGCGACGTTACCTGGTGTACTTTCGGAACGACTAGCTTATAACGACGGACTTTACGCGATTTATATAGTTCGATTTTTTGCTTTACAGCTTGGACTTGTTGTATTCGGATGTACTTAGAAGAAAATTGTGAATTACGTGTGTGTACTTCTAATAAACTTTGTGTACATTAAAACGACACTAATTCGCATCCTGCCAATACGTAACTATAGCTACACGAGCGAAGCGACAGCATTAACCAAAGCAAGAAATAGATTTCCGTTTCAAACACCTTACTTATAGTCGAATATCATAATTTGATATATTTACATACCTGTCACTAAATTTGAGAACGATAATTGTGTTAGTTATCTATTGTGTATTATAAACTTAGGTTAACTTCACTTGGATATTGTTTAAGTTGCCGTATCAATAAGTTTATAGTTAATTGGTGTTAGTTTATTCGATTGTATTGTTACACGAAATTTACCTTAAAGTTTATTGTACTTGTATTTCGCTCTAATGAAAATTACTTTATTTATTATATCCTTTTTAGTTTCCTGTATCCATATTGCCAAAAACGGAACTAAGGCTGGTGTGCATAGACATTTAACTGATGGTTAAAATAAAATATCACTAAAACTATATGCATTCGCACCCATACATCAGGATCAAATATGAAAATCAGGATCTATAAAACCGTCATACGGCCCGTCCTGATATATGGGTGCGAAGCTTGGATGCTTACTCTCAAGGAGGAGAACCAGCTTTTAGTAGCGGAAAGGAAGGTTCTCGGTAAAATTCTGGGTCCAACAAAGAGAGAGGATAGTAGCTGGAGGGTCCGAACCAACCTTGAAATTGAGAATCTCGTGACCGAGCCTAACATAGTAGGAGAAATAAAAGCTCACCGCCTCCGCTGGCTCGGTCACGTAGAACGGATGGGAGAGGATCGCAGCGTGAAGAAAGCATATTGGGGACGGCCGGTAGGTCGGCGTCCGTTCGGCCGTTGCAAATATCGCTGGAAGGACATAGTGGAGGCTGACTTGTCGGAGCTACGAGCCAATAATTGGCAAGAAGCGTAGGACAGAGAAAAGTGGCATGCTCTCGTTTCGGACGCCAAGACCCACTTTGGGTCGCCGAGCCAACGGAGTAAGTAAGTAAAACTATATGGCGAAACAGTGATTATTTTATTTTAACTGTCGGTTAAATATCTATGCACACCAGTGGCATGTAAAACATTTAAAAAAAAAAAAAAAAAAATGTAAAATGCACCGACTTCAAATGTTGTAGAATATATTTATTTTTTGCTTTTTAGTTTGAAGTCTGTTTTTTTTGTTAAAAAAATATTTATGAAGAAACTTAACTAAAATATAATTATTTAGATGAGCCGAAATTTAACTAAAATATTATTATGAATACCTTGTCATTTTTTGGTTGCACTAAATGTGTCCTTATAATTAATTTTAATTAATAAAATATGGAGGCGTGATTAAAACACCCCGCTGAGACGAATTTAATTTGCAAATCTTAATGAAAGTTTGCCGTATGCTCCGTTTCAAAGTCCAAAACATTATGGGCAGGGTGTATTAGACGAATAATTTATGTATATCTTTAAGTACCTGAATTTAGTTTAAATTTTGAAGAGGAAGTTTTATACAATTATTTAAAATCTCAGTTAATCTTACAATGTATATAGTATAGTATTATAAGAATGTGTAAAAAGAAGAGTTCACGCGTATGAAATGATCCGAAAAGACGTATCATTATAAAATAATGTACCATTGAAAAAGAGGAATATCCTACAGATATTCTTAAATACCTAATACATACCTAATAACATAACTACCTAATAAATAATGATATTTTCTTAAGTTTTTGGGACTTGTATACATAATAAAATTACGTTTTAACGGTTTTAAGCGCGGTAATTTATTTGATTAATTATTAATTAGATTAGGCTTCCATAGAGTAACTAATAACCATAAACAAAATTAAAACTAAATAATTAAAATGAACAAATTGGCGTAGGCGAAATAAAACTTTAACAATACTTATTGACACTTGACATTTTTGTCTTCCGTGATCACGGTTGCTGAAAACTGGCCGAAACGTCGGAATAATAATAAAATCAAACAAATTACCGCGCTTAAAACCGTTAAACGTAATTTTATTAAATATAATAATATACATAAACAAGTAAAGTTTGTGAGTTTGTTTGTTTGTAGGGAGTAATCTCTTGAACTACTGAATCGATTTTAAAAATTCTTAGACCAGTAGAAAGCTGCGTTGTTCCTGAATGACATAGGCTATATTTGAATGTAATTAATAATATAAGTAAAAATATTTGACGCCCAGCGAAGTGGGCACGGGTGAACTAGTTGTTCGTAAACTAAAACGCACTTGACCTTCTTTTCCTATTGATTGATAAATTGTGTCTTTTCTCTTCTGATAACAATTATATGAAAAATTTAATGTCATTATGCACTTGACAAGAGGTGAGAAAGTAATTTAAATTCAGTTAAAACAAACCCCAGAGCTGGCTTGTCGTCGGCTCTTATAATCTCATTAATTTAAATTTATTCGAGTGGATTTATTCTCCTCGGTCTACTCCGATATTTCGTGGCTCCGAGACAATAGAGCCGGGTACTTATTAATTTCGCGGGATAACAAACGCTGTTAGTGAAAGAATAACATGGAATTACCTAACCAATTTCGGCCAGCTCTTGATTTTGATTACGTATAAACAAGACTAATCTTGATGTATAAAATTTGACAAACTGATTATATCAGTTCATGGATCAAAGAGTCCTATCGTTTCCAAGAAATGGAAACCCTCTCTGTTATCTCTTTCTGTTTCTCTTTAATAATTATCCAATACAGAAATAATTACACCACTATCGATAAATTTCATTTCGCAGTCCCATTAATCATTTAGAACTGAACTATTTACTCGTGTAACTACTAATCCTTCTTTGAAAGGAGTAATGGGAATTTAAACTGTCTACGTCGATACTAGCAATAGATTCAAGCTTAATCTATCGCTAGATTTGGATAAATACAGATTAAACTTGACCACGAAAAATTTTCCAACTGTATAATGGTATTGTTACGAGTTGCAGGACTCGAATTAAAATGCCGTTGGAATTATTATAGAGTTTATTAGAACTATACAAACCACGTATAATACAGGTACAAATATAACTGAACACAATCAGTCCAAACGTAATGCACGATTCAATAACATGCTCAAAGTCCGTCCCTAAATAGATTATGGAATGTACACAAGTCTTGCCTCGCGGCTGGTTATGGCTCGACTGACGATTTTTCTATTGGGGCATTGCTTTCTCCTGCACAAATGCAACATGTCTACCTGGCCGCACGGGCCGAATTTCTTAGAATCACACCTACCTAATGACTGCCATAAAAGATTACAATACACAATGGGCTGTTTTCTAATTACAAATGTTAACACAAAGTAAACAAAAGAAGTCCAAATGCGGAAAGGTAATAAGTGTGCTTTTATGCTATGCTGGTGTGAATCTACTTTTGTTGGCGTAACAGTATGTATACTTTACTGTATAAATACATGTATACTGTTTGAATATCCAATAAAAGATGTAAAATTTAGAATTAGATATAGGTAAAAGATGTAAAATTGTACCTGTGTATATTCGCAGTGCTTAAAATTTACATTTATATTTTAATATATTATAACTAATACCATGACTGCGTGACTGCTCACATGTATGTAAAACGAAAATATCTATATACCACAAAAATTGTCTAATTTGTAATGGCATAAAAGTATCCTATGTTCAACATTGTTATCGAAAATACTTACAATGTACATAGTAAATAAAATACTCAAAGAGGTCTCGGATCTATTTTGATGAAATCTAAGGTCTTTCGATTTCTGAAAATTCAATTGCCCCACTCAGGATTCGATTGATTTTGAAAAGGACACCAGGGTTATATCAACCCACAGTGGTTAGAGAAGACACACTGTGCCCGAATTTCCAAAGAATACTTTAAGAATGCTTCCGGGCTTTCGAATAATAACCACTGGTTGACTTTTAGCAAATAGTTCAACTTGGTTAGCATCCGTTGTGGTGTATTCAAACAGTCAATATACAATGAATACTTATAACTTACATGACACGTACAACACGTTAAATCCGCTTAACACTTCACATACACAATAATATAAGTAGAATAGTTCATTGGGCCGGCCTTTGATATTGTCTTTTATAATAGGTTGGGGAAAAAGTCTTTTCGCATATAGTATGTATGAACTTGTAATAAGATCTCTTTGGCTATACCATTTGTATCTGGCTGGTTTTGGTATCATTAAAAGTTTTAATTTTAAGAAGACAATTCCAAATTCAAATTAGGAAAATGAGTAATTTTCATTTGTTTTTCCTATTGTTAAAATGAGTGAATCTAATGAAGAAATTTGATAGATTTAAAATTTTACTACAAAAAAGGCAAAAATGCAATACAAGCCGCGAAAAAAATTTCTGATGTTTATGGACCTAATGCAGTATCTGTGAGAGTAGCCGCAAATTTGGTTTAATCGTTTTCAATCCGGAAATTTTGATATCAAAGATGCACGTCGCTCTGGTCGCCCTATTATGGACAAAATTGATGCCATTTTTGAAAAAGTGGAGCAACTTCGGCTTATTAGTAGTTACGATGTAGCTATAGAACTGGGAATTGACAACAACACGGTTTTGGCGCATTTTAAAAAAGCTGGGTACACAAAAAGCTCGATATTTGGGTGCCTCATGAGCTCACTGAAAGAAACCTAATGAACCGTGTACTCATTTGTGATTCTTTATTACGACGTAATGAAACCGAACCATTTTTGAAGAAGCTGATAATTGCTGATGAAAAGTGGATCACGTACGACAAGAACGTGCGAAAAAGATCGTGGTCAAATGCCGGTCAGGCTTCACAGACTGTGGCGAAACCCGGGTTAACTCACAACAAGGTGATGCTGTGTGTATGGTGGGATTGGCAGGGCATTATTCATTATGAGCTGTTACCGCCAGGTAGGGCCATCGATTCTGAACTGTACTGCGAACAACTGATGAGATTAAAGCAAAAAGTTGAGAGAAAGCGGCCGGAATTAATCAACAGAAGGGGTGTGATTTTTCACTATGATAACGCTAGACCTCACACATCTTTAGCCACTCAGCAAAAATTACGAGATTTTGGCTGGGAGGTCTTAATGCATCCGCCGTATAGTCCTGACCTTGCACCTTCAGATTTTCACCTGTTTCGGTCTCTGCAGAATTCCTTAGGCAGTGCCAGGCAAACATCACGAGAGGACTGCCAAAACCACTTGTCGCAGTTTTTTGATCAGAAGCCCCAAAATTTTTATAGCAATGGGATCACGTCTCTACCTACAAGGTGGCAAAAAGTTATCCAACAAAATGGCACCTACATACTTTAGTCAAATGTAGATAAACTTTATTAAAAAAAACCTTTTAAATTTTTATATAAAATGCGAAGAAACTTTTTCCCCAACCTAATATTATGTTCACATGAAGATCACAATACGATGGCTTGTAAAAAAAGTTCGGCAACCGCGCCGACACCGCTGCAGTTGGCGCGTTCAGGTGTTGGGAGAGAGATAGACATATATATACACATTACTATAGTCAGTGAGAAAAGAGTATAAGTATGTAATGTATTATGTATTGAAATCCATTGTTTCCACTTAAATAATAAACACACACTGTACCTAACCCTAAATAATTAAAAGACGGAGAAACAATAGAAAAAAAAGTGCAACATGAATATTAAAATAATTGTTAATATTCGACTTTGAGACAATAGTTTTCAAAATATTATATTGATAGAATAAGAAGAGATTATAAATAAGCTAAAACTCCCTCTTATTACGAGGTACGGAATAAGAAATTGCCTAATAGGAATTGAATTACCTTAGAAAATATATATGTAATGGATTCGTACAGAAATTTTATGGCTTCAGGGTTGATTCTCGGATTTCTCTGAATTCATTATTATTACGAATTTGTATGGCAGAATCTTTGTTCTTATTACCTATGAATTATATAACAATATCTAACATCTTTTATACGTGACAGTTATTACGATAAATTTGTATCTTTCTTCCATGAATATTGTACTATTCAACGTATATATAACGTATGTTCATATGCGTATGCTGCGGTATACTTAGGTCATTTTAGTATGAATATCATACATTATGGACGTCGAGATGGTAGATACATCGTAAATCTATATTTTTGAAATGATAACTTCTTATGGGGAGTAAACCGCTTCGTTACGTAACGCGATACGGCGCCAGTCTGTCTGGCTTCCCTTTCTCTCACGCATACGGCAGCGGTAGGCAGGCTCCTCCTCTCTCACTCTAACCCACTCGCTATATACGTGAGTGAAAATATCTGAAAATAATCAAAGTACTGTATAGAGATCAGAAATACTTTTAGCGAAATTTAATTTGAAAAATATGCATTCAGTAGTTTTTGAGTTGTGGGGGGTATTTTACGATTGCAAGCTCTTTAAATGGTTCCCTTGCCAAATAACGGAAAGAGAGGACGTTGGTCATCTCTACGGAACCCTTGTGCGCAATCTGCTAAGCACGTGAGCCGCTGACAAGCCATCACCATGCGGAGACGGTTCCAGCAGCTCCAAACCCAGTTACCGGTGGATAGCCCACCGAGTAGCTGCCGGGGCAAAAAGGTAAAACCTCGAGACCCCAACCTCCTCATTCGATACAGAGGAAGACGACACTGGAGAGCTAATCACTTATCAATTTATTCAAATAAAATCCTTTACTTTATCCAAGTCCTACAATGGTTTAGTATATTTCAATCTAAGGATTCTTGAGAAATAAGGGCTTTTTTATTTATTATATTCTTGTATGTCTCTAAGACCACGTCCATGGCTCGGCCTTTTGGGGGGCTTGCGTGAGGCCATGGGAACGCCATCACGTACAGGCCCCTTGACAAATGTAATCTAAATGTGATGTGACACTGACTGGCGATTAACCCTGTCTACACCATATAAAAATGCAGCCAAGGACAAGTCCCGGTCAGTGTAGGACTATTATAGTAGGAAATGAGAACAAAAGGTACCGGGCCTATGGGATGAACTGTTAATGGAACTAGTGATCAGGGAATGACGACTATAGCGTCTACCCGTCGCGATGCTCAGGGAACATGGATAAAAAGGGCAGACAGTGATTCGCCGCTTCCTGCATGAACCCGTAAAAAATGCCGTACAAGATTGTCGAGGGGCAACTTGCGTGTGAGTGGCTAAGGGGTTTGGAGAAGTGGACTGCAGGTTTACCGAAGCTACTTTCGACGTTAGGCTATTTATCACTTCCATCCCTGGAGCTTGAGTCTTAGTTCTAGCTATCTCCACTCCTTGCAGGCTGGCTAAGGCAAGTACGGAGCGGGGGCCTTGCCTTGGCCTCCCAGAGTGGGGTACGAGATGTTACTACTGAGCTAAGGCTTCGCCACAAAAGTAATTATATTTATTATAATCGAAGCAGATAAATTTGTGCTGAAACAAGAACAAAATTAAACACCAACACGAATATTATCGTATCGAGACTCGGACAACTAGTGCCAAAAACGCCTGTACCTAAACGCGAAAATTATTATAATGCGCGAAATATGATAATACAAAGTGGTACTATGAAAATGAGCAAATATTAAACGGCGAAGTATGTCTATGTTGCGTAACTTTAGCTTAAATTAAATTTCTTTGGCTTCAGACGTTACAGTTCACGCTTACCCTGAGGCTATGTTCTCTTTGACGTAGAAACAGTTTATTGAGTCGAAGAAATTTAATGATCTTAAAAACGTTTCTTATCGGTTCCTAATCGTTGCTAACACCTAGGTGAATCAAAACGATCTTACAGGTGCATGCATATATATAAAATCTTTTTTGGAGAAGTTCGATATTCAAATTAAGAGTGTCAATGACACAATATTTATGCCAACTGTCACTTGTTTTTGTTAGTTCCTTCGCACGTAATAAATTTTTTGTGCAACGAGTTGCTAAAAACGCAAAATTATGGATAAAAGTAAGCGTGCGGTGATAAAATATCTCAACTTGAAAAAAATGTCTACGAAAGATATTTTTTCGGACAAGATATTTAGGGATGATGCTGTACCCTATTCTACGGTTGCGTACTGGGTAGTTGAATTTAAAAGAGGTAGATCAAGCTGTAAAGATGACCCGCGTTCTGGGCGGCCTCAAACCTCCGTTACGGAAGAAAATGGCAAAATGGTTGAGAATCTGGTTTTGGAAGACAGAAGAAGAACTATAAAACATACAGCTGATAATCTAAAGATATATTTTCGTAGCGTTCAATCAATTTTAATCGATTCATTGGGGTTCAAAATTGTCGGCAAGATGGGTGCCACAAATGTTAACCGACGAAAACAAAAAGCGACGTTTGGAAATTTCTAAACGTAATCTCGAAATGTCCCAACGTGATTCGGATAATTCTTGCCATCGCCGTGTCACCATTCGATCCTTAAACTAAGAGACAAAGCATGTCTAGGAAACGACTATCCTCCCCATCCATTAAGAGATTTCGAGTTGCTCCTACTGTTGCCAAAGTTATGGCCTCGGTGTTTTGGGCTAGTGAAGAAATTCTTTTTATTGATTACATGCCAAAAGGCTAGACGATTACTGGAATCTATTATACAAATTTAATTACGAAAGTGCGCGAAGCGATTAAAGAAAAACATCATGGAAAATTCTCGTTGGACTTGTTGTTTCTTCACTATAACGCTCCCGCTCATCGATCGGAAGTTGCGCTCAACGCAATTCAATGTGCTGGCTTCAGTCTTATTGACTACCCACCACATTCTCCGGACTTAGCACCAAGTGATTTTCACTTATTCCAAAAATTAAAAGAGGAAATTCGTGGAGCTAAATTTTACGATAATGACGCGGTTATGGCTGCCGTAAAAGGTTTTTCGAGACTCAAGAAAAACATTTTTTTCGCAATGAATAAAGAAGTTAGAAACGCGTTATTCTAAATGCATTGCATTGAAGGGAAATTATGTAAAAAATAAAATGCTATTTTTAATATTGATTTGCATACATATGCATATATACCCCTGAGAACTCTGGTTATACTACTCTGTCTGTCTGGGGTATACTACTCTGTCAAAAAAAGTACCAGGAAAAGGTCAATAATACATAAAATGTTAGTTATTCATTCAAATTTAGTTTTATCACCTTCGAAGTATGCTCCTTCAGAAACGATATACTTACGCTAACGCATAATCCAACTATCAAAACATTTTTTAAACGCTTTTTCCGGAATTGAGTTTAGTTCTCGTCACGAATTCTCCTTTGTATCTTCTACCGAATGAAAACGGGTGCCACGAAGCGGCAATTTGAATTTAGGAAAAATAAAGAAGCCGGCTGGAGCCATATCTGGTGAATAAGGTGGTTGCTCGATGGTATTTGTTGAGTTTTTGGTCCAAAATTCGTTCACAATTATGGCCTTGTGCGAAGGCGCATTTTCGTGGTGCAAAAACCAAGAATTTTCTTTTCATAAATCTGGCCTTTTTCGGCAAATTTGCTCTCTTAAACGCTGCATAACGCTCAAATAATATACTTTATTTACCGTTTGACCTTCTGGTAAGAATTCCCAAGTGCACAACACCGCAATAATAAAAAAAACAGTCAACATGACTTTGACTTTTGATCGACTTTGGCGTGGTTTTTTTCGGTTTCGGTTCAGTTGGAAAGCGCCATTTCGAAGCTTGTTAACTAGTTTGCATGTCAAACTCGTAAACCTACCTCTCACCAGTAACAATGCGTTTCATGAGTGTTGGGTCGGAATTGACTCGTTCTAGCACATGCTAGAACGCTGAGTCGCTGAGGACATCCTCAGCAACTTTTATGCGAATGAGTTTTTGGAGAAAATTCAGGTCTTTTGGGACTAACTGAGCGCCAACATATTTCATACCCAACTGATTATTTTAAATGATATTAATCGACTCGTGAGACATAGAAAGTTCAGCGGCTATTTCTCTCAAACTTGAATGAAGATTTTCAGTCACTATTTCCTTCACTTTTGCGATGTTAACTTCAGTTGAAGACGTTGATGGCCTACCAGGACGAGGCCAATCTTCCAGCATATCTCGACCGCTTTTGAACGGTTTGTACCACACTAAACACGTGTTTTTGTTAAAGTTGATTCACCGTAAGCTTTCTGTAACATTTTCAGTGTCTCTAAACACGAAATTCCATTGGCGATGCAAAATTTAAGACAAACTCTGTGTTCGATTTCGATGTTCTTGTCCGTTATGAAATTCGCAATACACACTAGATTAACAGCACACTACAGACAGCACTGTATTTAATTTAAATGACCGATGCAACTCAAACTCCGCGCCAAAATGAAAAACAGTTGTGCCAATCTAACAACAACAAAAAAAACAAAAAATTGAATTTGGAATCATAAACAAATCATCCATTCCCGATACGTTTTTGACAGAATGTATAAAGAACATAGGGTACCTTTTGTCCAGAAAAATGTACTGTGCTTAAGGGATGACGAATATAGCTGAAAATATGGCACTCCGATCGCGTTTTGTTCACGCCACCGTAGCAATTCTCTTACAAAATCGTCATGGCAACGACTATGACAACGTAGTTTTCGTGTGTTGCTCTCATTTTTAATTCCACCATGTACGGTAAATAGAACATTTTCATCAAAAACAACCCTTTCCCTTGGTTTGCCGTTCAACATTCCTTCACAGAAATTCATGCTTAAAAGCTACACTATAATTTGGTGTAATAAACAGGTTGTATTTATTTTTTCAATATCAGCGGATTCGATTCCTGGCAATGGTAATTGATTTTTCAAAAATCTAACGGTGTCATTTTACTTTTCATCAAAATCGGCCTCGAGACTTCTTTGAGTATTAATTTTCAAAAAAGCTGCCTAAACGGTACATGCTCCCCAGGCAGTATTCAGCCCCACGTCATTTGAATAAAACTTAGCTTAGCACCGAGCCACCGTGACTTCTAAACAAGCCTTAGAAACTCGTAAATGCCAAACTCCGCGGCACAAAACTTTCAGTGCTTTAACACCTCTTCCAGTGCTATTACATCCTTGTAACACCACACTACGGGCGCAGATACACGATGTGATTGCGACCAACCGACGCAGATTACGATTCATTTACATACAAATGCAGAAGCCGCCCCAACTTTGAATGGGGCGCAATGGCCGACTGTTGTTCTAACAAAAAGCGGGCCTTAATTCTACAACAATAACAGAGGTGTGGACGACGCCGACGGTCGCTTGATTAAGTTCGCTTGTCCTTTAGAGGTACGCTCGCTCCGCCTCCGTGTCATATCCAGCCGCCGTCATTTTTCTACATTGTACTGTTCAACTTTTTTTTTTATTGCGATGCTGGCAAACAGACAGAAGGCCCAGCTCACGAAGAGTGGTTTCCACCTATAGATATCTGAAACACTGGGAGTGAAGCCAACGCGTTGCCATCGTTTAGGATGGGATAAAGAGGATGGGAATCGCAATAGATTGTGGATTGTTTGGAAATGATCCGTTGAATAACAATTATCTATCCCTCAAAGTGGCAGATAAAGTTATTCATCAGTAAGTCCAGTTATCCGTTGGATAAAGCCTAACTGACGATTGAGAAATTCAATTTTATATTATCTGTCGAATAAACCCTATCTGATTGTTTATCTGATGATTGAAAAATCGGCCCTAAATTAAGTCAGTCATTGTTCGTATGTTGATATATCTAATTTATAATATCATCATATATCTAATTATATATGTGTTTATATTTATATATATATAAACACATATATAATTAGATATATATATAAATGTGACCCACCCTAATATATATATATTAGGGTGGGTAATTTTTTTTTTACAATTGACACGGAAAAATGAGTTGCTAGACACCTTAAAAAAATTCTAAAAATGTCTTTAGACACTGGGTTGCCTGGAAGAGATCGCTATAAGCGATAAGGCTGTCCATTGTTCTAATGCAAATGTATCCATATCAATTGTCTAGATTTAAGTTTATGGTGAACAATAAAGAGTTTTCATTCAATTGTTCAAAGAGGATGGGATACAAGGATGAGATAGAGGGATTAGACAGGAGGAAAGGGATAGTAAGGATCAGGTATGGGATTGGATTAGAGTGATAAAATGGGGAAAATGGGATAGGGGAGGAAGAAGTCGGCCGTCGGAACTCTCACTCATTACACGAAACACGTTTAGCTCCAAGCTTCACGCCGATATTCTGTGAGAGCGTGGTATTATACCTATCGAGCCGGCCCGAAGAGCTGTCATCAAGATAATGATTTATGATTCTAGTAAGACTCTACCAAGTGAAGCGTTTTGTTAACGCTTCGGACTACGTGGGCCTCTGTGGTTGAACAGACTAAGCCTTTGTCGGCCTACCTCACTGCAAAACAGTGGTTCCGGGTTCGATTCTTGGTATGGTAAATTTCGGAAACAAATTTTCTCCGTTATTTACTATGGTCTCTGGATGTCTGGGATCGACCCCAGAGTAGTCCGTTGTATATTACATATAACACATATAGTGGCCTAATTTGGGGATAATTAGATGTGTGTTTTTTTTTATTCTTCTCTAACTTTTATTAATATATAATAAATATAATTCCTTTAGGCTACACCCGTCAGCATATTATAATTCAAAATAACTTCTTAAGTATCAGTTTAAATTTTTCACTGTTTTAGTCTTAATTTTTTTTTATTATCAGTTTTATTTCGGTCCAAATTAGACATACGTATAATCTAATTGATTCATTGTCTCGCAGGCTTGGTCCTATAGATTTATGTGTTTGTCCCTTTTTAGTATCGCGTTTTTGTTTCATCGAGTTTCAAATCACAACGATTATAAAGAATTTTCACTTCTAAAATAAAAAATATTTTGCGGGTAAGTTGTTACGAATTGCCACGAGTTACTAATATAGCCGCAACGTACGATTTCAACTACTGAGTTGAAGTACACACACACATAAGCTATGTAAATAATCCAAGCAGTTAAAACAAGTAATAAAAACACTGGCACACAAAAAAGTGGTCTATACATTTGACCCCAGACCCAGACCTACGTACAAGTCTTACAACGCGCTAAATCCGAATCTGAGATCCGTTTGGTTTGTACACCCTCAAAATTTCGAGTAAATTGCAAAATTAAAAATTGCTATTTTTACATACTCGATTTAAATGTATAAAAGATTTTTTCTAAAATGCAATTTTTGCTTTTTGTTGTCCATTAACTTATCTATACATATAATAAAACTGTAGAGGTCGAATTTCTGTACAATGAAAAAAAATGCTAAAAACCGAGTCAGGGGGATGTAAGAAGTGAAATAGAATTGTGCCATGTGCCGCCCATTGTGCACATTTAGAATATTTTTAGGCTATAAGGTTTTCTGTAATGGTGTACAATAAAGTGTTATCTATCTATCTATCTATCTAGAACTAATTTAGTTTTTTTTTTTTTTTAATTTTTTGTTTCTCTGTTTGTCTGTCTGTTTGTACCGGCTAATCTCCGAAACGACTGGACCGATTTAAATGAAATTTTGTATGGTGGTAGCTTATATCCCTGGTCAACATATAGGATACTTTTGATCCCGAAAAATTAAAGAGATTTTTTTAATCGCTGGAGTTCAGCAGACAAGCAGACGGCCCAGTTGATGGAAAGCGGTTACCATCGCCTATGGACATTTGCAACACCAAAGGTGCTACAAATGCGCTGCTGCTCTCTGAAGGGAGACTGGAACCTGGTCACTAATGCCGGAACACAACTCAAGGTTGTTATAGCGACATACTTTAGACCAGGGTGGTAGCCATCCAGTCGGGCAAATGCCCTACCACCTGGCTGTGGGTTGTTTAGTCGCCTCTTACGACAGGCCGCCCAGCCGCAGGAAATTGTATTCTTTCTCCGTTCCTGCACGGATGAAGTTCCCGTGAGATAGTTAAAAAAACTTTAATTACTTAAACAGCTTATTATACAACTTATGCACCTAATTAATTATTGATATTGCCGGTATCATCATACAATATAATATCATACAATAAAACAATTTATACATAAAAAATCAATTAGGCTATACATCAACACGCTAAGACCAATAGGAGCTGAGCACCAATGAAGAATGTTTTAAAATCGGGGGGGGTTAACGTCCTTTTTTATAAATGTGCCACGCGAACGAAGTCGCGGGCAGAAGCTAGTAAAAATATAATAACATTTTTACTTCACATAAAACTGCAATAACTTTACAAATTCTATATACTTGCAGTATGAATCTCACTTTACTATGGCAGGTTTCTCGAGTCTACTACAATATTACTCTCTTTATATGTGAAACATTAAAATTTATGACCATCATAAGCAAATAGTACGTACTTTATGTGCCTAGGGTTATTACTATTCACATACTATCTATTTTAGCAGACGAGTAGGTTTTACTATGCACTTAGACATTCAGAGCGTTATAGTTTCTTAGCCATTTTGACAAAGAAAGAAAAGAGAAAGGAAAGAAAGAAAATATTTATTTATTAAATGCGACGCACATTACCTAATTAATAAATAATCGACACACATATTGTATATCCCCAAATTAAGCAAGTTACGCTGTGTTATGGGTAACATACAACGGAGTACTCTGGGGCCGATCCTAGACACTTAGGCTATAAGTGAATAACGAAGAAAATTTGTTTCCGAAATTTACCATTCCAGCAATCGAACCCGGAACCTCTGCGTTGCAATAGAATATAATGATAAAATACATATTGTTACGAGTTGCGAGACTCGAATTAAAATGCCGGTGGAATTATTATAGAGTTTATTAGAACTATACAAACACGTATAACACAGGTACAAATATAACCGAACACAACAAGTCCAAACGCAATGCAGAAGGTCGTAATTCAATAAAACGCGCAAAGTCCGTCACTATTAGATTATTATTTTTTAGCCAGGTGATAGGGCATTTGCCCGATTGGATGGCTACCACCCCTGGTCTAAAGTATGTCGCCATAACAATCTTGAGTTGTGTTCCAGCATTAGTGACCAGGTTCCAGTCTCCCTTAAGAGAGCAGTAGCGCATTTGTAGCACCTTTTGGAGTTGCAAATGTCCATAGGCGATGGTAACCGCTTTCCATCAAACGGGCCGTCTGCCTGTCTGCTGAAGTCTTGCAATAATAAAATTTAAAAAAACCCGATTTTAGTACACACGTCTAACTTTGATCGTGGTTCTTGCTCGACTGACTGCCTCCCTCCACCAGGCCATCGTTTTATCCTGCACAACTGCATGTGCCCGCCCGTCCACGTGGACCCAATTTCTTAGAATCAGCTTGTACTTTTAAAATCCGTAACACCTGGCTAATGATTACAATACAACAATAGGCTCTAGAAACGAATTCCGATAAATAAGCAAACAAAAGAAGAAGATCATAAAAGAATTACAATAGTTTCAATGTTATTAGTTCAAATGCCGACGGGTAATAAATGTACTTCTACAAATCTGTACGGGGAATTTGTCTTTGTCGGCGCTTAGGTTGTAACCATATATAAAAAAGAAAATTATGTGCAGCAATTTGTGAAATGAGGTTGGCACTAAATATTTTGCTGTGCCGAAACATAGACACAGCGCTGTCGCACACAAAAACTGAGGGCAACCATTATAACATCGGTCAAGTTCGATTATCCGTCTGTTCATCTGTCCTATGTTACAGCGATTTAGGGGTTCCGTATTCGTTTTATTAAAAGTGAAACCCTTACAAAATCTTAGTGTATGTCCGTCCATCTATCTTTATATACTACATAATGGGTTACTGAAACAAATGTTTCTAAACTGTGAATGATTATTTTAATTCGGAAAATAAATAAATTACGTTAGTCTACATGACATTATGGCAAATTTGGAATTATTATTATTTTGTTTGTGAAATCACTGATTTGCTGTTTTTTATTGAGTTTATTCCCATAGTCACCTCAATGATACGATATGTATTAATAGAACTGGCGGGCCCAGTATACGCTGTCCTGCTTTAAGAAATAAAACTTAGAACCCGACTGCAGCGCCACCTACCGGGTCCAAATGTGAATCTAAACCATCCTGGGACCCAATTGAACCCTTACAAAAAATTTCATCAAAATCGTTCCAACCAAGAGGATTTCAGTGACATACACATGAACAGGAGAATCTTATATCTTATACTAATATATAAATCTGAAGAGTTTGTTTGCTTGAACGCGCTAATCTCAGGAACTACTTACTGGTCTGATTTGAAAAATTCTTTCAGTGTTAGATAGCCCATTTATCGAGAAAGGCTAAAGGCCATATATCATCACGCTAATACCAATAGGAACGGAGGACCAATGAAGAAAGTTTCAAAATCGAGGAGCATTTTTTAACTTACTTTTTTTTACTATTCCACGCGGACGAAATCGCGGGCAGAAGCTATTGATATTATAAAATTCTATACAGGCCGTGTCTGTACATTGAAGCTATTTAAAAAAACAATTGGAATAGACTATATAAACGACGGAGAACACTATGCAATTATTTTAGGTCGACAGTAAATTCTTAGACTTAAAATCTGCGCTACTTTTTATCCTGGGAATTTCGCGGGAATTTTCCCGGGGGCGGTTTGTAGTTGTTCGGGTGCTTAAAAATTAGCTTATTCCGACACATTTTTCACTAAAACGATAGCTTACATCCTTTTTTAAATGCTGTGTTACTTTGTGTTCCGGGAATCCCGCGGGAATTTCAGGTCAATCATGGACGAAGTTGCGGGCATATCCTAGTTTCATATATAAAGATAAAGCAATATTATATTTCTATGCTCTGTAAGTAATGGCATATTGAACTAATTATAATTTAAGACATGTTTACCAATGACATGTCATGTTATAAGCAAATAAATTACATTTCATATATCACAGTATTTTTTCTCGGCAACTTAAACTTAAAGCTAAACCCAAGGGCTCTATATAAATGCAATGCAATTTGGCAGCTAGTTTTTGAGAAACATGAGTGTCTTATTGTTCGGTCCTTGCCTAGTATAAAGTAGGTAGAACATCGCTCCATCAATTTCGCTGTCAACGTTTAACGACGTGGCGAAGTGTGCTCGTCTGTTTTTAAAATTCACATAATTGTAATTACTGGCCGTGCCAATAACCTTTATTAAGACCTAATCTGTGTACAAAGTAATAGCTCTCAAGTGAAACCATAGTGCCGTGCGCTGTTCCCGAGTGCAACCTGAACCGAGCCAGGAGAGGGCTGATCTCAAGGTTGGTGGAGCTTCTGCTTTTATAGTGCAAGGATCTAGGTCATATCTCCGCTATACAGTCCATAGAAATCGAATCACATTAACCGTGGGCTATAAGCGCCCCACCACTTATAAATAAACAAAAAGACGGTCAGAAACATTGATTTTATAAGACTATATATCGCACCCTTAAATTATAGAGACCTAAATCAAAACTTTGAGTCATTGGATTTAAATATCTATTTCGTAAAAAATAAGGTACAAAATTGATGAACTTCATATTTTTGATTATGTCTCTATAATTCTAAGGGTGCGATATATAAAGATTACGTTTTGGTCCAAAATGGCTTCGAAACCATAAAAATCATTAGGGAATTGGCCTCGAGTAAATGTAGAGGTTTCGAAGCAAAAAAATATTACTTACAGTCAAGATATTAATACCAAATAATATTAATATTCTTTCTTATCTTAGCCAGTATTGTTCGACCTACATGATGATACACTGAGAATACCTGGCAGCTTAAAAATACTATTGTTACAACTTAAGTTCCAACAAAAACAAAATCCACCTGCATATCCATAAAAAAATATTTTATTACCTGTCGGCATTTGAACTAATTGTAAATTCTTTTATGGTCGTCTTCTTAAGTTTACTTATTTATTGGTTATTGTGGAGAACATCCTATTGTACTCGTTTATGGCCGTTTTCAGGCATAATTAGCCAGGTGTGCGGATTAAGATTTCTAGGAAATTACGTTGACGCTTGCCGGGCAGACATATTTGCATTTGTGAAGTATAAAACGATAGCTTGATGGAGATAGGAGGCAGTCGAGCGAGAACCACGATCAGAGCGAGACGTGTGTACTTCAATCGAAAATCTAATAGTGACGGACTTTGCGTGTTTTATTGCAATACGACCTTCTACATTACGTTTGGACTTGTTGTGTTCGGTTATATTTGTACCTGTGTTATACGTGTTTGTATAGTTCTAATAAACTCTATAATAATTCCAACGGCATTTTAATTCGAGTCCTGCAACTCGTAACACTATATTCAAATATAGTATGTATTCTACTGTCTGACGTACAAACAGACAGAGATTCGTTTTTATACCAGTATTAATTCATACGCTAAACTGTCTTACCTCTACTTTGCTATATATTTAATTCTAATATTCTCCGACACAAATTGTATAATAATAACAGCCCATAAATGTCCCACTGCTACGCTGGAGTCTCTCTTTTTTACAGTGAACTGATAGCTGATTAGCGGGTTTGACACATAAGTAATCTCGATGTGCAGGTTTCATCACGATGTTTTCTTTCACCGTTAGCACGTGGTAAATATGCACGTTAAATCAGAAAACTACCCAAGTGGTACATGCTTTTTGGCCAGGATTCGAACCCGCGCCCAAGTTCGGGACGCGTGCGCTAACCACTAAAGTACCACGGCTTATCTTAGGCAGTAAAAAGGGAACAAACAAAATATGTATTCAAATCAAATAAATCTTTACTGCGAACTGTTTTATACGTCTTGTTTAAAACTAACACTTGAAACTTGGCCTTTCATAACATAGCAATATTAATATCGCTATATCTACCTACATATAACAATATTTTCTTATTTATAAAATTATAACCTTACAATTTACTTGTTTTATATCGTGCACTTAAATATTCTTCGACACTATAATTTGAATACCGCACTAACCATATGAATAATTTATTTAAAAAACAAATACCAATATTTTGCGTTATATTTGATGATAACTTACTAAAGCATACACTGAGTAATATTTGATTTTAAAAATAAACATTTAAAAGAAATAGAATAGAATAGATAACATTGTATTGCTCACCAAATATACAATGTCAAAAATGCACAATATTTCATGGTAGAAACAATAGGCGGCCTTATCGCTTAAAGCAATCTCTTTCAGGCAACCTAACTCAAGGAATAGTTTAAACTAATCTGGCGATGTAGGTGGTGCAGATTATTAGGTAGGTCTTAAACAAACATACTTAAAATATATATTTTATCAATTAAATATACATATTTAAATTACTTTATAAATTAAATACATGGAAACATACCGCGGTTTCACCCGCGTGGTGATGGAAAATCGTTATATTTTGGATAATTCCAATAAATTAATTATATCTTTATAAATGTGTTATTATGATGTGTAAGCTATATTATTGTAAAGTTGCATCAAAATCCATTCAGTAGTTTTTGTGTGAAAGAGTAAACAACCATACATTATTACAAACTTTCGCGTTTATAATATTAGTAGGATATACATTAATTAGTCTATAGTCTAAAAATAAGGCATAAGAAAATTGAGTTTCTGAAAATTAAATAAACTAATATGATTCTAAAACATTTTTTTGTGCAAAATCTAGTTTAGGTATAGATAGATAGATAGATAGATAGATAACACTTTATTATACACCAATACAAAAATGAACTTAAGTATGTATATGTTTCACAAACTGTCTATCCGAAACATTATTTTACAACTAATTCATACCTCCTTATGTATAGGTATATTCTTGGTGCCATATAGTAAACAGGGTTTTATCAAATAATACGATGTTATATGCCATACGTACAGATTTTTTTTAATTGATAATAAATATGTCTTGCGCTTTTGTAATTTTTAAATAATTATGCATTGGGTTCGACTAATGTAATATTTTTATACATTTACAAAGAAGGAAACAATAAGTATTTTGTCTTTGCATAGTATAAATAAAGTCGCTTTCCGCGGTTGTCTCTCTGTTTATCCGGTAACTCCTCCTAAATTCACCATCAGTTGGGTAATTTTTTCACTCTAGTTCTTTTTATGTTTGCTTCTAGGCTAAGTGGCAATCGGTCCACTAGGTGGTTACACTCCCCCTTAGATTTATGCAACACTAAGAGAGCCGATATATAGATATATATATATATATATATACACCTACACCATTCTATCTTCGTACCACAATGCGCTCTGGTCTACGCCATCATTTCACAATGGAAACGCTACCAGTGCGAACTAAACGTTTCGCCTCCACGTTACTTCTACGTACAGCAGAGTTGTGGAATGTACTACCTGAGTCCATGTTTCCCGAAAAGTACAATCCGGGTATCTTCAAGTCTCGTGTAAATAGGTACTATCTCGGTAAGCGTGCTCCATCTTCGACCGCATCATCGTCCGGCATTGGACGTGATCGTGGTCAAATGCCAACCTATCTAATATTAAAAAAATGGTACTCTTACAGTGAATATATATCTTTTTAATTTAACTAAGTAAATTTTAATGTTAGTCTTATCGTGATCATACGCCACTCATAAACTTATCAACGATTGTTACTTGAATTGAAGTGCCCTATATATGAATACTTATACAACCTATATTTATCGTCGACACAAATTATAGACTTATTCATAACAACGTAAACTTTGTTTGTTTTATAGGTATGATGATATTGGAAAATTCTTTTAGTACTTACAAAGTTAGGATTGTAACAATAGTGGAAGGTATTTCATTGGCTACTATTTATGTTATCTTATACTAATATATAAAGCTGAAGAGTTTGTTTGTTTGCTTGAACGCGCTAATCTCAAGAACTGCTGGTCTGATTTGAAAAATTATTTCTGTGTTAGGTAGCCCATTTATTGAGGTAGGCTATAGGATATATATATATATCATCAAGTTAAGACCAATAGGACCGGAGCACCAATGAAGAATGTTTCAAAATGGGGCGGTCTTTTTTACTCACTTTTTTAAACTATTCCACGCAGACGAAATCGCGAGCAGAAGCTATTGTTTTATAATAGATTAGCAATGTTAAATCTGTTAAATCGGTTTAATTTACAATAGACCATATTGACAGTTTATTATTTAAACTTAAAGACCTTCGCTTAAACTGCTTCAATATAAGTGGGAATCTTTACATGGTGTTGCAAGTTGAAACTAATTTTAAGTAATTTTCGCCATCAGTTAGATAATTTTTAAAGGAAGGTTTATATATGTACTAGTTTTTTCCCGCGGCTGGTTTTGCTAAGGCTTTGCTATATAAAAAAAACCTTATTGAGTTTTTATATAATTAAAGTAGAGGTACCCGCTACAAAACTCCAGCTATTAATAAACTAAGCCTAGTATACAATTAGTAAGTATATTACGGACTCAAATACTAATACAGTAGTTTAATTTTGTCACCTGAGGATTTCCTGAATTATTTCTAATCATTTATTTATGCAATTAAAAAAATGTCATAACAGTCTTATGACTAAAATGATAATTTATGAACCTCATCCTTAGCATATAGGTGAGTAACACTTTTCAATGCCATTGCTACCAATTCCATAAAGGATACGTGAAAATATCCTGTGAAAATGTCTAGATAGCCTTCGCAAATTGTCTATTAATAACACCAAATCAGTTAAAAATTTAAAGTATGTTTTTTTTTTCATTTTAAATTTAAACATAGTATCTGAACAGCATTGGAAACGTATAAACATTTCCAATGCTGTTACGTAAATTCGTAAAATATCAAATAATTGTTACTATTAAATTGTCACCATATCTATACAAATAAATAAATTGAAGTGTCTGTTTGTAATGTCAAAATAACAGACTTTTACTAATTGCATATGAAAGTATATTATATACGATACTTATATCAAAAATCCCTTTTTAAATTTATTGTCTGTCTGTTTGTTCCGGCTAGACCGATTTTGACGGGATCTTCACTGCCAGATAACTGATGTTATAAGGAGTAACTTAGGTACTTTTATTTTTGAAAATATAATTGAAAGGCCCATGAGCACGTCGCCGCCGTGATTGCTTTCCACAATTTAAATTAAAGTAAATTAAATTCCACGCGGACTAATTCGCGGATAACAGGTAGTCTATGTAAATAAAGAAAAAGTATAAAGAAAAAGAAAAAAGTAAACAATAAAAAATATAAAAAACAAATAAAAAAGCAAATAAAACCCTTACAGGTCTAGTTTGTCAGGAAAGAGAGAGATATATAAAAAAAACAAGTAGTCTAATGAATATAATGTACCATTATCAAGGCAACACAATAAATTACTGTCATTGCCATTCCTGATCGTCTTTTACCTCGACTGTAATTTACTTTATAAAGAAACAAATTAAAAACATAGTACAACAACAAGCTTTACACAAATTACAAGCCTACACTTCCTATTAGGTTACATTTTTACATTCAATCAGATTTTGATTTAACCGATAAAAACATTTTAAAAATGCCTTAATTTTTAAATATGAAGCAACAAAACAACATGAACATGTAAATTATTAAAAATTATTTATTTTCCACGAAAATGAACTTACGCCATAACAATATATCAAATTCTCAGACCATGTCCACACTAAGCGACGACAAAACGCGTCAACAGATAGCAGCGGGAGACCGTAATTAAAAGAAAAATAAGAGCTATTCATAAATGTCCAGTGAAATAGCCGGGACGTTGCGGCATTATATTACCTCCACTATGACAAGATCTACCCCACCCCTCGCTCCTTAACAAAGATGTTACATTTATAAGCAGTAGGCCTAACTTTCGCGGGTCACATTATACTAGCCAAACAGGCTTTATCACGGCGGCCCCGTTTAATCTGGCTCTTGGAATGGAAGGGGGGAAAGGTTTACTTTACGCCCCGCGGAGGTTGATTAAACGATATAAGGCGATCATATTTCTAACGGACACTTATGAGGGCGTCTTAGCGTTTGTCTCATAAATAAATCGCGGCGATTATTGTTGAGGGTGCATACCTGACTTTATATACATTGGATTAGAGGAAGCTTTTTAACGCGGTTGCGGGTTCTTGATACTTTTGCGTTATTTTTTGTATGATACATTTTAACCATTGCCCACAGAAATAACTATAAGTATCATGCTCTAACTTAGTCTCATTAACTTATAGGGGATAACATTTGTTTAATTTCTTGACTCTACAACACTTAGGCCAAAATATGTATTACTAGGTGCTTTTTTTTTTAACTTTTTAGAGGTTTTTTTTGTCGAGGGTTAAATGACATGTGGTGCCATCTAGTCCGTGTGTGGTTTCTAGTGTTATGTTTTATATTATACTGGACGATTGTAATTCTTACTTGAACTGTTACATAAAAAAAGGTAAATTCTCGTACTAACCGAGTCCGATTAAACTATTAATGAAAGCAGGCTATTGTAAATATAGTCACGTAAATCGGCCGTAAACAGATTGCCTAGACGGGCCTAGGTAAAGCCCACCGATATTCAAAAGCCTAGGTGGGTATTATTTCAAATCTGCTATGAGTAGGGTGAAGTACGTAGTTATCGACCCGCCGATGCTGCAGTGTATAGAATATCAAGTGGTCCTAAATCCTTTTGTTTTAGATCAAATATATTAACTAAGTACTATAATATTGAAGTAGGCTTTATTGTTTCTGCAATGCAGTAACACACTAGCGTATTTTGATGTATACCAACTGTGGCTTATACCGAAAGCGATTACAAAGAAAACTTACTGCCTATTATTTCCACATGTTTCACTTTGTTTTCTTATTATAATTTTGATTTCTAATATTATAAAAGAGTATTTATAATTAAATCAGACACTATAGTGAGAGCTACATATTCTGGTGAGAATAAGAGAAAATTGAGATAAATCCCAATCACGTTCTTTTTTCATTTGTGATCTTTGCGAGAATGCGGAGCGCCTATAAGAAATATCTAAAAATAATAAAAAAGTTTGTGGGCCAAGCTCTATGAAAACTAAAATTGTATCTGTATAATTCGTGCTTACATTACCAGTTAGGAAGTGGTGATTCCTGGCAGTAGTTGTTGGAGTGCTTTCTTGTTGTAGGAACTCGAACAAGCACATCTTAATAATAAATAATAATAATCGGGAGACATACACCTACATTATATAACTCCAAGCTAAGTAAGTTACACTTGTTTTATGGGTAATATGCGACGGACCACTTTAGTGCCGATCCCAAACATCCAGACCATAGTAAACAACGGAAAACTCGTTTTACGACATTTACCATGCCAGGAATCGAACCCGAAGCCTGTGCGTTCCAGTGAACTCGGCCGGCTAAAACAACGACAGAGACCGTAATGGTTCAGGGATTTATTTCCAGTAATATCGCTTAGATGCTGATCCCTGGAGTTACCGGTTCAACTTAGTATCTACTAGTTAAAGTCGTATGTTACGACTTCATTGGCAAGTCATTAGTAAGTCGCTCGTAACTCACGGCGACTTACACTCGCCCTTAATTTTGTTAGCAGGAAGAATTGAAACTGAAATGAAATTGAAAATTAATTACTGTAACTATCAAATAAACTGCAATATTACGTTCGTATAGACAGTAACCAGGGTACATACTACTTACGTAAGCCGTCAGGCCAAGAATTATGAGTTACCTAATCAAATCAAACTTTGTGACGACAAATAACACGGCGCCAGTTCGTCGTTGTCAGCCAATCACAACCCACTGCTGGAAGTAGGCCTCCCCAATTCGGCGCCACTCGTTCCGGTCCTCGCCTTCCTCACCCAGCGCGTACTGGCGACCTTGCGCAGGTCGTCAGTCCGTCGGGCTGGAGGGCGTCCGATAATACGTTTACCGAGACACAGTCTCCACTCCAGGACACGTCTGCTCCATCGGCCATGGGTCCTGCGGTAGGCCCCCCCTGCCACTTCAACTTGCTAATTTTGCGAGCTATGTCAGTTACCTTAATTCTCTCACGGATATCCTCATTTCTAATTCTATCCATAAGAGAAACACCTAACATAGCCCGTTGAGTGACTTTTGACTTTAAAAGTGGACCAGTCTTGCCCTCAGTGCCCACGTCTCGGTCCCGTAGATCAAGACGGCGGCACCACGGCGCCAGTTAATAAATCATAGAAATAAACTTAATTGAAATACGAACGTGTTCTCGTTCACAAAAACATGTCCGAGACTCAAAGGGAAATCTGAAAGCTGGCTACAGATGTTTAATTGAAGCCTACGATGGATCTAGGGTTGCCGTGCAACAAATGGTTCAAACTTTTTCAATCTTTATTTATAATTAAAAGAAATTTAATAAAAAAGAAGAAAGCTTGATTTGACGTTATAAGGTAATGCATACCGAGTAACAATTAGGAACGACTAAGACGGCGCGAAACAGAGAACAAAAGTAGGAAAATAGTCGTAGCGTAGCGAAAGTCATATTTCACTCGCTTTTCGATATAGAAGGGACAACTAAAAATTTTGACCAGGGTTTTATTATATTATTTGCATATGACAGCGAAACTTCCTTCGCGTTTTTGAGACAACAACGTATTTGTTAGTGTATTGCAACAGCAGCGCCAAAGAATACCCGATTGCAGCGCAATCTTTTCCGTTATATTCGTCTATCCCAGACGTCATTTATCTGGATGAATAGTATCCTATGTGTTGGTTGACCCGGGATATAAACTAACTCCATGTTGAGTTTAATTTAAATCCGTTCTTTATTTTTAAATTCATTGTACAAACTCGAACGCCCTGAAGATTAATTAGATTTTAAAAAATAATCTAAAATTAAGAGGCTTGATAATTTTCTTTTCAATTTCATATTCAAACAGAGTGTCAAAACTAAATCCACAACCATAGACAATACGTAGGTAAAATTACGAACAAAGTGCTGCTTTTTAGCTTTAATCCATTCTACACCCACTTGTCACGTACTTGATTCCGTGGATAAAGGTGGCAACCCTAAATGTGAGTGTACGTGAAGTACCACTTAAATTGCTTGGACATCAAAGAGTATTTCTATATCAAAGGATCCCTTTACAGAATAGTTCATCAGTCCACAGTCCTCAGTTTTAAAGCAGAGAGTGTGTATAAAAAATATGTTTGAGGTTTAAACATGTATGTATGTTAATAATTTAATGACAAAAGTACCACATACAAAGAGGTATAATCAGCATATCCCGGTTTTAGGGAGGGGAGGATTGCTGGGGCCCACAGGACACCGTACGAGCTTAGTTTCTGACGTATAAACTATATTATTGTGGAGTTTTATCAAAATCCGTTTAGTAGTTTTTGGGTGGGAGAGGAGACAAACATGCATCCATTATGCGTCAAATTCGTCACTTGCTCAGGGTGCCTAGATGTTTAAGCCCGGCCCTGGATATATTCCTACTATTATATAAATACTATTTATTACATAGATCCGTAAATAAATTTTAACAATTAAATTAAAAATTTAAATAAATGTCAGTTAGTTAATTGTTAATTTAAAAATCTTATTTACATGCCTTACATAGATTTTACATCAATATTGTGTCTATACTTTAATGATAAATAGTTATCAATAAGTAATTATACCTCCGGCAACACTAACTTGGGCAACGCATTAGCGTTGCCATTCAGCGAGTCAATGTGGCCAGTCTTTTGAGCACGTTTCCAACTGAAATGGTCTGGTACTAGATTTTATAGTTTGATTTTATTTTATATATATTTTTAGTTTAATTTATTTATAGTTAGTTTATATTTAATATTTAGTTCTATTTTTTAAGTTAGTTTAATATATTTTATAGTGTAGTTTAATTTAAATAAGCCATTTTTGTAATAAAGTAAAACTAATACAGGTATTTAATGATAAAATGGAAATAAACGCAAAGTTATCAATCTATCTTATTCTATGCAGCAATCTGCAGCCAATGCCAATTTATATTTGCTTTGTGTACACTGTAATTATTTTTTTAAATCTGTTCATATGTTTGTGTGAAGACAAGAATGGGCTCTGAAACGGCTCAAAAAATTTAAATGAAAGTTTTAGGCATGAAAACAGATTATTTAAATGTTTGTGTATTCCATTTCGATATTGATCACTTATCAGCAGATATGAATATTTGTAATCTCGGTCGAACATAGCACGGCTAATATTGCATATAAAAATGATGAGTACTAAAATATTAGCATAATGTCATTGCTCCCTCTGGGATGTAATAGTTTTTTCACGTAGATGTAGTGACGGGTTTAATGCGTTATTTATGATGCGATATTGTTATTAATTGTTAATGACAGTAAATATTGACAGACGACGTATACACTAATGCTACAACGCCATAAACAAGATGCATATGGTCACAGTTAATAACTATAACGTTATCCCAAAAGTAGCCTGAGCATAATAAACAACTGTCTTTAGTAACAAAGAAGCATATATAAATTTTCATGGATATCGAAAACATTTGCTTGTATTGAAAACGATACAGCAAAATATTCAGCTATATTTTCTGAAACAACGCAAATGAAGTGAATGCAATTTAATATTAAATAAATATATAGCTAATAAACCAATCCTATTCATGTTTTTATTGTGAATTTTATAGCTGTTTCTGTGGGCAATAACTTTGGCGTCAGTATTGATATCATACCTAGTTTTATTTATACTTTTTATTTTGTTGTATACTGCTTCGAATCGAAAATGGACCAAGTGCCCAGAAACTGTTTAGTAATATTAAAAAACGCCTGGTTGAGGCCACAGGGAACTGGAAGGCTGGAGCTTATCTTGTTCAAAGAATTAGTCTATATATTAAGCGACGTAATGCTGCCAGCCTTTTAGGCGCATTGTCCAGCGGCAGCGGTCTGGTCGGGATGGAGCGATTGTAGTTTATAGTGCTTTATTTTCTCTTTTTAGTGTATATATTGTTTGGGGTATTTTATAGTCTAGTTTATTAAATCAAAAATTGCTTATAATTCAAAGGCGACGTATCTTGTTTTACAATTTTTATGTATACACACATTTATATGGACTAAAATAACTTAAAAGAAATACAATTAAATATTAAAAATAAGCTAACTTTTAATTAAATTAATATATATTATGTAACAAATCGCTGCCAGAGAGAAGCGTGCCAAGAAGGCTGGCTGCATTGCCACGCTGGATGGCAATGATCAGCACTGCCATTTCGCGCAACGAATCATCGTTGTATATTTTATTAGAACTAATGCATTAATTTTGAAATCACAGACATACTTCAATTATAATAGTATAGAAGATAATCTATCCGTGCAGGGACGGAGAAATAATTCATTTTCCTGCGGCCGGGCGGACTGTTCTAAGAGGCGACAAAACAACCCACAGCCAGGTGGTAGGTAGGGTACTTGCCCGTCCGGATGGCCGCCACCCCTGGTCTAGAGTATGTCGCCATAACAACCTTGAGTTGGGTTCCGGCATTAGTAGCCAGGTTCCAGTCTCCGTTTAGAGAGCGGCAGCACATTGGTAGCGCCTTTGGTGTTATGGATGTCCATAGGCGACTATTATAATTCAAAATACACATTTTGAATTATAATAGATGTACGGGCTAGCAATAGCCGTACATTGCCGTGTCAGCGTTTTACACCGACACGTGCATTTGAACATATCATTCGCATCAGTACCCGTTTAGCACCGTACTCGGTCAGTCGGCAGAACAGCCATTGATCTTATCATAATCATACGAACCATCATTTTCATTACCATAATTTAGCAAGAAACAATTTACATCTACAAACCTCTATCATTAACATCCTATGTAGGAAAACCCCCTACAATAGTTAAAATTAAGGCTACAATTTTTTTGGCGGTGGTTGCTGCACTAGACTCTAGGTCTGTATCGCGGCACCCAACACAATTTTACTATAGAAACTTAAATATAGTGGAATTATTCATTAATTAACCTATAACTATGAGTTCGTGCGTTGCGAGCGGGCGCGCGCGCGCGCGCGCGTGTGTGTGTGTGTGTGTGTGTGTGTGTGTGTGTGTGTGTGTGTGTGTGTGTGTGTGTGTGTGTGTTTGGTGTGTATGCGCCCCTAATGTATTCTATCTTATTCTCTCGTAGGCTTAGCGCTATACACTTATGTGTTTATCTCTTTTTAGTGACGCTTTTTCGTTTCATCGAGTTTCAAATCACAACGATTCTAAAGAAGTTTTACTTCAATAAAATAAAAAATAGACAACGGGCTGAAACTGGACGAGTCGAAAGTCGAATAACAAAGAATTCAAAATCTACGACTAAAAGGCTTCCGTGTCCAGAATCCCGACTGTTCATCGGACACACCCTATTTGTTTCCTACGATTGGTGCAAAGCGAAAACTATAGCGGGAAAAAGGATAGACGATTACTCAAGTTACCTTTTTCTTTTTAATAACTTCTTTGAACTTACTACAATTGACTAGATTCAAGTTATTATTACTTGACTATGACCAACTTGGTATCTTCTTCAAGCACGCATAGTTATATGGTGATTTAAGCCAATTTTCTAGATCTTACTATCTACACTTCTACCATTGCTAGAAAATTGACATTAGGGGCCGATCCATAAATTACGTCACATGTTAGATGGGGGGACGAAGTTTGACATTGTGTGACAAAGCGTGGGAGGGGTCCTAAATCTCGGGACGTCACATTTGAAAATCTAATATATTATTAAAATTTAATTTAATAATTTCTTGATGTAAAATTGCAAAATATGTGATGTCACACTAGTGAGGGAGGAATCACACGAATGTGACCAGCTATGACAAGGACCGGGGAGGGGTCAAAATATCATGAAATTTGTGTGTGTTACGTCGATTACGGAGTAATAAGTAGTATTATAGGAAATTAGGTATATAATCGTTTTCCGCACACCGATTACTTAGAAGTTGTCAGGGAAAGAAAAATTACTTTACTGAACACATAAGATACAATGGTTGGTCGACTTGCCGCAGGCGATCTCTTCCAGGTTATACCCTACAGACTTATAATAAATTTTAATTTAACAATTATAAAGTAGTCCTATCCTAGTCTCCTGTAAGAGAGCAGTAGCGCATTTGTAACACCTTTAGTGTTACAAATGTCCTTAGGCGATGGTAACCGCTTTTCATCGGGTGAACCGTCTACCTGTCTGTTGAACTGCAATAAAAAGACATAAAAAGTAGTGAGTTTTCAAAAAAATTTCAATGAAAATTGCTTTGAACAATTATATCTATGAGATAAAATGGGATATTTTCAGTTAAATTTTTCCATGGGTTTGTAAGCAAATAACGAAACTAGGGCAGGACGTTTATCAACTCCACTGAACCGTCGTTTATTTGTTTATTTATATTTAATTCAATAACAAAAAAAAATTGTGTCTGAATATAAATACGTAGTAATAAATCCCAAATAATTATTTTAAAAAGTCCATAATTACCATTATGTCAAATTTGCAATTAATATTATTCATTTTACAAATATTATGTCAATAAGTAATGCTGTACACGGAATGCCAAGCAAATTTTTTATACAACTATTTTCATTCCTGGTACCTACCATTTCATCCATACTCGTGGTATTGTGATGATAGCTAGAAATACAATAACTAACATATTGTAACAAAAAACCCTTACTATTCTCATGGAATAATTTCTCCTGTTTTACTGTCCTCTTGTACTTTTACACTGCTCATGTAACATAAAGTGAAAAGCCTTCGAATCTCGATGGACGATCGCGGTATCTTTTTTTATTTCGTTGCGTTTGATTCAGCACGCTCAAATAGCTTTTATTTTCATCTCACAAACAGTTTCCACGAGCAGGAAAGTAATATCTACTACTTTTATTGTTTACTATACCTATAAGGTAAATTTAATAAAAGGATTATTGTCATGAGGTTTTGTGGTGTGACAGAAGACTATGAGGGAACAAAGTATAGAAGCGAAAGATGATTGCGGAAAGGTGAAATGAAAGAGAAAATATTGTAGTATACCTAACAGTGTTATTACTCACCCCATGTCGTAAAGTGATTTAGGTTGCACTTACGATTTATCCTTCATTGCCCAGATTCAATATAGATAAATATAAGAGATGATAATGAGTTTATGTAGAGTGTAAGTGTAAAGTAATTTTGTATGGAAATGTTAATAAATACATACACAAGATATAAACTCCTATTGATGTATCCACAAATTCATTTCTTTATTAGTATTAAATGTGCAACCCGACTGTTCTAGTCATAGGTATCGTTTAGCATACAATATAAGAATGATCTTTGAATCATTCTTCTTTTATGACTTATATTAATAAGTCCTTTTGAATGTGAAATGCAAGGAGAGATTTGGGTAAGAAAGTACCAAATATTAACTATTTGGGCAGGGTTTCCCCTTTTGTTCAGCCTTTGATGTGAATATTCACACAGCACACTAAGCAATGAACACAGTTTTTTTTTTTTATTGGACTTGACTTTATGTTGTTGGTCCGAAGACCTCACAACTTTACCGGGGTTTTCGGGGCGAGTGCCTTTGCGAAGCGAAGGCGCTCGAGCCCGGGATGAACACAGTTTTTTTTTTTATTGGACTTGACTTTATGTTGTTGGTCCGAAGACCTCACAACTTTACCGGGGTTTTCGGGGCGAGTGCCTTTGCGAAGCGAAGGCGCTCGAGCCGGGAGGCAACTTGCTCGAGGGGGCCCTAGGAGTTTCACCTCGGCTGGACTGTTGCCATGAGAGGGGATGAATCTAATGATGCCCACCATAGGGCGACACAATGCACTAATTGAGAGCGGGCGACGGGTAATATAAAGCCCGAGAGGAAGGATCCCGGCGGACCGGGATCGGCGGTTCGCGGTGGCCTATACTATCTTACTGCCGTTTCGCAACGTGTTATGGCTGGGAGAGAAGAAACGGCGAAAGAAACTTCCCAGCAACACGCCTAGTCTATCCTATGGGGGCTGTGTCTCCTGGCGTCCCTCGCAGGGACGTGGAGAGATCGTGATTGGCGGCGTCGACGCCGCCGTCTGTGTCTGTCTGTCGGTGCCTGCCAGCCTGCCGTCCTAACCGCGGGCGGGCTGATCCGAGCCAGCCGTTTTGTGATATCGTCGACCTTGTCCATGAGGATGTTACGCGGTCGTCGCACGAGAGCCTTTCGTCGAGGCTTATAATCGGACGCGGACACGACGAGGGGATTTCGATGGTGCGGCGCTAGATCAAAATACTTACGCGAGAGCGACGTAATGTAGTTTTGATGGAGGGAAGCTCCAGATCGCGGTGGATGTCGACGTTACGCATATAGAGGGAGCACCGACGGCTCTGCGCATGAATTTATTCTGAACGATTTGCAGTTTCTTTAAAAGGGCAGGCTTGGCATGGCCGAATACCACACTCGCGTATGTCATGATCGGGCGGATGCATGTTTTATATAGAGTAAGCTTGTGTCTGAGGGACATTTTGCTTCGTTTATCTATCATGGGTGCTAGACGACCCATCACAAATCGCGCTCTATTCCGGACTATAGTGATATGCTCGTTGAAGCGCAAGTTCTGATCTAGGGTGACACCCAGATATTTGGTGCACTTTGCCCAGGGGATCTCTTGTTCGTAGAGCGAGATGGCTTTTAAGCGAAGGCAAGCGCGTTTGGGAGAGCGAAGCGTGCCCGGGGAAAAGAACATTGCTGCGCTTTTCTCCGGGTTTACCTCTATCCTCCATTTGCGAAACCATTCGCCTAGCTCTGTTACAGCTACCTGTAGCCGGACGCAAGCCATTTGTCGGTTGTGATGAACACAGTCTAAACGCGACTACGCCTTTTATACGAAAAATGCTACCCTACAAAACAATAATATTGCATCATTGCTAAAAATAGCAATTACATCATAGTGTTGCCAGGATCATAAAAACAATTATAATAATTAGTTACTGATGCACTAAATTATTTAGATAATAATTTAGTGGGCTTATAAAATTAACTAACAGGTAGAAAATGATAATTTAATCATAAATCGAATCGTCTGATAAATCGACTAAAAGTATTATCTATGACGATTGTCTATGTCATATTAATATACACTATGGTTCTCATGACTACTGTGATTGACATCTTGTAACATTCGGCTATCTAGTCTAGTCTTTTGTTAACAACTTTTTTGAACTCAACAAGTTCCTCGTCGCGCTCCCTTACCCCTGCTGTCCTTTGCGTTCAGAAAAATATTAACCTTTTCGCATTTCGCGACACCCCAGAATAGTAACAAGAAACCATAGAAAAATTTTACACAATCCGAACTATCTATTTTCATTTTGGTCTTGTAATTGTGTAGTAAAGTCGCTCAATAGTATTTACAAGTTTGTCACTAGCTTAACGCAAGATTACTAATAACCAGTAATAAATATTAAGCTGATCTCACTTTAAAAACGAAGGTCATGTTCAATACCTACTTTTAGCTTAGTAGCATAATTTCATTATAACAAAATTGTATGCGCTATACTATAAGCTATAGAACATGCTACTTGATACGTCTGACTCGTACGAAAAAAATTAAGACTTTATTCATTCACTCAGTCTTGTATACTGTATTATTTTATATGAAAGAAAGAACTGTTAAAGGAAACATGTATGTATCATTCAAAGATATTACAAACAAAGGATTGAAATCGGTGTTGATAAAAAAGATTAAGTTAATATCTTCAAAATTATTTCATGTTCTCGTAATATTTACAACGCAATCTGTATACGAAATAAAGATCAAAGAACAAAGAAACTTTCCCACTTACTCTTAAACTAGAAGCCCGGACCTTCGTCATTCGCCCGGCAGCCAATCGTGGCGGTTGACACCAAATCCCCGGATCCCCTGCACGTAGACGACGCCATTTTTATTTTATTACGCTCACATCCCGTGAAATTTTGGCGCCCAACATAAAGTTGAATTTTTATCAACATTCTTGCTGCGAATTTGTTGTTCTATTTTTAACTTAGACAATACAAAGCCTGTAGGTAATTTAATTTTTTTACGACAAATACAAAATAGTTCTTAAAGTCGACTACTACCTTTAAATTTTGGCACCCAACATAGAGCTACTAGGTCATTTTTTTATCTATATAATTTTGTTTATTAGTACAAGCATATACCTTAAATGATAAAACTATAATTAAAATAATCTTAATATTATCGTACAACTAATATTACAACAACTCGTAGTCACGTCTAATTAAATGTTTACCTACGTTTTTTATGAATGCAACATAATATTACTTAACCATTTGCATAGATGTAAGAAGAAGAAACCCCTTAAAACACAAACCTGTTTGTTTTATTCACTTAGTAGTTTGTCAAGACGGCTAGTACCAGACACGTAAATTACGTCGTTTATTTAAATCTTGCTCACATCTAATGATATTTTGATGCTTAACTTGCCTAGAATAATTCAAGTATAAGCAAACATGGACTCTGAATTTTTATATACAAAAATAAAGCCAAGCACCAAACAAAGCCTCGATTATTTGTCAACAATTGCACAGTTATATTTTCTTTGTGCACGTTTCGTCAACTAACTGCCACAATTTTCTACTCTATTTTCAACTACCCTCTCTAGTTTCTTTTTCCAGGCGCGACTGTTACCTCCATTTTCCAACCAGCGGGCGTGAAAAAGAAAAAAGATTCAAATTCAATGAGTACGAACGTTTTAAGCGTTAAATTAAATTTCTGTGGTGACCGTCCGGATATGAATTGAGATTTTTGGTCGCATAACGTAACCGTCGTGGATTGCAGAGCGTTAAATTATTTCTTATTAAAGAAAGCCAGATTCAGCGATAACGAGAATTTTTGATTGATCTAAATTATATTGCAAAACCTACATTTTACAAATCCATCTTGAGGTTGCCTGAAAAAAATGCTTTTAGTTATAAGACCGCCTACTGATTTTGTATTTATATTTCTTGAACTGTATCTTAATGTTATGGATCAAAGTATATTAAATCTTATATACTTTGTTCCACTAATAACCTCCTATTAATGGCACCTGCACACTCTTCAACATTTTATTCCAGCTCTTTCGCCATGCAGGCTGTCTTACTTTGGAACTATTTGCCCACTGACGTCAGAAAAGCTAAATCTTTTGCCATATTCAAAAATTCACTTAGGAATCATTATGTAAGTCTTACGCAATGATGTATGTGCTAGTTTACGATAGACTGTAATCTGCTGTCCATGTATGTCTTTTTTTATTTTCATTTTTCTGTGTTGGATAATAATTATAGATAATTTAAGAATTTCATTTGAGTCAGGTTGCCTGGAATGTCGCTTTTAGCGATAAGGCCGCCTTTTGTTTTACCAAGTAACTATTGTCTTGTGCATTTTTTTTGGAATTTTTGATTTGGTGAACAATAAAGTGTTGTATATGTCTATATTATATTCTATTCTAAAATTACGGGAAGGAATTAGTCAATATACAAAAAAATATATATTTTCGTATAGTTTAGCAACTGTTACAAATAATTATAACTTCTAAAGAAGTGTTAGAAGCAAGAGGTAGGTAGTTAAATAAAACTTCCGATGGCAGAGAGTGCAGAGTGCTGATGAGAACTGAAGTGGACTTTTTTATTTTGGAAACGGTAACCTTATGTCCAAATATTAACAAGTCGGACAGCTAGCGCAATGTATGAGTGAGATGGATGAGATGCGTGTTGCGCTCGCCCGTTGTTCGCTGTAGCTGCGATGTCTGTATGTATGCAGCATCCATAGAAGAATGTACATATGTCCGGGCTGAAGGCCTCCGCTGTCACGGAGTCGGGAAGTCCACCAAGCCCGGTATCGCTGAATCCGCCATCTGCGGCTATTCAGCTGGATCTTGCACAAAAACCACCGTTATTACAGCAGCCATATCTATAAAGATATTCATAGCAATCGTGTTCATGAAAATGAATACAACTACTGCATAATTTATGAATGATTGAAGTTAAAATAAAAATCAGATTGAGCATACACGTAAAGTTATACGGTGTTATTTATATTGAGTTAGAGTAAGTTTGTTATCTTCTTTCAGAACCATAAAGAACCCTACAAACTTACTTTAACGCAATATGAAGAAGACTATTAAAATATATTTTTAAATATACCTCCACTATTTTGCTCACTGGAGAAGACTGCTTGTTAAATACTTTGAATAATTTTCTTTTAATAAAGCAAACAGAAACTAAAGATAAAGTTGTTCTCCCAAAGAGCTAAGGATAACATTTACCTAGAAAATACACTTTTATTCATTGATATCTTTTGAACCTTAAAAGATATGGACATAGAACTTATACGTAAATTTGAGATAAAATTACAGTTTTAGGACACCTAGACGCCTCAGCAGGCATTATATCATGTTTATGAATTACATTTAGATCAGAGCTTACCGAATTCTTTAAAACCATCTTGCTTTTGCACAAAAATATTGTAAGGTGTAAGGTATCCTATAATTGGCGAAAATAATATTAAATAGAATTTATTGTTGAAATTATAATATATGTATTGTCATTTAGCTGTTGAATATTATGTAATAAATTAAAATAATTAAACCTTTGCAATTCTCATCAATATCCGCCGAGTTGCTTCGGAGAATATTCGAAAAAATATTTCAGATAGACTGATAGACAAAAATTCTAAAAGCAGTTGTTTATTAGGCATAGTACAAATAACACTTATTACCTAAATTTTAAAATTCACTTTGAAATCACAAACACACGCTTCGATTTTATTTGTTAGTATAGATAATACGATAAATAAAGTATAAAATTATACGAGCACATAAGAGTCAACGTAACAGGGCTCTTATTCACGTGGAGTAAATATAGAAAGATTTATGGGCTAATAACAATGTTGTCCGGGAGACTATTAGAGCATATTTAGAAACCCGACCTTGCCCGGCTCGTAATAGTGCCTCTATGGGGATATTAAGTATTTTACTCGCATTCCTAAAAGTACACCTTTGTGCAATCATCATTATACCAACGACCTTTACAGAAACTATACATTTTATGGTACCATCAGCTTAATGCTTTTATTAACGTAATATAGGCAAAATTTACTATCAAATTCATAAAGTGGTTGATTAAGAAATTCTACTATCCATAATAATATTGTCAATGCGAAAGTAACTCTGTCAATATTACCTTTAAATTAAAAAGAAAGATTTAAAGAGACTTTAAAAGGCTGAACACATTTTAATGAAATTATTAAAGGAAATAGATTGTCTCCTGGGTAAGACACAAGCCTATGGACATCTGCAACACCAAATCTGCTACAAAATTGCCTGAATATTCAATATGGTGGAGCTTGAATGACGCAATGTATCAACAAATATTAGTTTGAACACATTAGTATAATAATTAGCTTTTGAGAAATGGAGTATGTTTGATTTTATGCTTACTTAAGGTTCCGTAGCAAAAGGCTAAACAGTTTAGTTGAGTACTTTGAAAACCTAGCAACTAACATTGTTTTTTAAATGAATGTTTGTGTATTTATTGTAATAATAATAATAATAATAATCGGCAGACAAACACACATATTGTATATCCCCAAATTAAGCAAGTTACGCTTGTGTTATAGGTAATATACAACGTACTACTCAGGGGCCGATCCCAGATACCCAGACCATAGTAAATAACGGAGAAAATACGTTTCCGAAATTTACTATAATAGGAATCGAACCCGGAGCCTTTGCGATGTAGTGATGTAGGCCGGCAAAGGCTTAGCCCGCTCAACCACAGAGGTCGTCTAATTAATATTTCTATCTATGTCTATTGTCTTGCTAAGCATTTGTTAATGTATTGTGCTTGCCAAAACATGTGAAGACTGTATCAAAATATGATATCGCTTCCAATAAGTTTAATAAATATGTAGTTCTGAAATGGCAAATCCTTAAAGTTCTTAAAAAGTTTTTTTACTGTGTTGCAAAATCTCTTGAAATACACTTACTAGGTTTTGGAATTGAATAGCTGATTGTGTGTAAACTGCCATCACTGCCAGTTGTGTTATGTGTCTTAAAACTGCACGTCATCCTGCAAGTTCCCAACAAAACATCTGTTTTACATTTAATTTTATAAATTCTACTTCGAATAATGTTATACAACGACTGCCCTATTACAACGAACAACCGCCCATCTAAACTTTGATAGCGTTGTCTTTCCTAGTGTTTACAGTGTACTAGAAACCGGCAACTGGATATTTGGCGTCTAATAGGCATAAAATTACGCGAATATTCCGCGGTTGAGCAGCACTAAGTAGCCAAATGCACGTTTCATACCGCCATTATAGTGCTGTGATTATCGCAACTTTGCTTTAGCTATGTTCTGATAGTTGAATGTGTGTTTTAAACGATAATGTTTACGAATTACTTCATAAACACATGAAGAGGGAATTTATAAGGAATAACAATCGTCCATGGCCCCAACTCAGTTATTACAATCGTGGCACAGTGGCCGATCACTTTTTTATTGCAAAGCTCACATACAGGCAGAAAGCCCAACTCATGGAAAGTGGTTATCTTCGCCTATAAACGTTTGCAACACCAGGGGAAAGTACATATATCAAGACACATTGAAAAAGTAATTAAATGGGTATTACACTAATTATATAGCAAAACAATATATCTCGCAATGATACTAAATAGGTACAGTTCAACAAATGCTAGGTAATGGATGCCTGATGATGGTTTTCAACTGCACCTTGGGACGAACGGATGTCGCACTGTTATTTAAGCGGCGAAGCCAAAGCGTTGCCAGCCTTTAGTATAGCGTAACACTGGGGGGGATTTTGGAATGAGATAGAGGGAAATGGGTACGGGATAGGGGTGAGATAGAGGAGGGTGGGATAGGAGGGGGCGACAGAGGGATGACATAGAGAGAAGAGGGAATAGGGTAGGAAGAAGGTGAAGTGGACAAACGGAACTCTCAATCATCGCAGGCATTATTGTATTATACGGTGCCATTATAAAGCCAGTGATAGTTTCTTTTATTAACAAAAGCATATTACATAGTAACTAATATGGTGCGATTATGACGCAAATCATCGACCATTCCGACACGATTCTAATAGCAAACTTGGCGCCCAGTATAAAAAACAGCTTAGAAAAAATCGGTCAAGCACAGCATATGGTTCCGTAGAGGCAACGTATACCCGCTTTTCACACTTGTTATTTCGGGCTACAGAGCTCTAATAAAAGTACTCAATCGATAATACCCTATACATTAAAAGCTGCTTAAAAGTATTTCTTCAAACTGAAACTTTCGTCTTTGAAAGTATTCTTTAATCCCTGCTTACTCAATTTTTTCACATTTTTCCATCGTTTATCACTCGAGTAATGTTTGACAATCTTATTTGTTTTATTTAATTTTGTGTTGGTGATTTACAAACAAATACATTTTTGCTTTCTTTCCATCTCATGGTTAAATGTTCACTTTTTCGACTCTACGCGGATATATGTCTGTGTCTACGGATATATTTCTACGAAACGGAAATATTTATTATAACCTATTCACTTAAAAAAAAATTAAACATTATCATTTTCTGTCTGGTAGCCTGGTTGATCACCTCTACAGACTTCTTCATTGCAACTTACTTGAACGATTTTGATATCTACCAAAGTCTATAATATTATAAAATTGTAAAAGTGTAGTCTTTTGTTTCTTACACATTTTGTGTTTGTCTGTTTGTTCGGGATTCACGTAAAAACTACTGGGCTGATTTCGATGCGGCTTTCGCTGTTCGATAATAAATTCCGGGACTTAAAATCTGCGGTACTCTATGAACAGAGAGTCCTACGGGAATTTTCTTGGAAGAGGAAGAGAAGTGGTCAGGTTGAAAAAAAATTATTCCGATGCGAAATTTTCACTGATCGATAAAATCTTTAATAAAACAATTATAGTTGTGTAAGCCTTTAGTGACATTACTTATCCCGAGCTTTACGGTATGAAAATACATGAAACCCGTTCATGTATTTTCATACTAAAAAATCCATTACTCTGCTGAAAATAATCTTTGATTTTATATTTAGCAAAATAACTGTAATCTTTGTTACCTATCCAATGTGGACAAAGTCGCGGGCAAATGTTAGTAGTGCTATAAAAAACAATGATCTCCAACTTCGAGTATTGTTCGTATACCCTCTGTTGAGAAGGTAATTCATATGTAATTCTTTGAAGCTATCAGGACAAAGGCTCGTAAAAAAGAGGTCCAAAGGATTGTTTTAATCATACAACCCTCTTTTATGAGTCCCATGAATCGTATATAGGGGCGACCTAAAAAATCAATGAGTTCAGAAAAGCAAATACGACGGTAGCTGATACTATATTGATTATTTGGGGCTTCACTCAAAGCTATAATCGAACAATTGTGCCGTACATAAGTCTAATTTCCAAGTTTTTACTGATTTTAAACTGCTTTGGTACTAACCTATTAATTATTTATACAATAAATAATTATGTTTAATAGTTTTTTTTTAAATAATGTTTTAACTAACGAAATTAAATTTATTTCATTAATTATCCACTCAAGAAACTCGTGAAGTCGAACTTATTGAATTAATAAAAAATTCTTTGTCTTCCCAGGTACCCTCCAAATTGTGAAGAGTGAAGAAGAAGACCACGGCAAGTTCGAGTGCGTCGCCGAAAACTCAATAGGAACTGAATTTTCGAAGCCAACGGTTTTATATGTGAAAGGTAAATTTAGCACCAAAAAACATTTGACTTCTTTATTCGTAACTAACTTCACCGGGCGTCATTTAAAAAAATATTATTAATCACAATCAAATATAGCCTGTCACTCTCTATTGGTGAAAGAATTTTCAAAATCAGTTCAGTAGTACCGGAGATTACCCCGAACATCCAAACTCACAAACTTGACCTCTTTATAATATTACTATCGATTTGAATAAAAGTGCAATACAAAATTAAAATAGGTTGTAAGTTAAATTTTGGAAGGAGAATAAATACTAAGAATCACGGTCACAGAGTAATAAATGTAAACCTCGTAAAATTCAAGTCCTGCATAACTATATGGTAGATCCTTTTCCTCTCGTATTTTGACGTTGAAATAGTAGATTGTTACACAAGGGTTGAAAGTGACCTGAAAGATGATTTGGCGCACGAGTGTAGCGAGGGCGCTGATAGATCGAGTGCCTAAAAGGTCTTTCACCCGAGCTAAACACTCTTGTTTTTTATTTCGAAGATGAAGAAAGTAAATAAAAACTTATTAGTTAAACAAACAACCACTTATCTAATGAAATCAGGCGTTAAATTTTCTACCAGCCAGTATTATTTTATCATTGATGTAAAATAAATAATAGTAATTATTTAGCTCGAATTTATGAATATTAAATAATAATTTATTGAAAAGTAAATTATAAGTATAAAATCATGTTACAAAATTGTTAATAGTTTTAAGTACAATTTTATGCCGCGATTTAACAGTGGTTAAATACAAAGTTTGGGCATGGGTCGCATAGTTCTCAAACAGCAGGGAAAATCGTTTCCCAGGGACGGAAAGTACTATTTTCATCCCTCTGATCAGGTAACTTCAAGCGTACTTTCCGAGTATAAGAGAAATGAAAAGAAACTTAAATAATTACTTTCTAATTTTTGATTGATTAAATCTAAAATTAAAATAACTTCAAATAAACACGTATGTATAAAGAGATTAATGACAGTAGATAAAGGGAAAGCTATGTGCCACGGTAGAACCTATGAAACGCCTATGGGAAGCAGACGTAATATGTGAATGTAAAAGAACATGTTTATTTGTTTATTGAGGAATAATTATTATACTGTACATTTTAACAAATAAACTAGAGATTCAGAGAGGGTCAATCGTTGTAAGACAGCTCTATTTAACTTATATAAAAACTTAATTAGGTTTTTTATAAATATAAACCTTCAGTCATAAATTATTGTTACGAGTTGCGAGACTCGAATTAATATGCCGTTGGAATGCTTATAGAGTTTATTAGAACTATACAAACACGTATAACACAGTTACAAATATAACTGAACACAACAAATCCAAACGTAATACAGAAGGTCGTGATTCAATAAAACGCGCAAAGTCCGTCACTAATAGAATCCCGAATGTACACAAGTCTCGCATTGCTCGTGGTTCTCGCTCGACTGCCCCCTCTCCCCACCAGGCCGTCGTTTTATATCTCACAAATACAAATGTGCCCGTATCATAGTCGACGTAATCCGCAACACCTGGCTAATGATTCGGCCGCAAGCGGCCATAAACGAGTACATTAAAACAATGGGCTGTTCTCTAGAAACATATGCCAATAAATAAGTAAACAAAAAACGATCGTAAAAGGATTACAATTAGTTCAAATGCCGGCAGGTAATAAAATGTGCTTTTACAGACTGTACGTGGAATTTGTCTTTGTCGAAGCCTAAGTTGTAACATTATTTATCTGATAGTGAGAACCGCTTAATAATCCGTGATATAGTTTAGGAGTAGTTAGCGGATGTACAGATTCCCAACTTTGATTCTTTAACTTATCCCCCGACATAGGTCGCCTTTAAAGATTTTCATTCCAATAAATCTCTTGCTATTCTCATCCAAAGCGCTACAAATAAGAAATCTTCAAATAGCGGTGTAGGATTCAAAGATTTTTAAAGTTACGTTTTTGACTTTATACTGTTCTTCGTAGTATTCTTCGTCCATGCTAATAAGTATTAAATATACTAGCATTTATATACAGGATGGGTTGAAGTCTGATATGAAAGGGTCGAAACACACCGACCACAAGTCGGCCCTGTGCGGTCAAATTACTTAATGATTGGCCGTTAAACTCCCGGTAGGGAACCCTGATTAGTTTCGAAAAGGACAACTATACATTCTTCTATATTCCAGACAGAGATGGAGAGCTAAAAGATATAGTTTGACGTTTACGAGTCGAGCTGGATTTATAGGAATAATAATTTTGTATTTATGTTATGAGGGTTTCAAGTGGTTGTGAAATGTTTAAGGTTTTCTGCTTCTTATTTAGAATTTTACGCTACATTTTTGCCTAAACAACAATGTAGAATAGAATATACTTTATTGTACACTAAGATTAATGAAAGAATACACAATAGCTTGGAATTAAGTAGATAGATAGATAGACAACACTTTACTGTACACAAAAACATGGATAAACAGAAATAGAAAAATACAAGAGATAGTACAATGGGCGACCTTATCACTAAAAAGCGATCTCTTCCAGGCAACACTTGGCAGGGATTAATGGATTTTTAATACTGATGATGGTGCAGTTTATAAATAATGATAAATGATAAGTATCCAATTACACAATCCATATAAGTACAAAAATAATATAAATATATATACGTATGTATATATATTTATACACATACGTATACACGCACGTATATATACATATGACAATACAAACATACATATATATAACAATATTAAAAATTGTTATACACAATAGAGAAGTAGAAACCTGATTTTTAAAACATTGTAAGGATTTGATCTGTTTTATAGCAATAGGGTAACTCATTCCAAAGACGCACAGCCTGGACGGTAAAAGAGTTATTGTAAAAACAAAACGTATGTACAGGTGTGTATATTCTGTATTTAGTTGAAGCGCGTAATTGTGGGACCTAGATACGTATAGAAATTTGAAGCGTTCCTTGAGATAAGCAGGACTGGGTACTGTGGGTCGAAACAATATACTGTAGAGTAGAGTGAGAATATGAGTATTCCGGCGAAAATTGTGGTAACCACTTGAGTTTTCTACGGAATTCAGAGACATGGTTATATTTACGTAACCCAAATGTGAACGTTATACAGAAGTTTTGAAGGCGCTCAAGTTTATATATACAACAAAGATATAAAAATAGTATTAGTCTTATCGCTGACAACAATCTCTTCCATACAACCTTGGGGAGATAGAAATTCCTTCTATACCCTGGGGTCGTGGGTCAATCAATAGCTTAGCCAGCCCAACAAATCAACCAGTTTCTTTTCACTTGAAAATGAGAGTCACTCATTTAAAGAATGAAATATGTACATTTAAGTATAAGTATTATACTTGTACCATTGAACTTTAGTGTACACAGCCCTGCCTCTTTTTCCTTCTTTCGCTAAACGTGGTTTCTTGGAAGAAAACTCTTGTAGGGTTTAGCTGGCCTTGTGCATCATAATTATTTTATAGTAATAAATGATATGATGATGATGTGTAACTATTTGTACAGTTGCGGTATGAAAAGGTTTGTCCACTTTAAGATAACTTGCTTGCTTGCCCGAGTACAAGAAACAGTACTGCCAACATTTTAATACATGTTAGTTTTATAAAATATAGAAAAGTGAGAACAGAAAATTGGAATATTGACAATGACAGACAGATTAACAATAAGATACAAAGAGGATATATTCACTACGCTACTATATATAGCAAAACCAATAAAAAAGGTTTTTTTACATCTCTAAACGATCTTCTTAGACAAGGTAGAAAATCAAACAAATTTAATCTCAGTAATTTTAAACTTTATATTAATTAAACATAATTTTCTGGGGAACAGTCTGTTCTGTAACTTTGAAAAGGTAAGATGTGCTCACGGAACGTTAAATAAATCAATTTGAACACTGGCGAACCTTTTCATACCACGACTATACATAATAAAGAATAAAATTGTTCATGTTCAATTGATCCATAAAATATACAGTTTCGCTTGTACAGACTTGCTGTAATATTTAAAAACTTTTGAAAATCAAACAAATACTTGTATCAAAAGAACTACACACATCGAAAACTTTCAGTAGCAATTGGCTGACTCTTATTGAATTAGTTTCAAACTTGAAAGGAGTTCAGGAAATGTTCATTTTGAAAGTTCACAAACGTTACACCACATGCCAATCAGGTTTATAACAAACATTTTGTAGCAAAAAAAAAACCAACTTCAGGAGTAACTAAAACGCAAAAAATAAATATTATCTACAACATCATGAAGTCAGTGCTAAGTAAAATATAAAATATTATATTTTGCAAATTTGTTTTATAAACATAAACTACTTTTTATCCCGATAACTTTAATAGTTCCCTCGGGACACAAAACCGAAGTTATTCGGAAAGGTCTAGTTAATTTTAAAACACATTTGATTGGGTTACGATATAATTTTCGTGGTGCCCTTTTTGTTTAACAAACTAATACAATTTCCTTCATATTTCCTTAAAACTTATGTTCGCTATTTATTCAGTTAAACAACAATCCCTAATCGAATTTCCCACTGGTTTGGACTGATAACCGTTTATTTGAACTTCATCCTTTCTGTTTGCCAATTTACTTGAATTGTCTATCGGTAACATAATTACACATTTTTAAACTACTATCTCATTTTTTCCTATAATGTATCTTACATTTTCACGACTATTTTACATGTTTAAAAGTATATATTAAGTATTAAAATACAGGGTTTTATAGTTTTCTAGCGATTTTGGCAAAAACCAACCCATGTGACCTTGATGTTCTAGTGTTCCAAACGTTCATAGCTTGTTTTCGCCTCCTCCTCCATCATTGGCTAAGAGGGTTATCTTTTCTTTTGTGTTCCTAACACTTCTTTTATTTTCTGTTTTCAAAAATACTTAAATCTATTATATATTATAGCAATTTTACAATAAATCTTTCACCTGTTCATGCAGTGTGTTTGTGGATTGCGCTACCTGTGAAAATCAGGCGTGCGCAATCTCTTCAGGCGTTCAACGGACTCGTGAAGGATTATTACCTCGGGCTCTAAAGTCGATTATCACATATTTATCTCTCCCATATTTACGTAATTCTATACAATATCACTATGACTTTTATGATTATTATATATATATATATATATATATATGTATATTTTGTCTTATTTCTATGTCTATTATACTTGCCATTTCAAATTTATATATATATATATATATATATATATATATATATATATATACTTTTTTATTCTAGTTATATAGCAAAACCCAATCATTGTTACACAATTATTTCTAAACCATCCTAAGGTTGTCTGGAAGAAATTTTACTTTTAGTGATAAGACGCCTATTGTTTTCTGTACTTAAACTCTTGAATTATATCTTAATGTTAAGCAATAAAGTATTTTCTATTCAATTCTAAATCTAATACATGTTTCTTATCTTACTAATACATTTTTATACTATAATTATAAAAATATATTAGTAAGATGTTATGTTTTATCCGTGCAGGAACGGAGAAAGAATACAGTTTCCTGCGGCCCGGTGGCCTGTCGTAAGAGGCGACTAAACAACCCACAGCCAGGTGGTAGGGCATTTGCCCGACTGGATGGCTACCATCCCTGGTCTAGAGTATGCCGCCATAACAACCTTGAGTTGTGTTCCGGTATTAGTGGCCTGGTTCCACTCTCCCTTAAGAGAGCAGCAGCGCATTTGTAGAACCTTTGGTGTTGCAAATGTCCATAGGCGATAGTAACTGCTTTTCATCAAGTGGGCCGTCTGCCTGTCTGCTGAACTCATGCAATAAAAAAAAAAAAAAAAAGTCTATTTTATATCCTATTTATTATATGATATTTTATTTTCTCCTATTTGTCTATCTTACATTACTATTTTATATTTATTTCATAGTTGACAGTGATCACTTTCCATCAGGTGTGTAGTCTGCCTATTTGTTTATTTCAAGTAGTAAAAAAGTAACCTTAAACACGACTAGTCTTCGTCGTCATCATCGTCCTAACGTTAAATACCGGTTGTGTTCGGGGCGTCTGCTTCCAATCCCAGAATCCGCTTTCCTACTTTTTCTTGTCCACTTCGGTATGCATGTCATCCTTTACGATGTCTCAAACCTACATTTTTTGGATCTACCCCTTCGACCGAGCCCTGGCGGAGGCGGCCTGGCTAGTTTTTTTTTTGTTGTTGCCCACATACCTACCTGGTTTCCGTAAAACGCGACCACGCCAAGGTAAGCAATATTTTTGTCTATCTATCTTCAGTTTGCCCGCTATGTCGTTTTATTTTTTTCAGTGCAGAACAAAGTCTGCCGGGACCGCCAGTAGTTTTATAGTCATCAATTTTTCAGTTCTTAACGAATTGAGAAATTTATGACTTGTATTTTCGTCTTCCAAAGCCCTATTACTATTGCAATTAATTACTCTTCAATCTATCAATCTAAATAGATACAGGCCCGATACCAACTGTTGATCCGGACGGAAGTTTAAAACTATTGACAAATTGGATTGACCTTTCAACCGCATTTAGCGATAAGCCACAACGACAATGACAAATTATATTGAGTTTAGAAAGGCTAGCATGGTCGAATAGTAGATACAAAGTTGGTATGTATGTATTTGTTGAGGTCGAGTCAATATGAACTTTTTATTCCAAAGAAAATATCTCTAGATATCAGAAATCACAATGTAGTTTATAGTTCCACAAAGTTTATATTAAAAAATGTACTGTGTGCTAGTCCTAGCACATGGAAAATTCTGTTTACGTAAAAATCTTTACTCACAAGTTAAATATTACTTTTGGTCCATACAAAGAGTTTATTGTTTAGCAATATTCAAAATCGTCATAATTATATCATATCTAAACTAAAAATATATCACCTCAGTCATGCAATTTCAAATCCTAGCAGGGGGGGACATTCTTTTTTAAATGAATATTTATGCATCTATTATCTACTGTCTCAAAATATAATATCACTCTCAAAAACCTTCATAAAGATTTTTGAAATGGCAAATGTTGTTGAAGTTAACGATATTTAATTGTGCTGGGGTGTAAAATTTCTTAGAATGCATCAGTTATCTCCATGTGCTGAGTGCTTAGTGCAAGTTTTTTACCACTCGATCACGTTCAAGTTAACGCAATTTTGTATGGCACGATTTAGATTTCCCTTCACGCTCACGAGGTGGCGTTAAGTCATTTCCATATAAAATTGCGTTAACTTGAACATGATCGAGTAGTGAAAAAAAAAACTCGCACTAACACACAGGTCTTATCACAATGTTTTCCTTCACTGTCAGCACGTGGTAATTGTAACAATATGCATATTAGGTTTAAAAAACTACAACAATTTTTTAGTGTACATACCTAGGTATATGCATAATATATAGTAATAGTAGTCATACCAGCCCATAAATGTCCCACTGCTGGGCTCGGGCCTCCCATTATAGGGGGAACGGACTGTATACCCGCCACGCTTGTCCAAGGCGGCTTGGTAGATTTGACACATCGGTTATCTCGATGTGCAGGTTGCATCACGATGTTTTCCTTCACCGTTGTTAGCACGTGGTAGTTGTAACAATATGCGCATTAGATCAGGAAACTGACTAAGAGGTGCATGCGTTCCGGCCAGGATCGAACTCGCGCCCTTTGTGTTTGGGACGCGTGCGCTAGCCATTATGCTACCACGACTTATATATCAAATATTTATTAACTTGGTTTTAAATAATATGGATAAATATACATATGAACCCTTCCCTTAAAAAGATTTTAATTTATAATAATCTTACTCCATTAGCTTAACATTCACTTTAAACGCCAGAAAAATTGCAAATTAAAATTGTCTTCATACAAATTTTCATCTTCACCTTCCACAATTAAAACGGATAGACAGGTAACCTTAAAAAAGAATTTCACTTACATTATACACAGGCCGGATCCTCCTGAAAAACGGAGAAAAAGGCATTATTCCCGTCTAACTAATTTTAATTAATCTCGAAAACAAAGTAGCGAAGCGCCGTCAGGAAGCATTCAGAATTAAAGAATAATAATAACGCCCATGGCTAACTTCAAGGGATGACCAAATTATAAGCGTTAGCGAGTTAGACCTTTATCAGTTGCCTTGCTCTAGCTATAAAGCGCCCGCTACGTTGACTACGCCCGAAAGCTGACCGGCTTACCTGCTAGAAAGTGAATATCATTACGGACATTTTCAACGCCAAAAGTGCTGCAAATATGTTGCTGAAACTTGTGGCCCTTTTGCTATTACTATTTCAATAACAGTCGTAAGTTTGCCTGATTGCAATATTCTGTTAATTCCAATAGCGCGCCCGTAGCACGCCATTCTATCTTTATAAATATTTATAAGCGAAAAATCGCGAAATAAAATCTGGTAGCTTTTCAATATTCATTTCAGCTAATGTTATTTCTTTCGTGGTAATACCAATTGTTTTCTACTATTACTCTGCCGCGACAATGTCAAAAATATATCGTGGATTTAGTAGAATACGAATTTTAACAATATCATAATGGAATTGTAATATGAATATCTTTGCAACGCCAAGATATCAGAATATCAGAATCGGGCCCATAGCCACCAATGATAAAACACAACTCAAGGCTGTTTTGGCGGCATATTCTAGAGCAGAGGTGGTAGCCATCCAGGTGGGCAAACGGTCTACCACATGCCTATAGATTATTTTGTTACCTATTACGACATTAAGTATTTGTATTCTTTTTCCGTTCCTTTACGGACAATAATTTTGTGCAAGCTCACCTCGATTCAAGCTACTTCCGACGCACGGTTGTCGAAATTTGGGGCCTAGTGAAGGGGCTCGAGATTTCTCGATCCCAATTTCTAACTCGAAGCGTCTTAATACACTACGTTTCCTACTTAATAATCAATGAAGTTACTAAACTAGTATTGTTTCGATGCATTGCAATCCTCCACCAATCCCTTTTTTATTTATTTTTTATTTTCTTTAAGAAATAACAAATACGTGGTTGTAATTATGTGAGAGTACGTATTACAAAGGTTACTACCACTTAAACGTTATCCATTGAGCATAGCGTGCAGTGCGAGTTACATCTTGTAATATGTAGTCACGTACTTAAGACTGCACTTAACTTCCTGAACTTCATCAAAGCAACTTCGCGACTAGAGTAGTGGTGTTTAAATTCTTGAAACTCACACAACTTTCACATTAACCTCAGAAAGCCCGATTACCTACTATAAAATGTTTAGAGATAACATATGGTTAGACATAATATAATAGCAATTTTCCTTTTCTTGGCATTTTTTTAAAATTGCAAACAGGCCTTTCAATATTATTGTTACGAATTTGCGGAATATGAATATAAAATGCCCTTGGAATTATCCCAAAGTTTATTAGAAGTACACGTAATTTATAGTTCTTACAAGTACAACCGAATGCAACAAGTCTAAGCCGTAAAGTAGAAAATCGTAATGACATAAATCTTGTAAAATCCGTCGTTGTAAGATACTCATTCCAAGAATACACTAGGTAACTAGGTACGCCTCGATTGCAATAGAACCTGAACTAACTCATTCCCGACGGACCGACTTTATATATTTGTAAATCAGACATGGCCTTCAGACAACATGCCTGCTGTCCCTTTGAATTCTTAACTTGTAAACTTAATGGCTTCTAAGAATGCGCGTGAAATGCAAACAACAAGAAAGGATTTATGATGTCTTACCGGGAGGCGTACAAAGGGGTTAGCGCGGACAATAGATTACTCAAATTCGAAAGGGTAATAAAACACCTGGAAAGGAACAGTTCGCAATATTATTTGCTGATAGATTAGACGCTTGCAGTTTTTGTACGATTTATTATTATCTTTAAACGCCTCTGTTTTCCTTTAAAGTTTAAACCATCAAAAACTTCCAATACAATGACCGTCTCAGCGAACAATGATAGCTGCAGCCGTCTAAAAGCCGCGGTCTCCTAACCACCTTAATTAAAAAAGGGAAATAGATGTTTTCTTGCATATTAACTGCATGTATAAAAAGCGGGGCAAATGTTTCCTTAATCTACTTTAGGAACCATTATTAAGTGTACGGTTTTAATTAAAGAAGTCAAGATGCTATGGTGGTTTTAATTATTGTTTTTGTTTATCTTTTCTACTGCTTGAGCGGAAAACCAACTACTAGTCTGCCTAGCTATGGCCGATTTAGAATTTTATCATGGGACAACCAGACGCGCCGGTTTGCGCCACCATTGCCTGATGGAAACACCACCAGTCAGCACAAAGCGCTTCGCTTTATCTTTTCTGACTCCCCGTTTTTTGAAGGGCTGAATGCATGCATAAGGCCTGCATCGAGGGTGTGTGGGACTCTCAGCGACCCGTTCCACGCTCGTTTCTAAAACGAAATTGTCCCGAGAAACGGTCGCCGAACTTTCTTCTAAACCTAAACCTGCGCCCAATTTCTCGTATTTTTACGAGGCGTCACGGGATTTAGAACAGAGTTACTGCACTGTGACGCCCCTACGCTCTGTAACTGTGCCAACCCGGGGAGCAGAGTGACCCAATTCGTACAGCAGGAGGGGGAAGTCCGCTGTCGTCGCCGTGACAGCGGCCCCCTGTGACGGTAACTATGGGAGGAGATGGGCGTAGCGGCGCCTTCGACCGCCGGTCCGCCTCCCTCGCTCTTTCAGTGACCTCCTTTTGCGACATTACGGATTCGCAGAAGGAGGAAACCGTAAGCCAGAAATGTTGACCCTGGATAATCGCTTCGATCATGCTACGAAGCGAGCCCACAGAGCGACGTTCTCTAAGAGGGTCCTCTGGGACCCCAGGCGATGCACTTCACGAGTGTGTGAAACGCCATGTCTTTGAGCGCGCCGCACTCGCGGCAAGCCGGGTAAGGTTCCCGGCCCGCGATTTGATGCAGATACTTACCAAAGCAGCCGTGCCCGGTAGGTATCTGCACCATCCTAAATGTCAGGGTCCCGCGTTTCCGCGAGAACCAACGAGCCAGGTGGGGCCGAACCCCCTCCACCATCTCGATTCTGGCTTCTGGGGTCCCCAGGTCCCTCTGCCAAGAGCGGATATTTCAGACCCCCTAGACAAGTGGCATTAGCGCTAAACAAATATAATGAAAATGTATGGGAATGACATGATACTTAGCGTAACGATATGTTATTTCCATACATTTTCTGTTCTATTCGTTTAGCGCTAACGTCACTTGTCTAGATGGGCTGGTGCCGCCCGCTCACTGCTAAAGAATAAAAATAATTTGCAGGAATCGGTTTTTCCTGTCAAATACAATCTAGGAGTCACGAGTGAATAGGTATCTTCAAGGTTAGCGTGTTCCATCTTAGATCACGTCATCACTCAACCTCAGGTGAAACAGTGGTTAAACGCGAACCTGTCTGTACAAACAAAACAATTTTTTATTTAGGTGTATTTTTCATTTATGTTACATATATTTTAGGAATTATAAATACTTTTTCTTATATTTCGTCCGTAAAATTCCAGTTGCCGCGATTACTTTTAAGTAAGTATACTCAGTAAAAAGCTTATAGTATTTAATTTAAATGTGCTTAGAAATACAAATATTTTCCATTCAATTAAGATATTTTCCTTAACATTTTTCAGTTAAAGATGAAAAACCACTTTAACAAATTATATTGCGCGTTTACGACAAAATAATTATACTAATTAATGTTTTCACAGCGCACCGTAAAGTAAAGAAATATTATTATATTAATGGAATTCAAATTATGTCGTGTCGTTTTAATTTTTCGAAGGGAATCAATTATTATAATGAACGAGGTTACGTCACTGGCTTCTTCGACTTTCGATGGTTCAATTTTCAATATTTTTTTATATTAATTTACTAGCTGACTCGTGCCCACTTCGCTGGGCGTCATTAAAAAATACACATGCACCCACGCACTCACGCACGCATATCAAGGTTTAATTAAGCTTCGTAAACCTTCAATTCATTCATAAACACAGAAAGCACTCGCAGTGCCTCGTACGAGAATGTGCGCAATTCTTACGTGGAACGTTATTGCTGTTACATATTTAACAGGCGTTCCCGTGCCCAATTCACTGGGCGTAAAACATTTTTATTTTTTTGATTTATTAATCATAATTAAATGTAATATATGTTACTCGGGAATAATGTAGCTTTCTACTAGTGAAAGAATTTTCAAAATCGGATCAGTAGAGATTACCCCGAACATCCAAACTCATAAATTTTCCCTGTTTATAATATTACTATAGATATCGATTATGTTTTTAGTGTATCATCTAGACAGAAGAGACAGTATCATAATAAAAGTCATGTTATTCGTCCGTGTATTGTATGTAGGGGAGAGGGCGATATCTGGGAACGGCGGATAATTGGGAACAGCTAAATAAGTAATACTTTCCCACGCACTATATCGTCCCACATATGTTCAAATGACGTGCCCAGCGTCCCTTCCTCAAATAGTCAGATGATTATATAACGGTTTCGTTTTTACCGAAATATCTCCTCTATATCTCTCTCTTCTATACAATATTACTATGATATTATTATTATTTATGTATATATCAATATATGTATATTTTTGTCTTATTTCTATGTCTATTATACTTGCCATTTCAAAATTGTATATAAGTATATATATATATATATACTTATATATATTATATAAATTATATATATATATATATATATATATATATATATATACTTTTTTATTCTAGTTATATTGCAAAACCCACATGTTACACAATTTTTGTCTAATCCATCCTAAGGTTGTCTGGAAGAAATTGCTTTTAGTGATAAGACTGCCTATTGTCTTCTATACTTAAACTTCCTGAATTGTATCTCAATGTTATGCAATAAAGTATATTCTATTCTACGGAACCTGAATAAAAAAAAACTATACTATGGTAATTAAAATAAAATTTTATTGTCTGATTTATATAACGCTTCTTATAAAATAAAAAAGATTGCATTTATGTCAATGTCACAACACAACAAATTGCACACATCTGTTACCCACAACATAATGTTACCCAAAGTCGTGAAATAAAAATAAAACGTTCCTACTCGTTACTAAGTTAAAAAACTGAAATTTCCATACATTTATTTAACATTAGGGACTTCATTAATTCTATCTTTATAACCTTGGCTGCTTGTGTGCTGTAAATTAGGGTACAGTCATTATCATAAGAAATGTACTAAAGGCGAACGAATAAAAGTATAGACAGATCCTACGTGTACAAAAAGTCTCATATTATTATATATATATTATCCGTGCACGAACGGCGAAAGAATACAATTTCCTGCGACGGGGCGGCATGTCGTAAGAGGCGACAAAATCACCCAAAGCCAGGTGGTAGGATATATGGCTACAACTCCTGGTCTTAGAGTATGCCGCCATAACAACCTTGAGTTGTGTTCCGGCATTAGTGGCTAGGTTCCAGTCTCCCTTTAGAGAGCGGCAGCACATTGGTAGCACCTTTGGTGTCACAAAAGACCATAGACGATGGTAACCGCTCTCCATCAAGTGGGACCGTCTGCCTGTCTGCTGAAATTATTGCTTGAGTAGCAATATATATTTTTTAAATTATGAAGTGAAGTATTTTTTAAATTTGTGTGCATACACTTATGTAGTTATACACGTAGTTTTCGTCTGTGTGGCTATTAATAATGTATCCATTGCAAAATATTTCACCTGTATCCGTAATCGAGAATTTACTATTTAATACTAAGTTCTCTTAACGTCTTGCGGCGCGATCGGCTACCTGTTCCAAAATCCACTTCCTTTAGTCGGCTTCACTCTGAGTAAGAGAACTTCACTTTATCCCTCCAGCGACTCTTAGAACTATCAGCCAAACATTAACCGACTGGTCGTCTTAAAACACGCTTTTTTCAAAAAAAATATATTATAGATTTTATGATCTTTAAAATAATTCTCCTATAAGATTTCTGAGCGTAAGTATTTAGTATCTAAATACAATCTGAGCTAGAAAACTTACTACAACGATGTTTTTTTTAATTTTTATTTGGGAAACATAATTCTTAAATATAAAACACAAAATTAATACATATATCAATCAACTTACCACTAAAAAATAATTTATATAATAATAAAAATATTGGCTCATACAATTAATTACAAGAAAAAATCTCAGATAATTGTTGTAAAAGTTTTTATTTCTAATCCTCGGAGTTCCCCGGCCTTAATATTATAGCTGTTGATGCTGACCAATCAGGCTTACGTGTAGCGTTAAAAATAACGCCGTTGACAGGTAAACTAATTCGAGACTGCGTTTGTAGTAGTGTACTGTCAGCACATAAATAAGTAAACTAATAATTTTAATATATTTTATAAGCAGGTACTTAATATGAAACTAATAATTTTAAACGATATTAATATAATAAATATTAATATTAAACATAATTTGTAATACTCAATTTCAAGGAATTTTAATTTTCAAGTTTAGAAGTCCTGTAAATATACAAATACTACTACAAACGCAAAAACGTCTCGAAGCTGATTTACCCTTTTTTTACATATATATATGTTATCAATATTTAACGTCATTCACAATTAATAACAATAGCGCATCACAAATAACGCATTTAACCTATCGGTACATATGTGTGAAACGGATATAACTATAATATTATCCTACATGAATCAACAGCATAATATGAACAATTAATCAAAGGGACAATTAACTATATTATTCATTCGATCGTTTCAGATTTTATTTTAACTAATTAAGGAAAATTTAATAAACAATGTTAAATTTTTAGAAGTTCAAATAAAAACATTTTTTTTCTTTTATGTAAATTTATAAAAAGTTTTTAATGAATGGAGTTCAAGAAATGTAATTGCAAAACCAACTAAAGGAGACATTGTACGGAGTAACAAGTTTAACTGTTTTCTTTTTATAATTAATACACTTCGAGATTGTTTTGTTTCTTTTTAAAGGCTTCCCTGCAGAGTCACGCGCGATCTCTTTACACTTCTTGAAATGAAATTCTAATATCCCACTTTCAGAAACCCACTAAACAATCGTAGAAACTTTTAACTACCAGTGCTATTGTTGACTAGCACTTAGTTAGTGACAAAGTAATTAATAAACCTTAAGTATGAAGTTGTAGTGGCTTATTAACGTATCATTAAAATCACGTAGATTTGAATCCTGACCGGACACCTCTTATGTGCCGCTTAGACATTTTTGCTAAGGTAATGGCTAAATATAATTAACTGCTATAGGTACTAACCAAAAGCGCACTAATCTGAAACTAACCAGGCTATTAACTAATAAAACGAATAAATTGATTAATTATTTTATTGGTACCTATTTAGACACTGAGACTGAGTGTATATAATATATGTAACATAATCATGTTTGAGTTGAAGACGTATGTAATATTTAATCTATAATATTATAAAACTTTAAAAATGCTATGTCTGTACATTGAAGCTGTTAAAATAAAGCAACTGGTATACTCTATATAAACGATGGAGAACACGGTGCATTCTTTATTAGACTTCTCGTCTGTTTGTCGGTTTGTCTGTTTGTTCGGTATTAACGTAAAAACTACTATGCCGATTTCGATGCGGTTTTCGCTGATCGACAGCAAACTCTTAGACTTGAAATCTGCGTTACTTTTTATGCTCGGAATCCCGCGGGAAATTTTCTGGGAGTGATTTAAAATGGTCAGATTAAATAAAATCGAATTCCAATGTGATTTTTTCACTAATCGATAGTAAATTTTATGTAATAAAATTTGTGATATTTTATCCCGGAAATCCTGCGGGAATTTTCCCGGGAGTGGTTTGTAGTTGTTCGAGTGCATAAAAATTAGCTTATTTCGACATAGTTTTCAGTAAAACGATAGCTTACATTATTTTTAAATGTTACAGTACTTTGTGTCCCGGAAATACCACGGGAATTTCAAGTTAAGCGTGGACAAAGTCACGGGCATATCCTAGTAATAATTAAAAGAATTGTTATTTTTGTTAAAAATAATTTAAATAATCTCCTTGGACATCTTTGTACAATGTCCAAGGAATGTCGAAACGAGAATTATGTAGGATTCCAGGCGATAGTTACTAATAGATGTATTTTGTCCACAGTAAGACGTGTTGCGCCTCAGTTCTCGATACCACCTCCGCCAAGAACAGAGGTGGCGCTTGGTAAGAATCTGACTCTAAAATGCGTGGCCTTCGGATCGCCAATGCCTACCGTCAAATGGAGAAAAGGTAGGGCATCATTTAGTTTATTTTATAATTCCACTTCTATTCCACAGCCCTCGTTTTAGATTAATATAGAAATAACACGCACTTTATATATTTAATCACTTGTATTGTTTATTATAACAGTATGATATAGCATTTAATTGATTGATTAATTGCTATAAAATATAGCGAATAGTGTGTCCACCGTTGTTCCGTTGTAACCGGAAGGAGACCAGATAGTCAGTCATACAAATTGTTGAAAATATTATACTTATTATGGTAATACTAAATAATATTTTTTCACTCCTTATAGTGCTTTGTGTGCTGCCCTCACTCGTTATTAATTTGCGAGTACGACAACAATACAAATATATATGTGTATGTGTGAAAGAGACAAATAGTTGTGTGTCATTCTACGAATATTGTCAAAGACATTTGTACCTGAATAATTTTTTGTTGCAAATTATATTTTTAACTACTACGTATTTTGTTTTCAATCTATATTAGACTAGATCCTATTAAACCAAAAATTGAAATTCTTAAAACAAAATAAGTTTTTAAATATAATTTACAACAGAGAACCTATTTAGGTACAAATGTAGCTTACGGTAAATCGGCGGGAAAGGCTCGATTTTAAATTATTAAAACAAGACATAATGAGGTGCTTCTTATCATAACTATTTCGTAATTTGTAAAATTATAATAAAGGGCGAGGCTGCTACTCAGATATTCCTGTACACGCATTTTAAGTAGTGGGTGGCCGGACTGGGTAAGGGGGAAGGTATACTTACCCTTTCTGCAAATTCTTACAAACACACACAAACGTAACCTCACCTATTGTTTCACTAATATTATTATGATGGATAGTGAAAGGTCGCGATCAGTGGCTAGAACAGTGATTTAGGTTAGTTTCAGATCAAAGCGCACGAGCACGATTTTGAATATTTTCATGGTTACTCTTGTAGTGTAAGTGAATATGCTTTGTTGTGTTTTTTCTTCATTTTTGACGACTTACGTTATTTTTTGGTTATTTTCTATTGATTAGCTAGAAAGCCAGTATGCTTTATTTTGGATTTTGAAAGGATTGTTCAACTTTGGACGGAAAATATAAGTGCAATATTAGTGAAAAAATAAGTTGGGTTATGTTTGTTAAAAGAATAATATTTCAAGATCTCCGGACCATATGGGTTGTTGGGTAAATCTATAAATTTACCAAGGGCGAGAACTCCCTTCACTCTAATTTCTCACATTAAGAAAACATATATAACGCCCTCTCACTGTCTTGTAGTCATTTGTCAATTATTTCATATTTTTGTTACGTCATCTTTTGAGATTTTATTGCTTAATATTTGTTAAGTATTAATATAAATCTGTTGCAGGTTTAACCCAATGGTTGACACCAGAAGACAATCCTCCACTTGGACTGAATACCCTAAAACTGGAGGACATCAGAGAATCCGCGAATTATACTTGTGAAGCAGCTAGTGTTTTGGGTGTGATTACGACAACTGCTGAAGTTAAAGTGCAGTGTAAGTTAATCCTAATTTATTAGTGGCACTTTCGTTTCCCTCTGTTAGTTTAACCTAAGATTTTTTGTCTAAGGGACAAAGTTAAAATTTACAAGGTAAAATGTCCATCGTCAAAGCATCGATCATCTCAAATCCCTTATTATATATAGTTCTTACAATTTACGAAGGCGGGCGGGCAATTGTCATACGGATGCCAATTGTTTCCGTTTTAGACAAATTAATTTTAATAATTTTAATTAATAAACAAAACTTTAACTTTCTTTATTTTCATAAGTTCAATTGTAAACAAAGAAAGTTAAAGTTTAGTTTATTATTAAGAAGATGAATATAATTATGTAAGCTTCCTTTTAATAGCAAATTATAATTTTATGAAAATTAAAACAATTATTTTCTGACATAATATTACAATTACATAAAACATCCATTTAATGATCTTGTTGTCTTCGTGATTTTTTTATATCACCTAGGTACATGATTTATTTATTTTTTAAAGGTTTTTTTAAATCATGTCCTTCTCTCTCATGTACTACTCCAGTTTTTATAAAAAACGGTATTTTCTGTCCTACTTTTGATTGTTTTACTAAAAAAACATTTTTATTACTCACTGATCCTTATTACTGAAAATATGTAATAATTTTTTGTAATTTTTTTTAATCTGCAAACACATATTATATATCCCCAAATTAAGCAAGTTACGCTTGTTATATGGGAAATATACAACATTGCATATAATTGCATTGCATAGACAACATTGCATGTGTATAATGTAATCGTAATTGATTTTGTTTCATATAAGTAAAAACCCCATGTGAGTTATAAGTATTCCTTAATAATAATAATAACGACGACACGCTTGACATATGTCGGGCGTGTCACCGCCCTGGTGAGTCTCTCAGACATGTCACTTCCAGTTGTTCTCGTCTTGCTAACAGCGAATACTTGCACAGGCACAACAACAACAACAAGGACTTGTCTCGTCGGAGGTACCTTATTACCAATACAAGCCCGAACCAGTTCTTGACAATGGTCAATATCTGCTCTACTGGGACCGAACAATTATCACAGACAGGACTATTGTCGCCAATAAGCCTGATATTGTGATAGTTGATCGGTCTGCGAGACGTGCTATAATTGTAGATGTCGCGATTCCCCATGATGGTAACCTCGTGAAAGCCGAGAAAGAAAAACAAATAAAGTATATTGATCTTGCTCACGAGGTTACCGCCATGTGGAACCTGGACTCTACAATCATAGTACCGATAGTGGTGTCAGTGAATGGACTAATAGCGAAGAGCCTTGACCGACACCTTGAAAGGCTCTCGCTTGGTATCTGGGTGAAGGGTCGGATGCAGAAGGTAGCCCTGATGGACACAGCCCGTATCGTGAGGAGGTTCCTGTTGCTGGAACCTTAACCACCGGTAGCCTGGACCTACGCCCTGCTGCCGGCGGATATCAATTTTTACATTTTTTTTATTTACTTTTTTATATAGTATATATTTTTAAAAAAATGTTAAAGAATTTGAAGCTAAATAAATATGTGAAATAATAATGTTTATTTGTTCCACACACATTTGAACTGATTTGAATACAATTTGGTTATATTTAGAATAGAATATTGTATAATATTACAAACATAGCTTAAATTGTAAACACAAGATAATATCGGATTAATGTAAAATAGAAACCTTTAATTAATAATTCAATCTAATTTACTATTAAAATATAAGAAATGAAAATAATATAACTACGTTAATGCCGCGAGCATTTTTGTTGCAAATAATAGCCTTAATTTGTTGCTTGACATACGAGGAATTGGAAATATCTGAGGAAGGATTATTACACAGTCTAGTTATGCAATCTGCACATCAAACAACCCACAGCCAGATAGTAGGGCATTTGTCCCACTGGATGGCTACCACCCCTGGTCTAAAGTATGTCGCCATAACAACCTTGAGTTGTGTTCCGGCATTAGTGGCCAGGTTCCAGTCTCCCTTAAGAGAGCAGCAGCGCATTTATAGCACCTTTGGTGTTGCAAATCTCCATAGGCGATGGTAACCGCTTTCCACCAATAAAAAAAAATAAACAGCTTGAAAAAGGTATTCCCGTTCTCAACAAGAAGGTGTTTATTGGTTAATATTATAAGTATAAATTTATTCATCTATAAGTTGAATTCATGTATACCTTTAATAGACACGAATCTGGCAACACAACCACCAACGTAAACGATTGACTAAATTAAATTACATTCATAATTTCTTCGGATAACTGTTGCAAATTTATGGTAATAACTTCGCGAAAGAGAAAGGGGGGGGGGAAATTTAGGAAAATCAATTTGATAAATTGCGCCAACTCGAGAGATGTCCGTTATGAATTAGTGCTATAATTCATAATTGAAAGGGTTGCAAAGTTGCCCCCGCCTCCCCCGGGAGACAAACGAATGTCAACTTGATTAATGATTAATTATTGTTACTTTGGGACGTTTTCACGGTTTTATACGGTTGGGGATTAAGTTATCGATGGCCGTAAATCTGAGCGAACGTGCGCATGTTTGTTCGCGGTTAGTTATTGACTTTTAGTTTTCCATTAGGTACTTATTTATGCATTACTGTTTTTATATATGTATGGCTTGATCTTATTTGCTTACAATAAATTCTTCGAAAAGTAAATATAAGTATAATATATTTCTGTATTTATTTTAAAAAAGAGCCTGAGATAAATAAATATGAAGAATTTTAAGCTATACGTTTTGTTTGGAAGTCTCTTGCCACTTCTCCTTAAACACCGATAACACAGTGTGAAGCGTTGTACATAGAATAGAAATTAGAATTAAATTTTAACTTATACGTAAATGACTTTCTAAAAATGTTCTCCAGTGGAACTTATTTTAAATAAAACCTCTCAGACATTTCAAGACGCATCATGTAGTATATTATAAACTTTTTATTTCATAGCTCCTAAGATATTCCTTTGATTTTTTATTTGTAAATAATTTGTTACAGCCCTACCCGGTCCACCGACAGAAGTAAGACCTTCGGAAATAACAGCGACCACTGTGCGATTAGCATGGACTTACAACGGGCCTGAGGAACCACAATACTACGTTATACAATACAAACCCAAATACGCAAACCAGGTATTATTATTTATTAATTAAGAAGATGAAATAGATGAAATATTATTTTAGGTTTATTCTCATACGTTACATCATCCGTGCAGGAATGGGGAAAGAATACGTATTCCTGCGGCCGGGCGGCCTGTCGTAAGAGGCGATAAAACAACCCACAGCCATAAGGCATTTGCCCTTCTGGATGGCTACCAGCCCTGGTCTAGAGTGTGCCGCCATTACAACCTTGAGTTATGTTCTAGCATTAGTAGCCAGTCTTCTGTAAGAAAGCAGCAGCGCATTTGTAGAGCATCTTTGGTATTACAAATGTCCATAGGCGATGGTAACCGCTTTCCATCAGATGGACCATGTGTCTGTCTGGTAAACTAATGAAAAAAAAAAAATACGTTAGGAAAATTACATAATTGAATACACTGGAGAGTACATAACGCCTCCTTGCTGCAATTATATTGTTACGAGTTGCAGGACTCGGATTAAAATGTCGTTGGAATTATTATAGAGTAGTATTAGAACCATACAAACACGTATAACACAGGTGCAAATATAACCGAACGCAATAATTCCAAACGTAATGCACGAGATCGTAATTCAAATACACGCGCAAAATCCGTTTTAATAGATTACCGAATGTACACAAGTCTTGCTTCGCTCGTGGTTATCGCTCGACTGCCCCATCTCTCCATTGGGGCCTTGCATTATACTGCACAGATGCAATATGTCTGCCCGACAAGCGTTGACGCAATTTCCTAGAAATCGTAATCCGCACACCTGACTAACGACTGTCATAAAAGATTACAATACACAATAGGCTATTTTCTAATCACAAATTTTAAACACAAAATAAACAAAAGAAGTCCAAATGCCGAAAGGTAATAAAATGTGTTTCTACAGGTATGCAGGTGTGAATATGTTTTTTTCGGCGTCTAGATCATAGCAATATATTATCTTGATGCTAGGGCTTCATCTGCGATAGTGTCAAAGATTTAGGCTGTGGCCGAATGCGTCTTATTTAAAGCGTTTAAATATAACGTCGTCAACGCATAGCCACATTAGTATCCGTCAGTAGTTAACGTCATTAACAATGTCGCATTTCAAATTACGTATTAAACCCATCGCCACATTTGTGTGATACGGTGTATAACTTTTCCTCAGATGAAGCTGCACTATGAAAATTGATATTTTAGAAGATGCTTTTTTGAAGTATCAAAAAATTATTGTATACTACCCGTGCATAGATGGTTTGCCGATAGCCTCATGATGTCACACGTCGATGGTCAGTAGGGTTGACAAAAAAGGTTACATAAATAGTTGTTGCAATAAATGTATTATTTAATATACTATTGTATATACAATACATAAGTATATACAATAACGTTCGGGGCAAACACTCGTTGGAAGCACACGTCTCTTGCCTGCTCCGTAAATTTCATACAGTTAATAATATCTCTACAAAACAAAGTGTAAGTTAAACAAAAAATAGGGTCCGCATCGCATCGCTGTGTTGCACACGTGATAGTAATATTTGTAACTCAACTCGCAAACAATACAAAAACAATACTCTATAGACGAGGACAAAACAGTGTCACAGTGAATGCAGTTCCAAAAAAAAGGGTCAAGTAAGTAAAACACAAAACTTTCTACGAAAAGATAATACTGCCCACACGTGTATCCTTCTCAAGAAAAAAGAGACACGTACTGAGAAGTATCAAATATCGCGACACATAAGTTATAGTCCAATAGAAAGAAGAGCACAACAACATATTATAATTACACAATGTTGAACATGTTAGAAAACATAACATATCATCGCAAACGTACGAACTCCAATATTACTGACCAGAACGATAGTGAGATTATATCTCAAAAACTAGATAGTACCTTTAACAGCTTACTCAATACCTCAGATAGTGATATTGATCAGCTGACAACTTACAAAGAACGTTTAGAAGCACTGGGAATGGAATTAAAAGAAGCCCACAAAGAGATCGAATCCTTGTCACTCGAAAATACCAGACTGAAGCTCAATAATGAAGAACTATTAAAAAAAACCGAGAGTCTTATTAAATGTAAGAAAAGCACTCAAAAATCAACAGCCTCAAAAAACGAACATACACAAGCAGGAGTGCTAGCACAAGAACAGAACATACTGAAACAACCAAAACAATTAGGTACCGTCACCTAACACGAAAAGCCAAAAAAACGAAATTAAAAAGCATCTGTCACGAAAATCAGACGCTTCTACGTTAGAAAACAAAATTCAACATAAAAAGATTTGCATATTGAGCTCGAACAAGCACAACAATGTTCTATCAATAGCGGAAAAGAAATTTCATGCTGATTTTAATATATGTCACTATCTAACGCCCTTTAGTACAATAAAACGATTACTTATTGGAATAGAAACCAAACTCAAAAACTTTACTATGGAGGACTATTGTATTATTGTAATCGGAGAGGAAGATTTTAATAAAACTAGCGATTATATTAACCTAATTTATTTCATAAGAGAGACATTATTCAACATAAAACACACGAATATTATAATATGCTCGCCTACTTACAAGTGTGCGAAATACATGGATCTATTCAACTGGAAAGTAGAACATTTTAATAATCTGTTATACTTGGATATTGTTATACACGAACATGCTTACATACTAGATTCTAATGTAAATTTAAAATATGACTACACAATATAATATGTATACAGGTCAAATTAACAATAACGGCATGAATACAATATTTAATGATTTACAAAAGCTAATTAATGACATAGACAATGAAATGACGCCAAATTCCATATTTAATGAACAATATTATGTAAGGAAGAGAGATAATAACCATATAGAATCTATGTTTTTTCGAAACTAATTATCTCAACATCCTTCACCAAAATATAGCAGGGATACTAAATAAAACAGACGCTCTCCTTATTCACTTACAAGAACTTGAAGAAAAAAAAATTAATACTGACGTCATTTGTCTGACAGAACATTTTATGATGACGGAATGTGAAAAACAATTATATCTACCAAACTATAATTTAGCTGCCTGTTACAGCAAAAGCAACACAAAAAGAGGAGGTACTTGTATCTTAGTAAAAAAAGAATATGCAGTAAAGGAACTTTTAGAGGTTAAAAAATTTGCTCTATCAAATTCATTTGAGTGCTGTGCAAATGAACTTCTTGACTTTAAAATCATTATAGCTTGTATTTACAGAGTGTTTAACACATACAATTTAAATACTTTCTTCAGCAAGATGGAAAATTACTTAATTATTTACAAAAAGTAAAACACGAACATCTCATATTAGTAGGTGACTTTAATATTGATATACTTAAAACTAATAATGTTACATTAAATTTTGAATGTTTATTACTTAATTTTAACTTGAAATTAGAATTAAAGCAACCAACGAGACTTGCTAGTAAAACATGTATAGATAACTTCATTCACGATTATAAAAAGAAATGTTAAACTGAAATTTTAGATCTGTGTTTATCGGACCATACAGCACAGTTGATAACTATTCCATTAAAAAAGACTTGCAAATTAAAATACTGGCGAAAAATTACGAGAGAGTACAGCACAGAAAATATAAATAAATTTAAAGATTGTATGAGTAACCTATCATTTTCAGATATGTACAAAGCTAATGACCCTAGTACCGCATATCAAATCTTTATAGACGAATTTAAATCTTTCTACGATCTTTGCTTCCCAAAAAAGTATACACAAATAAATGTTTTGAAAAAGTGTAAATGGATTTCATGAGGTATCAAAACTGTAGTAGTAATAAAAGAGATATCTATTATGGAACTACAGAAAAGATCCCACTAAAACAAATAAAAAATCTATGATAACCATAGAAAGTTATTAAAAAAAATTATAGGATTAACAAAAAAATCACAAAATAATTACAAAATTAAGTTATCAGACAATAAATCTAAAACGACATGGCAAATTATTAACAGCTCTAAACATAACATACCAAAAGACTCCATAACCAAAATTAAAACAGTAAACAATGATTATGTTACAAATCCAGATCTAATCGCTAAAGTATTCAACAATTACTTTATTGATAAAGTCAGTCCAATAAGAGAATCCGGTACACAAGTGATCAAATTAATTAATCCTGAACAGAAATCAATGTTTATGGCACCGAGCCTACCGTGCGAAATCAGAAACATTATACAAAAATTAAAAAATACAAATAGCGTAGGACACGATGGAATTTCGACGAAAATTATAAAATCTGTTAATGATTTAATTTGTCATCATCTCAGTTACATTATAAATTTAACTATTGAAGCTGGAAAATTCCCAGAAGATCTTAAACTGGCAATAGTAAAACCATTATTTAAGAAAGATAACAATGAACTTTTAAAAAACTATAGGCCTATTGCTTTAATTACGATATTTTCCAAAATTTTCGAAAAATATTATTACAACCAATTAAATGAATACCTTGAGAAAAAAACATTCTTTGCACTGAACAAAAGGGATTTCGAAGAGCTAAAATAATTAACATGGCCATTTATGACTTCATAAAAAATGTTACTACTCACGTCGACACTAGAACCCCGGTAGCCGCCGTCTTTTGTGATATGACTCAAGCTTTTGACTATGTAGATCACAATATTTTAAACCGTAAACTGGAAGCTTATGGAATAAGAGGAAATGTACTCCAATTAATACATTCTTATCTAAGTGATAGAAAACAAATTACACAAATTTCAAAAATAAACCCTATAACAAAAACTGAAATTATTCATTCGTCCAATAAACGTTCCGTGACATATGGTGTACCTCAAGGCAGTGTTCTCGGCTCTCTTTTATTTACTATATACATTAATGACCTGCCAAAATGTACTACACATTCTATGACTTTATTTGCTGATGACAGCACATTAACTATACCGTGTAGTGATATAAAAAAACTACGAATCCGATATAAATAATACTATATTATCGGTGATAAATTGGTTAAAAAATAACAACCTTAAAATAAATATCAGTAAAACAGAAATAATACATTTTAGTCAAAGACCTAATAACACCTCTAAATCTGTTACTGTTTTATACGATAACAATATCATACGTGAAGTAGACTCCGCCCGATTTTTAGGATTAGTAATAGATAATAGATTAAATTGCAAAAATCATATAGATAAGTTAAGCAAAAAAATAAGTAGTTCGACATTTGCATTGCACAAATTAGCAGCGACAGTCAATACAGACGCTCTGCTTACAGCTTACTATGGGCTTGTAGAATCTGTTTTAAGATATGGTATCATATTTTGGGGTAACTCAGCCAATACATATACTATATTCTTAATGCAGAAACGCTGTATACGAGCAATGTTCAAAATACACATAACTGAAAGCTGTAAACCGCTATTCATCAAACATAGTTTACTCACTGTTCCATCGCTATATATATATGAAGTCACAATGTTTGTACACAAAAATCTACATTTGTTTCCAAAAACATCCGACATTACGGTTAGGAATATTCGTAATAAAGAAAAACTTTGTATGCACCCTGCAAAAACAACTTTACTGTATAAGAGTATAGTATGCATGGCCCCAAAGATATATAATAAAATCCCAAAAGAGCTTAAAGCTCTGAAAACTAAATTGTTTAAATCACATTTAAAAAAAGTACTAATAAGAAAAAGTTACTACAGTGTAACTGAGTTCCTTATGATAAGTTTTAAATGTAAGTGATAAGTTAGAATGTTAAGTGTTTAAATATATTTATAATATTTGTACCATATAAATATCATTAGAAACATATATAAATTTAAATTGTGTGTCATTTAGTATTTGTTAAATTTAAGGATATACATAATTACAAAATAAAATAGATAACATAATTATACATAATTATAAGATAAAGATAAAATATTAGTGATAATAATTAAAACCAAATAAGTGTACCTCCATGATATAATTTTTTTTTTAATGTACGCCCAACCGGCAAAAAACATGCGCTCTGTATAAAATAACAAGACCTATTATATAACCATGTTTTTATGAAATAAATGATTTGATTTGATTTGAATAATAGTAAGTAGTCATCGGCAAACCTTCTGCGCGCGGCTTATAGAAACGAATACCGTGGTATCTTTTAAAATAAATTGTAGATTGACAGAAAAAAGAACTCTTTTTTTTAAATTTCAATTTTTAAGATAACACATAATTAAAGCAAACTATTTTTTAAATTATATTATGTCACAATTACCTAAAACATGTCAATATAGCAGATCTTCTCCAGCGTAATCACGCAACACTACTCAATGGCAAACTTATCACCTTAAATCATAATTATTATGTCATAAATACCTATAGAAACATGTGAAACTTACAGGCCTTTAGCGAAATATCCGGCGTGATCACGCAATACTACTCCGTGACAAACTTATCACCGTACACAGAGTATGAGATGTACGTAATAGCGGTGAACAACATTGGAAGGGGACCACCGTCAGCACCCGCAGTCATCACCACTGGAGAAACTGGTATGTAGAGTACAGTTTTCAGCAACTCATCAACATTTACTGATCACCTTTCAACATTATGATCAGCACCTCAATTAGTGGTGGTAACAGTTATTTATGGGTTTTGTAGATTTTAATCTTTAACGTTGGGGAGTGCACCTAATTACATCTAGGGTGATGTTGTTTAATCGTTTTTTTTTAATTTTATAACATGTAGAGAGGGAAATTGATGTCTTTCTGTGTACAAAAAACTGTTGTCATTTTTAATTATAGTATTGTAGTATGTAACAAGTCATTGTGTAAATCAAACTACCTGTTCTATACAAGTGATGTGTAGGGTCATCAGTACATTAATGACGAGTCGTTAGGTGAATGACACAACCCGATCATGCGTAATCTATACATATAATAAAATTGTAGAGGTCAAATTTCTGTACAATGAAAAAAATGCTAAAAACCGAGTCAGGGGGATGTATGAAGTGAAATAGAACAAATTTAGTTTTTTTTTTAATTTTTGTTTCTCTGTTTCTCTGTTTGTCTGTCTTTTTGTACCGGCTAATCTCCGAAACGATTAGCCTGATTTAAATGAAATTTTGTATGGTGGTAGCTTATATCCCTGGTTAATATATAGGATACTTTTGATCCCGAAAAAAAAAGAGTTCCCGTGGAATAGTTAAAAATTCGCACCACGCGAACGAAGTCGCGGGCACCAGCTAGTATATATATAACTTTCTCTGAAGTATTTACATTGCTGAAATAATTAGTAATAAATTAAAATGTAATTAGATTTTTGCGGATTTAAAATATTACATTAGATATTTTACAATACGATTTTTCTCGGCCCAGTAATGTTTGACAGTTGTCCATTCCATATTCTACATAATCTTTGGTCGACTGGCCAGTGAGAGAAAGAGGTTTTATTTCGCCACACATGTATTCTTTATAGTATTTTCCATTTCATGCCAAATTAATAAGGAAATTAAATATAATGAAATAATCATAAATAAAACGTAACTGTCCAGGTAGATATTTTATGTTATCCTTTCTCTCTCTCATAAGTTTTTTCAAATCTCTTTTAAATATTTTGACGGACCGACCAGTGTGCGACAGACGTTTCTAGTTGTTACATACAGGACGCGTTCCGTTAATAGCTCACAACGCCCAAAATGCTCCGTCTGCCGTTCCACAAGGCGACCACGGTCGTTATGGTCATGACGAAAACATCACTAATAACATCATTATTTTCGATCACACAGCACTCATAATGACCAATGTCAAGACGTGGGTCGAAGTGGACGTTGACCACAGAAGATTAATTCTCTCTATCGATTGACATTGAAAAAGGCGCGATTTTCAATTCAACCAATAACATTTGTGTATTTCGTAGTTTATGACATCAACGCCCCATATTCCGTTCCACTAGTGTTTATGATTGTAACGTCCGCAAGTAAGTGGAACGGGAAAAATCGCGGTCGTGAACGTGGTCGTTGTGAGTGTCTTCTAGAACGTAACCACAGTAATTAAAATGTTATTAATTATAATCTTAGTTATTTCTGAATCTTATGTAATCTAAATCTTTTGTAGTTTGTACTCTATATTGTACTTATTAACACCTTAACCTATTATCCTAACGAAGAACAAAAGTAGTATTTCCTAGTAGTGTTTTCACGACTGTGGGCCGTATCTAAAATTATTATGTATTTGTTACTAAGCGAGATATTTAATTGATATTTTATATTAATATGACGCAGTAGTCGTGATCGCAGTACGACTGTAATTATAACGTAAATTTGATTTCGAATGTAATTTGACTTTTGTTATCCTAAATTCATTTCAAAACGAACGGTCGATGATGTCGTACGCAAGTTGTCAAAGCGACAGTAATTGTTATATTGATTATGGAAAAGAAATTGGATCTTGTCATCTTATAATGCGTATGCCTTGTTGTTCTTACAAGATACATTTTTGGATAAAATTTTATTTAAATTCTGTCTTTAGATGATTAACATAAAACATTTGGTACCGTAATAACTTTACATTGTGGCTTAAGTTGTCTAGACATTTAAACATCGTTAAATATATATATATATATATATATATATATATATATATATATATATATATATATATCTTTGCAAAAATCTTATTTGTAATGTACGAAAAGGATCTTGTAAGAAAAACAATACAAAGTTATATATCATACTAGGATATGCTCGCGATTTCGTCCACTATTGACTTGAAATTCCCGCCGGATTCCCGGGACACAAAGAATCGCAGCATTTAAAAAAAGAATATATGCCATCGATTTAGTGAAAACTGTGTCGGAATAAGATAATTTTTATGCATCCGAAAAACTTCAACCCGAGACAAGTAAAAAATGCACGTTGGAATTAGATTTTTTTTTAATGTAGCCCTTTTAAATCATTCCCAGGAAATTTTCCGCGGGATTCCCAGAATAAAAAGTAACGCAGATATTAAGTCTAAGAATTTGCTGTCGATCAACGAAAACCGCATCGAAATCGGCCCAGTAGTTAACGTGAATCCCGAACAAACAGACAAGAAACCTGAAAAAAATGCATCATATTCTCCATCGTTTATATGCTCTATTCCAGTTGTTTTTTTGTATAGCTTTAATGTATAGACACGGCCTGTTTAGAATTTGATAATATTATAGATTTTAGGGTAGCAAATCATTTTCTTGGTCAATTTAACTATTAAAAATAAAAGCGTAATAAAGTAACATTTACATTTAAAAAAAATAAACAATGTGTTCCTTGTGATCACTAAAAACTGTTACAGATTTGTTTAATCTTAATAACGCAAGATATTTTTAATTCACTTTTAATTTTGTACGATAGGTACAAAATTAATAGTGAAGCAGATTCTTTCGGGGTAATCCAATAGTATTATAATTATTCTTTATACTAACTTTCAAAAATTCTATCTCTAACACGTATTGGCATAACATCTATTATTGAATTATAGAACAGTGTAGGACTGAAAACTTGTTAAACATCACAAAGGAATCTTAGAAAATGAAAAAGTAAACCATATCTTTCGCCGCATTTACTCATACGCTTATTTTCATTTGATTTCCCATGAATCGCTTTCAATTATGTAATGTCGGAATATTAATTTTCCTTGCTTTTGGATTTGATAAAATAGATTTTTCATTTCCTGTTCGTTCAGTTCTGAGTTTTAAGATTCTTTTGACCGTCTTTTCATGCTCACGCGCATAATGCGACGTACGATGCCGACGCTTTCATGTAAGTTCGCTTTGAAAACGTTATTTTTTTTTATTTCATTTGCACGTTTTTACTTTCAAGTAGTGTAATAGTAGCGCTCTATAATTTGAATTCAATTTTCCATGCACCATTCAGTTTTGTACGTTATGACGAATAACATCATTTTTTCTTCACGTTTTTTGCCCTGACTCTTCGGCACAATTTATTTTTTGTGTGTTGGTTGGTATTTTTCTATCATATTCTATACTAATATTGTATTTGTTTCTATGCTTTCCTACAGTGGATTCCTTGTATGGAGGTGCCAGTAAGTACATAGTTTAATGTTTTTGTGGATTTTAATAAATTTGGTATTTTAATCAGCATGTTTTCTGGTTTTGGTCTATGTTATAACGAATTAAATAGTTTATATCTGTTATCCACCGCTAAGATGAAGTACTAAAAGCACATAATATTTGTAAACACCTTAATTTTAAAAACCAACGTGTGAAATATGTATCCCACGGCTCTCACCATATTATAATGGAGATCAGGGTAAGAAGGACAGGTACCTACTCCAGATTGGGGTTTTTCTCTCCAAGTTGAGAAATTATTTTGACGTTAATTGGAATCTTTACGGAGAAATATTTCTTGGGGTAATTTTTGAGGAAGATAATAAAAAATATATGTATTATCCCCCCAGAGTTACTAAAAATGGCATAATATGTTCGACACAGCATGAAATTACTAATAAAAGTTAAATCTAAAGATTTCTGTGTACTGTAATTGTATTATGTTTTGGTTTTGTAATCAAATTATAAAAAAATATATATTTACACTACAATTGAGAACCTCCTTCTTTCTTTAAGCCGGTTAAAAAATAATGAAAGTTGTCGCCTCTACGCGATCCTTCAATTTGCGTGGTCCAACACGCACTTCTCCAGTTTTTTCATCCAATATTATGGGGAAAGTGTCTGAAATAGGATATGGGGAATTTTTTGTAAATTCAACTTGGAGACCCTGGTCAGTTAACTCAGATGAAGCTAATCGACGTGAAGCTGAACTAATTTTGTGGACTCTCATATAACATCTGTTTTGGTATAAACCAGTCATGCGTCCCTATTCAGGTTGATGTACTATGATCATCATATTCAGTTTACCTGGAAGAGATCGCTGTTAGTGATAAGTCCGCCTTTTGTTTTACCAAAAAAATATTGTATGTACACATTTTTATATTCGTTAATTTATTGAACAAAAAGAGTTACCCGTGTACCATATTACGTATTGAATAAAACACTTCGAGTATCAAACGACAATTTTAACATTATGCTATGAAATGTCTAAAGAATTATAAAATATTTATTTGTAAAACGATCTTTTTATACGTTTATTTTTATATACATTTTCACAGTCTATTGACATTTTCATTCTTACGTTAGCTATTCGAATTTTTTCTGTATTATATAGTAAAACAAGCTATTAAATATTTTATGAAAAAATAAAGCCCTTCTTCTTAATTGCGCCCAGCTGCCACATATTTAATACAAAATTATGATATTTGGGTCATAATACACATTTCAAACATTATCTACATACAATTGCGGGTAAATCATTTATCGTAATCCTCCTCTTTGAGTCGTATTCTCATTCCTGAATGTCGTCTCCTATTATCGTAATGATGATGGGTTTATCATATTATTATGTGTAACATAATTAACGTGTCTACTTGTGGTGTTTAATTATTGCATGTATCGTACGTCATAATTCCTTTAAAAAAATTATAACCAAGTCTTACATGTTAAATAAAGCGACATATTTACGCCATAACGTAATTGCTTTACGAAGAAATTCCAACCTGTATAATACCTACTTACCGTGCATTCCTTTTTCATGCGCACAATGTCAAAGCTATCGTCTCTAATTTCCCACAAAATGTCATATTATGAAATTTCGCTTCTGCAGGTACCACCAATGTTCAGAGATAAAATAAAAAAAACACCAATGAGCTCTAATGAAACGCCACAAAAATATTGTCAACAGGTTTCTTTTACGTCTTTCTGCTTTTGTAATAAAGGAAAAGTTTTTGTACGCCAAGTTGTGCCGGCGAAATGAGATTATGGCGTTTTAATATTGCAACGTCCCAAGAAAACTTTTATTGTTTTGACCTTTCCGAGTATTATAAACAGAAAATATATTTTTCATTGAGTGACGCCCGCCCCGGTTTCATGTCGGAGCCGGGTATTACAAATCCTATTAAGGCTCCTATTGTGCCCCCGACGCTTATTGTCCTATTATTTTTATTTTCATTTTGTACATAATTGAGATGAGCGGAGTCGCTGCTTAATTTGATATCGCGTTGTTTTCCCATTATTACTTTTATGACAATGGCCGTTGAACTCATTTCAAGACTGGGAATTTTTCCGAAAACTTCGACGGTTCGGAATTTAAACCGACTATTTATAATTTGTGTGCTTAGAAAGTCTGCTAAATCCGCTTAGACGGTCTTGTTTTCATTTATTTTGGGATCGTTTTGTAAAGATTTTCTTGCGTAAAAATCTGATTCCATTTTTCGAGATACTATATTACTTTACTAATAATATACCAATGCCAATGGCAATAAAGAATAATAAATCAATCAGTCATCTTATTTTTGGTATTCCTAATCTATTTTGGTCTTTAATACCTTCTCAACTGTCCTGTACCGTCCAGAATTCACAATCCTAACATTAACTTGCTTTAAGCATGTTCCGTGTGATTAATTCATTAGGTTTCTTTTGGTGATTAATATACCTGTATGTTAACTACGAATGTTTGCGATCGGCTGAGCTTTCATCTTGATTTCCTTAAACTGCTGAGCTCATAAGCCCAGGTTTTTTCAAGGATTTTTCTCTTGCGCACCTTTATTGTTTGGAGTGAGCAAGTTTTTCCCAGAGTACACGTTATTTAGTAACATATTTGGTGTCACAAATGCACTTTCCATCAGGTGAACAATAAGCCTATTTGATTTACTCCAGCAATATATTTTTTTAACATTACGTTCCTAATGATATTCAATTTAAGAGCTTTCGTTCTTTTGTTCTTGTCAAAGGTCATCTGTTGGGCTGTCCGTTAAAGATAGCTCTCCTAATTAAAGGACTGTTTTCAAAAAGCCTGTTATTTTTTTTTCGTTTCTATAAGATTTGTCTATTTTTTCAGAACCGGGTTCAGCTCCAAGGAATGTTCAAGTCCGGCCATTAAGTTCGAGTACGATGGTCATACAATGGGACGAACCAGAAACACCGAATGGACAAGTCACGGTAAAGAATGATCATCAATCACTTACAAGAAAACCTTTCTGTTATATAATATTTCGTTTCAGCGTCATTACTCAAAAGACAGATAGTTATTTAGCCATTTTTGCGAAAGGGATTCCTTTATATTATAATTATATTATTATAATGTCCAATCCTCTGTTTATGTAGGATGTCGCAACCATTTTTGTCAAAAACTAGTATATCTACATATTAAAACAAAACTATGTATTTTAATAAAACAAAAGCACGAATCTATATACGTAATAATTATAAAGTATAGATAAGTATGTTGTTTATTCCACCGATTCTTCTCCTTTAACAGCAACTAAAATTACTTTGGAAGCTATGGTAGACTAATGACCTTGAAGAATGGCCGGTTCCTATGTCTTACCAACCATTCATTAATTAGCCTTACTATCGGTTAAAATTTCAACATACGCTCCATACAAGTATTCTCAAAATTCAACCGCTAGTAAGGCAAGTGAATGTATATACAGTAAGACTCCTTTTAATTTTCAATCAATTGTCCACAGGGTTATAAAATATATTACACGACAGACCCGTCGCAGCCTTTGCAGTCATGGCAGTCGCAAATGGTAAGTATCCATTGTATTTCCTTTGAATCAAAAAGATTTTCATAACAATAAACTATTATTAAAGCTCTAAGAAAGACCACGTTGCAACGACTGAGATCTAATAAAATTATTTCAAGTTCGTCTTGAATCTTACTCACCCTAATGAAAGATGTATTCTATTATTCTCCTTTCAACAGTTTTTAAGTGTTACAGCAATACATCGAATAATTATATTAATAATTAGTTAAAACATTAACGATTTCTTTAATACTTTTACATTCATTAATCGTTTCTATGAAAAAAGATTGTGTAAATATTTTGTCTGCTGAATTCACAAATAAATATATTGTTTATATTGCTACGATTAGCAAATTACGCTTGAGATATGAGTAAAATGTAACAGAGGACTCGGGGGTTCATTCCAGCAATACCTAGACTAGATACATCTGCAATAAGATTCCGACTGAAATGTTAAATCTGCCTTTCACTAAATTTAAAACCAAATTAAAAAGTATCTTGCTTAAAAAGGGATATGACACTATTGAAGAATATTTAAATGATTAAAATTCATTTACATAGGAGCTCGCTCCAGCCTCTTATACAATCGTCTGTATAACGTTTTAATTTTGCCAAACATGTATGGAATTTATGGAGATATGTTGCAGTACAAACTTATTATAACAATAATAATATTCTTCTTTCCTCTTACTGAGTATGCATTGTCCATTCATTCTTCGAAAAATAATTCTATAACATACTTCTAAAAAGTAAAAAAAAGAACTTGAGATATAAATAGAATAAGAAATATAAAGAAAAACAATTTTAGCTAGACGTGTTGCTGGGGAGTTTCTTGCCGCTTCTTCTCCTTAACAGCAATAACACGTTACGAAGCGGTGTACATATTATAATAATCATAATAATAAAAAAATTACTTATGTGTATGACCTTCAAAAAGTGTTCTCCGGTGGAATTTATTTTGAATAAAAACTTTTGAATTTGATAAAAGCGAAAAGTGATTTTCGGAAAATTATTCATTATAATTTGACTATTCATTAATGCCATAGAGGTACATTAAAATTAATTATAAACTTCCGTATAATTTAATTGGAATTTGTTGAGTTTTGCTAGACTTATTATTAAATGGTTTACTTTTTTTATTTCTATAGATGGACAACAGTCATCTAACAACAATCAGTGAACTAACTCCTCATACAGTATATACGATACGGGTCCAGGCTTTCACGTCAGTCGGTCAAGGACCTACATCTGCTCCGGTGCAAGTAAAAACACAGCAAGGTAATATAACATACACACTTTGTTACCTGGTACTCCGGGGATGTGATATAAATAAAATGAGCGGGGTGTATGGTAAACAAAATATTTCATTATGCAATGAAGAATCCTACAGAAAACGATGGATTATAATTACAATAGATGAAATTTAACAGTATTTTTCTTAAAAGCTACAATTGACAAATACCTTAATTATTAAGTAAAAAAAGTCGAAGGAGGCTTTCTATATATATATATATATATATATAAAAATATGTGTGTGTATATTGATAAAGAGTTGGGAATGTGAGGTTGTAAAGGCGACCAGACTGTCTTTAAGGTAGTAAAATTATAATAAGTAGCGTGACGTACAAGTAGGTAATATTCAATAAGATTAAAAGAAGGAAAGAAGGAGACGAAGAAGATGATCCACATGAGTACCTACAAAAAAATATGAAGTTGGTAGAAGAAATAGTTTAATACGAATTGGCCGGGAAGCGGCCACCACTCAGCTCGGTTGTAGAACTAGTTTTATTTCAATTAAGCTTTTGTATAACGCAAAAGTAAAAGAGGTTCCTTATCTGCCGGTACGGTCGGATGACGACGCATTAGAGTTTAATTTTACAATTTTATAACTCCTTTGATGTTACGCCTATCGAAGTTTTACTTAACACTGTCAAATCTCCAGGCAACCGTTATCCAGTGTTGGACATGGACCACCTGTACTTTTCGCCACATTTCCCGCCCCTTTGCTTTCCTCGTCCAGCCCCCCATCATTAGGGTTGCCAACTGTTTTTGAAGAAAATAACGTATTACATTTTTAATAGGGAATAAATTAAGTATTTGGGAGAAAAAAAAAGATTTTTCTTAATTGTATTTATTTATTCTCTTGGAGACACTATTTTTGTGTGCTTCTAGCACCACTGACAACTTTTCATTATCCTTAAATTTTTGGAAGCTATCTTTACATTCCGAATTCAAATTTAAATAAACAAACAATTCATTCTTTATTAAATTTATAGATGTCTTGTTCCTTTCTTCTCGCCATTTTAGATTTATTACTGAATAAACTCTTTCAGTGAAAACTGGATCGATAATAGTTCACTAATTATCCATATAAGTATTTCATTTTATGTACCAGAGTAATAAAGATTGGAAATAGAGTATTTTCACATACTTTATTTTTATGCAACAGTATAAAGTATATTTACCAAAAATAAAGTAGAATACGTTATTAAAAAGTATGGTTGGCAACCTTACCCATCACCGACCTAAGTTGTTATTCCACAAAATTGGGTCCTACACTAAGATTGAGATCAGAACTCACCTGCTTCATCAACCAACAATTCTACGACAAAAGTCGGCCCAGTTCAACTTTCTAAATTTTAATGTTCACTGACAATCAAGAAATTAATATTTGACAGTAACACTGTCTACAAAAATTCATGTAATTTATACCTTTGATTAGGTGTTCCGTCCCAACCATCAAACCTTATGGCAGTAGAAGCAGGAGAGACTTCAGTGAAACTTTCATGGAGACGACCAGCTCACGCCGGTGATAATATTGTATCCTACGAGTTGTACTGGAATGATACTTATGCGAAGGAACATCATAAAAAGTAAGAAAATAGATTTTATATTAAACTTAAAAAATTAATCATTACAATATTAGATATGGTGAGTTCCTCCACAGTTATTTTATATCAAGTTACAACCAGTAAAGAAATATTCTTCTAGGAGTTTCTTAGACATCTTAATCTCTGTTTTTTTTTAATTCCCAGGCGTATAAGTATAACAGAAACATATACCCTCAATGGATTGTATCCCAACACGCTGTATTATATATGGCTGGCAGCGCGATCGCAACGTGGCGAGGGGGCTACTACACCGCCGATAGCAGTTAGAACGAAACAATATGGTATGTGGTAACACGGTGCTATGAGAGGTGACGTTATGTGAGATCCGCGTGATTGTAGCTAGTTTGAGTGGGAAGAAGTCTTTTGAGTTATATTTTAATAACAGGATAATCGAATTTAAAGCACATAGCGATAAAGCCGTTATTGATATAGTTGCCGGAGATATAAACAAGAAAAGACTTGTTCATATTATTGAAAATCTTATTAAGATTATAACAGTGTGAGGAATATTGAAGTCTTAGTATATGAATTCGTATTTAATCAATATTGAAGATACGAAATGCATCACATTTTAAAAGTCAAAATTCCTGTCTATAGATAGGTATAACGAAAGAAAGACTTCTTCCTAATCATTGTATTGAAAAAGTGTGCGATGATAACCCTGTGTGGTTGTTTCAAGTAAAACATAATATACACGTAATATTTCACATATGAGCACCTGCCCGGCACGCTGCCAGTAATTCAAGCACAAGCACCAAGTTTTATATATATCACAATATGTGTTTGTAATCGTAAATTTGTCGAAACGGTAAAGTGTACGTACTAATATCGTTAAATTATTTCAAATGTTTCATGATATAGAATTTGAGCAAGCGTACACAGTACCTTAGTAGTAGCTTTATGTTGTCTGTAGGTCAGTTTGAATTTGAGGCTAATACCTCACTGGAACAGAACATTGTTTTTTATTAATGGCAACATGGATGGCATAAAGACGAAATTACAGTTATCATAACCAGTAATACAAAGGCTCTTAAATATCAAGAATCTTATATTTTGTTATTGGTGCTGACGAATAATGATTTATTATATAAATGCCGTCCATGTTGTCACACAGTCCATAATCAGAATTTATGCCAACAGGAGAAAGTATGACGGATGAGAATAAGAGATGTATGGGCGAGCGGATCCTACACTCACCAAACACAAACAATATGTGCATGCTCGATTGTTTACTTTGACGACTTTTTCGTCCTTTAAATTTTTTGTTCTGGGCACATATTTTTTATTTTATTTTTTCAATCGCATTCAGTGATTGCATCGGTTAGGTCGGTTTGCTTTGGATTTAACTGAGCGTGCGGCGGGTGCGTCGCGAGATCTTTTCAGTTTCAGGTTGCAGGACTGGAAACCTAACTAACTTTGTACATTTATTTCATATTTTTTTCTTTGTACATTTGTAGCTGGAACTCAAAGAGTAATGTTGAACTATGCAGTTATATCTTATAAAATAATTCTTATTCCATGTCTAGCGGTGAACTGGTTTTGAATATATTATCATGTTAGAAATGGAACAGTAATATAATAAGTATGAATTTTGATCTAAGCCTCCATTGTCAAAAACCTTTTTAATCTTCATTTTCATAAAAGTATTCATGTATAAGTTAACTTATTGTAGGTATAGGTTTGAAATAATAAAAGTAATTAGTATTGCAGATAATAACTGCTAGTTTGGACACGAGACTTTTTAAGTTTAGTAAAGTTTTAGAGCTTTACTGATACCTGCAGGACGTCCGAAATGATGTCTAGTACCGTTTCTACTAAATAATGGAAAGTAACTTCAAAATGCTTTATAATTAACAATGCAGGAATCAAAACAGATGCTTCTGTTCAGTTGTTTTTCTTACCATTGAGCTTGTGTAGTTCCTGGAGCACCGCCGATGAATGTGACCGCGATTGCCATATCGCCAACTGCGATACGCGTGTCTTGGCAACCCCCACCTGCTGAACGTGCAAACGGAAGAATCGCGTATTATAAGCTGCTTTGCGTGGAATCCGGACGAGGGGATTCTGAAGCAACTGTCGTCAAATTAAATCAGACTTCGTTCGTGCTTGATGAGTTAAGACGGTGGACAGAGTACCGCATCTGGGTGCTTGCGGGTACAAGCGTAGGCGATGGCCCCGCCTCATATCCTGTCACAGTTCGCACGCATGAAGACGGTACGTGTCTACTAATACTGGTCATTTAATAACATCATCTTGTTACGTTCAATTTTATGGAATACACGTATATATTGCAAAGATTGCTCTAATTTTATTCGAACACTAAACATTATACAAAATTATTACAATTCACTTCTACATTCTTATTTATCAAAATCTATATATTCGTTAGATCTTGAAGAAAGAAAATAACTTATGTAACAAACGTGTTTACTTATTTACGGAGATAGCGTCACTGGCGTAAACTTTAGATCTGTATCCTACGGGAGCTCTTTTTAATGCGGACAATTCATTGGCAGGGTGTAAGTATAAATACTATGTTTTTATTTAATCTGCAAAGTAAATATATACCCATAGCATAAAAAATCAGTTAACATCGAACATCGTTGCGAAAAGGGAACAAGCAACTCTCCAAAAATACTTTCTCATAATATTTACAAACATTTTGTTTCTTTTAAAGCTCATCAAATAATAAATATTAGATAGACTACGGAACAAGTGAAAATATCACAATCCATAAAGTTGAACGTTTCAGAGCCAAGGGTATACCTAATTACTAATAATTTGATCAATAATTTAATTATCATTGCCAAAGTCCTTTGGCAACGTAATATCAGAGGAGTTTTGCAAATTGAATATTGTTTAGGTTAAAATAACAACAAATTAGCTTCTAATTGTATAATTAGTTTAAAATATTTTTTCATTATTTCTCCTGGTATCCTCTTATATTACTCGTTGAAACAAATGTATATTTAATTATATGCTAATACAGGAAACAGGTGTATATTTTAAAATATATTTATTAAATTTCAGACATGTTTTTTTATGATGAAAGCTTTTATATACTGTCGTTAACTTGTAATGTATTTATTATTATGAATTGTAAATAAGTTATTGTTTTGAAATCAGCAGTATATGAATGACTTATTTTTAATTATTTGACTGCAGTTAAAAATGAATAACGTTTGATATTTTACATTTTTTAACTGCATTCAATTAATGGAATTGGTTTTAAAAATCTTGGTGGTGGGTCCTAATTTGAAATATCATTAATACTGCAAATTAATAATTCATTACCACTTGTTTAACTGCGCAAAATAATTATTGTACTGATACTAATGTCATTTTTCTTTTGTTCCTTTCTTATAAGCGTATAGCAGGATTCTAATCAAGGAGGTCAATTCTCGTAACAAAGTTTTGCTATGCTTGCCGATAATGTTTATCTATGATCATGTCACGAGTTATTATTTTTGATATGTCATTGTATTTCCGCCACTGTGTATAGTGGCGTAGAGTCGATATTTCCACTCACTGTCACATGTAATGATTTGTTTTGACGCGTTCCATCGACTCGATTCGCTAAAGATGGCACTCACTGAAATGCAAATTTCATAATGCACCTCTGGTATAGTGTCGACGGCACCGTTATTATTATTGATTTTGGCGCACAGTTGTTGAGTATTTAGCAATGGACACGATTTTGCATGCTTTCTTTACCAACACAGCACCGTTTTTTCGTTCAATTGATTTCACTGGGCACCAGATAGGTTCACGTCGTGCCGTACGCAATTGTAACAATATGGACAATTGCGTTAGGCCACGATAGCACTTTTAGGCAGCACTCAGCACAACTTAGCGACGACACGAGGTGAGAGAGCGAGTGCGTGACACAAAAAAAGCTTTGACCGGCGACGTCGCTCATTACGCTACCCGCCACTTCATGAAGCACGCTATCCAAGCGAGCTGACGAGTGATGTTTGCTCGGAAGCGAGTTACACGAGTGAGTCACTCGAATGGCGTAAAGTATTGAGCGTCGACATGGTTATTAAGCTCAACACGCACAAATGCCCGAGCGCCGCATTTGAATACCAATACCGATCCCACACCACACGCGCGCATGCTATTAATACTAATATACTCACAACTACTTCTCTACTCACTCTACTATACTCTATACTATTAGCGGGAACTACGGGCTGAAGCAAAGTCCCGAGGATCCACCAAAAATTCATTCCAACTAATTGGCCTTTCGGATCTAAGGGATTAGACCCGCGACACACTTCGCCTGTTTCCCCGACTGCTCGGCTCGGTTATCTAGACTACGCGCTACTTCTCTTCTATTTCTATCTCTCTATCTATCTCACTTGCTCTTGTGCTATAACTTCTCGCAAGTAGAAGTTTCGATCTCGCCTCTCTTTCTTCTTCTGTATTCTCCTCTATCAGACTATCGTCGTGCATGCACACTATAGATATTGTGACATATACAGAATAATTATGCCTTACGTACGCTATTGCCGTAAAACTGAACGGGTGGGACTCAAAGAACGCTACGAGACTTACGGACATCAGTTACTCCAGTAACGCACAACGCAGATCTTATACTGCGCACAGAACAATTTCTTAGAAGAATACAAGCAACGGACACTGACACACAAACATCACAATGGATCACACAAGGTATGAAGCATTACATACACAGAAGCATCGAAAAGCGTCCACAACAAGATGACACAATGAAGCACACACACATAGACTGGCGCCATCGCTTTAATCAATACATGTGCGTGTGAGTGATTTCTAAGCGCCGAGCTGAGGGGCATGTGTTGGTCACGCGGACGTACATTGCCTTTTTCTGTACGACGAATACCTTTAGAAACTTATAAATGGTTCCTATATCTCACTAATCGTTGTTTGCCTTATTAGAGGCTAAAATTTGACATAAGCTCCATATAATTAATCTCAAATTTCTACCCATGGTTAGGCAAATGAATGAATAGTAAGATATAGGGACCAGCCATTAATCGACCGTCTCTAAATTTTTGCCGAAGCTCGTCAGCAAACATTCTCAGTTTTATACCCGTCGTCATACATTTTCATTCTATACGAAGACAAAAGACATACTATTTTCTGTACACTCGACAGAAAAAGGCAATACATGGGAACTTAGACCGACATCGGCATCCCAAACGACATAAAACGAACGCGCCTTCTAAAGAGCTCAAAATATACGAAGAAGTAACTAAGAATAAGAGTATCTCTATTTCGTCGAAAAGCGTTCTACTCGTAATCTCTCACTTAGTAGTTCCGTTCGCCCTGCAATGTTCGCACAATTTGTCATAAGTGTATTTGAATGCGTTTTTCTCTTTTTTCTCTCGTCACTGACTTTATATGGGCTGCTGGTAACCCGTACAGCCGTAAGGAGTGAGTACAAATTACTATAGTGCTTGTATCGGTGTGCGTTTGTGCTTGTGCCTAAAGCTTAATGTAGTCATGTCTTCCTAGCACCTTAATCTAACTCTCTAAACAAACTGCAAGCGGTCACCTAAAAGCATGTCTTTATAGCCGGTATGACACGGTCTAAAAGACTTGGTTTAACATTTTGTTTTGGCTACATCGTGGAAATTCCTAAGTCTAACGCCCAAAATGACATTCCTTGCAGTGTGTGATCCAACTTTAGATATAGATATGCTGCTTTATAACTATAGATGAAAATTTACTTAATGTTGAACTCTTTGTATACGCTTGACAATTTTAGTTGTCTTTACGATGTGGACTGGAAGGTAATGGAATTTTATTTGGTTATGGTGATGTGAAAGGCGTAAATGATAATGTCTCAGTGTGTGTTGGTATTCAAATGCCCGATCGAGATGCTGGGAAGCGCGTCATTTTCCGCGCTGTAGACCAAAATACTCTATCAGCATCGAGGACGGCCATTACCGACCGCACTACCTACCGTGTCTTTTCCATCTAATCGAGTTCTGCAAAGCTTAAAGAAAACCTTGTTGCCAATGTCACAGTGTAGCGAGGATTATCGGCACAATACAAAATACTATGGGCTATGCAAAACAAAAGCCTTGTACCACCAACCAAATTCACGGCAGAGAGCATTGAATACAGATTAGATGTCTTTAAAATGTACACTCTGTATGCCACGCATCATTTGTACTGAGTCGATTCTATATTCTACACTGTGTCGACGCTTAACTCCAGTTTAGGCCCTTGAGAAATGCTTTAGGTAGTATAACCTTGTAGATGCTGATAGGGCATTTAGGTCGCTATGTGATTATCTGGCTTGGAAATCTAATATGTTCTGTGTATGATTGTAGTGCCTGGTGAGCCTCGAGATGTGAAGGTGACTGCCATTAACTCGACGTCTATACACGTCACGTGGAAGCAGCCGCAAGAGAAAGAGAAGAATGGCATAATCAGGGGCTACCATGTGCATGTACAAGAAGTTAGAGAAGAGGTAAATATTATATCGTTTTAGATTTCTTACATTGTGATTTAATTTTTCTAGTTTTAGTATTAATTTCCAACTCAATAATTCATGGTACTCGTTAAAAATATTATATTTTTTTATTATTATACTTCTTAATTACCATTATGCTAAGCAATATATACATAAAATTTAGATATAATTTTGTCCGTACGTCCAAATATGTTCAGAAAAATAATAGTTCATTCTAATACACCTGTAAATGTGAAAATCTCTATTTGGATGCTTTTATGTGTGTGATTGTTCCTTTTTCATGGTCGTCGAAATAATTTGTGATAAAATTTAGTATATACCAATTATGTTGTACTTTCTGTATCAAGAATATACTTTATATATTGGAAAATAATATTTTATTCCTGGGGTATGAATCAGAAAACTATAAGCCCTAAGCCCAAGTCATGCATAGGTGTGAAAATGAGTTTAGTTACATGTTTTTACGATATACATATTGGTTACTGTTGATTTTAGACCGGGGAATAATACAGCACATAACATGAATATTAGGAGAGTTGATTCCTACACCTATATACAGGTAAATTAGCTTCGAGACGTTTCTGCGTTTGTAGTAGTGTACTGTTAGCATATAAATGCAGAAACTAATACTTTTTGTATATTTTTATAGGCAGATACTTAATATGAAACTAATAATGTTAAACAATATTAAAATAATAAATATTTATATTAAACATAATTTTTAATATTATATTTCTTCAACTCCAGACATTTCGTAATCATCTTCACTTTCATCCGATGAATCATTTGTGTTAATTCTAATTCCTTCTGATATTATATCTAAAGCCTTCATCCCTGCTCTAAAAATTATTTTCCCTTTCAATAGCATGTAGACAAATATTTTTCTATTCCTCTACAGTTATGCTATTAAATCTTTTCAGCTAATGTCATTATGCCAGCATTCATGTTAATTGTGACTTTTTGCGATGTAAGTTTTCACTATCCCACATATATTTTCAATTGGATTATACTGAGGGTGACTTGTGGCGACAAATGGAGCACAGTATGACGATACCGTCGTAATAATATTTCATCTATCTTATAGACTACAAATCTCGCTTTATTTTATAGAATCAGTTAATTAATTAATTATCAAACTAAAATCAAATAGTCAACCCTCACAAGAATTAAAAAAAGTAAATATATTTTTTTTCTTAAAAATGTAACGAACCTCTTTTTACTGATTGTACAAGGAAATTTAAATTTCATGTTTAGAGTTCCTGTAAATATACACAAATACTACTACAAACGCAAAAACTTCTCGAAGCTAATTTATCTATACTTGTATCGGATTACAGTTCACCCGAAAAATAATAAGAGAAGTGTCTTAAGCAAACACGTACTATATTCTAATATTTAAATATAGAAAACGCCCCTACAAAAGTTTTGCGTTGAAATGAAATGTTTATTTCAATAATTACATACAATCCATATTTTACTTTCAATAACAGGATAATAAATAATAATTATTAGATATTTACATCACTACTTATACTATACTATACTTATATAATACTATATTTATACTTATAGCACATAATATATTTTGCGGGTGCTTACGCTAACGAAGCTACATAAAAATAACTACTAAAAATAACATTTAGGAGCTGTGCTCTTATCGGTGGCTCATAATAGAAAAGATTGGAGGCGTTCAATCTTCTTTATTATGGACCAGCTATTTTATTTCTTTTTACATTTAATAAAAACTGATGGTTTTGGTTTCAACAGGGCAAGGGCCTCCTAAACGACCCGATGCGTTTTAACGTTATGGACGAAACTTCCTTAGAACTGAACATATCGGGTCTTCAGCCAGACACTAGATACAGTGTACAAGTGGCTGCCCTAACCCGAAAAGGCGACGGTGACCGAAGTGCGCCAGTATCAGTCAAGACCCCTGGCGGAGTGCCAAATCGCCCGACAGTCAACCTGAAGTATGTGCCACTATCTTTATTGAATTTTAGTTAAACATTTAGAAGATTATGAAGTAATCTGCTTGTCCAAACGCATTACAGTAAAACGATAATAAATTTGACTCAAATATATGCAACATATAACATGAAATGATGTAGGTACTAACTAATCTTTTGTTAGGTGATATGATAATTAAATTATTTATACAATTATTTATGTCTGTATTATTCTACATGTATTCAATGTACATTTAATTTAATATAATTTTAGACTATCACTCAATTATATTTGTAAAAGTTTCTGATCAGTATGTTATTTACAAGTAAGACTGCCAATGATCCATGTTACACTATTTTCTTTTTACAAATGAATTTCCTGCTGAAATAACACAGTTATCTATCATCTATAATGCCTATTCTGTTGTTTTAGGGTTTTGGAGAGAGAACCAATAGTATCCATAGAACTAGAATGGGCAAGACCGACTCAAACATACGGTGATCTTTTAGGCTATAGACTCAGATATGGTATAAAAGATCAAACTTTAGATGAAGAAAATTTTGCAGGAACGAAAGTCACGTCGCATAAGATTAATGATTTAGAAAGAGGAGTCCAATATGAATTTAGAATCGCAGGCAAAAATCATATCGGCATAGGTCAAGAGACTATTAAATACTGGCTGACACCAGAAGGTGCACCCAAAGGACCGCCTACAAATGTAACGTACCATTTTCAAACTCCAGACATAATAAGCATTAGATGGGAGCCACCAATCAGAGCAGACAGAAGTGGCCAAATAAAAAAATATGACGTCCAATTTTATAAGAAAGGTGATCAGTCATCGCTAGTTGAAAAAACTACAGAGTTGACTAAAGCTGTGTTCAGTGGTTTAGAAGAAGATGCTAGTTATGTGTTTAAAGTTAGAGCGTATACAGATCAAGGTCCTGGGCCCTACAGTAAAGATATAACAGCACACACTGAGAGGGACATCGGTAGAGCTCCCATGTCAGTCAAAGCTGTAGCCACATCAGAATCAGGCGTAGAGGTTTGGTGGGAAACGTTCCGTTCTAGAAAGAAGATCATTGGTTACGTAATATTTTATACTATGACCCCTGTGGAAGATTTAGATGAATGGCAGCAAAAGAATGTACACGTTACCCATTCTGCTGACTTAGAAAATCTCGAGAAGTTTGCGGAATATGCTGTAGCAGTTGCTGCAAAAACTACTGACGGTCTCGGAAGGTTATCAGATAAAGTTACAGTGAAAGTTAAACCTGAAGAAGTGCCTTTACACCTAAGAGCACAAGACGTATCTACACATTCCATGACATTATCATGGGCATCCCCATTACGATTAAACCCCGTTAGTTATAAGATATCCTATAACGCAATTAAAGAGTTCGTTGACTCATTGGGTATGACACAAACTCAAGAGATACCAAGAAAGGAAATCATAATAAAACATGATAGAACTTCATATTCTATAAATGATTTGTCACCTTTTACAACTTACAATGTAAATGTAAGTGCTGTACCTAACGATGATTCGTATCGACCACCCACAAAGATAACTGTTACTACGCAAATGGCAGCACCTAAGCCAATGGTGAAGCCAGATTTTTACGGTGTGGTTGAGAATGAAATACTCGTTATTCTACCTCAAGCTTCTGAAGAATATGGACCCATTTCACATTATTATTTAGTTGTAGTGCCTGATGATAAAGCGCATAATCATAAGAATCCGGATCAGTTCCTAACAGACGATTTAATAAAAGGTAATTCGAAAACTGATGACGAAAATATTCCTTATATAGCTGCCAAATTCTTGCAAAGAAATATTTTGTATACTTTCCATTTAGGTAATGATGAAATTTATGAAGGCTTTTTAAATAGGAAATTACATTTAAATAAGAGATATCGTGTATTTGTGAGAGCTGTAGTTGATACTCCCCAAAAGCATCTTTATACGTCCAGTCCGTTCTCTGAATATCTGTCTTTGGATATGAGAGGAGCTCCACCGGGTGAGGAACCAAGCAGGCCAGATCCGAAAGATATAAATGGAGATCCAGAGATAAGGATAGAAGACAACAGAAAAGAAGCTGGTATGGTTTGGGTTATCGGTCCAATAATAGCAGCACTAATGCTTTCACTCTGTTTAGTTCTTCTGTTTATTGTAAAAAGACGACGACAACCTTGCAAAACTCCTGACCAAGCTGCTGTCACAAGACCTCTGATGGCTGCGGATGTTGGATACGGAGCTCCATCAGATCCAGTTGAAATGAGACGATTGAACTTCCAAACTCCGGCCATGATATCACATCCTCCTATCCCAATATCTGAACTTGCAGAACACATCGAGAGATTAAAAGCCAATGATAACTTGAAATTCTCCCAGGAATACGAAAGTATTGAACCGGGACAGCAATTCACATGGGATCATTCAAACATGGAAGTTAATAAACCTAAAAATCGTTACGCAAATGTTATAGCTTATGACCATAGTCGTGTAATACTTCAACCAATTGACGGTATACTTGGAAGTGACTACATTAATGCCAATTACTGCGATGGTTATCGAAAGCATAACGCGTATGTTGCGACTCAAGGACCTCTTCAGGAAACATTAGCCGACTTCTGGAGGATGTGTTGGGAGCTACGTACAGCAACAATCGTTATGATGACAAAACTGGAAGAGAGAACTAGGATTAAATGTGACCAGTATTGGCCAAGTCGAGGAAGCGAAACATACGGTATGATAACTGTGACAATAGCTGAAGTTCAGGAATTAGCTACTTACTGCATCCGAACCTTCCATGTCACAAGAAACGGAGGCGCCGAACGACATGAGATTAAACAATTGCAATTTACGGCATGGCCAGATCACGGCGTTCCAGATCACCCTGCACCATTCCTTCAATTCTTACGACGAGTACGAGCATTGAATCCTCCTGATGCTGGTCCATTAGTAGTTCACTGTTCTGCCGGTGTTGGCCGTACTGGTTGCTTTATTGTTATTGACTCCATGCTTGAACGTGCAAGACACGAGCGTACCGTAGATATTTATGGCCACGTCACTTGCTTGCGAGCTCAACGTAACTACATGGTACAGACAGAAGACCAGTACATATTCATACATGACGCATTGCTTGAGGCTGTGGTCTGCGGTGACACTGAGGTTCCGGCGCGCAATTTACATGCTCACATCCAGAAGTTAATGCGCATTGATTCTATTGAGAACATTACTGGGATGGAGTTAGAATTCAAAAAGCTTGCTAATATGAAGGCAGATTCCAGTCGCTTTGTGTCTGCCAGTCTTCCCTGCAATAAACATAAGAACAGACTTGTCCACATATTGCCCTACGAATCGACTCGTGTATGTTTGACACCTAGAGATGGCTCTGACTACATCAACGCATCTTTCGTGGATGGGTATAGATACAGAGCTGCGTACATTGCTACACAAGGACCATTGCCAGATACTACAGATGATTTCTGGCGTATGCTTTGGGAACATAACTCGACCATTATCGTGATGCTAACGAAACTTAAGGAAATGGGAAGGGTAAGGAATCTTTAATTTATTTTGAGGAATAATACCTAACCTGTTGTTTAAATTTTAATTTGCAATGACGTCCTGTTTGTATTTATTAGGAGAAATGTCACCAGTATTGGCCTTCAGACCGCTCTGTGCGCTACCAGTGTTTCGTCGTTGATCCCATTGCGGAATATAATATGCCACAGTACATCCTAAGGGAATTCAAGGTATTTACTATTAGCAATTATTTTATTGTTTTTTCTTTCAATTTTCGTAGCTATTAATCAGAACTGCGTATGAATTATTTCATTTTCTATTTCGTCACTTTGTAAAGCGAATGACATTATTTAATTATACAATCACTTTAGGTTCTCGTAGAGTATTTAGTAATCATAAAAATAAATACTAATAAAATTGTAAAACTTTAATTCTATGATCATAACTATCGAAATTATCACCTGAAAACTTTTATTAAATAATATAACTTATATTCAGACCGCAATAATAGAGAAGCAGACAATGAAATCAATTGAGTTACTTTTTATAAACTTACAGAACATGGCAGCCTTATAGACTTTCATGGAGCTATGACGTCATATGTAGGTACAAGTAAAAGGAGTCAAATTGCTAATCAATAAATAATTATTATTGTTTGAAAATTAGCTAAAATTATTTATATGTTGATATTATAAAAATTGTAGCGTAAGATGTTATTTTAAAGACTGTCCTTTTTTGATAAAGATTTTATTGAAACGTGTATCTGCATTCCTAATACAGTATAACTTAATTACTAACGTTCTAAGACCGCAAACATTTAGCGATTCGACATTAGGAATTGGGTTTACTCCACCACATTTAGCCAGCTTCAACGAATTATTCTATATGCATTATTTTGTCAACAGGTAACAGATGCTCGCGATGGTGCTTCAAGAACGGTACGCCAATTCCAGTTCACTGATTGGCCTGAACAGGGTGTTCCCAAAAGTGGAGAAGGTTTCATCGATTTTCTTGGGCAAGTTCATAAGACGAAGGAGCAGTTTGGACAGGATGGACCTATTACAGTACATTGCAGGTGAGGCAAACCGCGTCTACAATGACCATGTGATTAATATAATCTCTTCGTCTTTTTCTCAATTATTTGCTGTCAGCACAGCATGTGTTTTACTTGCATCCTCCTTATCATCATATCACCCTTCAGACAATCCATCCGTCCATATTGTTCATATACAAATACTTTCCTAAAACAAAACTACCTATTTTATTCTCTTCTTCTTTCTTCGTGAACTATGTATTTGTTTATTAAATATTTCTTGAACCCTACAAGTCATGGATACGGAAGATTCCTGTATTATTAACTAACATATACGTGTTTTCAAGACAAACTTACAGACGGTCACACAAACAAAAATTAAATAATAAATAGCTTTCTACTTGGCTTCAGTGTTCACAATTTCCTGAATAAAAACTATTAAAACTGATACATATTTCAGTGCGGGTGTGGGCCGTACGGGTGTGTTCATAACATTGTCGACGGTGCTGGAGCGTATGCAATACGAAGGCGTAGTGGACGTGTTCCAGACGGTGCGAACGCTGCGCACGCAGCGTCCTGCTATGGTGCAAACTGAGGTCAGTCAAATTTAATATTAATTAAACTCAACACAAACATCCTTTTAACATCGGCAGCTAAACAAGTTATGCCACTGTTATTCGTAGTATGCAACGGGGGGCCTAAAGTGGACGCTTTTGAAGAATCTCTTAGTGAATTTGCCACGTATCTAGCTAGCCATACTAGTAAGTGTAAGACATAGCATAAACTTCCACTTTATTTTGATACCTATCATATTCGTAATACGAATCTGCGAAAGCGGCCGTTTTAGGCCCCCAGGAAGTCTGGAATACATACTGTCATTAGTTACTTTTCAATTTCATGAATTTCTTGAAACCGAAGAGGACCCAATTTGGACTTTCAATTTATGACTGATATAAGTTTAAAAATATGATTTAAATAATAAGACTGATGTTGATGAAGTTTTGAGATTTTCGATAATAACAAAAAAGGGCTGATGGCACCAACGTGTTAGGTTTTTTGAAAAATTTATTATTTTTATTTTCTAACCGGAAAAATATAGTACTTTTAGGAAAATTAGGGGAATAAATAGTACACATTTATTTTTCATTACTTATGTTATATTATATTTATTTAATTAGTGGATTTCCATGTCCATTTCGTACTATAATATTTTTCTATAATATACCTATATAGTACAATTGACTAAAATATAGTACGAAACTATATATTAGTACGGTTGGGAATCCTTTTTTTTTGAGGCGGGGGAAATACATTTCGTACACTACCGGGTCCTTTACTAGAGATTAGACCAAAGCGACGAGAGGTGTCACCACGAATGGCGCACCAGAGTCAAATCGCCGGCTTGTGTGGAGACTCGAAAACTCACTACTCCACTAAAACCACCCTCCTCCCGTGTGCCCCGCGCTGTGGTAGGAAGAGCGTGAGACTTAGAACGTAGTTACGCCCTTTTTTTTCTGGCGGGTGAAATGCATTTCGCACATACCGGGTCCTTTGCTAGGGATTAGACCGTTGTCGATCATGGAGGCATTGCACTGGGGGCAATCCAAACAGTAACCGACCGGCTTGTGTGGAGACTCGAACCAATGGACAAATGCCCAAGGGCTAATACCTCACTAAAACCACCCTCCTCCCCTGTGCCCCGCGTTTATGGTAGGAAAGGCACGAGACTTAGAACGTAGTTACGCCCACGCCGATCCTAGCGCAAAAGTGCCTGAGAGTGCCCCGGGAATCAGAGCAAACTCACTTCGTCAACAGGGGTGAAGACTCCTCTGCTCCCTAGATGCTAGAGGTATTACAGGGAGGGAGATCATGCGCATATCTGCGCCTCCGGGCCCCTGACTGACGTCGGCGCCCGCGAGACGCATGCGCACTTGTACCTCTCTCCCTATCTCGTTCCGAACGTAGTTACGCCCACGCCGACGGTTGGGAACCCTATGCCAACTGTGATTGCAGAGTGTGTTACCAGTTAATTGCCAATCTTTGGTATTCTTCTTCCATGCGATTACTATTAGTATGGTGATTACATTTTTTTTTTATTCAGGACCAATACGAATTCTGCTACCGTGCAGCGCTGGAATACCTCGGCTCGTTCGACCACTACGCCAACTGACGCTGAGACATACTCGTCTAAGATGGACAACTACGGAACACTGTCGTGATATAAATACAACACTTATGTATGTACTTAATAATACTTTAATATGTATCCTCCTTCATATAGGCAGAACAAACAATTAAATTTTAATGTCGGAAGTTGAAAATTACTATTTCTGCAGAACACAATTAATCTAAGTTTGATAAGTATAATTTATTTAGGGAATAGCTAATGATGAAATATATTTCTTTATATAAAATCAATTTATGCTTTTTCTACTCGATGGCTAAGAATTTAAAAAAAAAACTTAAATTTAATGTATTGAATTAAAATTTCTACACATTTCTCATTATCGTCAAATGTGATATCCCCGTTACATCCTAAGCTTTCATTTTAGAGCTTGGGGTCTGCTTCTCTTTTTTTGTTCTCTACTTCAGTATAATTATTATATCTCATCAATATAGAATATAATGAAGAACAAAATATCTATAGCATTAATTCAGTTATGTCTTCAACTGCAACGTGTTAGTACTAACATAAGGAACATTTATATCACTGGGACTCTCACAGTCAACGCCTTGACAGTCAGCGCCAATATGGCGCCGATCAAACACACACAAAAATAAAGTGACAGCAACGAATCCAGTTTACCAAAGCCTAAACTTTTTCTATGCGATTTGTTTTTTTTATTTAAATACTTTTTTGTGCTGATATAAAATCAACAAAAAACAAAACAATTTAGCTCGTTTCATCATAAAGCTACTCTCATAGACTTATAACCGGATCTTATATCTTATTAACCGTTTATTTCGTCTTAGCATCGGTTAAAATTTTACATAAGCTCCATAGTTATCTGAGTTAATCCCGTAGCTCGACGCCAGTAGTACCTAATTGCTCTAATATTGCATCTTAGTCAATATTAACTCGTTGCCTTCAAAGATCAATGCAACCGGAGATCTAAGGTAGCTCCAGCCATTTGGATAGCTCAACTAAGCTAATGAATGTCAATTGAATCAAAACAAGGATTTCATCGAACTGAATAAACCTGAGATAACCGGTGAAACGCTCGTTCAAAACCGGTTTTGTTTGAGTTATGAATGGGATAGTTGACACATATCACAATAAATTCTGAAACAATGTTCATATAATTATTTATTTAGGTTCATGGCTTGGCAGCTAGGCCTTTACGCCAGATCTTAGATTACAATATAGTTTCTTCATTTTGTTAAGCCTAATAATGTGAACTGTAGGTTATCAATTGACGCCATTCAACGGAGTTCTTGTAACAACTCGAAAGGCTACATTTGACTATACAGTTCACATTTGTCACAAAAACACATAATTACTACTCAAAAACTATCAATATCCTACAACTCATAGTTCATTTTAGAGTAATTTTACACATTTTTTAAAAATAAAACTGCACAGCACAACCTCAGATCCAGATCCAATGTTCATATAAAAAAGCGGGCGTTCAAATAGCATGTCATCATCTTAATTTCAAAATAATTTTAATTACTGTTCAAACTATAAGTAATACGCTGTTTGACACGTTACAGAAATGAAGTCATAACTGGCAACGCAGACATAATAGTAGGGGAGGCCAAGCGGGGATTTTGGGATTTACTCGAGCGTGGTAGAATAACATAAGGGGAGAAACCTTGCAACCTATTATGTAGCCCCACCATATATTAACCCTTCATATAGGGTGGGGGTACTTTTTATTATTCTAATTAATCAAACCGTCAGATTAAGAAAATTCCTCCACATCATTGTCAGATTATGGGTCAGAACGACAAGGATATCAAGCTGAACCGTCTATATGTTAATCTGACGCGCTCGAGTATTTCAATGTTACGTTTTTTTTGCATTTTCAAAATTCTGCCATGATTTTTGGTCGCGTCCAAATCGTCAGTCTTTTGAATAGGAGTTCCCATCAAAACCTGTAACCCCCACCAGTGAAAGGGCATACATAATATAACCTTTTTTCTTTTTAGCATCTAATCTTCACAATCCAAAAGGTCCCCGCGACGCTCGAGTAACTCCACATTTAGCATCTTGACAGCTCCCCCCTACTACTTTTCTTTGAAAATCGTTCCTAAATATAATTGTTTGTTCTGTAAATTCAATTTTAGGAAAACAAACGACAGTGTTCCTGATTATTATATTCTGTATCCAACCGTAGTGGTGTACTTTCTACATCGACTGATTGTATCACTTATTGTTGTAACGTTATCTATGAGGCTAAACATGTATGAGTGCCTAGGAAAGCTACTTATGATCTAATATTTACTATTGTGACCACTTTTCAATACATGATTGTGAGTCGAAAGGGTAATAAATATTTTTAAAATAATCATTATCCTATTAACACACTTATGATAGGACCTTAACGCCGCTGTTCACGCTATTTTCATATTTTAAAATGGAACAGTATGTTTGAAGTCCATGTATAACAAATTATAGATGCATTTAATAAAAAAAATATATAAATATATTGTCGAATTCTTAAATATCGCAGTTTTTAATAATTTTAATTTGCTATATAAATATAACGTAACTAGTGATTGAACAGTGCGCTTAGAGACTTAAATAATAACTTTTAACGCGTTATCGATAACCATTTCTGATACGTCACTATACAGACATAAATGTAAAATGTATAAATAGTTATTGCAGCTGTAATATTAGAAGTTTATTTTTCATATCGGGTGTTATACGTTTAAGTAGTGTAAATTGTGGATAATACGTTTCATTAATGCAATATTATTGATGGTGAAGATTAATAAAGAAAGAACTCAGACGAATCGGCTGTGTCGTATGAAATTTCGTGTCAGTCCTGTGCATAGTACATAATTTTACTATAAGGTGCAGCCACGATATAATTACATTATGCCCACTTCTATTGCAACAAGCAGGAAATTGGGCAGCGCAAGTATACCTTATTCAACAAATTATGTTGCGTTTACATATTCGCGTTGTCCATTTCTAGCTATGGGTAACCAAGCGAAATTTCAAAATTTGTCATCCGGCTAATGGTGGTTCAGGCTAGAAAACCAGTTCGGCTAAGCGTTGAATGACTAACCGACTGCCGATGGCTGATGACTAAACCGTACGCTTGTCAGTTGTAGGTTTTATTCGACAACCATTAACTGGTTGGCACGTTAACGGATATCTTACTCGTGGCTATTTTGTGAACAACCGCTATTTACCTGATTTTTACAAAAGTTACCCATCTCTATCCGCTTTCGTGCTTGCTGCCGTGAAAGTGGATACAATGTAAATATGATTACATTACACGCTTTCAATAACTAAAAAGCAGCGAGTTTTCGCAAGCGATAGCCTCTTGCAAAAATATCAAAATGTTTTGTTTCCAAACGCTATGTGCAATTATAAATGAAGAATAAACGCTTTTGGTGACTGAAACGCGTCGTATGTAAATAACTACTATTCTATTCTTTTGCAATATTCCTTGTTTTTCCATTAAGCGTTACGTTATTTTAATTAAAATCCAGTTAACAGCCAGTTTTCTAGCCAAAATATATTTGCTTTTCATCAACATAACTTTGATTCAAAGTCAATGAATGGGGTTTTTTCAAGAACAGATGATGATGACGTAAAATTGGTAATTAATATAATACTTCATATTTATATATTATAAATATGAATTATTCGACCGTGATTATTAAACAGCATAATAACTAATCAGTGAAACAGTGGCCTAATCTACAAGCTCACAGTAACGGATTTAATAGGTAATCTTTTCATTATGTGTAGATCATTTAAACTTGAAACTAAGGGAAATGGGGACTTTCGGTCCAAATAAATGTAATGACTTGAGATATGGCTTAAAAAAAGCGTTATATTTTTCAATAACAAAGTGGAAAACTTAAATTCTATCTGAAAGACGAGAAATCTAAAAATAAGGTCATAAATAAAATAAGTTATCGATTGTCATAATCGATTTAAGTGAATGAATGTCAAGTAAACACTTAAATCGCTCGATTAAATCATTCAAATAACTAAAACCCACTACAATTATGAAAAATACCAACATAATAGAAATAAATCTTTTTACCGTCTACCGTACCGTACCGTACCGTACTGTACCGTATCCGTCCCCTTTGTGGATTAGATCAATCTTTCGCTGAGCATGTCAATTGGTTTAACATCAAATGCTATACTATAATGAATAGCTAATATTAGTTTTCATTTTCTAGACATTTATATGAACTTAACACATTAAGCATATGATCAAACACGAACAAATATTTATTTTTAAATACAACGTACAAATCGTAATTCTTGAATAAACCCCGTTTCACACTATTTATACACTACTGACAATACACAGCATTTTTTTTATTGAATTAGGCTAAGTTGTTTCTAAATCACTGCTTGCTTTTAGAGGACGAACGTGATTCGATGACATATCTATATGTAGGTAGAGAAAACATTGTATCGGTGTGTTCTAATAGTTTAGGAAATGGGTTCGATTTGACTAATTCTCAAGTCGTGGAACATTGTTACGGTTTCGGTGGGCTGATTTTGAACGACACTCGTTTCTTTGGATCTTAAATGATAACCCTACCAAACAAAGCTGTAATTAAATAAATATGCATGTTTTCTTTAGCAATACACGAATTTAATTTAATCTGTTATACAACTTTTGATTTCGTGTTCTAGCTAAGCATCGAACTTTTTGATGGGAGCGGGAAAGGTGACGACAATATATTGCTTCTAAGTTTTTTTTTCTATAAACGTATTATTTTTGTTGTCAACAAGTGCTGCAGATAATGTGAAATATTTGACTAAGTGTGACTTTCCGGGTTATCACGCAAAGTTCGTTGTTTAGCATAAACAAAAAATAAATACAATATGGCTAAGATTGGGGCTATAAAAGTTTTATACCCAGTTTTCGCTTGATAAATGAAATTTACTCTAAAACATAAAATATATGTATATATACTTGACACTGATCGAATATACAAACTGCAGGAATCCATGTTTTAAAAATAAATTGAGTGTCGTTGTAACACTAAATGAATGAAATATTTTCTGTTTAAAAAATACAAATGTATTTAAAATCATATTAATTTATTTTCATATTATATTGAATGTTCTTAATCTTTTTTTATTAAGCGACTGCCACATCTCTACTACAATATTTTAAGCTATCTTTAAGTGTAGTACGTTTAACCTTTTTACAGTAATATCCTTGCATAGTAAACGTATAAGAAGTTTTTTAGGTTTTTCACTCGTTTTATACAATATACCTTCTACTTATATCGATCTACCTAAAATATAAGTTAAATTTGAGCTTGTATGTAAATTAGGGAATATGAGCGGCGAAAGCGGTTGAAACTATGTAACATGTAGTTATGCGAACAATTTAAAAAGTACTTGTTTATAAGGAAATGTTAACGTTAACTCTATATCCATCGATTCGGCCGGGTTGCGATTGATCACATGTAATCGACAAAAGTATTTAACGAATATACTCTTTAGAGCAGTCAAGGTGAATATTTTTAGTCCTAAAATCGGAAACAGTCGATCGATCAACCGAAAATAAATAATGTCGGTTTTGTATATCTAACTACCCATCCATTTGCATTACCACTTATTAAAATGGAACTTAAACAAACAAGTAATAGAAAGAAAGATAAAAGTTACTGAAACCCATTAAAAACTCGACAACATATGTGAGTGTGATCAATCTCTAATTCGACCACAGTCGTTCGTAACTGCCAATCGTTTCACTTAGCTATTAATGAGAATAAAAATACGATACATACGTAGAGTTAATGAGAAATAATTGTTAAATTGAGGTTATAGTGAAAAATTTAATACTCGTTGATGAATTATGTATTTAGCGAGGTAATGTTTACACGCTAGATGAATGGGCAGCTATATCGATTAATTGGCAGCTTTTGCAAAATTTATTATTTAGCTTTATTTTTTTTATAAAAATTGGATTAATGAGCGTCATTGCCCGGACCCAAATAAAAAAAAACACAACATATAAACAAGTAATTAAGAACTATAATTGCATGATTCCTTTTTGTTTTGATTTAATTCTCTTAACATTCATGAGCCAAAATTAATAAATATTTATTGTTCTTGCCGTGTGTAGACTATTTGCGTATAATCTATATTTTTCGTAACATCTGGTTTACATTATGCCAGTTCCTAGATTAATGTAGCTGGATATTAAGCAAACCTTTAATTTATAAAATAATAATTTTCCATTTTATTCACTGTACATAAATATATATTAAGACGATAGGCTGGACGCGTGATTTCAATTGTGTGTATGACAAATCCAGCCAAATCCATCAATGTTAAGACTACACTCTAATTTAAAAAAATATGTTTAATTACATTTAACCATTTTAGAAGTCAAATAAATCAGATTAGATCAATGTATCAGATCAGATTAGAAAATATCAAAAATCTTATAGAATGAATTTTATTCAATAAATATTTAAGAAATATTTTGATGATTCCTGCCGAATAATTAACTATTCTGAAAGCACATTCCACTAATAAAAATCTCGCTCACCTCCATGACATTACCACCTTTCATGGATTAATGCAGTTAAGTAAGTTCCGAAATAAACAATTCCACGGCGAGTGGCACGATGCGTTAATTTTTATTCTGGCAACACATGTTATTACATACAGTTGAGATCACGCTTTGCCTCGCGTCTAAACGCCCCTTAAAACGCACACAACGATCTCCTGTACAGTTTTATATTGTTAACATTATGCCGTTTTAACAGAATGTTTATGCATGTTCGCATGTAAACCTTGTTCTTTTATGCTATAGTTAAGGTGCTGTTTTATTCCGTTGTTTAGTACAAATAATTAATTTTATACGTGCCCGATTATGATGAATCATTAATAGCATTTTTATTCAATCATTTTGTGTTTTTCAAATTCTGTAAGACTGATCAACGTGATTTATTAGTGTTCATGTGTTTGTAACTGTGTTTTGTTAATTCTGTTTGTAATCAATTTGTCAATGAGAAATTTCTTGTAAATTATATCGTTTTTATTGTGTATTTTAATTGCAATAACAATAATAGAATTAATCATGTAATTTTAATTGTTTTACATATGGCAATTATTTCTATGATATAATTAAATAATGTAAGTTATGTTTGCTTGAGAAATTGAAGCTGCTTAAAAAATTTAATGATTTAATGTTTCGCGAAATATGAATATAGATGGGCAACTACTTAAATTATTACAATTTTGTAGGAGATAAACCTATATCATGAAAAAGGCAGCTTAATAATATTTTTAAATTAATTGAAATTAAAAATCTACTCGCAAAGTAAGAAAATATTTCCAAAAATTGAAATATAACCAATGTTCTTAATTTCTATTATAAATTAAATAACGTCAATATGATTAATGAAAGTACATAAAGCCTGACAGGTAATTTTTGTATTAACAAGTACAAAAAGCATATCATAAATTCAAAATGGCGGTTACTGTTATACTATCTCACTCGCACTCATTACATATCGCTGTTTATTGAGCAGAATAGAAAGAGTGTAGACTGATGAAACTCAACTGATCGCACCAGTTATATAATCCAATCATAATTAGCTTATTTTTGCGATGAAAAGGATTTGGTATAAAAGAAACGCCCTAGCTATATAATTATTTTAGAGCAATTATTAAGCGCGAGCGTAATATGGCGATGTGAATGTATTAAGTAGGACGTTTGTAGACTATAATAATTATTTTGTAAAATAACCGCGCTGCCTCTGGTGGCACAGTGGATTCGCAAATTATACATATGTATATGAAGAATAAATTTTATGTGAGACCATATTTCGAGTTTTATTTGCACCCTATGCGATCCACCTTAATATCCTGTCCTGTCAAATCCAATTCATAAATCCAACAGTGTGATCACATCATATAAATGATACAAATGAGAAAAAAGCCTTAGAATGTCTGAATAGATTTAAAAGTCCATATTCTAAAAACTCAAATCAGTAAAATTGAAGAATCGCATGGCGCTTTGTGCATTCAATTACTCTTTTTAATTTGGAAAGATTACTATCCCGAATTAATATTCGGGCCACGTTTTAAAAAACGAAACTAGACCGCTTTTGTTTTAGAAGATCTTTAATTTTAAACCTATCGATGCTTGATATACTAATTAGATAAAAAAAAATGTTTATAGAATATGAGACGATTGTAAGGCAATATTTTATCGATTTTTATGAACACTATTCACGATTACAGCACTTCACTTTTTAAATAAGAAATTAGAAACAAAATCAATAGATTTGAAATATCGATTCCAAGTTCTAATTTCGATATTTAAAATCTCACGTCAATGTTTTAGAAGTAGGTACATTTCACAATAGATACATGACTTATGCGTACACCACAAAATTGAACTGTCAGTCTAGGACTTACCAATAAAAGGCTATTTACATGATGCAAGTTTCATGCCTGTTGCATACAATTAAATTGAATCAATAAATGACTTGCATGGTCTAAAGTTCTAAACAACAAGTAACATTCTTGATCTGTTATACAAGTTTCCTTTCAAAACTTTTTTTGGAGTAAACAACCGATACAATAATTTCTTAAGCTATTTTTTTATTCAACTGGTTCATCTGCATGACGTGCAACACGATTCTTGCATTTTACATTTGCAATATTCCATAAACATTCATGATTGCGAGAAATCTCAATGAACTTTATTAAATCAACAGAACCGAAATCTTAACACTTTTTGACTCATATTTTTTAATACACACCCTCTTCTAAAAACGTTTAACACGAATGAAAAATTCGTCAACGCAAACACGTTCAATACTTGAAGCAACCCGCCAATAAGTGGTACACGCACATACAAGCCTGTGTTTAGACAAGTCAAAACTTGTAAGCAATAATTTCCTAAACATAATTGTATTGGTGTAAACAAAAGACATTTGCAATTATTTTCAGACAAGACTTGCATACAATTTTTTTATCTGTATCCGCTTGTTGCTTACAATTCTTAAAGGGCAATTATTGCGCTTAATTTATTGTATTCAATTATTGCTCTTGTATGTACAAGAAAATGGCATCATGTAAACGACTCTTAAGCGTTTGTATGCACTCGTGTAAAGGTAGTAGTGCCCATTAAACTCTGAATCGGTTGAATCAAGCTGTAAGACGTAGTTTCCTACGTAGTGGACTCAAAGGCCAGATGCGCTGCTATATACCTATACAAAAGGAGAACATGGATACCGATGCACTAGATAGGCCACTAATAAATATATTGTTGAGAAATTAAACGGCACACGAAAATAAGGACCTCACTTTCCTGTTTAGTACTGTGTAGTATTTAATTTACTTATTCCAAAAGTGATTAGAGCAGTCGCGTTCCAAACTAAAACGACTTGGGATCCAAACCTGACCAGGAAGCAACATCACTCGGGCAGTTTTCTGACTTATCTTTCATATTGTTACAATTACCATTTGGTGACGATCAAGAAAAACGTGACGAAACCTACACATACCTATAAGATAACCAATGTAGCCCTAATTTGACAACGTGATGCGCAAACATAGTAGTATAAGTAACTAGTCCATTCATCCTTAAAATATTAAGGTCTGAGTTCAATAGTAACGTATCATTACTTTATACCCACAAGTAGTACAAGAAATCCCGGAATACTCATATATTCACTCTAATTTACAGTATATTGTTTCTACTCACTACTCCTCCGTATCTTAAGGAACGCTTCGAATTTCTGTACACTAGCTTGCACAATTGACACCCGTCAACTAAATCCCTATTAATATTATAAATACGAAAGTAATTCTGTCTGTCTGTCCGTCTGTCCGTCTGTCCGTCAGTCCGTCAGTCAGTCAGTCAGTCAGTCAGTCAGTCCGTCAGTCCGTCCATCCGTCTGTCTGTTCCGTTTCACGGAAAAACTACTGGACCGATTTCGCTGAAACTCAGTATATATATATATATATGTGTGTATATATATATATTCGATGCCGAGAATGAACATAGGATACTTTTTATCCCAGAAAGTAGGATAGGTTTTGATTTTTTTATCATTTCGCCCACTCCGTCCACTCGATCGACTCGGGTCATTCGGGGTCCACTCGGGTTCCAATCGGGGTCCAATCGGGGTCCATTCGGCGTCCACTCGAGGTTCACTCGGGGTCCATCGGGATCCACTCGGGGTCCCGTTAGGCTACACTCGGGGTCCACTCGGGGCCCTCTAGGTGTCCACTCGGGGCCCTTTAGATGTCCACTCGGGGTCCACCCGGGGCCCACTAGGTGTCCACTAGGAGTCCACTCAGGTTCCAATCGGGCTACAATCGGGGTCCACTCGGGGTCCACTTGGTCCATGTTGTCCATGTTGCGTATTTTGTCAAGTTTTGCCATTTATGTAGTTTACAGATAGACGGGAGATGGTATAGTTTGCGATATAAAATGAAGTGAATCTTCCGGGGGCAAATACATAAAAATTTAATAGAATGTAACCTGTACTGCCTGGTCTTTAAACAAGAGATGCGCACTAGAATTTGACACGCTCTAGTACAAAATAGACACACCTGTACATACGTCTTGTTTTTACAATAACTCTTTTACCGTCCAGGCTGTGCGTCTTTCGAATGAGCTACCTATTGCTATAAGACAAGCCAAATCTTTACAGTGTTTTAAAAATCAGGTTCAGAAGCATTACTTCTCTATTGTGTATAACAATTTTTTAATACTGTTATATATATGATGTTTGTATTGTCATATGTATATATATGGGTGTCTATACGTATGTGTATATACATATGCATACATATTTTTATTGTTTTTTTACTTATATTTTTGTATAAACTTATCATTTATCATTATTTATAAACCACAGTCAGTATTAAAAATCTGTTAATCCCTGCCAAGGGTTGCCTGGAAGGGATCGCTTTTGAGCGATAAGGCCGCCCGTTGTACTATCTCTTGTATCTTTCTATTTCTGTTCATCTATACTTTGGTGTATAGTAAAGTGTTGTCTATCTATCTAAGAAATCAGCGTAATAATTACGGTTTAGACAGTAACTAAAACTATTTTTATGACAATCTTCTTCTGCTGCAAGCGGGCGGTTTCCACATCGACGACATAGCGCCTATTTTGCGTGCGAGGGAGTATGGAGGGTTACTCCATCCAGCCCAGCTTCTCTAGGAAGTCCACCAGTTTCTTGATGTTGCTGAAAACTTCTCGGAAGCTACCTGGGGCGTCCAGATACTTCACCTTGTATTAGGTCATCTCTCCACATTCAAGCAGGACATGGGCGGCTGTTTCTTCTGCCTCCATGTAAGCTCTGCACAGGAAGTTGTCAGTGACACCTATATTGAAAAGATGCCTGTTAAAATTGCTATGTCTAGTGACTGCACTAATAACTAGTCTCAGCTGGGATGGACTGAGCTTTAGGAACCTCCTGGAGAAACGCAGTTCGGATCCTCTCTTCGCCAGTTGGTCGCCGCATCATTGCCTCGGGCACTACTGTGTCCCTTAATCCATTGAGGGGTCAATCAAGGTTTTGTTCTTACCTGCCGCCTCATTTCTATTACAACATTTGTAAAGTAAAATAATAGAATCTATTTCAACGCCAGTTTTTTGATATGTAAATAATATTAGTATTATTATAACATGTTTCATCTACCCAATTTCAAGTAAAACTGGTTTAGATTACTCCAAATACTTACTTCAAATTTGAAGAAAGCCAGAGCTGACTTCATGATGTAAATTGAATTGAAGTCAGTACAGCGCTACCAAATCTGACTGACTTCAATATTCCCGATTGAATATGTTTAAGTCAATCCGCTACCAAGTCATTAGCTGGTAGTAAATCAGCCTTAAGGCGCCGTCCTAATACAACGCGACTACGCGCCATCATATCATCATCGTAAGTTCGCGCGAATATTACTCGTACTACTCCGCGATTAAACATCCAGAATTCAAATGTATACTAATAGGTATTCACGCAATGCGGTCGCTCTACTAAAATGTTTGATAATCTATTCACGCGAGTTAAGTTCGTACGAACGCGCGATCAGTAATGTATGGCTACGTTCCACACGGGACTCACAACGACCACGTTCATGACCGCGATTTTTCCCGTTCCACTTGCTTGCGGAGGTTACAATCATAAACTCTAGTGGAACGGTTTATGGAGCCTTGATGTCATAAACAACAAATGTCATTGATTAATTTCAAAATCGCGTCTTTTTCAATATCAAGCGATAGAGAGCATTAATGCTCTGTGGTCAACGCCCACTTCGACTTTTATGTATATAGTATTATCTATGGACCCACCTCTTGACATGGGTCGTTGTGAGCGCTGTGTGATCGAAAATGATGAAGTCATTATTGACGTTTTCGCCACGACCATAATGACCACGGTCGCCTTGGGGAATGGCAGACGAAGCATTTTGGGCGTTGTGAGATACTAAAGGAACACGTCGTATATCGAATAGGTGTCCTAATTGTCACGTCACAAATGGGTCATACACATACTTTCAAGACTAAAGAAAAAGTGAGCGTTTACGACGTCCAAGGTTAGCGCAGATGGCATGCAAATATGTGAAGCAGGCTCCGCGGCAACTGTTTACTTTTTAGTTGCGCAAATACTTCAATAGCTTTAAAAATATTATATCAAGCACCTGTAGAAATCGTACAACTGGCACGCATATACAAAATTTGCCATCTCACTCTTCGGTATATATGCTCATCAACAAGGGTGGCTCTTGATTTACTTGCGATCCACAAATCAGATCCTGTCTTGGTGACTATGGGACCATCTCGGGAGTTACAAAAAACAATTTGAAAATCGGTCCACAATTGACGGAAAAATCGCGTAATATGTCTACAAAAAAATTAAGCACCTGTAGAAAGTCTAATAGTGACACGCGTACACAAGCGTGTTTTGGAAAAATGTAGGCTCTCAGCGTTTTTTAATAAGGGTTACTCTCGATTTCTCTGAGATTCACTCATTAGCTCCTAACTTGGTGACCATGGAACCAATACTTTCTAGATAATTTATATCCGTGTAAAAAGGCCATATAGGCCACCGACAATAGGGGATGCAATCTCACGGGGCACGTTCCTCAGATATTATAATTAACGTACAGCAATACGTATTCATTGTACCAATTTGCAAAGCCCACAATATTTGGATAATGGGATTCACGCAAGTATGGACGTTGGGCTTAATTTATGGGACTTGAAAGTTAATGGGAACTATTTATTAAACACAGTTTAGCTTAAATTATAATATTACATCTTATCATATGTTGATGTAATTAATCTGTGAAGCAATCTATACATGTATATACAATAAAATATACATGTATGTATTATATGAAAACATTTATTAATTGTGATAACGCGGCCAGCGTTTTGGGAACGTTCTCAACTGACAGTGATTTGAGGCCTATTCATTATTTGTATTTTTTTAAACTGTAGGTTATATTAATTTTACATTTGATTTATTATTAAATTAATATTTAAAAATGTTAAAATATTGACTTTTTCTTGTCTCATATAACCTACAGGTGAATTTTTCAAGTAGGCCTTCAGGCGAAAAATACTCAAAAGAGTCTGAATCTGCCTAAAGCCGCGTACTCATCTGCAAGCCAAACTGTAACCGACCGGATACAGTAAAATAATGTAATGTGTACGCCGACATTGATCTTCGCTTGTCGGCTCGTTGCGAGTGAGTTTGTAGGCTTCTTTAAGAAGCCTACAAACTTACTCTAGCTCAATATGAATAAGACCGTGAGATTTTTAGTACAGTAACTGCAGCGGTAATGATTGCGGCTCGCAGATGAGTACGCAGCTTTAGTCACTAAGCTACAAAGACTATGTTATTTAGATTAATGTACCAAATACCTAAATAAACTATGGTATTTTAAGGACAATGCTTTCAGAAAAAGCCATTACCGATATTTTTCAACCTCTGTTTATATTCGTCGTCATCAGCCAGCCAGCTCTTTGCGCCACTTGTCCTGATCCTCCGCTGTTCTGATCCAGCCCCCAACGGCGACCTTGCGGAGATCATCAGTCCACCGGGTTGGAGGGCGCCCTACACTACGTTTGCCGATACGCGGTCTCCACTCCAATCTGTCTGTATATATACCAAATAAGTATTCGATAAATATAAATTTAATTTGTAATTAAATATATATACAATGAAATGTTCATTCTAAATTCGATTCAACTTGTGTATATAAGTATACATACACGCAAGGCTTAGAACTGGCTTAAAATTAACCGGTTTTAGTCAACTCACTTATTAGGAGTGGAAACCTTAAAGAGAGTGTTATATAAACCTAAATGAACTGATTTATTCCGTAAGATGAGGAAGTATTCTATGTTTCTCAACATATGTTTTGTGTGTGTTGTGTTGTGACTGAAAATTGTAAAACTGAAAACATGGCAGTGCTTTGAAGGTGTGCGGCAAAACCCGTACGTAACCGGTTTATTCGATAAAACCTGTTTAACGAACTTTTGTTACCAAAAACCTCAACCGGTTTTTGGTAAGCATAAAATGAGAACAAAACAAGAGAAAAGAAAAGAAAAGTTCCTATGTACTAACCAGTAACCGGTTCGACTTTTTTACCTGTTTCCTCTGGTGTTATATATGTATAACGCCCGAGCGATTTGAGAAAGTACTTATATTACGTTGAACTATCTCTGTTACGATATATCAGACTATCTGCCATAATTCCGCTTCATACACAAGTAAAATATACACCTAAATATACAGTCCATAACCAAGCTAGCTGCAGAGGAACTAGGCCGCCACAACCGACACGTCTCCGCACAACATGTTACACAGATAACATCTGTAGATACAAGATATTTTCACTTCACTATATTTTTCATGTTGCTCTCAAATTGACAGAAAATATTAACCAAGAATATTCTAGTAGTATTTTTGCCAAGTACCATACAGCCTCGTCAAAACATAAAAAAGATGTCTACGGCAAAGAGTACATTGAATATATGTCTACGATGAAGATTTTTTTAAATTCAAAATTAGAATATAATCTTCTTAGCCTAGGCATCAAGGTTTTGGTTTAAAAATATAATTAATCTCATATTCAAACAGCCTAACCAATACCAATTTACTCACAACCTATTTTGTTTTTTTATGTATTTTTTTCATTTTACTTAAAAATTATTCATTTTTGTAGAGGAATATCTATTTGTTATAGAGATACATAATATTGTTACAACCTGAACGCCAACAAAAGACAAATTCACACCTGCATACCTAAAGACATTTTATTACCTTTTTGGCATTTGGAATTCTTTTGTTTACTTTGTGTTTAAAATTTGTGATTAGAAAAACAGCCCATTGTGTATTGTAATATTTTATGGTAGTCATTAGCCAGGTGTGATTCTAGGAAATTCACTTCACTTCACGCGGCCGAGCAGATATATTGTATTTGTACAGTATAAAGCAATGCCCCAATTGAGAGATGAGGCAGTCGAGCGATAACCACAAGGGAAGCAAGACTTGTGTACATTCGGTAATCTATTTAGTGACGGACTTTGCGCGTGTATTTGAATTACGATCTCCTGTATTACGTTTGGACTTACTGCGTTCGGTTATATTTGTACCTGTGTTATACGTGTTTGTATGGTTCTAATAACAGTCATTCTAACGGCATTTTAATTCGAGTCGTGCAACTCGTAACAATATGTACAATAACATCAAGGCCATAAGAATCAATATAAAGCTAAGACACAAATGTTACTTCACGAAAAACTAAGACAATACTTAATTTGGCTTATGCAATTAATACTGAATTCAGCTGTGCAATTTTAAAAACCTATCAAGTTTATTCTAACAAATTTTACACCACGGTATGCCGTGTGGTAAAATTGTCATAAACTTCAACGGTATGCCATTTTAATACTATTTATGTACTAGCTGACCCGGCAAACTTCGTACCGCCTCAGAATTTTTTTTTTTCATTATTACTTACCTTTTAAACCTTCCCTGGGCTTCCACAAATAATTCAAAACCAAAATTAGCCAAATCAGTCCAGTCGTTCCCGAGTCTTAGCGAGACTAACGAACAGCAATTGTTTTTTATACTTATATATAAGATTGAGGTTATTGGAAGCGGTACTACATTTTGATAACAGTTTTTATATGTTTTGGTAAGCACAATAAATCCTCAAATATTCGTCTAATTATTTTTTTACAACAAAACAAAAGTAACTAAAAAGCAAAAAATTAATATTTTCCACTACATCTTAAAGTCGGTGCCAAGTATTGATGAGTCTTGATTTCGCTGATATTCACTCAACAGATTTTGAGTACATATACTTGAATACTCTTTAGAATATTTTTTTTAAATCGGTCCACAATTGAAGAAAAAATCGCGTAATAAACATACGAGTTAGCGGGACTCGAATTAAAATGCCGTTAGAATTATTATAGAGTTTATTAGAACTATACAAATACGTATAACACAGATACAAATACAACCGAACACAACAAATGCAAACGTAATGCAGATTGTAATTCAATAAAACGCGCAAAGTCCGTCACTATTAGATTCCCGAATGTACACACGTCACGCTCGTATCGCAGTCGTAGCTCAACTAACTCCTCTCTCAATCGGGCCGTCGTTTTATACTTCACCAATGCAACTGTGCCCGCCCGGCAACGTGGACACAATTACTTAGGATTTGCTTGTAATTTGTAATCCGTAACACCTGGCAATTGATGCAGCCTGCAAGCGGCCGTAAACGAGTATAATAGAATAATGGGCTGTTCTCCACAATAATTAGAAACGTATGTCAATAAATAAGTGAACAAAAGAAAACGATCATAAAAGGATTACAATTAGTTAAAATGCCGACAGGTAATAAAATGTGTTTTTACAGATTAGGAGTGGAATTTGTTTTTGTCGGAACCTAAGTTGTAACAATACAAAAAAAAAACATAAGGACGAATTATGAACCTCTTCCTTTTGGAAGACGGGTAAAAACAATGTTGTTATGTTTTAAAATTGCATAGCTGAATTGTACCTATAATAACAAACGGTCTCTTGCACTGTGTATAGATATCCATTAAGGGGGTTAAAATATGATTAATTACATTTCGCGTTTTAGCGAATCGATGGGGTGTAATAATTTAAATCATCGGCTAAGCTCCGCCGGAGGCCATATTGGCCATGGCTCGTTCCCGCGCTTAATCCCTCCATAAATAACTGACTGCCGTTTGTCTATGGTTTTGGGAAGGAAAATGTTGAATATTTTTAGCGACCCGATACCCAAAGGAAAAAAACCATTATGATCTGACTTCGGTGTCTATGTGTGAATAACAGCTGAATGCATAATAGTAATGACATTGTATATGATATATGTATGAAATTTGCCAGGTATCCAAAAAGCTTATTTTGCACATTTTAAAAATATGGAATAGAATAGAGTATACTTTATTGCATAACATTAAGATACATACAGTTCAAGTACTTTAAGTACAGAAAACAATAGACGGTCAATATTTTACTTTGTTTTTAGTACGGGGTAGAGTGATATGCTGGAATTATTTTGATTGCAGCTCTTAGAGCCGGCCTGACCGTTGTGATACCACGCCCTCACAGAATATCGGTGCGAAATAATTTACCTTATGCTAATCATGTTTCGTGCGAAGAGTTTGATACCCATGGCCCATTTCCCCCTCCCTATATTCGAACCCATCCCATCCTTGTACCGTGCATAATCGGACAAAGAATGCAATTTCCTGCGGCCGGGCGGCCTGCCGTAAGAGGCGACAAAACAACCAGGTATTTGCCCGCCTGAATGACTACCACCCATGTTCTAAAGTATACCGCCATAACAACCTTGAGTTGTGTTCAGGCATTAGTGGCCAGGCTTCAGCCTTTCGAGAGCGGCAGCACATTCGTAGCACCGTAGGTGTTACAAATGTCCATAGGCGATGGTGACCGCTTTCCATCAGATGGGCCATCTGCCTGTCTGCTGAACACGTCCAATAAAAACTAAAAAATCCTCTTTATCCCATTCTAAGGTCTGGCAACGCATTGGCTTTCCTCCTGGTATTGCACATACTATATACGGAGCCGGTAACCACTTTCCATTATCCGAACCGTCTACCTGTTTATCAGCTTCGCAATTTAAAAGTTGGTTTATTTTTTTATTTCTGTAACAAGAATGAATACTCATGTAACAGAAGAAATTAAAAAATGATAAATGTTTCAATTTGGTCTACATTTTAAAGGGAAAATTATGATTATCTAAGCAATTAGTTTTTTTGGCAAAATCAATGCCAAAAGGCGTTGGAGCCAGCAACAACAAAGATAGAATAGAAACCAATTACTTTTGAAAACAGTGTACAATATTTTGGAAAACAGAATATCTTTCCCACATTGTTGTTATGATAATTTGTACTATGTACTTTACATTACATACATCGATAGGTTTCACTGGGCTTATTGTAACATATCTCATTGATAAAAGCTTAACCGCAATACACACCAAAGGCGTCGACCCGCCGACCTAAGGTCGGCTACTTTTTATTTGCGGGCTAGTTGGCGGCTTCACTCATTGCAAGTCGGAAATCTTTGTCGACGGCATGTCGGCACCTCGAGATGAGGAACAAGAAATACAGCACGTCACCACAGGTTGAGTGTCGCCGAGCTGAGCGCTTACGGACGCAAACTGTCGACATGCCGCCTACATGACGGCGGGCAGCACATATAAGCTAATAATTGAGTTGTGAACCCGAACGTATTCAGGATCGTGGTATCTTAAGCAAGGGAAAGAATACAAAAAGCCTACAACTATGAACGTGGTAAGTGTATCCACTACACTACATTACACAAAAGTACACTACACTACAAATTCATTATCAACTAAAATATGCTTTCCGGTTTTGACAAAATATGAATTCCTGTTTTTGTCCTAATTCAAGACTAATACTTTTTGTCTTCTTTCATCACACTGATTTAAATAAAGGGTTCCGTATAACCAAAATAAACCAGAAGCAATTTATATCCTTTTACCCTAATTTATTATTAATAGTACTAGTTAAAAAAAATGATTGTTGTGATACTCTTCCCCTTAGTTAAATGAGAAAAGTAAACGACGTCACGCAAAATAGGAGTTAATTTGGGAATAAAAGAAATAATGGGGCTACATCTCTAATATTATAAAAGAAAACGTCGGTGTTAACTACTTTTTTAAATTCTTTCCTCTTTTTTTTTTTTTCAGGTGGGGAAAGTGCCTAAATAAGTAAACATCACAAAGACGAGGCTTAAATAACATTTTCCTTATCACCGTGGTTAAAGTAGACGGTTTTTAATACGAGACGCATGCGCACTACCATCTCACTCCCTATCTCGCTCCGCGGCCTCCTTATGAGACACTAAAAATAAAAGATTGTAATTGCGAATAAAAGAGAGATTGTATAATGTTAAATATACAATCATAACCGACGTTCCAAAGAACCGGCCCGAGGGTGACCTATCGCGCGAAACTCGGGGGAACTCCGTGTGCACGAAGCCCTCCTGACCGTCTCGTGAGGGAGGCTGTTAAAGGCGTTCGCTATGTTCAGCGAAACCGCCAGAACAGTATCCTTTGCTTGGATTCCGTTATTTACATCTTGGGAAAAATGAACTGACCTGCGCGAATACAGGCATCGAACAGTTCCCGCAGCTGGCCGCGTAGATGTTTGGCGGCCAGGAAGAGGAGCCGACCCGGAACCCTGTCGGGTCCCGGAGCCGTCTTCCTGCCCCGGAGCCGGTCCAGGGCGACGTCTAACTCTTCCTCGGTGCTGGAGTAAGGCTACATCTATACTAATATTATAAACACCTCGGGTTCGAGCGGAAGGATTTCATTGTTTGTTGGAGAACGAGCTGATTCTGCGGACTGCCCTCCGCAGTTCATATATATATATATATATAAAATACGTTTACCCTTGACGTATGGGGGCTGGCAGTGCCTCGCCAACGTCGGGTGGGTAGCACGTTTGCCCCCCGCCGCGCAGACGGCGCAGTGGGGGTCGCGGGCTGTGCAATCCGGCTGCTTGTGTCCGCTCTTACCGCAGCGGAGACACAAGCCGGTCCGGTCCGGGCACGAGTCCGGGCAAGTCTGGGTGCCGTGGCCGACGTTGAAACATTCCTAACAACGTATAGGCCGGGCTTCCAGAGCCTCGACCTTCGCCGAGGTGAAGCCCACCAGAAGGTGGCCCCGCTCGGCGATGGCTTTGGCTGCAGAGACGGGACACATCACGTATGATGCGCCCATCCCCCCAGGTCCTATGCCAATGTGCCTCGCCTTGACATCGTCGCGCAGGCAGTTGCCCAAGCTGGCGATGGCGCTGCGAAGCCCATCTACGGTGGCCGACTCATCCAGCCCTGAGACGTAAAGTTCCCCACGCTTTACGGGGCGGATGACTTCGGCCAGCCCTTGGAGTGCCCCACGAAGGGCCTCGGCGACGCGGTTCGCCCTAGTCGCGCTCTCAGGTCCTGGGGGGAAGTCCAGGAGTCGTCGGTCCTACTTTCACTGTTGGCAAGCTACACTATCCCCGGGTGACATAGGCTATATAATATATTTTCAAAAAAATTAGTGATCCTTACTAAAACTCCAATAATGTAACCCAAGGTGTAAAAAATTAATGTATTACCTAAAGTCGCGTGCGCTACGAAAACTATTGATGATAGAATAAAATAATGCACTACGACTTTGCAGAACACATCATTATTTACAAAAAGTGTCGCGACAGCATATGTTTAACTATTATAGTTATGCCACAATAAGTGTGCTTTTATTTTAAAAATTTAATTGAAATGCCGCCGCTAGAAAATACTTTATTTGTATCTTGTCATTCATCCTTATCAAAATAAATTACTTCATATTCAAGACTGTTTCAATAGCTTTATATAACTTTTTGAATTATTAAATTTGAACATTCCATTCGAAAGATATCACGAGCTTAAAAATGTAAGTATTAGAGAAAAGTTGCGTAGTCGCCGCGCACCCTGCTCGACTAGCTAGGCTTATGCGATGCAGGCGTCACTGGGGTACGGGCCGTACGGGAGGGGAAATATTTTAAATTCGCTTAGTAGGTAATTAAACTCAACAAAAAAGTATTTTTAGATACCCGTGCGAAGCCGGGGCGGACCGCTAGTAGATTTATAAACTAGTACACAGAACAAACTTAATTGTATTTCACTTATAATCCCTTAACACTATAAGTAGAATACTCAGCCTAGGTCACCGTCTTCTATGGGTAAGATTCCCAGAAAGCTGGGTACTGTAACGGCCTGCGGTTTCAGAGCTGAGCGGGATCTTTATCTTCAATGAGAGACTGGTTTAGGATATAAGTTTATATTCACAATCGAGACACTTGTACATGAGATGTGTTCTGCTCGCGGGCCGATACAATATTGTATTCTCTTGTTTTGGGAGGCATTCTTCGATTAAATTTAAATAAACTATGTTTCTTAATATATAATAACGACTAAGGAGGTTAGTCGTTAGAGTACGTTGCCTCGCTGGATCGCCATACTGATCCGTTGTCCGAGATCGAAACCAGAGGACTTACTCTCAAACGTCTTTGTCATTCGCTTTCGTTTTTGAACATTTTTTCCTTGTTTTTTTTTATATTTAAGCACATTTTCCATTGTATGTTCTATTTATTTTTGTGTTATGTATTTTATTTATTTACTAGAGTTTTCCCCGCGGCTACGTCGCGTGAAAAACTCCAAATAGCAGATCCATGTTACGTATATACAAATGTAGTTAGGTGTTTTACCTAAAACATTACTGTTTCTTGTTACTAAGTTCACTACAATAACAAAGTAACTAAGTCCATATAGTCTACACAACTGCGCAGCGAAACAGAGGCGAGTCGCAGCCAACCTGATTTGAAGTTATACAATGAATGAGAGGTTGTTTATGACAATATAGGTATTTGTTAGTGAATTGAAAAAACGCGAATGCAGCGCCATCTATATTGATAATACGTTTATTCCATGAAAACGACTTATTTATCGGGATAAAAAGTATCCTGAGTGTGTTAACACTATATAGTGCTTATAACCCGAGTTATCGGGTTATAAGCACTATATCGAGTTTTATGCATATACGTTCAGTAGTTTCCAAAAAAGATGCGATCGCAGCCCCATCTTTTTCGATATTTTCGTCTATCCCACGGAAACGACGTCATTTATCGGGATAAAAAGTATCCTAAGTTACAGTCCGGGATATAATAAGCTAGCTCTGTACCGAGTTTCATTTAAACCCGTTCAGTAGTTTTCACGTGATGCCCTAACAGACAGAAAGACAGGCGGACAAAAATTCTAAAAATTATATTTTTGGAATCTGGTGGTCCGAATTAGGCCCCCTGATTTTTTTCACGTTTCTAAACGCTTTGTACGAACTCGAACCATTTTTTTATTTATTTTTTGCATGAGTTCAGCAGACATGTAGACGGCCCACTTGATGGAAAGCGGTTACCATCGCCTATGGACATTTGCAACACCAAAGGTGCTACAAATGTGCTGCTGTTCTCTTAAGGGAGACTGGAACCTAGCCACTAATAAACACAACTCAAGGTTGTTATGGCGGTATACTCTAGACCAGGGGTGGTAGCCATCCAGTCGTGCAAGCACCCTACCACCTAGCTGTGGGTTGTTTTGGCGCCTCTTACGACAGGCCGCCCGGCCGCAGGAAATTGTATTCTTTCTCCGTTCCTGGACGGATGACTGATTGATTGATGATTTACAGATTTATTATAGTATGTATTCACACACTCACACACTCACACAAGTTAGAACTAAAACTATAGTAACAATGTAACAAGAGAACACAGAGAGAGAATAAGAGAAGACAAAAGCGTACAAGTGGCAGTTTTATTACGATGAGCAATTTCCTCCAGACAACATTTGGATGGAAAATCTTATTTGCACAGAACAAATATGTATATATTGTGTGTAGAAAATAATTATATCAATATATAGCATAAATAAATAGAATATATTACTTTAGTACATAAACAATAGTATTAATTCGGAAAAAGACAATGTAAATAGTTAGTACATAAACATAGATTTAACATACATGAATACAAGTTAATAAAGTTAAGAATAGAATAGATAGTTATGATTTATTTAGATCGTAAACTCATTGCATTTGAAGAAAGTGTTTCTTTAAATTAATTTATAAAATATTCGGGTCGTTTTAGCATTACGCTATAAAGGAAGGCTTGCACTGAAAATTAGCGTTGTGTCGGATATTATATCGGCACATCAATAAGCTGAGTGCAAACGTAGTTTGCTGAAAAGGCGGCTTACAAATTCTCAATTTTTTTATTTTTAAATATATATGTCAGTATTGTAAGTACGTCGCTATTTCTTCAATTTTTTTTTTTCTTTCTTTAACTAGTTTGCTAAATGAGTGGATTGATTGCGCACACTTTATAGGTATCCATCGGCAATGCATTCCATAACCTCGCAGCAACGACTGTGAATGCTTTGGAATAAAATTTAGACTTATGCGAAAGTATATTTAAGACTATATTATAGTAGTTTTAAAGAAAAATTTCATTGACTCTTGCCGGCTGATCGGACGAAAAGGAACGATGACAGGAGTTTGCGAATAAGGCCTCTGCCCTCTGATCACCTGAAGATTAGATTCGAAATTAATTAACAAAAAGATTACATTTAAATCATTGCCGATATTTTGAAAAATAATTGGCCAAGTGTATGGGAATCTACACACAATAGGCGATATCGTGAAGATAATGGATATACTTTTTAGTTTTTGTATTTAGACACGGATCCATTTTTTAACGACGGAGCAATCCGATTCAGGACCATCAGTCGCGCGGAAATCGCGGCCGGTGTGCTATTACCGTAACCGCAAGCAAGAAGTGCTATGGCCACTCCACGGTCAGGGACCTCGGTGCTTCTTCCCGCGCCTTATGGGCGCTGCGGGCTGCGGGAAGGCAAAAGCTCGACCAACTCCTCGTGCCCTGACAGGTAGGTATCTACGGATGCTACTACAACATTAAGGGCCAATTTTTCAACCTTCAGATAACAGTTATCGGTCGAATAAATTATTATTACCTGACTTAATTTAAAAGTGTAACAATTCAACTGATTAATTCAAACAATGGTCATTTTTAATTTTTTCATGTTGTCTCTAGTGATTGAAAAATCGGCCCTTATTCGAAAATACTCTTTATATCAAAAACTACTAAGCGAAACATATATCGAAACTTATTTTCGTTGAAATTATTTTTTAAGCTTAACCACGATTCTGAGTAAATATTCAGAATTTTCACTTTACGGTTCAACGTAAATTCAGCTCTCTATAACATGCATGGCGGCCACCGTTAATGCCTCACACAAACCTGTATGTAGATTACATACCTACGACCATGGAAAACAATAGAATTTCATAAGGTCCACGCTGCCAGGCGGACATGTTGCATTTGTGCGATATAAAGCAATGGCCCGATTGAGGAAGAGGCAGTCGAGCGATAACCACGAGCGAAGCAAGACTTGTGTACATTCGGTAATCTATTTAGTGACGGACTTTGCGCGTATTATTGAATTACGACCTTCTGTATTACGTTTGGATTTGTTGTGTTCAGTTATATTTGTACCTGTGTTATACGTGTTTGTATAGTTCTAATAAACTGTATAATAATTCCAACGGTATTTTAATTAGAGTCCCGTAACTCATAACAGTATTAAGTCTTCAATATAGCTCGATCAAATTGTAGATCTTGGACTGACGCTAATCAATGGAATTCTTGTGACAACTCGAAAGGCCAATTTTGAGTATGGGTTACAGTTCAAATTCCTCACAAAACACATAACTATTACTTGCAAACTATCAATATCTTATACATCTTATTTTTCATTTTAAAGTAATATTATGATGATGACGCGGGTGAAGTATCCTAGTAATTACTTTTAATGGCTTAATTTTTAATGTAAATGTTTTAAATGTGTGTATATGGAAATGACACCTGTTCCTGAAACAAAGTTATCACGTATGTCTTTACAGACCACGGGCCATAAAAATAGCCCGGACTTTTGGAAGGCTTGCCATGGGAAGGCCAACACGTAGAGGCCCCTTGACAAATTTAATCTAAATGTGGCGTGAAATAAAATTATTGTTATTATTATAAACGTTTTTAGAAAAACTGCACAGAACAACATTATCACCTCTCAATTGTGCCAAAAATTGTTAACAAATTGTCTACTGGACTTTAACAATTAAATGATTAAACTTCAGGTAATAAAAATATATTAAAAAGGTGGGGAAGCCCCCACCTTTTTAATATATTTTTTTAAGCCACCACCATCTGGGGTAATGTTCAAGATTTAGGCCGTTTCACGCAGATATGGCGATGGGTTCAATGTGTTATTTGAGATGCGACATTGTTAATGATGTTAATATTATCAAATAACATATGTATGTAGATAGATACACTAATGTGACTGTGCGTTAACGGCGTTGTTTTTTTAATGAGACGCATTCGGACACAGCCTAATTTATTCATATTGAGTAGAACAAGCCTTCCAACTTACTCCAACTCGATATAAATAAGGCAGTAAACTTTTTACAATGACGCAGATGAAACCGCAGCAAAAGAAAGTACAAGAAATATACAGAGATATGTTCGAAATTCAAATTCTTTAAAACAAGTTTTCGCGCTCCGAAAAAATCAATCTTGCCAAGTTGATCTCTCCGGTAGATATTCCACACGTCTCCATACTGTTCGAGTTGAACGGAAGTTCAAACAACGTGAAATATCCTTGGGGCGCCTGCCAGATAGGATAGAAAGGCGGCAGTTCAATTTCATTTACATACGGCATAAGGGTGTGCGGCTAAATTAATTTTGCACTTGGAACGAGACCTTGTTACTTTTAAAGCTTATTGGTTGTGAAAGACGCGCCTTAGACGGTTATGTGGATTCAATGAGATTTACATTTCGGTATCTTCTTATACGATACTTTCAAACTCGATGTTTTAACCGACTTCCAAAAGGATTATTGCATGTTTGTTACGCGATTTCTCCGTCAATTGTGGACCGATTTTAACATTTTTTCTTTATTCTAAAGAGTATAACTCCTGAGGTAGTCCCATTGTCACCAAGTCAGGATGTTGTAGAAAATATTTATATTTAGCTTTTTAGTTTATTTTTTCCCTTTTTTAGGTTTTGTTGTCGCATAATAAAAGGGAACCCATGTCATTCCATCATGTCCGTCGGTGTATATAGGTTTTTTCCTGAAAACTATCGATGTTAGCACGCGGATTTTTTTAGATAAATCTTATGTAGTTTTTGCAACAAGAAGTCGTTAAACGTTAAAGTTTATAACGTTAAACGCTTTTTTATAGTTCCATATAAAGTTGCTAAACCAGTGGACGCTGTACGGTCACCGCCACTATTAATATCTTAAGCATTGTCCGGTCTAACGTACACGTTGATTTTTCTTGTTATTAAATATATATATACACATTTAGACACGCACAATTGCATACTAGGCCACGAGACGCCACGGACGGCCACCGAAAGTCCGGATGGCCATTGAACGCTGATGAATGGCAAACTAAGCCACAGACGAAGCCAATGCAAAGCCCGCAAAGGCTATTGGATGCCGCAGACTGGCCAGCGACTGCCTTTGAGAGATCACCGTTATTCGGGTAAGCTCCAACGTCTCCAACCCCCCCGCCACCGAGTAGAAGTCGGGGCACAGAGGTATTCCTAGAGGTCCAAAACCCCTCGTTGTCGCCTCTAATAGTGAAAAAGGTAAAAGACCACAACACAATTGCACACTGCCCTTGTTATAAAATTTGGCACAGTATATAAATTTACGTAGATGGCTTATACATAATTTCTTGCTATAAACACCTAAAAACCCGTGTAATTTTCTTTCCTACTTTGAGCTCGGGGGAGTAGATCGTATTTCCCATCAAGCGCCTAACTTTTTTAACTTCAGTCTTAGACCATCTTCATCTCTTTGCAACAAGGAGAAACGCCATTCGATATTAATACATTCCCGCTCGCAAGGTTGTATATTTATAGGTCCATATTGGTTTCATTTTATAAAATAATGGATGACTATAAAGACGACTCTCAATTTCATAGTATAGTAGCTAGTGTAAATATTTACATCTAAAAAAATGTCCTTACTCCGAAGACGAGCTAAAACGTTATATTTTTTTTAAGCTACCTGCATTTCATACATGCATAAATGGCATCTAGTCAGTCTAAATCATTAACCTACTAAGGCTTTTCATACCATAGTGCAAGTCTAGTTGTTGACGATTTGTTGTTATTATAAATATATTAATTATATTTGCAGCATAATAATAGATCAAGAATATCATACAGCTTAAAATTATCGCTAATAATTAAATCTAATTTAAACAGAAAAATCTGTAAAAAAATACAAATGAACAAACAGGTGCAATGGATCTCTTTGTGACATTTCTCAATGACTCCCATTTATCAATTATTAATGGGCCCGGGGCTGAATCGAAGTAAAATTGAGAAATAAGTCACTGGTGAAGAACTTTTCAGTTTGAATATGATTTATTGGGCGTGTACTTACGCAATGGAAATTTTATTTCAGAAAAAGTCTTCTGAATGTAAACTGACTGAATTTGTTGTATTCAAACAACGACGTTTTTAAAAATTTCAATCAAAGTGACGCTTGACATTTTTGTCATGTGATCAATGCTACTGAAAAGTGGCTGAAAACTCGAATTAAAAATAAAATAAAATACTGCGCTTAAATCTGTTAAAATTTAGTTTTAATTATGTGTACTAGTCGCGTAAACTTAATAAAATACTATTTATTGGATTGTATCCTGCAAAAATATGTACTATTTTATTCTAATCAAATTGGGTTAAGCAACGTTTAATAAGCTCCGCCAAGCCCTCAAGTAGACCATTCTAAAATGTTTGAAGGCGAAATTCGTCGAGCACTGCATCCTGCCAGTAATGAACTATGCGGCCGAGACTTGGACACTAATGGGGGAAATGGTCCACATATTCTAAATATTCCAAGACGCTCACTGAGCTATATATATATATATATATATATATATATATATATATATATATATATATATATATATATATATATATATATATATATATATATTTCATAATCTATTTAAGCCTAGAATAAGATGAAATTGTTGTTAAACAATAGAGTTAACTTACCATGTACAGCGTGCGCGGCCTCATGTTGCCAATCACTGTTTGGCACTACATTCAGTTTCGACTCATGATTGCGTCATTTAAAATATTCACCATTTTTTCCTAACATAGCTAAACTGACATGTCCGCCATTACCCGCCGTCCGTGATTGCCCCACCCTCCCCTAAATATTCAAACAGAACATATATGTGTTTGTAACGTTATGAAAGTACATTCATAAAAGTCGTATTTTATTACAGAAATTCAATCCACACTCGGGCGTAGACTAAATTAAATTAGTACCGAACAAATGTTACTTTGTTTAGTCCCACTGGTTAATTTGAATATTTTCCACTTAGAGTGTAATTAAAATTTTCTCCGGCCATAATGAGTTTCGATGAAATACGATATTGATTAACAAGGGGTTGGGCGGAATTCCCACTTGGTACACGAGATGGAAGTCTGATAAATTAGTTGTATTTATCATAGCTGAAAGAGGAAGTCTAAGGTAGGACGTATTTTTGGGTGGTTAGAATCAACCTCTTTAGTTAGTTAACTTTTTATGTTTAGACATTTGTCGTCCTTTTTTTTCTTCATTCCATATTCTCCTTAAAATGTGTCGTTATTAATATTGGTCGTTCAAAATAATTAAAAAGAATACAGCAAGGACGTGCAAAAAAAGTACGACAAATGTCAAAATATAAAAACTATAATACCTAAAAGGTTGATTCCAACTTGGTACTTACGGCTCTAACTCTTTATATACTTACAGCGCATTCCATTAGTCCATTCGCTCACAACACCCAAAATGCTCCGTTAGCCGTTCCACAAGGCGACCGCGGTCGTTGTGGTCTTGGCGAAAACGTCACTAATGACGTCGTCATTTTCGATCACACAACAATCACCACGACCCATGTCAAGAGGTGGGTCGAAAAACAGTTCCACTTGGGTTTACGATTGTAACGCCGGCAAGCAAGTGGAAAGGGAAAAATCGCGGTCGTGAACGTGGTCGTTGTGAGTCTCTAATGGAACGTAGCCACAATGTAATCTGTGGCTCTAACACAATCACTGAAGTGTTTTATTGTTTAATTGTCAGCCCATATCAAATGAATTTAAAAATATCAGTCCAAATACTATGAAAGGCTCCGTAGCGGTGACCAAGGCCTACTGTTTTTGTCATTTAGCTACAGTTCACAGATTTTTAATCAAAAATACTTTAAAGATCAAAAACAGTCCTTGAAAGTGTTTTGAGTTCTACTAACTCAATTTTATCAGTATTATTTATTTTACTAACTTAAAAATAAAGTGCAAACTATACTATATTAAAAACTAAAACTAAAAAAAACGTTAAAATACCTAAAGATAAGATATGTATTAATTATCCAGCACATAGTTTGAATAATATAAAATATAATAGATGTTTTAATATATATATATATATATATATATATAATGCGTTACATGAGTGCTAGTTTTTCGATAAAAAAAATCTACATAACATCTTCCATCTCTAATCTTTGTATACAACTCAATTATCGTAACCCGAAATGCGCCAAAAGGCATTACATTCCAAACCCTAAATAAAGATAAAAACACATTACCTCATTATTACATCGTAAATTTATAATTAGCTTTGTATTATCACAACAATCCTTTTGGGTTTGCTCACAGTTTTAGGGTGGTGATAAACTGATATTACTAGAACCTACTTGAGTTAACTCACTTTTAAACGAATAAACTAATTAATTTCACATAATTATGTCTGTGATGAATCGAATTTGTATCAAATTAATACATCATCAGTCTCGCCGTGCAGGAAGGAAAAATAATACTAATTCCTGCGGTCGGGCGGCCTGTCGTAAGAGGCGACAGAACCCACAGACAGGGGGTAGGGCATTTGATTCGTCAGCATGTCTGCAGTGCTTCAGCAATAAAAAAGTCTAGGTAAAACACGAATTATTATGAGTGTATAATTGTTGCGTTGATTCCATTCAGATACGGAATCCTAATATGATAACCTCGATTTTTAACTAAGAATAGTTCCAGTCGGTCCGACCCGGGAACACCAAAACACGAGTGCCACGCGCCGCTGTGTACGCGCAAAAGATAAATTATTTCTGCCAAACACTAATATCTACAACCAAGAAATTTTTGGCGGAACTGAAGGGTAATATTGCGCTATGCATGATTTTCTTAAAATCGTCGGCGTCAGTGCATACCATAAATAACTAATTTTTTAATTAATTTTTCGCCATAATTTTTACATATAGTAGTAATACTTGTTAATAATTTGAGGAAAATAATAATATCACCAAACAATGTGATTACACTGACGCCGACGAAATACTTTCAAATAAACAATAGTTGTAGGATATTGAAATTTTTGGAGTAGTAGATAATTATTTGTTTTTGTGAGAAATGTTACCTGTGTAATCAAACGTACTCTTCGAGTTATTTATTACAAAAACTCTGTTGATTGGCGTCAGTCGAAAACATGTTATACTGAAGGCATCAGACAAGGCTGGTATAGAATAAGATTATTTTCCTGCTGTTGTAGCCAATACTAACAACCGCTTAATTTTGAATTCAGCCGAAACTTTAGGCCTAGTCATTATTCTGAAGAAATTCATTACAGTGTTGCTGTATTCATTGCAAGCTGATATTTACACGCGCAATTAATAATAATTATTGTAACAGCAATAATTTTATAAAGTAAAAGACAATCTTCAGTTTTTGTGCTTCATTGAAAACTTACTACATATTTCAAAATGTAAAACCATTTCTTCTTGTCGTATAAGTGTTAGATAATTTAACAGAGTGAAGAATTTTGGGCGACGCTAAATAGGGAAGCCATTTTGAGTTGAACAGTTTTTTATTAACAATGTTGTCACACATTAAATTTATCTTTAGTGCTGCCAGACTTAATTCAAAAATTAACATGTTATTTGTCTTGAACAGTAAGTATTGGACCATAATTTTCCGCACTTATAAGACATGTTATACATAACTTAAGCACTTAAGTATTTGGTCGTCAGTCCGTCACGCCCCTTATATTTCCGTAAGTATAATTACATATACGAGGTAACAGTCAACCCTTGTTAAAAACGCATTACGTGCTATCAGATTATTTTAAAATCGGTTTATTGTTGTGTGGCACGCATACCTTATATGTACTTTGTATTAATAACGGAATGAATACCAGGGAAATTATTTATAAATACTTTGTTTTTTGTTCACAAAGCAACAACCAGCAGTAGTGTAACTAAGAAGCCTGTGCACTCAGATTTTTGAAAGTGCCCAATAGTCGCCCGTTCAAACATTGGATGATGCTGAAAAATAGTTATTTTAAAGCTGTATATTTTACGAATTCAGTATAAAAATATTTTTTATACTGAATTTTATATCGAATCTTGACATGGTAAAACCATGCTGGATTCTTATCTCATTATCAGGGGCGTAGCTACCGCCGTATTAGCCGTATCAATGATACGGGGCCCCCAGGCTACAGGAGCCCCGAAAGTGTAAGCAAAAATTCTTAAAATGTTTGCCACAATCTTTCATAGATTAATACTGTTACATGCCGTCAAAGATAAACGCACAGCTGCCTGTCGTAAGCGCAATTTATTGTCTTCCCGCATTATGGAATGCTTTTATGTTTAGAATTTGTAATTAAGAAAAAAACATGCTATTGTTTTCCGACTTGTTTTATGACCATTATTAGCGTCGAACTAATCCCTATTGTTATTGTTTTCGACTTGTTGGCCGTTCGCAGGAATAGATAACCAGGTGTGCAAATTACTATTTCTCGGAAACTCAGTGCGCGCGGCCAATTTTTTTGTACTGTGTAGTTAGTATAAGACAATGCCCGAAAGTAGGGGTGACCAGTTAAGCGACGACTACGAGACGAGTAAGACGTTTGTAGTACTCTCGATTAGCGATATAGACGACGGACTTTACGCGTATCAAATTGCATTGAATCGTGCAGTGTGAACTGGTTGCATCCAGTTTTATTTGTATTTGTTTTATACGTATTTGTACAGTTCTAATAAATTCTATAGTAATTCCAACGGCATTTTTAATTCGAGTCCTGTAGCTCGTAGCAATACCATTTGTGAGAATAACTGCTAGGCCAACAGAAATGGCTATCAGACCTGTCACTAATGTCTATAGAGACAGAAAAGCTGGAAAAACTGATATCCTCTTTAACTATGTATGATTTGATAAATAAGTTTGGCGAGAAGAATATCTTTGATTTGAATTGTTTGTCTAACTTAGCTCCTAGAAGCATTAAGTATAAGTAATAAATTTATAATTAATATGTAATAATTTTAATTCAATCTGAGTATTTTTTGTTTATTTTATAAAAAATCCGCCCCCCAAAAAAAACATTTTGATACAGAGCGACGTAGCATGACTTAAAACTACGCCACTGCTTGATTATTTGATTTGATTACTTACTTGATCGGTGTTATACCACGCTCTCACAGAATATCGAAGTGAAATGTTTAGCTTTGCTATGGCCGATGGCCCCGTTCTCCCTCCCCTATTGCATCCCGTCTATCCCATATTTGCCCCGGAAGATTCACTTAATTTTGTATCGCAAACTATCCCATCTCCCGGATGAAAAGTATCTATGCCAATTTTCGGTATTAAAACTACATATGTACCCAAATGACCAAATCTACCATACCACACCGACCACATCGACTAAATCGATCACATCGGCCAAATCGACCACATTGACCACATCAAACAAATCGGCCAAATCGACCACATCGACCACACCGATCACATCGACCACACTGACCACACTGACCACATCGACCAAAATGACGGACGGATGGACAGACAGAGAGACGGACAGACGGACAGATAGACAGTTACTTTCGCATTAATAATATTATAATAATATTAATAGGGATTTATTCGCGAAATATGTCTAAAATTTTGGTACGTATTTTAATATTAATTTTGACTAACGCCTTTCTTCCTTCATACCAATGTCTACTACTATTACCACCGCGACGATATCTAGAAGATATTGTGAATTTAGTAGAATACGAATATAACGCCAAGGTTATATTAAAATAGCAAAATTGAGTCTCAGGTGACTTTAGGATTGCGATAACTGCATGCATAAAAAATAAACTATTATTGTTTGGAAATTTTAGATAATATTTTATATAAGATATTATTATTCAATTAAGGCAATGACCGATTGTATCGTTTAGAAATAAGAGGGTACATAAAATTAATTATTAACCTTAAAAAGAAACATGACAACAACTATGAAACTAAATAAATATAACACTGTAATTATTATATACTGAATGTTGTTCAAACCAATTTTCTGGCTGGATAGGCAATTAATTTTTAAAAATCCTAACTCGCTTAAGACAAGTCTTCAGTACGGAAGACCGACACAGAAATTCCATTTCAGAAACTTCATATGATGTCTTTTTGATAGTTTTAGTCTTTACACTGTTGTTTTAAACTTTTAGGGGTAAATAATTCATACAACTTTTATTAGAAACATGTTTTATTTCAATACAAATCACTATCAACATAATTAAAATCAAAATACGACGCCAACATCGCGCACACGACCACGTCAACCTATAATTAAATCTACATTTCAACGGATTTAAACCCGTATTAAATGAATCATTATCAATCCATGAAAATGTAGTATTAATTATAATCTATGTACATTTCATAACCAAATATTACGTCAAGTTATCACAATATTAAATATAGCATATCAGACCACACACAGAGTTGTGAATGGGTGACAAATTTCCACTGTTTTTGTTAGGATACCCTAAAAAACTACTAAATCAATTGCGTTCTAACCAATGTTTGTTTGTGTTTTACTTTTAGAATATAAATTTGAATGTTTTCAGAATTGTCTGTATTAGGGAACGTACCCATACTACGTGACTCATATTTTAACAATTTTTAACCCGTAGTATATGCCCCTCCTCTCTAGTTTTCACATAGTAATTCATAAATATGGTTTTAAATCATTTTTTTACAAACAGAGCCATGAGCCAAAATATTCTTTAAACTTTAAAAAAATATTTTGGCTCATTAGCCGTTTAAAAGCGCTATGCCTTGCATATAAATATAGCACGAAAAAGCGCGAGATTTCCCTAGAAGACTATGTGACGAAATCCTAAGTCTCACCCCCGTCTCTGTAACCATGCGTGGTATTTTGAAGCCCCAACGGGTCACGTAGCATGGGTACATTCCCTAAGTTCTAACCTTTCGTTAGAACTAAGCCCCCTTCCGCAACCAGGCAGGAGAGTGGCGAGGGAAGTGGGCAGCGCGAGTATGTGAACGTATCTTATTTGAACATTTGATAGTCGCACTGCCCACTTCCAACGCCACTTAACTGTTCGCTGCCGCGGAAATGGTCAATTTGCAAACGTGGGGTTAAGTTAAGGAAGGAACATTGTTTTTACAACTTTAGAAGCAAAATAATTTTTATTACCTAACTATATAACTTAAATTAAAAAACACGAAATTCTGTAACATACAGACAAACGGACGGACGAAATTATTAGGGTTTCGTTGTTGTCATTTCGCTACAGAATGCTAATAATACAAACAATGTTAAAAAGAAGTTATTCTACCTCTTCATGGCAGACCTGAAACAAAGCAGATCAGAGTTTTTAACAACTACCCAATTTTAATGAAATTAATATTTTAGAATTATTCTGCCTATTGAAATATATAGTATCGAATAAACTACCTAAGTGGTACATAATTACCCAGCTAGGAAATGAACCCCATGTCTTTTGAGTATGAAACATAAGATACTATGTTTTTTCTATTTTTGTTTATTATTTTCAAAAAAAACTTACTTCTTCTGGAAACCAAATTTGCTCAGCAAAGTCGGTTGGTTGGCGGGCAATGAAGCAGTTTTCCTCAATGCCGAAGTTTTGCAAGTCATTTTCTTGATACCATTACTATTTGGACCATTTACAAATCTTGCCTTAAGGCTACAATCAATGGGCTGGCTTGTACTTAAATGCATTCTTGAGTCTGGCTGCGAGTCTCCAAATGACGTCTGGAAATAAAAAATAAGATTTCTCATATTCATATTAACCAGTGGTCGCCCGTGCTCGAAATTCGACCATAATAATTAATGTCAAATATACTTCTATAATCACAGATTTCGCCAAGGCTTGACACTTAATTTGACTTGAACAATAAACAAAAGAGTATATATGCGTGTGTGTGTCAAATACATGGTAGTGTGTGTAATGTTTTTTTTATTGATTTAATGTATTTTATCCATAATTTAAAAAAAACGGAGAAGTGGAAAATCGATTCGCAACAAAATTTTAACTTGAGGTTTTACGGGTAGATTGTTAATGTACTTGTCCAATTTGAAAACCTGCCCGTAAAACTTCGAGTTCAAATTTTGTTGCGATTCGTTTTACCACTTGTCCGTTGAAGTTTCACTTCTACCATGTGTCTCAGTACACATTTGAGTTTTTTGCAAGTTTACTGCAAATTATGATTTGATTAGGTTAGGTACATTTTAATGAATGCATTTTTTATTTAAACATATTTTATTTTATCAAACAAAATAACTGAATTTGATCCGGAACCAAAAAACGCATCCATAGTCTACTCTAAAATTATGCCGCCTCTCACCACGTCTAGTCTAAATTTATGCCGCTCCTCCACGCGGTCGTAAGCTTTTTCTTCTCTATATAAACTATAAGTGTGCGACATTTCATACTCCTCTGTCCGCGCAATTTTCGTACAAAGGGTACAAAGATTTTGCTTCACATATTAATATATAAATAAGCCACACTAATAATATTAGTCGTTGTAGCGTAATGACTAGCGCACGCGTCCCAAACTCAAAGGGCGCGGGTTCGATCCTAGCCGGAACGCATGCACCACATATCCAGTTTTCTGATCTAATGGTCGTATTGTTACAATTATCACGTGCTAATAACGGCGAAGGAAAACATCGTGATGCAACCTGAACATCGAGATAACCGATGTGTCAAACCTGCCAAGCCGCCTTGGACAAGCGTGGCGGGTATACTGTCCATTCCCCCCTATAATGGGAGGCCCGAGCCCAGCAGTGGGACATTTATAGGCTGATATTATTATTATTATTTTTATTCTTCTTAGAGGCTTAGCCACAACTTGGCTATGTCGCCTTAATAATTTAATTTTAAATCAACAATTATTTAAATTAGGTTGCGTGTGCAAGATATAAATCTTTTTGGCACAGTCTGATAAGGGCTCTGCCAAAATGCTGTTGCACCAGCCTACATCAAATAAATTTATATCATTTCTAATTAATCGAATTAAATGACCAGCTTCTTGTTAATATTGATGTGGGTAAACTGCTTTCTTAAACTCGATTAAAACATATTGTATACTATTGTGGTTTAGTCTATTCTATTCTTCTCTGGCAATCTGGATAGTTAGAAGACAGAAAAAAATAGTACAGTAATAGGTACATACAAACAAATTTTAAATACCTGAGAATCTACAGGAGTCACCAGTGTTTCCATAGGATATGTATTCTCAATTACAGAATCTTCGGAACATTTGTCAAACATTGATGATGTTTGATCCAATATCTTAAACGGATTCCGACCTCTTGGACTTGGCGCCAATATTGGACTCTTCGATTCTTTTTCTGAACTTTTCTGGTTATTACTAGTTAGACTATTCTTGTCATTAGTTAAACTATTCTGGTCATTAGTTAAACTATTGTGGTCATTAGTTCCACTATCCTGGTCATTAGTTAGACTATTTACATATTTAGTTACGTTATTTAGTAATATAGTTGGATTATTAAGTGTAATAGGATTTTTTGGTCTCTTCACAGGACTATTGTGTGGTGAATTTTCTTTTTGTGATTCTTGAGAATCGGGTATTTCTGAACATTGTGAATCTATTTCAAATCTTTTTTCTGGTGTTTTAATTTTAAACGGATTTCTTGACTTTTCTGGAGATTCTTCTATAGTAATACCAGTAATACTATTGTATGATGTTTCATTTTCTGTGCCACTATTACTTGATATACCACTATCCTTTGATGAAAAGAATTTACTTTCAACAAGATTATCGTCTAATATGGTTCTAGGAAATTTGCTTAATTTCTTCAAAATTGTATAGTTGCCATTTCTCAATCCTTTTATATATGATCTCTTCTTATTTTCTAATATTGGTGATTTATTTTTTCTCGTTTCTATGATTGATTCCTCTTCAATAATGGCTATATCTAACTCGTTTTCTGAATGTTGTGTGAATTGTGGTAAGTTTGTTTCATGTTCTACTTTTTGTTTTTTATTTACTGGTTCCACACAATACATGTTGCTTAAAGACTCGATGGACAAACTGTAAAGTAGTAGTAGTAAGTGTTTATCAATAAATTCCAGTTTTTTATTTTTTATTATTGAATAATATTTATTATATTGACAATACAATGCAAGAAAATTCCAGATTCAGATTTCATTCTTTGACTATTTGTTTTATTGGTGTTTTGGGCGCCATTGTAATTCACTATGAAAAATTAGTTGTTATAGTAACGCAAACTAAATTTCATTGCCACAAGCTAGTATATGATAAAAATATACATAACACTGGCATTCTTATTGTGGTTAAATATTACTCAATACTTCAAAACATTTCTTTCAAGATATAAATGAAATAGAAATACTTTGATTTTCTCTATTTATTGGCTGAGCGATTTCAAAATCAGATTATTACTAAATCTCTTACTATGCTTCAAATTTTTTTTTTAAATATTTGATGTTAAATGCTTTGTTTTTCAACTTTAAACAAACGACAAACAAGAATCTATTGCTGGATGTTTCTTCGTAATCTATAAAGTTCTACTTTGAAAAAGGACAGTTTTATATTTGACTTAATATTTGATTATTTTAGAATTTCTTTTAATTAAAATGCTACAAATTTCACTACCTTTCGTCTTGTGTTTCTGGAACATATTTACTGACTAAATTAACTACTTTTTTCCTAGGTCGTGTTGTGAACGCAGTGATGATGGTTTCTGCCTTTTTAATCTTTTTTTGCCATGGGCACATTTCATTGAGATATTGGGCAAAGTCCCGGGCCCACATACTGGGATGGTTAGACACACCTTTTTCTTTCCATGAATCCGTTTTTACTGTATCGTTCTGAAAATTATTAAATGGATATTTTATTCATAATAATCAATACTATTTTAAATTAAGTCATTCCCATATGTCATATCCATATTTTATGATTTAAAATATATTTACTAGACCAAATCAGTCAATAGTAGAAAATCTTTGTTTTTTTTAACTATATTGGAAAGAAACTTATGTATTAATACTACGTCGCGTGTCCAGGCCTAGGCAGTAGCACTATTTTACTTACATAAAAACTTAATTCGGTTTTTACATATAATAATAACAAAGAAACTAAGTCCATATAATCTAGAAAACTGCCCAGCAAAACATAGAGGTGAGTCGAGCCAACCTGATTTGAAGTAATATAACGAATAACACTCCCGGGAAAATTCCCGTGGGATTCCCAAAATATAAAGACACATCACTTAAAAAAGGACTTGAGCTATCGTTTTATGCCCGGTTTCAATATTGCAAAAACGTTTCGTTTTTGATACCGACGATTAAATTATTACCGCCTGGTAATTCTACTGATGTTTCTATAATGAACTGTCCTTAGCTAGTTACTCGTGAAAGTACCAGATACCGATGGGAGGGATTTTCTAACCGATCGGTAGACTTTTTGTATGGAAACGACAGATGAAGTGTTTCTATATTATAACCGCTGGTTGTCAACACTACTATTCGTAGGAATTTTATTACCACCCGATTTCGACCGGTTGCCGGTTTTTATGTCGTTATTAATGTGTGATTTTAAATTAAATTAAACTCAATTTTTTTACTTCTTCTTTTGACTTGGATTTACTACTTATTTATATCTTTCAAATTTACTATTTCTATCTTTAACAGTTCTAATTCCAATTTAAGTATTGCTTTACTATTCATCTCTATTAATATTATAAATGCGAAAGTAACTTTGTCTGTTTGTCTGTCTGTTTGTTACCCTTTCACGGAAAAACTACTAGACCGATTTGGTTGAAACTCAGTATATATACTTTTTTGATGCCGAGGATGAACATAGCATACTTTTATCCCAAAAAATGGGATAGTTTCCGTAAAAGTATACTTTTATATTTGCCTGTAATGCTTTTACGGAAAACTATTGGACCGATTTGGCTGTAACTTGGTATATACGTAAGTTCAATATGTAGGACGGATATAGGATACTTTTCATTCGGGGAAAGAGAGTTTGGGATAAATTTATATAAAGGTTATCCTAGAAAGTAAGATAGGTTTTGTTGTTATGTGATGTCATTTTTGATAATTAGGTCGTTTTGGTCATTTTGGTGATTTTGGTAACTTTCGTCACTTTCGTCATTTTCTTAATTTTTGTCAGTTTGGTCATTTTCGTCAGTTTGGTTATTTTCATCATTTTCGCTATTTTAATCACTTTCGTTATCTTCATCATTTTCGTAATGTTCGTATATTTCGTCGTCAAATATTTAAAACAATAACAAAGTTCTCAGTTCTCAGTTGTTGCCAGCACAGATAAGACTTATATGGTTAATGCCACCTTTCTAATAATAAGGTCAAAGGTTCCACAGTCATTAATTAGACTACAGTCTTTTGTTATTCTTGAGCTTCACCTGCGATAACGTTATAGTTATCGATTGAGACCTAATACGTCTTCAATATAGCGTTAAAAATAACACTGTGAATGAATATAACATTATTAATAGATAACGTATTAGTACGTACTGACTGTCACTATTTAACGTCATTAACAATAAATTACAACATCACTTCAAATAACACATTAAATCCCTCGCTACATCTGTGTGAAACGGTCGCGTTACAAAAAGTTCCCTAAAATAATTGAATGAAAACAAAAAATCGGACAAGGTTCCCACAAAGTTTCCGTCATTTGACTCTGGTACCATGAAAATCGTTGTGTTTAGCATTATTTTTTTTTAAATGCGATCGAGAACCTCAAATCTCTATAACTAGCGAACAAATTCTGAAGTGACAACACCGTTTCTTGTGACAACACTCTTTTTTTTTACAAACAATCCAATTACGTTGGAACAATCATTATTTAAAAAGTTTATATGTTGTTTAGATTACTGCGTTTTGTTCATGCAACATTCAAATAAAATGGCTGTGTAATTGTAAGTATTTTTAAAGCAGATTGATTGAAAGCTTGATTTTTAATAACAATCGTATATCACAAAAGATATTTTCTTTTGAAAATGTATTCATTTTTTAGTTATACCTCAACTAATTACGTTGCGTGTACTACGACCACAACTACGTTGCGTTAGCAAAACGCTTGGGAGGGAATTAGTTACCGATAGCGATAACCGACAGTATTACTAATTGTCAATGAGCTTGTGAAACGCTCGTATAGCCCTCTTAACCATTGGTTACTGGTAGCTTCAAAATTAAACAGTTACTATTACAGACAACCGTCGGTAAAATATAGAAACCGGGGGTTAGTGAAACCGTATCGAAATCAGGTAATATTTATGCAATCTAACTAATTTGTACTATACCCGGAAAAATTCCCGGGACATAAATTATATTTCGTTTTAGTGAAAACAGTGTCGGAATAAGCAAATTTTTATGCACCCGAACAACTTCAAACCGCTGCCGTGAATATTCCCGCGGGATTCCTGGGATAAAAAGTAACGCAGATTTTAAGTCTTAAGAATTTGCTGTCGATCAGTGAAAACCGCATCGAAATTGGCCCAGTAGTTTTTACGTGAATTCCGAACAAGCAAACAAGAAATCTACAAAAATTGCATACTGTTTTCCATCGTTTATATAGTCTATTCCAGTTATTGTTTACAATAGCTTCAATGTACAGACACGGCATGTTTAGAATTTTATAATATTGTTACGAGTTGCAGGACTCGAATTAAAATGCCATTGGAATTATTATAGTTTATTAGAACCATACAGACGTATAACACAGGTACAAATATAACCGAACACCACAAATGAAGGTCGTAATTCAATAAAACGCGCAAAGTTCGTCACTATTAGACTCACGAATGTACACACGTCACGCCCGTATCGTAGTCGTAGCTCAACTGAGTCCTCTCTCAGTCAGGCCGTCGTTTTATACTTCACAAATGTGAACGAGCCCGCCCGGCAACGTCCACACAATTTCCTAGTAATCGTAATCCGCACACCTAGCTAATTATGCAGACGCAAGCGGCCGTAAACGAGTACAATAGAACAATCGGCTGTTCTCTACAATAATTAGAAACGTTTGCCAATAAATAAATGAACAAAAGAAGACGATACGATCATAAAAGGATTACAATTAGTTCAAATGCCGACAGGTAATAAAATGTGCTTTTACAGATTTGTACGTGGAATTTGTCTTTGTCGGGGCCTAGGTTGTAACAATATTTTAGATAAATATGGTTGATCGTTTTATAATATTTCGAAAACAAAACGCCAGAGATGTATGACATATGTCCGTCCCCCGCCCCCATCTCAGAAAATTAGTAGTATTAGTAAAGAAAACTATTTTCAAAGACAATTTCATAACAAATAATAAAAGTGCACAAACACTTTGCATAATTTATATGTCATTAGCTATTATATATATCACTGTTATTTTTTCCATAAATAAATAAAAAAAACATACACAATTATTTCTATTATCGGGATGCCAATCATCCATTTTCTTCAATGTGAAAGGATCCAAATTTCCCAATGCCAGTTGGAAAGCCGTTTTAGAATCTAACAATTCACCTGCGTTCACACATAAGGCTTCTTCAGTATCTGAAATAAAATTAATGATGTTATTTTAATCGACAATCCAGCAATGTAATGCTGCCAGCCTTTAAGTACAAAGGCCACTAGATACGTCTTGCAATACAATAGATATAGGAGGGTAGTTATAAATATTTTTATCTTAAACTCCCGCTAATGAATAAATGAATGAAAACTCTTTATTGTTCCCCATAAACTTAAATCTAGACAATTGATATGGATAAATTTGCATTAGAATAATGGGCGGCCTTATCGCTTATAGCGATCTCTTCCAGGCAACGCAGTTTCTAAGGAGATTTTTTAAAGAAAAATTAGGTAAACGATTTTAGGTGGTGTACTAAACTAATATAGAAGTATTATAATCACAATCATCAACTACCATTAAAAATAAAATATAAATAAACACACATATATATATATATATATATATATATATATATATATATATATATATATATATTATAACATAAAATATAAATAAATTACAATACACTTATATATATATATATATATATGTGTGTGTGTGTGTGTATGTGTGTATATATTATATATAAGTATATACAATTAGATATATGATGATATTGTAAATTAGATATATCTACATATGAATAATAAATAATTTAATCAGCTAATATCTTGAAAGTACATATTTAATAAGTAGATATTATAAGATAGCTGATTAATTTTTATCTAAATAAATAAAACGCCTTAGTGGTCTAGTGACAAACTTCACGTTGTTATGCACTATAACTTTCTGTGTAACTGTCCGTAGCTGAGAAAGAGGTGAAAACTATTTTCGGAAAAAGAGTCTCTATCGTATAACAGATTATGAATGCTATCGCGAGTTTGAATGTGATAACTTTAAAGATACCACACAGTACAGTTACACAGTGACACTTCAAGATTAGGGCGTCCCGTTGAAGCTAGTGGCCCAGAAAAAGTATGGAAAAAGTCAAAATTATACAAGAAATATCTTTCTGTGAAACATTTGTTGAGATTCCATTTTCATTTTGCCAGGTGGTAGGGCATTTTCCCGACTGGATGGCTACCACCCCTGGTCTACAGTATGCCGCCATAACAGCCTTGAGTTCTGTTCCGGCATCAGTGGCCAGGTTCCAGTTTCTCCTTCAGGGCCGGCAGCAGATTAGCAGCACCTCTGATATTGCTAATGTCCATAAGCGACGGTAACCACTTTCCATCACAGTTGAGCCGTCAGCCTGACTGCTGAGTTTCAGCAATAAAAACATATTTTTTTAAAGTTTCCTAGAATACACCATCTTTATATCTCCAAAAACGTGCGCAATAGCGAATTCCATTTAGGTACCCCTAAATCTTATACTAATATTTAAAGCTGAAGAGTTTGTTTGTTTGATTCAACGCGCTAATCTCAGGAACTACTGGTCTAAGTTGAAAAATTCTTTCAGTGTTAGATAGCCTATTTATCGAGGAAGGCTATAGGCTATATATCATCACACTAAGACCAATAGGAGCGGAGCACCAATGAAGAATGTTTCAAAATCGGGGGGTTTTGAAAACAAATTCCACGCGGACGACGTCGCGGGCACAGCTAGTAAGACATACAATTATATAGGTACACACAATAAACAGATATCAGCCTTTACTAAGCAAGCTCCATAATGCCTTGCGTATAAACATGTTCATTATGCAATACTAATACCTTCATCATCTGGTTCCGTCAATCTAACCATGAGCCTCTCCAAAGGGTCATAAACATATTGGTGCCTGAAAGTCGCCTCCGCTTTCAAAAAATTCTCCCGATATTCATCTGTCACCGTTAACGACGACTTATTGAAGAAACTTGGCAGCTTTCGAAGTGCCTGAAAATTAATTAAAAATTCCTTTTTTTATATAAAATTGCGGGCAAAGGGCGTACGCCAGTTCTCTCTTCTGCTCTCATATACCACCGGTTATCGCTAGTAGCGCTTTGAAATCGGAAACAAAAATACGAACCGGTTGTACGCTATGTACATAGATTTCTTTTCGGTTTTGTTCTAAATTTAAGCTCTATTAAACAGCTTTTAGCGACAAAAGTTCGTTTATTAAAATACCGGTTTCCGGTTTTTGCACCGCACCTTCAAAGCGCAACCACATGAATCGTAATTTTTCAGTGGCACACAAACACATATTCATATAATATTAGAAGTAGTAGTCTCGTAGAGAAAGTAATTATGCAGGTTTACTCAACACTATTTTTAACGTTTACACTCCAAATGGAATAGTGCACTAAAACCGATTATAACACACAATATAACCAGTTTCAAGCCTTAGTCGCTAGCTCAGTGGTTTAGCAGCTAGACAGCGCGGTCGTTCAAAGACTGAAATGACGCAACGTCTCTGTCACGTTCTACCTTCAAGTCTCAATTTATTATTTAGAATTTATATATACTAAATAATAAATTGAGACTTGAAGGTATGCCTGAATATACTAGGATATGCCCGCGACTTTGCCCACGCTTGACTTAATTTCGGGACACAAAATTCCGCAGCATTTAAAAAACAATTTAAGCTGTCGTTTTAGTGAAAACAGTGTCGGAATAAGATAATATTTACGTACACGAACAACTACAAACCGCCCCCGGGAAACTTGCCGCGGGATTTGCAGGATAAGAAGTAGCACAAATTTTAAGTCTATTAATTTGCTGTCGATTAGCGAAAACCGCATCAAAATCAGCCCAGCAGTTTTTACGTGAATCCTGAAAAACATACAAACCGACAAGATTTTTTTTTTAAATACATCCTGTTCTCCATCGTTTATTCCAGTTGTTATATGAGTATACAGACAGTAAAATACTGTACATTTTTACCACCCATATTTTGCCCTGAACTACTAAAATATTGTTACGAGTTACGGGAGTCGAATAAAAATGCCGTTAGAATTACTATAGTTTATTAGAACTATACAACGTATAACACAGGTACAAATATAACCGAACACAACAAGTCCAAATGTAATGCAGAAGGTCGTAACTCAATAAAACGCGCAAAGTCCGTGACTTATTAGATTCTCGATCGTAGTACACACGTATTGCTTCGCTCGTGGTTCTTGCTCGACTGTCTCCCCCTCCATCCGGTCATCGTTTTATACTGCACAAAATCAATGCCCCCGTATCTAAATTGGCTTAATCCGCCACACCTGGCCAATGACTCGGCCGCAAATTGCCATAAAAGAGTACAATAACAATGGGCTGTTTTCTAATCATAAATTTTAAACACAAAGTAAACAAAAGAAGACGGTCATAAAAGAGTTACAATTAGTTTAAATGCCGGCAGGTAATAAATATGCTTTGTCAGATGTGCAGGTTGATTTTGTTATTGTCGGGTACTGAGTCGTAACAATATTTTAAAATGTGCTATTTTTAATTGATACCTTGTGCTGATATTGCTCAAATTATAATTTCAACTTTTTCATTTGAGCTTAGCTATTTGTATTTAAAAAAAATTGCATCCTAACATTTTTTTGTAAACACAAGAGACATTCTACATGATGCACTAAACTTTGTCTCTAGTTTTAAACAGTTTCTATGACAGAAATACAGACAAACATCTAAATGAGACAATGGTTCTTCTTTATTTATAGGTATCGGAAATCTAAAAAGGCATATCATTATATCTAGGAACCCTTCACTTAGCACTTGACCACTTTTTAACATGATTCAATGTAAGCATCTACTATACTTACATTAGCAAAATTCGGATCCTGTGTTGCATTCACAAATTGTCTAGCTTTAGCCAATCCAATTCCAGGCAAAGACGCTAAATAATCACAGCCAGACATTATGCACATCTGCCTGAATTTGTCAAAATTATAACGTTCAATAGGGCACTTCATGACTAGTGGCAGTTTTATTGATTCCACCAATGTACCAAAACCGTCGAGGTCCATTTTAAATAGTACCTGCAAAATTACCATACTACTTAAGATGAATATTAAGAAATGGCAACCCATCCCGGCTTCACATGGGTGGACATTTATTTTATAAACATTTTGTGGATAAATGTATAAATATGTTACTCGGGGATAATGTAGTATTTTAATGATGAAAGAATTTTTGAAATCGGTCCAGTAGTTTTTGAGATTATTCATTACAAACATACAAAAATACAAATCTTTCCTCTTTATATTGTTACGAGTTACAGGACTCGAATTAAAATGCCGTTGGAATTACTATAGAATTTATTAGAACTATACAAACACGTATAACACAGATACAAATATAACTGAACACAATCAGTCCAAACGTAATGCGCGATTCAATAACAGGCACAAAGTCCGTCACTAAATAGATTACCGAATGTAGTACACACGTATTGCTTCGCTCGACTGCTTCACCCCTCCGTTGGGGCATTGCTTTATCCTGTACAAATACAATATGTTTGCTCGACCGCGTAGACTGAATTTTCTAAGAATCACACCTGGCTAATCATTACTATAAAGATTACAATACACAATGGGCTGTTTTTCCAATCACAAATTTTAAACACAAAGTAAACAAAAGAAGACAAGTCATAAAAGATCTTCATTGTTATTAGCTCAAACGCCGGCGGGTAATAGATCTGCTTTGTTCACAAATATGCACGTGGCCCAAATTGTAATAATATTAATATTAGTATAGAGCACCAACTAAAAACTAAAAACTTTGAAAAGCTGCGAAATCTCTCATCTTTTATTATCAATATTTGCCTTCATATAGTTTACATCTCTTTTAAACCTTGAATTATATCTACAGCAAGCTATTATGGCCGATTTGACAAATTACAATAGTGACGTAATTTTTTTATTTTACTATCGAGAAAAATTTAATGAAGTGCGAATCGCATCTATAAGTTTTTGTTTAGCCAATTAAACGGAAGACTGCCTTTTTGGAAAATATTAAAACACGACAGTGGCGGTGTACACAATAAATAATATAAAATATTCAAAATTTATGGAATGAGTAAATAAAAATCTATATTATATATTCAAATTCAAAGTTTTTTATTCAAAATAAGTTCCACTGGAGAACACATTTTGAAGGTCATATATATATAAGTTAAAATTTAATTTTTCTTCCTATTCTATGTATAGTATTAGGTTGGGGAAAAGTTTCTTCGCCTTTTACATAAAAATTCAAAAGGTTTTTTTATAAAGTTTATTTACATTTGACTAAAGTATGTAGGTGCCATTTTGTTGGATAACTTTTTGCCATCTTGTAGGTAGGGACGTGATCCCATTGCTATAAAAATTAAGGGGCTTCTGATCAAAAAACTGCGACAAGTGGTTTCGGCAATCCTCTCGTGATGTTAACCTGACACTGCCTAAGGAGTTCTGCAGAGACCGAAACAAGTAAAAATCTGAAGGTGCAAGGTCAGGACTATACGGCGGATGCATTAACACCTCCCAGCCAAACTCTCGTAATTTTTGCTGAGTGGCTAAAGATGTGTGAGGTCTAGCATTATCATGGTGAAAAACCACACCCCTTCTATTGATTAATTCCGGCCGCTTTCTCTTAACTTTATGCTTTAATCTCATCAGTTGTTCGCAGTACAGTTCAGAATCGATGGTCCTGCCTGGAGGTAACAGCTCATAATGAATAATGCCCTTCCAATCCCACCATACACACAGCATCACCTTGTTGCGAGTTAATCCGGGTTTCGCCACAGTCTGTGAAGCCTGACCGGCCTTTGACCACGATCTTTTTCGCACGTTCTTGTCATACGTGATCCACTTTTCATCACCAGTTATCAGCTTCTTCAAAAATGGTTCGGTTTCATTACATCGTAATAAAGAATCACAAATGAGTACACGGTTCATTAGGTTTCTTTCAGTGAGCTCATGAGGCACCTAAATATCGAGCTTTTTTTGTGTACCCAGCTGTTTTCAAATGCGCCAAAACCGTTTTGTGGTTAATTCCCAGTTCTCCAGCTACATCGCGACTACTAATATGCCGATCTTGCTCCACTTTTTCAAAAGTGGCATCATTTTTGTCCTTAACAGGGCGACCAGAGCGACGTGCATCTTTGATATCAAAATTTCCGGATTGAAAACGCTTAAACCAAATTTGCGCTACTCTCACAGATATTGCATTAGGTCCATAAACATCACAAATTTTTTTCGCGGCTTGTGTTACATTTTTACCTTTTTTGTAGTAAAATTTTGAAATGTATCGAATTTCTTCATTAGATTCACTCATTTTAACAATAAGAAAAACAAATGAAAATCACACATTTTCCTAATTTTAATTTGGAATTATCTTCTTTAAAACTAAAACTTTTTAATGATACCAAAACCAGCCAGATACAAATGGTATAGCCAAAGAGATCATATTACAAATTCATACATCTATATGCGAAAAGACTTTTTCCCCAACCTATTATATAAACATATCATAATACATACAGAATAAGCAGCACTATTATATCTGAGAGGACCAAAAATAAATTACTACGGTTTGGGTATCTGGGATCGGCGCCAGAGTGGTCCGTTGTATATTACCCATAACACAAGTATAATTTGCTTAACTTGGGGATATACAATGTGTGAGTTTGTCTGCCAATTAATTTTATTTAAAAAATGTTTCATAAATGAATACATAAATGTTTACTTAATATATATGAATGGACTGAATATTGGAATGAAACTGAATATAGCTACTTTATTTGGGCACAACCGTGGAAGAAAAATAGTATTCTTTTTACATGGACACAACAAACAAATACATATAGAAAGAGATAGGGAAAAGGTGTCATAGAAGGCCGCTCTTAATCAGATTCTCCACACTGCTATTTTCACTGTTGTCACTGATCACTGTTATTAATTATAATCTACATCAATTATAAATTATTATCTATTCTCACAACTCTTTCATAGACCTCCCTTCTTCATTTAACAGTTCTATTTACAACCTTTTCTCAGTGTTCTTTAGTCAGATGTTATAATTATACATTCAATAAATTTTAGGACTTATTACATCAGGATGGACCATAAAGAAAGGCAATTTGCTCCTTCAAACGTTGTTATTAATTTACACGAAAGTTTATGAATGGACAAACATCAAACCAGCCTTTATAACTTGCCATTGATATACTGTAAAAAGTAACCCGTGTTAATCTTTATTTGTACTAATTAACTGGTTACTTATTTTACTCAATATGTTAAAATACAATTTAAAACTAACTTGAAACTTATTTTAAAATCAATTTATGTTTAAAAGTTTGAATAAAAAACACCCCTGGCATTTATCTATAATATTATAAAATTCTAAAAATGCCGTGTATATTAAACATGATGACGAAAATGCTGTACATTGAAGCTATTTAAAAAAAACAACTGGAATAGACTATATAAAACGATGGAGAATATGATGCATTTTTTTTAGATTTCTTGACTGTTTGTTCGGGATTCACGTAAAAACTACTGTCAATAGTCTACTGGGCCGATTTCGATGCGGTCTCCGCTGATCGACAGCAAACTGTTAGCCAAATCTAGGCTACTTTTTATCCCAATAATCCCGCGGTAATTTTCCCGTGAGCGGTTTGAAGTTGTTTGGGTGCAAAAAAACCTTGTTTCGACACAGTTTTCACTAAAACGATAGATTGCATTATTTTTTGAATGCTACGATACTTTGTGTCTCGGGAACCCCGCGGGAATTTCAAGTCAAGCGTGGACGAAGTCGCGGTCATATCCTAGTAGTATATATATTTTCTTTTGCCTTACGTCGTGCGCCAAACGGACCACCAGCCACAGGTGCGCGTCGAATGTCTACAAAATGCATGAAAAAGTGTGTAAACTGCTTATCATTGGATACCTTATATACTTATAGTGGCTGTAGTCAGTGGCCCGTTTACATCCAGCCTCAGACCATTGTGATATTACAATCATTACAATTTTTACACAGAATTACAATACTTAATAAGGTTTAGGTGTCTTCGTTTTAAGAAACATCCAAAGTTACATATTAAAGGAAAAGATGTTTAGAATTAACCCTTTAAACGTAATATTTCTAAAATTTGAATTTATACCTTATTGCACCCAAATAAGATGAGATCAGAATCTTCAGTGATAATCAGCTGTGCAATATTTTTAATATTTAAATAAGCAAGTTGTGCATCGGCCTCGTACGGTGCCACAATGCAGTCCACATTACGCTTCCTGCATTCTTTGATCAATGCTAACGCCATTGTGTGTGTTATGTCAACACTGCGACGCATGTATGATCTGGCTTCTTCTACCTGTAGGTGAACGAAATACATACACTTAATAGTTTCAATGTACAAAGGCTTTAATAACTTTTAAATTCATTTAACTACAGTGAAGTCTCAATTAACCAGATTGATTGTTGTGATAAGGCATTCAGATAACAGAAGATCTGGATAATTGAATATTTTAAGATAAGTTATTTTTTTTATTTATTTATTAATTCTAGAAAGAAAACTAAACATTCATCAATCAAATCTATTGTTCTTCTTCTTCTTTTGAAGGGGTTATGCTTGCAATGCAATAGATTTACTAAGAGACTATACATACATTTGCATACTTACTAATGTACAGTCAGCGTCTTATAGAAAGGAGCGGCCAAGGTGGTCAAATAGATAAGAACATCGAAAGTGATCATTAGTATAGATACAACCAAGGTAGTCTAATAGTTCGCACAAGCCTTCTTATCCAAAAACATTGGCACACCAAGATCGCCAAATACATGAGTGCATTCAAGTCAACCATATTATGTTAACAGCCTCCTCGCCAGATGTATCTAAGCAGACAGGTAGCCAAAACATAGTAACAGTCTAGAAAAATGAACTGTATTATAAATGTGATTAGAGTCAAATCGAGTTGATTGCATATTAAATCTAAATTCAAATAGTATTATTACGGTTATAAAAATCGTTTTCATTTTTATGACGTAACTAGTATTTACCCTCGACTTCATTTTCATTATTTAGATGGCAAAGATTAAAGTTATTTTATCAATATTTATTCATGAATTTTTAATATGACTACATAAAACCCGGACATTAGTAATGTTAGTAAAGACTTATTCCACTACAGACGTCTTACTAAGGATTTCTAATAGATGCAGACAGTGTCTTGTGATTTGCGAACATTGCGTCAAAGTTGATCTAGTGGTTTGGAAGTGGAAGGAAATCCCGGGAAATTTCACGAGTCCGAATATAGTCATGTATAAAAATGTCATAAAGGTTCAAACTATGGTATAATAAGAGTAACACGGCCAGTTTTCATACTATTTCTAGGTGTATAATTCCCCAGAAAATTTTGAAACGTTCCGTCACTAAAGTATGGGAGTAAAACACGAAAAAGTGAATCCGGTTTCCGGAAAAACTACACTAGAATTCCCATGATATTAGCTTTTTCAGCATTTAAGTCAAAAATGTCTGTATAATAGTGAAAACCTCATAGAAATTAACATATATTTATAGAAAAAACCTTATTTTTTAATTTTCCATCAATAAAACAATTTGATCCCAAATGGTTTTTTTTAATAGCTTCAATGTACAGACAAGACTATTTTACAATATTAACTTAATTTTAACATTTCATTTGACGTAATACACTATGTATATGTGAGTATATTTTCTATGTATATGTGAGTTTGTGAAAATATCTACTAAAGAGTTATAAACTGGTAATAAAACTGGATGCAACCAGTTCACGCTGCATGATTCAATGTAATTCGACACGCGTAAAGTCCGTCGTCTATATCGTTAATCAAGAGTACTACAAACGTCTTACTAGCCTCGTAGTCGTCGCTTGACTGCCCGCCCCTCCATTCGGGCATCGTCTTATACTAACTACACAGTACAAAAAATTGGCCGCGCATACCGAGTTTCTAAGAAATAGTAATTTGCACACCTGCGAACGGCCACAAAGTCGAAAACAGTAACAATAAGGGTTAGTTCAACGCTAATGGTGGTTATAAAACAAGTAAAAAGACAAAAGAATTCCTAATCCGGGAAGACAATGGACTGCGCTTACAACAGGCAGCTGTGCGCTTATCTTTGACGTCATGTAACAATATAATATACCCAGTACTAATTGAAAAAAGCGTAAGCTAACATTCTGGGGAAATCGTATCGAAATCAGCCAATTTTTATGCATTCTAACCACTTTAAACCACTCCCGTGAAATTTTCCGCGGGATCCCGGGACATAAAGTATCGAAGCGTTCGGAAATTCAAATTCAAAAGTTTATTCAAAATAAATACATAGCTTAGCAACCTTTATTGCTGTTAAGGAGAAGAAGCGGGAAAAACTCTCAACAACACGACTAACTCAAAATCGTTTTATTTATATTTCTTATTCTATTTATATCTCAAGTTTTTTTTTTATAACTTTTATACAGAAGTATGTTACAGAATTACTACAGGAAAAGAACGTAAACCATTGTTTTAGTGTCAATTGAATCTGAATCAACTAATTGTTATGCAAATAAATAATTTATATTATTCCTGGGAAAAATCCCGCGGGATGCCCGGATCAAAAGTACCGTAGTATTTGAAAAAGAAGGCACAGTATGTTTTAGTATAAGTCGTATCCAAATCAGCTAATTTATATGCATACTAACCAAACCACTCTTGGGAAAATTTTAAGTATTCCGGTATTAAAAAAATTGTATCGTGGAATAAAAAGTATTAAGTAATAATATTGTTAAATATATCAGAAAATTTGCTATCGATGAGTAAAAACATCGCATCGAAATCAGAAAGTTTTTTTATTCTGGCCTGTTTAAACCGTTCCCGGGAAAATTCCCGCGGGATTCCAGTATAAAAGGTAGCACAGAATTTAAATCTGAGAATTTGCTCTCCATCAGCGAAAATCGAATCGAAATCAGGCTAGTAGTTTTTACGTAAATCCCGAACAAACAGACAAATCGACTAACAGACAAGAAATCTAAAAAAACCATCGTGTTCTCCATCGTTTATATAGTCTATTCCAAATTGTTTTTTTTTGAGACGTGACATAATTAGCATGTTATAATATTATAGACTATTGTCTTCCCATGAAACTTCCTTCGCATTTCCATGATGGTGATGCATTTGATAGTGAATTGCATGGATGAAAAATTAACTTACGGTCTTCTTCATAAAGAGTTAAAATAAGTTTAAACACTTCTTTATTTTATGGTTGTTAAAGCAGCATTCAAACTTACTCTAACTCTCTTTGAATAAAACCGTTAGTATTTAGTAAAAACGATGCATACAGTGTTATCAAGTATTAAATAATGTAAACAAAAGTATTAAAAACCTGAATAAATTAAGAGGACTGAAATATCTGGTTAGAAACAGGAACTTAAGATCATTTATAAAATGTATAGGTCACTAATGTATCTTTAGCTTTTACCATGTTCCATCTGAAATAATATTATAGTTAGCTACTGTGGCCAAATGCCTCTTAGACATAAAGTTAAAATGAACGCCGTTAATTAATTGCTACATTGGTGTATATATACCGTTAAATTGTACACACTGTTAGATTATAATCTATCTCGGGAGATTGTAAACTATTGAAATATTGTGAACCGCAACAAATTGCTTACAATTTAACGCATTATTTTTCGATAGATTATAATCTATCGACGTGAAATCGTTTTATATACATAAAGTTAGTAATAAAACACAGGTGAGTGTCAGTCATAAAAACTAAAGATTCGATCTCTGCCCTTTTGGGTTAGAAGTTTAAACAATGTTTGTAAGTAGTCAACAAATGATGCTTAATTGGAAAAAACTGGTGTTTCTTTCAAATTCCAGTGCTTACCCTCGATCAAACGTAATAAATATTATTATGCTCACATCATCCTCCTTGTCAATCACACTGCTGTGATCAGGGGTTTTTTTTTAGGTTTTGATTCAAACGCCATTGATTTCGTTAATTTCAGATTGGAAAAGTAAGGTGTTTTCATTTAATGCAAATTTAGCAATAAGTAATTCAATTTGAAATATATAATTCGAAATACAATTAATTTTGATTTAGTATGGAATCAACTCGATTTGACTATAATCACATTTAGAATACAGTTCATTTTTCTAGACTGTTACTTTGTTTTGGCCACCTTTTTGCTTAGATACATCTGGCGAGGAGGCTGTTAACATAATATGGATGACTTGAATGCACTCATGTATTTGGCGATCTTGGTGTGCCAATGTTTTTGGATAAGAAGGCTGATGCGAACTATTAGACTACCTTGGTTGTATCTATACTAATGATCACTTTCAATGTTCTTATCTATTTGACCACCTTGGCCACTCCTTTCTATAAGACACTGACTGTACCTATATAATTTTCTTATAAAATATTGCAATCTTAATCATTAAATGACTGCCATTCCTGATAATTACGAATCCATATAACTGAGCTACACATAATCGAATCCACTATATTCCCAAGTAAAAAGAGGACTAGTATTTTGCTTTTAAAAATATAGCAATGTCATATTATCTGTATGTCTTTGATAGAAGCTACACTAGGTAAAGAGATGTAATTTAGTCTCGAACAACAAAAATATAATCAGTACTCAGATTCAAAGATCAATATTAAACTTAAGTACTAGTGTCTGATTTAAAAAAACAACATTTTTATAGAAAACCAACCTTTCCAAGACTAAGCAGCTCAGCTGCTCTCTTTTTGGATATATCCCTAGATCTGAAAATTAAATAGACAAAATTGGAAAGTGCAGTTAGTTCATACAAAATGGTTTAACTATCCTAATCGAGAACCTGGCCACATAACTACACATTAACCTGCATGGATCAATCTATATTAATATTATAAAGAAGTAAAATTTGTGAATTTGGATGTTCATTGTAATCTCCGGTAATGCTGAACTGATTTTGAAAATTCTTTTACCAGTGCAAAGCTACATTATTCCCGAATGAAATATGCTATATTTGACTTTGATTAATAATATTTTTTAATGACCCCTGGTCAAGTGGGCTCGGGAACATGTGTCAAATAATTACACATTAATAACAGCAAAAATGTCCCACACAAGAATTTGAAGAAACCTTGATTTGCAGTGGTGTGTGCAGGGGTGTGTGCATGCATGCTTTTGTATTTTTTAATGACGCCCAGCTAAGTGGGCATGGGTCAGCTAGTAGCTATATGTCACCATCTGTCAATAGTGAAGAAAAACAAGGAAACCTACACATCAACTTTACTGATTTGAAACCTAATGATCTATCTTGGACAGGAGAAGCAGTTATATGTCCATTACTCTAAAATGGAGAGGCCCTCAACTAGCAATAAGGAAAATTCTCCAATTGTCCAACACACTTTATTGGTCTCAACCAGGTTTTTTTTAAACTAGTGTTAGATCATTCTTATTTGACTGCAATTAACTGATTAGCACTCATTATTGTTATCAACAAAGCAGTTGAAACTGAAAGATTCTTGAAAACCTGGTTACAGCGAATAATGCACTCTGTAGGACACACAAGAATCACCCTTACACATTCATAGGTTTTTATTATCTGGAAACCCAAACATAATTATTTTAACTTATATAACATATTTCTTACAAACTCATGTAACTATTTGTTTAATACTTACTCCCTTCTTTTGGATTCTGTCATAGCCTTAGCAGGTAAATGCCTACCATCAAAAACTAATATAGGTTTTATGTTCTTTGATAACAACATTGTAACATATTTTAAACAATATTTTATGTACCTGTAAATGATATAGGCTTAGATTAAAGACATGACTCAGCTTTCAAATAAATTTCAAAATATTCTAATTATTTTTGTTTCATAATAACATATGATTTACTTTTTAAAAATGCTAGTTTCTAAGAAATAATTTTCCAGGATGAATTATATGAGTTTACCTGCAAACATGAGAGTGAATTTGTCTTTATTTGGACTTTTGGACAATTGTAAATAGGTTTGTTTGTTCCCAAGCAAGTAAAAAATATATAAACGTGTCTTTTTTCCCAATTCTGTATACAAACCTATTTATTTACTTTAGATTAAGGTAATAAACATTGCATACATGTTGTAATGTGAAAATATCAACTTTAAAATAAGTGTACAAGAGCAGAGCTATGTGAAACCTAGTAAAATAAAATAGAATTTAAGTTGTAGGTAAGGTTACTTTGGGCTGAAAAACTTACGCATCAGTCTCTTCTCCGCGAACGAGCTTATCAGCACAAGAAAAGGCGCCTTTATGCAGCCAGCAGTATGAATCAATAGCCACTGTACATCCAGTAAATTCAGTAACATTGGCCTTTCTTGAGGCTTTCTCTAAAAAAGGTATCAGTCCTGTGATACCCATGATAATACTTACAAATACAATGATTTTTTTATATAAAAAATACTATCTACTATTGATAGATATGCCTTATCTTCTAAAGGTGTACGTCACATGTTGCTTAACATTTAATTTTGGAAAATTAAATGAAACCTTTAATATAGCAGAGCATGTTTACTTTTTATTTTAGACTTAGAGTATTTAAGACGTGAGTTGTGATTGTGAATAGTCAAAATGAACAAATTCAATCAGCTGTCAATCTTCGTTATTTGGCGCCATTTTTTTTTTTTAATTTATGGCACTAAAGAAGGCTACAAAAGTAAAATACTTTTAAGTTGACAAAATAGTGGGAAAGACTGATTTTAATAGTAAAAGATTAAAATTTTTAATATCCCTAAATGGCCATAAAAATTAAGTAAGTAAGTAATTTAAATGTGATTAATGCGTGTTGAATATTTTAATAAGTTAAAATAAAAATTGAGGGTAATCGTGAAAATGCTGTCCACGCGCCGTGACGTGATGATATTAGCACGTATCGACCTCTTTGTTTTATTTTAAACTATAAAATTACAAGACGGTCTTAGTGCATATCGGAAAGTGAAAAAAGCTAAATTTATGTGCGAAACTACCTAAAATGTTGATATATCCGCGTGTTCTATCGTCTGCAGCGGCCATTCTATTTACATGCGTTATTTCTGCCGCCGCACTATATTACAAATACAGACATTGTGAGATTAATGAAGTAATGGTATTTTGTAAGCTTCAGTTTAACGCCTATAGTTGCTTCGATAAGTTGATGAGTTATATAGAAGCAGCTAACAAGTGTGTAAGCGTGTGCATGCCAGGCATTCATAACCCTGCCATACAGGGCCGATTGATAACTTTGATTAAGAAGAAGAATATCAGAGTCAGAATAATTATCGATCGAGCTGGATACAATGATTCTAATGACTTCCTTATTAAGGAACTTATTGATACCGGTAAGTGGTGGATCGTTTTTATTCGAGCAGATTCACCATCGCCGCAAACTGCAAACACACGAAGACGTCAAAGGTGTTAGTTTCTGGAAAATCGTTCATAAACCACTAAAAAAGTAGGTTAGAGATGGCCGATCCTTGAGCGATTCATTTTAGTGACGACAAAGGAACCGATTAGTATAAAAATTGGCCATATTACTCTTTTTGCTTTTTGCGATGTAGTTTGTTACTACAGGACATTTTTTCATACGTTTATCGGAACTTTTTGAAATTTCCCGGGATTGTCTAACGTCGAAACCACTAGACAGATTTTGACAGTTTTCTCAAATTCCTCCGTGATTTTATGACATACTAACTGCAACACCTTCTATATATATTGTATATATTAGAAATATTTACCAGAACGGTAATTATAGGTACGTAGTATGTTTTTATTTACATTATCTACTTATCGTGAGTTTTACGGCTACGTCGAGGATTTATGTATCTCCATACATAAAACTCTTTGCCTTGACAACCTTAGATTTTAAATATCGAATAAAATAATTAATCTTTATTACCTGTTCAACGAGCGCGAAATTACGGGCTAGTACTAATCATAATAATATAATTGTATTTTTCAGGTGCTGAAATAAAATGCAAAGCCACGATAGAAGCACACAGTATGCAACACAAGTTTTGTTTAATCGACGACAAAGTACTTATGACAGGCACACTAAACTGGGGCAATGATCGCTCTTCGGACCACTGGAACTACGTGTACATCACGACAAAATCACGACTAGTCGAACCCGTAAAGAAAGAGTTTTATAAAATGTGGAATAGTTCTTCAAATGACATTGACCCTTGTTACGACGTCAATGGAAACACTAACAATGAAGAAACGCATAACACGGATATTCTAATTGCAAAAACCGATTGTGAAGATCAAACTGTTAGAAACACTATGACGCCTGAATTGATCATTTTATAAATTATTCCGTACTGGGACTTAATAATTAAAATGATTTATACCCTTTAATTATAAAATTATTTTCGGAAAAAATTATCGAGCCAAAAGGTGTTTATCGACGGCACGTAATTTTAGAGACTCCAGATGACAAAATTTTCCGCCGAATTAGAATTTTAAAATGACCTTTTTTATATAATCCTAATAGGAAGGATACAAAGGGAATAAGTTGTTTTATTCTAACAATAACTGCTTTTAATTTCAATTGAACTGACTAAATCATTGACAGCAAGTCCCGGTAATTAATAACGATCATATTTCATTTTACTGAATTATTCACAAATGTTAATCCAAACATGCCCTATAAATTGTTAATTATAGTCAATGATTTATATTTATGAAATTATTTTTATCTTAAGACTAGTGTAACATTTATATTAATGTTAGGTCAGAAAAGCTGGCCACACCTGTATTTCAGTATTTCTTTGTTACTGGTGTCTTTAAGTGTAATTTAATTTTTTATGAAACTGCTTTTTTTATAAAAGTGTTTCATTATACTGTTTTTCTATATTTATTCTATATTCTATTCTGTCTTTGTTACTGTTTTAATTTCTGTATTTTTTTTTATTTACTCAGCATTAATTTTTATAAGTTTTAATGATTGTTTTTAGTTTATTTTTGTAAAATTTAGAAATAAAATTTGGAAATTCAAGTGTTTCTTTTATAAAACTTAAAAATCAAATAACAGTAACTCAGTTCATAAAACATTTATTAATTATATTTCAAATTTAAAAATATCACTACACTGAATATGGGAGGTTTATATTGTCATAACAGACTAAAATGTCCACACTAGTATTAAACATGAAAAAAATATTTTGTTGCAAAAATACGTATATATTGTCACACCTGTTTCCTCACAAGGGTAGACATGACCAAACACCTTTCGCTTCATTTACTTTCTTTAATCTCCTTATGCATGTATGCATGTTTATGTAGGGTACTTTTTACCTAACCTTTCTTCAAAATGGCTGCCATTTGTAACTCTGTTTGTTTGGTTTGATTGTTTGTTGATTTCTGATATCTTCAGTCCTATCTTAAAATATCTTTTAGAAAATTAATAAACAGTTAAGACAGATTTGATAATTTATATGGCAATCATCACTACAAAAAACTAGATAATTAATATGAAGAATGTATTTTAAAATAAAATAGGCTAAAATATACCACTGTTGGCACCTATCAGTTATTGGCACTCTTCCCACTTATTCTAGATATTAAGGAAATATTCATACATATTATTCTGAATCCATACAATAATAATAATATTATCATCATTATATGGCTAATAAATAAAAAGATTCTTCTTGTTTTGAATAAATTAATAGAATGCCAATCATTGAGGGTTGGCACCGACAATAACTTATGGAATGGTAGAGGAAAGGAGTGTAATTTTATATGGAGCTAATGCAAGCAAATTTGGTCTATATCTGCTAACTTCACTCCATATATAGCCTATAAGAAATGGATTAAACAGAGTGCATGATGCTGACTTGTTTACCCCTGAACAGTGATGGCCCCAATTTAATACTTGTGACAGACATATTTTTAAACTGAGATTGCAATCCTAACCTCTATGCTCCATATTAAAAATATTACAGTATTGATTCTCCATATCTCTTATGTAGAAACTTAATAGGTTGGGGGAAAAGTCTTTTCAGGTATAGTATGTATGAACTTGTAATAAGATCTCTTTGGCTATACCATTTGTATCTGCCTGGTTTTGGTATCATTAAAAAGTTTTAATTTTAAAGAAGACAATTCCAAATTCAAATTAGGAAAATGTGTGATTTTCATTTGTTTTTCTTATTGTTAAAATGAGTGAATATAATGAAGAAATTCGATAAATTTTAATTTTACTACAAAAAAGGTAAAAATGCAACACAAGCCGCGAAAAAAAATTGTATTGTTTATGGACCTAATGCAGTATCTGTGAGAGTAGTGCAAAGTTGGTTTAAGCGTTTTCAATCCGGAAATTTTGATATCAAAAATGCACGTCGCTCTGGTCGCCCTGTTATGGACAAAATTGATGCCATTTTTGAAAAAGTGGAGCAAGATCGGCATATTAGTAGTTACGATGTAGCTGGAGAACTGGGAATTGAGTACAAAACGGTTTTGGTACATTTGAAAAAAGCTGGGGGTACACAAAAAAGCTCGATATTTGGGGGCCTCATGAGCTCACTGAAAGAAACCTAATGAATGTGTACTCATTTGTGATTCTTTATTACGACGTAATGAAACCGAACCATTTTTGAAGAAGCTGATAACTGGTGATGGAAAGTGGATCACGTACGACAAGAACGTGCAAAATAGATCGTGGTCAAAGGCTGGTCAGGCTTCACAGAGTGTGGCGAAACCCGGGTTAACTCGCAACAAGGTGGTGCTGTGTCTATGGTGGGATTGGAAGGGCATTATTCATTATGAGCTGTTACCACCAGGCAGGACCATCGATTCTGAACTGTACTGCAAACAAGTGATGAGATTAAAGCAAAAAGTTGAGAGAAAGCGGCCAGAATTAATCAACAGAAGGGGTGTGGCTTTTCACCATGATAACGCTGGACCTCACACATCTTTAGCCACTCAGCAAAAATTACGAGAGTTTGGCTGAGAGGTGTTAATGCATCCGCCGTATAGTCCTGACCTTGCACCTTCAGATTTTCACCTGTTTCGGTCTCTGCAGAATTCCTTAGGCAGTGTAAGGTTAACATCACGAGAGGACTGCCAAAACCACTTGTCGCAGTTTTCTGATCAGAAGCCCCAAAATTTTTATATCAATGGGATCACATCCCTACCTACAAGATGGTAAAAAGTTATCCAACAAAATGGCACCTACATACTTTAGTCAAATGTAAATAAACTTTATAAAAAAACCTTTTGAATTTTTATATAAAATGTGAAGAAACTTTTTCCCCAACCTAATATTTTTAATTTTATTTGTTTGATTTTTAGTTATACTAGGAATACTTTGTTTAAATATGAATTTGAGAAAACTTATTATGACTTTAAAAATATGTTTTACATAATATTATTTTGGGTGGAAATCTAATGGTGTTCTTCTATAGCAAAATATGAGAGAAGAATGACTTTCAGCACCATCTAGAAATTTAAGTACATTTTCAGCTACATTTTTACTGGACAATTGTCATTTGTAATTGTCATTCTTCTTCCAAGCTTTAGAAACTATATTTGAACTTAAAATTTCAATCTAAATATATAAACTATTCTTAACAGAGTTATTCTCCACCCCTAAGAGCCTTATACTTTGTTATCTCATTGGGAAATGTCTTTGATAGTTCTGTAAGGAGGTGACTCTTGAAGCGCTTGTATGAGTCAATCTTACCCTTGACCTCTTCATTTTTGGCTAGGGCTTTATCTATGCAGTCTTTAGTGTATAACTGTGGATTGCGACCTTGATCGATGTAACTGAAAAAGAAAAACACTTTTTTTTTTTTAAATATTGCTGATACTGAATATAATATTTCATTTGAGCCTTTGTCTTCACTTAGTAATTTCACAATCCAAACAATGAAGCCATGGTAGCTTAATGGGTAATAAGTTCAAGTTACAACCTCGCATTTCAAAAGATGTTGGTTTGAATCTTGGTCTGCATTCAGTGAATAACTTAGGTTTCTGATTTGGTGTGTATAATATGACTACCATAAGATAAAAATAATGGAAAACAATGTGATGAATCATGCACATAGGAAAACAATATGTCAAACCTGGCAATGCACTTTGAACAATAGTTGCAGGTATATTGTCCTTCCCCAAAGAAAAATTGGGAGGCCAGAGCCCAGCAGTAGGATGTTTTGGGTTATTATAATTATAAAAAAATTTCACAATAATAAATAATAAATAACCGGCAGACCAACACACATATTGTATATCCCCAAATTAAGCAAGTTACACTTGTGTTATGGATAATACACAGCGGACTACTCTGGGGCCGATCCCTGACCATAGTAAATAACCGTAATAATAACTTTACAGACAAACAACAAAGGGAGCAGATGATACCATATTTTGACAACAAGGATATATCAGTAAGTAATTGCCTAGCAAGAAAATAAATTGTGCACTTAAAAAAATCAGTTCCTAGATTTTGAATTACACGGCTAAACTCTAGAGTTGTAATATACACAAATAGATAAAATTGAAGAGTCTATCTGTGATTTCGAAACACATGCCAAAATTTAAATGAAAACTTCAAATTATATACTTTGAAATTTTATGTTGGTTTAAAAAAAAATTGTATTTCTACCTCCGATCATTTGAAAAACTATAAGCAGATTTGATGAATATGTAAAGCAAGATACAGAGTGTACCTTCCAGTAAAGACAGCTACCCAAATATTAGTCAAATTGCTTTCAGAAGATATGAATGTAAATCTGTAATCCTATGCAAAATTTCGGGCATAACTAGTATTAAAATTAATTCTACAACATAATAAAACTAATATAAATAGAATATTCAAAATCATATAAAACTTACTCGAAAACTTCTGTGGGTACATGTATATCATGAACTTGAGATTTCAGTTTGTCCACTTCTTGTAATCCAGTGACCAGGGACTGTCTGAAATTTAATTTGATACTCTTAAAAGTCTCGTATGAAACATTTGTTTTATTTATCAATATAGTGGACGACTAACAAGTTGGTTTTAAATATGACGATGAATCAATATATTAATGCTATCAATTTTTAAGTACATTGCTGAATAATTTTTTTTCAATATAGGTTAAATATAAATTAATGCGATTACGTAAAAAAAAACATCGTCTTTATTGGTCGCCATTTTGAATGGTTACTCTTGTATATGAATGTGTTCTATTGTACTTTTTCTTCATTTTTATCCAATTAAGCTGGTTTTTGGTTATTTTGGCTCTTTTTATGTTGATTACTGGCTAATTTTTGAACTTTGAAAGGATTTTTTAACTTTGGACCTATGATAGAAGTGCAATATTAGCGAAAAATCAGTGAAAATAAGTGAGGTTATGTTTTTAAATAAAAATATATTTCGTAATCTCCGGACCTTAGGGGTTGTAGTAAAGGTAAGTATGCCTCACCCCCTCCCCACTTCACCACCTCACTAATTAAAATTCCTGTATTAGATTGCTATACATTTACTAGAGAAACACCCATAAAAATTTGCTACATAACCTACTAGGCGGCAAATCCAATGTCTGGTTCCACATACTGCCACCGTTCGCTTTGCTAATTTGACTAAATTAAAATGATATTCCTATGAGTTGGGAAACTTACATCTTCTGATTCAAAACACTCTGTCCTTGTGGTTGAAAATCACTGACGATGATACGTATCTGTCGTACGTTTTCGATGAACATTTCTAACTGAGTTTCAAGGTTTTCAAGCGGAGAGGACATTTTAAATTAAAAATTGAGTTCTTTTATATTATTTTGAGTTATCAAAGAAACATAAATAAAATGAGATATCTCTGACTTCACTTCACTTTTTTGTTTTTTTGGCAAGAGGCTTGTTCTTGGTCGAACTACCATTACTGCCAACGTCAGGTGTGGAAAAGGCAAGGTTTATGGCGATGACCAGGTACACATGTGTTTTCTACACAAAAAAAGGGGGGAAAACAAATAAAACCTTGTTCTAGAATTAGTTCACCGCCACCGATTGAAACAATGTCAATATATACAATAAATTTAGATACATAAAATTTGATAAAGGATTATAATTTTATATTATTAACGGAAATATATTTGGTTAAAGCATTAAATATAAAACGATTACATATATGGGAAAGGAGAGTTTTAATGTTAGTGGGTCTTGGAATTTTAGCTGGTAGGACATCATATAGAGATGTGGGGTAAAGGGGACAATTAAAAAATATATGGTCGATAGAGCCTTCCTCTGTATTGCATTCACACATTGGAGACGAACGAACTCCAATCCTATAAAGATGGACAGGGGTACACGAATGGCCCAGTCGCAACCTGCAAATCACTGAGGTGAGTTTTTTGTCAGCATTGCGGAATTTATAGAACCATGGTTTGATGGGTATCTCTGGAGAAATATCTTTATAAAACTTCCCTTTGACCAGACTGGAATTTGTCCAACTAATAAGCCATTCCTCTTTAAGGTCTTGCAGAGCTTTAGAGCAGAGATCCTGAAGGTGTAGTGTGGAGTGGTCTAGGCATCCTGAAACTATTGCACTTTTCGCTAACTCATCAGCGGTCTCATTACCGATTATACCTGAGTGACCAGGAATCCAAGCTAGGACAACATCTATACTGTTAGACTGGCCCAGAACGAGATTTTCCTTGATTTTAAGAATCAAAGGGAAACGCAGGCCAATTGTTATATCTTCTGAAAGGACAGCTTGGAGGTAGCTTAGAGAGTCTGAAAAGACTATACATTTATGTATCCTATCTTTGTTAGCAACAACAAACTTTATTGCCTCCAAAATTGCTATTGTTTCACCAGTAAAAGTAGATGTAAATATGGGACATTTATAGATCAATGCTAGCCTGTAGATAGGGCACCAGACAGCAGCACCAACGCAACCTTCTAGAGATAGTTTAGAAGCATCAGTATAAATTGGGCACCAGTCTGACCATTCCGATGAAAGCGGTAGGTTAAAAAAATCATTTGCTCTAGGATCCTCTTTGGAGATGCCAAAATGTAGTAAAACTTTAGGGTAGAAATTTAAGACTTCATAGGAGGTACTAAATGTAGCTAGTTTATGGAATTGGTAAAGCGGAGTATTTAATCTGTCTATTTTCTAAAAGATTTTATGAGACATGGAAGATCTTTATGGTACCAGTAAGGGTTGTTTGTGATAAGGGAAGAGAGGGACTTGATTTTAGAAATTAAAGGGTGAGAAGAAATCTGACAAGTATTATAAAAGAAACGATCACATAAATATTGGCGTCTAATTTGAAGAGGAGGGTCTAGCGCCTCTATCTGTAGTGCATTAGCCGGAGATGATCGCATGGCACCCAGGCTCAGCTTGAAGCATCTATACTGTAGCTTGTCTAGTTTAACAAGAGCTGTTTTTGAACAGGGCTCAAGAACAAAAGTACCATAATCTAAAATACTACGGATTATAGCATTAAAATGAATTTTTGGGAATATGGGTGGGCGCCCCACCAGCCTCTTGACAAACATCTAAGAAGATTTAAATTCGATTCCGTCTTTTTTATGATAAAATTTAAATGCTGTAGTCCTGTCATTTTTGATTCTAAAAATACACCCAAAAATTTAATACTATCGCAGACTGGAATCACTAGATCGTTACACACTACTCTGATCGATAAGGGGTTTCGTTTACGTGTAAAAACAACTACTTTACTCTTAACTGGTGACAAATCTAGTCCATGTTCCGTTAGCCAGTTAAATAAATAGTACAATGCGCGGTATAACATAGAATCAGCTTGCTCTGTTGTATCAGCTGATGTATAGAGTACTATGTCATCAGCGTACTGTAATATGTTACAAAAGGAGGTAACAGTGTGATCTAATTCTGAGGTATAGAGATTGTATAACAATGGGATCAAAACAGAGCCCTGAGGGAGGCCTTTCCATGTCCGACGAGTAGAGTGAATAGAGCCTTCTAGTCTAGTTACAACCGAACGATCCATTAGAAAATTACATATGTAGTGCGCTAACCTCACGGGAACACTCAGCTTATGCATTTTCTGTCTGAGGTGGTGAAGAAGAACACTATCATACGCGGCAGTTATGTCGAGAAACACGGCCGCCAGGATTTGTCGTTTGGATAGAGCAATCCTAATGTCGGTGGTAAGAATCGAGAGACTGTGCATGGTACTTGAGCCTTTGCGAAACCCGTATTGGGTGCTGGAGAGCATGCTGTTAGATTCTAAGTACCATTTCAAGCGATTTTTCAAAAGGTGCTCCATTACCTTAGCAAGGGTAGACGATAATGCGATAGGACGGTAGAAAGAGGGCATGGAAGGGTTTTTACCTGGTTTGAGAATGGGAATAATAAATTGGGATTTCCAAGAGTCTGGTATTATACCTAATTCATAGGATTTATTAAGAAACTTAAGAAATAGGGTCTTAGTAGAGGAGCCAGCTTTGGTAAGGAAGGAATATGGAATACCGTCCAAGCCAGGCAAGAGTCTTTAAGTCGATTGAAAACACAGGATAATTCAGACATATTAAAAGGTTCGTTAAATTTGTGTGGGGGGAGATAGGGGGTAAGGAGATGGGAGAGAATCACAATTAGGAATAGAAGGAGGGGCCAATTGACTAACAAAGTCAGAAACCCAGATCGAATTATCATTACACGAGGGATTCGATGAAAGCCAGGAGATATCTCTCGCCCGAGTCCGACTCTCGTCACGTCAGTTGTCATGTCAAGCTGTCACCCTGGCCTGGCCATGCCCTTTAAGCTTAGAACAACTGAGTCCGAAAAAGAATTTAAAAAAACGCTACTAGATTTATGAATGTTTTCAATTTCCTGTTACTGCTCGGATCTTTATGTCCTTTTAATTTACTCAGGTTATTCGTAGAATCATTAAAATTCTACATGACAGATAGTACTGTTAGCATCCATAAGTTTTTGCTTCTCATGTATTTGTTTTCCTTTAAAAGTAAATATTTATAAATACATAAATATTTAAAATTAATAAATATTTTTAAATATGTATTTAATATATTTTTGAATACCTTTAAATAAGACTCTTTTTTAACTAACCAAAGTAAATGGGGTTATTGGAAAAATAACTAAAATAAGTGCCAAATAACGTTAGTGTCAATGTCAATACTTATCATTATTATTATTATTATACATGTATGTCTCTGCAGACCACGGGCCATAAAATGACCCGGACTTTTGGAGGGCTTGCATGGGGCCATGGGAAGGCCAACACGTAGAGGCCCCTTGACAAATTTAATCTAAATGTAGCGTGACACTGACCGGCAATTGTCCCTGTCTACACCATATAAAAATGCACCCAAGGACAAGCCCCGGCCAGTGTAGAACTATTGTGAGATATGAGAACAAAAAGTACCGGACTATTGAAGTGAAATGCTAGTGGTACTAGGGGTATGGGAATATGGGGACTATGGCGTTTGCCCGTCGCAATGTTCGGGGAACATGGAAAAATGGGCAGACGGTGACTCGCCACTCCCTGCATGGGCCCCAAAAAATGCCATAGAAGACAGGGGCAACATGGGTGTGAGTGGCTAAGGGGTGTCGAGAGGTGGACTACAGGTTCACCGAAGCTACTTCCGACGTTAGGCCATTTATCACTTCCACCCCTGGAGCTTGAGTCTTAGCTCTAGCGACCTCCACTTCGTGCCGGCTGGCTAAGGCAAGCACGGAGGCGGGGGTCTTGCCTTGGCCCCCGGAGTCAGGTACGAGGTGTCGCTACTCACCTAAGGCTTCGCCACAAAGCCCCCCTGCGGGATTATTATTATTATTATTATTAATTTATTCATGATCATAGAATCTATGTCTTTCAGTCGGAAACATGTTTAAAATGAACTTATGCTACGTGTAGCACAGCTGAACTGTAGGTTATCAGTTGGTGCCTTTCAACGGAGTTCTTGTGACAACTCAAAAGGCCACATTTGACTATACAGTTCACATTTCTCACAAAACACATAATTACTTCTCAAAACTATCAATATCCTATAACTATTGTTCATTTTAGAGTAATTTTACACATTTTTAGAAAATAAAACTGCACAGCACGACATCTCCTTTCAGTTCCCGCCAAAAACTCCTCAATACTTATCAATGTAATTAGGGATGCCTTATTATAATCTTATTAAATTAAGTTAATCGATACCTTGACGATTAATGTATAGACAAACCTTACGTAAATAAAATTGTTAAATGAAATGAAGCATTCTTTGCAAAGATATGTGCGTTAACTTATGTAGTACCTATACACATGGATTGCGTCTGAGTAACTCAAATGTTGCCAATGCAAACTATTTCATCGTTATTACAATTAATGTATTATATTTTACAGAATATGATGTATTAATAAAATAATCTATTTGTTATATTGCGATATATAATGGAAACTTTTAACAACAACAACAAATCATAATGCACAAATATTCTTACCAATTTTAACATTAAAAACCTGTGCAACTTTTTTCAAACAATGTAGTTTTAATTGTAGCCTAGAAAATCTAATGACGTAATAAAATATAAAAACACAATTTAAAACAATAAGTTATTGCCAAGTTTACTTTTTGAGTCCAACAAAAAAAGGATATAGTAGCTGGAGGATCCGAACCTACTCCGACATAGAAAACCTCGTGGCCGAGCCTAAATAATTGGGGAGATAAAGGCTCAGTATCTCCGCTGGCTCCGTCACGTAGAACGGATGGAGGAGGATCGGAATGTTAAGAAAGCATACTTGGGGTGATCAGTTGATCGGCAACTGGTTGGCCGTCGTAAGTATAATATCACTAGAAAGATAGAGTGGATGACCTAACCGAACTTTAAGCCTGGGAAGACTAGACACTGTTCAGGACAAAGTAAAGTGGTGCGCTTAATATACTTAAGCATATATTTATATATGATGGCATTTTTTTACTGACAAAAAACATTAATAAATATTACTTACATAATTTATCTTTAATACTTTCAAAATAGATCAAAAATGTTTTGTTTACGCAAGTGATATTATGATCTAGAATTTTGTCGTACGTCTCACAATACGACTCGCTCTAGCTCTATAGGCTCTTGAATGGGCCAGAGTGAGAGTTGTCGGCTCAATTTCTATTGCGTGTCTCTACTGAGCTAAAGGAGTAGTACAGTTCTATAGAGCGAAAGAGCTATATCCCTTTTTTCTTTTTAGTCAGCCGTTTTGCAGAAGACCCCACCCAAGTAGGGGAATCTCGTCCTTGCGATGCTAACGCTTAATATAGCTTCTTAGTCCAAAATCGCCTTCCTTTAGATGACTTTAGTGTGGGTGTTCGAGATTCCGTCTATCTGTTGTTAGTCGTAAGATACCTATGCCTAGAAAAAAGATACTTAGAACTCATTTCCTTAGAACTCTGATCAGAAAAGTCGTTTTCACTCAGAAGGGTTTTACTGTAACTTTTTTATTATTATCTTTAAAATATACAAATTCCTGATTCGATTTATTTATCGATTATTTGATACTGAAATGGATTCTATATTACGCAATATTTATATGTTCGATAATAAACTTTGTACTTGCCATAGACTGCATGCAGCTCGTTGCTTAGCATTATTTTGTTATTAATTACATTACATTACATACATTATCAAAAAACTCAAATGAAAACTATTTTTATCCAATCAAATATACATAATAATATTAAATATTTCTAAATAAACATAAATATTCATACCAAGTGTTGACTTTCGTCATATTTTCAACTTATTTATTTAACTTCTGAGATATTTTTCTGTTTGTTTTCTTAATTGGATTATTATCAACAATCTGTACTATGTAGTTTTGGACTCTGACGAATTTGTTCAGGAAAACTGCTTCTGGATATCGATGTTACTGATTTATAGTGACCTATGAATTTATTTAATTCGACCGACCAAGCCCACTATTGGATTTTTATATTAACACAAAACTTGATGTGCAGTGAAATGTATTATTGAAAATTATATACAATTTTTAAATAATATGAAATTTTATTTAAAATACAGTTGGAATTCATGGTGGAAAAAACCGCCATACCTAAGCATATAATATATAGAATATCGATCTTATTCATAGACAGAGTAAGTTTGAACGCTTCTTTAAGAATCGTAAAGCGTTCAAACTTACTCTCTCTATGAATAAGACTATAATAAGTGTATATACAAACCCGCTATACGTACACATATACATACACACACGAACACACACACACACGCACACATATATATATATGTAGGCACGTTCATGCACGAGTTAGTGCTAATTGTACACGCTAGATAGAGTTAGTAACATCGTTTTCGCGACTTAAGACTCTATCTTTATTCATTCAATGTACTCTGTGGGCCTGGCTTGATAACAAAATATCATTGAGAACTTAACCACAAAAGCCGATAAAGGGCGCGATCTCCCTAAACTCACAACGCCCAAAATACTCCTTTAGTCATTCCACATAGCGACCGCGGTCGTTAGGGTCGCCGCGAAATCGTCACTAATGTCGTCATGGTTTTCACTCACGCCATAGATGATACACTCACAAAGACCCATGTCAAGAGGTGGGTTGAATAATTCGCTCCACTTGAGTTTACTAATGACGTCTTAATTTTCGATCATACAGGGCTCGCAACGACCCATGTCAAGAGGTGGGTAGAAGTGGGCATTGACCACAGAGCATTAATTCTCTTAATCGATACATTGACAAAAGCGCCATTTTCAAATCAATCACACATCAAACAATGACATTAATTGTGTATTTCGTCGTTAATGACCTAACGAAAATGGCGGTCACGGGTGTGGTCTTTGTGAGCCTCATGTGGAACGCGTCTTTTGGCTACGTTCCTCTGGGTACTCACAACGACCATACTCCCGACCGTGGTTTTCTCGCTTCATTTGTTTGTGGGGGTTACAGTCAAAAATCAGGTGGAACGGATTATGAAGCGTTGGTGTCAATAACGACGAAACACACAAATGTCTTTAAATAATGTATTAAAGGGTTGATATAATTCTTGCAATTTTGTCAGAGTATCAATAGAAAGAATTAATGCTCTGTGGTCAACGCCCACTTCAACCCATCTCTCGACTGGCTACCAAGCCATAAATCTAAATAAATAATAATAACCCATCTCTCTCGACATAAGCACTGCGTGATCGAAAATTATGACCTCACGAGCGATCCCGGTGGACGCTGTGATGCCCGAAAAAAATTTAATTCTAGGACCCGGTTCCAGTTGTGAAACTAATTCATTCGGGGACCCACTCAAACACGCCCCATGTGGAAAGTAGCCATATATATATATATATATATATATATATATGGCCAGTGTAGATAGCGGGAAAATTTAATTGTCAGATAAATAAGCAATTAAGCATTTTAAAAGTTATTTTTCGTCTTTATACTTTGTTGATATTAAAGCTCACAGCAATGCAAGCAAGTTCTCTCGAATAATTCAATATGGTGCAGTTAATTCATAAACTAGAAACAAATGCAAGTCTTTTGCAAAGTGCTATTGCTGGTGGCGCAGCGGGAGCCTTCACCCGAGCTGTATCCCAACCTCTCGACGTTTTAAAGATAAGGTTTCAATTACAATTAGAGCCTATCAAGCATGGTTTAAATTCTAAGTACAGCTCAATGTTACAATCTCTAACCTCTATCATCAAAGAAGAAGGAATCGCCACTTTATGGAGTGGTCACGTGCCAGCACAATTACTATCAATATCCTACGGCATTTTACAATTTGGGACCTTTGAGAAATTAAGTTATTTGAGTCAGAATTCAGATCTACAATTCTTCATAACCCATAAACACTGGATAAATTTTTGTAATGGTTCAATCTCGGCAACAATCGCAACTGTTGCCTCGTTTCCTTTCGACACAGTGAGGACAAGATTAATAGCTGAACAGAAGACAAGAAAAGTATATAAAGGTTTTATACATGCATTTTCTCTTATGATAAGATTAGAGGGACCTCATGCTTTGTTCAAAGGTTTGATACCAACATTGGGCCAAATAGCACCTCATGCTGGCATCCAATTTGCTGTATATAAATTATTCACTAATAATATTTTTAATGATATTCCATTTTTCCAAAGAAGTGAGGATGCAAATACACCTCAGTCTACATTATTTGCTAATTTATTAGCTGGCTCAATAGCTGGATTTGTAGCTAAAACTTCAATATATCCATTTGACTTAGTCAAGAAAAGATTGCAAATACAAGGCTTCCAAAAACACAGACTGGCGTTTGGTAAACAGATGTACTGTAATGGTGTATTTGATTGTGTGAAATTGACTATAAACAATGAAGGATACCTAGCACTTTTTAAAGGTTATGGTCCGAGCATACTTAAGGCTATGCTTGTGTCAGCACTGCATTTTGCTGCTTATGATGAGATTAAACATTTTTTATTAAATTTAAGTAAATGAACCTCAATTAGTATATGCACAATATTTTATGGCTTTGTAGTGTTGGCCCACCTAATACATTGGGATGCACAGGTCCTGGGTTTGCTCTGGTCTGGGATTGACTTGAGATGTATCCAATGTATATTACACACAACAGAAGAGTAATTTGCTTAGCTTCAAAATATAGTGTAAACTCCATGTAATGTCATCTGATTTAACGACAAACTTTCTTAAGTGTCCAAATTACTTGGATTTGGTTGGTTTAGTTTGTGTTCCATACAATGATACACTCTATATAGCATTACACCCACTCTCAATAATGACAACAATTAAGTAATAAAAAGTACCTTTTAAGTTGCCAAAATTAGTAAAAACTGTGCAGCTGTGTCCATTCTTTTATTACTTTATTAGCCTAGCCCATAATAAACTTGACTCTAAGCATCATGCATACTGCAATTATTAAGAAATTCCGACATACCGAAATTTCTAAGTACTTCCTTCATCACCAAGATGCCTCAATATTACAAGATATGAATAAAACAAGTAAAAAAATTACTGGTGCAGCAAAAGACGTCAGACAAAAATAACAGACTTCTCTCCATTTAACTACAACTATAACACCATAAAATGCACAGTCCCTTCAGTATCATTATATGGAGTTCACACTATATAATGTGTGTAGTTTGTCCATGAATTTATTTATATAGATAAATAAAATAAATTGGTAGACAAACAAGGAAAAGGTAGTTTATATGACTTCATTCTTATATCTATAGAGATATACACCAATGAATGAATATTCTTTATTGTATATTTAATGATACAGTTAAATACACTTACACAAAATTAAGTATTAAATTAAAAAGTCATAATGGAAACTTATAATTTATTGTCTTATAGAGTATTATAATTATATTCTTTTCAGTGAGTTATTTTATCATCACACATGAAATATATTATGAAAAATAAGTTTTTAAATGGTGAATCTTTATTTTTTAGAATATTATGGATAATTATTTATATTAAAATTCTTAAATCATACAATTATAGTTCATGCTTTAAGTGTAAACTTTCTTTAGAATTTCTAAATCAAAAAATTGCTCTAAATCTTAGATTCTCAAATGTTTTAATCAACATTTTACTTTAAAATAATATAAATTGCCTCCAATGATGATAGTATTAAAAGTTAATGAGAAAATTGAACCTATAATTATGTATTATGTAAAGCTATACCCTTGAAAATGTGTGTGTGCATTTAGGAGTTACAATAATTTTATAATACTATACATTGAATTATGTACCTATAAAATGATGCACTGGTCACACACACACACAGGATTATTTAATACCAGATCTGTAACAACTGCAGAATCTTAATGCTTGCCCACTTAGAATGTTTCTGGTGAAAAGAAAATTCAAAATAATCTCAATATTTTGCAGCAAGTAATTATTATAAATAATATCAAAACAAATATGTGAAAATAAAGTTTTTATTTAGTACTTCTCTGGTATGCTGCATATATACACAATTTCATCTGCTAGCAAAGGAAATTTTATTTTGGTAACAGAAAATCATAATGCCTTCTACACTGATATATTATCAAAGAAATGTCTTATTCATCTTGTAGCTTACATAGTTTTAAAGCAGGTGGCATTGTTTACGCAATTCCTAGAAAATGAATTAGGTTCGGTCTGTCTTTAAATATGAAATATATTGCTTTTGCATTGTATATGCAGAATAAACTTAGACCATAAATTTAATTAATCCATGTTACTTATACATTTAGACTTTAGATACAGCATTTTGTTTTTAAGTTTGTGCTAATATTTGAATTTCAATTGCTTTAATTTTACATTGTAGGTATAAGAGGCTGCAGACTTATATAAATCACAAGAATCTTCACTTTATATGGAATTTGCCCAAAACTTCTGTGATACTAGATAGTTTGTGTTCAATAGTGAGTAAGATTTACTAAAAAATATACTGTCCTGAAATGATTATACTGTTGTATTACATTGGTATAAGTAATTTTTTTGCATATAAAATTGAAAAAAAAACTTGCTAAGAATTATGGAAGAGGAACACTATTGGGAATCTTTACTATCTTTACTATAAAAATATTTTATTTTTTAAAATAAAGCACTGGTTGTGGAGATTTTCTATATCAAAATGCGAAAGCACGAGGGTTGTGGCGCTCCTTTGTTTTAACGTGAGGAAATCTGATTGAGGGTTTATCACCATAGGAGAAGCACAACGTTGGGGGCAATAACACCTTCGAAGAAGTACTTTTGTCACATGAGTCGTGGTACCCAGTAAACCTCGACGCGTGATGGTATCTGTAGGTGACCGGGCTAAGCCTTAGCCGGCCGAGATATATACGCTTTATCTATGGGCCGAACTCACTGGAACGCCGAGGCTCCGAGTGCGACTCTTAGTATGGTAAATATCGTAAACGAACTTTCGGTTATTTACTGTGGTCTGGGTGTCTGGGATCGGCCCCAGAGTGCTCCGTTGTATATTACCCATAGCGTAACTTGCTTAGCTTGGGTTGGCTTAGCTTATACAATGTGGGTGAATGTCTATCGATTACATTTCGATAAGTATCTGTGTCAGATTGCGGGCTGTTTGCCTTCACCCCAATGCCGCCAGTGTGCCGCGACAGACACGGCGTTAGACACGCTAGTCGAGTGCGCAGCATGGGCACCTCAGAGGTTTGAACTTGAGACACTTGTAGGACCGATCGAATCACTGGGCGATCTGGTGCAAGCCATGCTGCACAGCGACGATTGGTGGGTGGGTGCGGCCAATTTCTGCGAGACGGTAGTGTCTCATAAGGAGGCCGCGGAACGAAATAGGGAGAGAGATGGTAGTGCGCATGCGTCTCGCGGGCGCCGACGTCAGTCGGGAGCCCGGAGGCGCAGGTATGCGCATGACCTCCCTCCCTGAAATATCGCTGCAGGGGCCCTCTAGCATCTAGGGAGCAGAGGAGTCTTCACCCCTGTTGACGAAGTGAGTTTGCCTCTCCCGGGGCATTCTCAAGCACTTGTGCGCTAGGATCGGTGTGGGTGTAACTACGTTCTGTATCTCACGCATTTCCTACCATTAGCGCGGGGCACATGGGAGGAGGGTGGTTTTAGTGGGGTATTGATTAGTCGAGTCTCCACACAAGCCGGTTGATTATTGTTTGGATCGCCTCAGTGGAAAGCCTCCATGATCAACAACGGTCTAATCCCTAGCAAAGGATCCGGTATGTGCGAAATGCATTTACCCCGCTTTAAAAAAAAAAATGTCTATCGATTACATGACACAGATACTTACTGGGCACGGTTGCTTCGATAAGTATCTGTGTCAGATTGCGGGCTGCTTGCCTTCACCCGAATGCCGCCAGTGTGGCGCACTGGACACGGAGTTTCATACGCTAGTCGAGTGCGCAGCATGGGCACCCCAGAGGTTTGAACTCGAGACAAAAGTAGGTCCGATCGATTCGCTGGGCGGTTTGGTGCACGCCATGCTGCACAGCGATGATCATTGGGTGGGCGCGTCCAATTTCTGCGAGACTGTAATGTCTCAAAAGGAGGCCGCGGAACGAGATAGGGAGAGAGATGGAAGTGCGCATTCGTCTCGCGGGCGACGACGTCAGTCGGGAGCCCGGAAATGCAGGTATGGTCACGATCATGATCCCCCCCTGAAATACCGCTGCAGGGGCCCTCTAGCATCTAGGGAGCAGAGGATTCTTCACCCCTGTTGACGAAGTGCGTTTGCCTCTCCCGGGGCACTCTCAAGCAGTTTTGCGCTAGGATCGGCGTGGGCGTAACTACGTTCTAAGTCTCATGCCTTTCCTACCATAAGCGCGGGACACATGGGAGGAGGGTGGTTTTAGTGGGGTTAGTTAGTTTATGCTCATGGGCATTTGTCCATGGGTTTGAGTCTCCACACAAGCCGGTCGATCATTGTTTGGATTGCCCCCAGTGGAAAGCCTCCATGGTCGACAACGGTCTGATCCCTAGCAAAGGACCCGGTATGTGCAAAATGCATTTCCACCGCCTGAAAAAAAAAATGTCTCGATTATAATTATTATTAAAAAAACACAACTCCGAGGTTCTGTTCTTCGTCTTCATGGCCAGAGACGCGGGTTCATAGACTAGCCACTCCACGGGGCCCTGGCATGCGGTGCCCATCGGCCTCATCTACTGTTTTAACACTTATGGCGGTCATGGGTCAATAGTAGGATTTAGGATCTTTTTAAGTTTAAGTTTTTTGTGTTCCATGACTACGTTTATAATTTGCAAAAAAAATAGTTGTCAAGTGAATATTATTATATTGGGTTTATTATACTCCGCAGTTATGAAATCCAATTGGTTTTCTTTTATGTAATTTGTGTATACTTAAATCATTAACATTTTAATACAAATAAAATGTTACGTAATTGCCTAGTTTCCCATAAGTGAAAAGAAAAGTAGACTAAATTGTAGTTACTTGGACTACAGGGGCAGTGTCAGCGCAGTGTTACACGCGGAAGTGAAGCGGAAATTTTATCTGTCCGTTAATTGTATAGTTAGTTGATTTGTATAGATTGCGTCAAACAATACGACGGGTCAGCAGAAGTTGGTTGCGTAGAAAAAAAATATTTTATGAGAAGAAATAGTGATTTGCTTATAATATTTACAGATCTTTTAAAAAGTAGTCGAGAACTCTATGCCGGTCGCATATTCATTAATCAAGAAGATAGTTACAAATTGCGTTACTGCGCAGCTTTCTGCAACGAATTTGAAAATCTCATAAAGTTTGGAGCGAACTGTTTTACTCGGCCCAGACAAATTTATAGTCTAAACATAAAATTATCCATAAGATACCACATAGCCCATGTTCCTCATTAATGTATCTTTGATTGCAGGTTGCAGTTCCTTCTTCATGTAAGTTGTAAGCAATGTCCTTATTCCTTTTGTAAATATATCCTCCATTTCCCTCGAAATATCTTCAACTTCATCCAACTCATCGCCAGGCCTAAAAAGTTTACTTCTTTCGTAATTCATTCTATTCGTCCTAGGCTCGTAAATAATGTCCCAATTATTTTCTGACGCCTTACTGTCCATGCTATCAAAGTGGGAGTCCAAATTTGGGTCGAAAATAAACTCATCGGACCTTTTACGACGTTTTAACGGCAAGTTGTCTTTATTTCTGACAGAATTCCTATTTATGTATTTCTCACAACCATACGCGTAGACGCTTATGAAGCCAGGCTCTACAAATTCAGAATCTGTCTTTACATTAAACTTTCCCGGCTGTTGGCTTAACGGTCTTGTATGGAAGCCGATACCTGCTTTTCTTAAGCGTAAAATCATATTGCACCCGTTTCCTCGCTGTCTGTAAAGGTCATCAAAAGGCTCGTCGAATGGTCTCGATTCAGCGAAATGCCGTCTCCGCCTATTATTTAAAACTCCTCTATCGAGGTCATTCGTATCGTACAAATCAACGTTACCACTGATTGTTATGTCGTGGAAAAGTAACATAGTGTCTAGAGATACGTTTCGAGGGTCGAAATGGCATTTCTCAACGCGAACCCAATTGCTGTTCTGTGGGAGACGTACTCGCATCCTCGTTACGTACATGTCGATGGGCGCTGTTCTCATTTGCTGGTATAGGCTATAGCCATTTAGCTCAAGACTTTGGCCCTGGAAAGATTAAATTAAGGTGAAATTATTTGATGGCTTAGGATGGATTTATATTCATTGAGTGCACGATTGTCGCAATGATTATAGTAGCTTCCTGACCTAGCTGTTTATGAGTTCAGTCCTCAATCAAAACAAAACATTCGTCTCAAGAAGTTTTTGCTATTAATCTAAGTGCACTCTATGCCTCTTATTTGTATGTTACATAGTAACGTCAAAGGAGTAGGGAGTTGTTTAAAAAAAATTGCTACCCTATGTTTGAGAACAGGCACGTTTCTTAATTATCAGTAGTCTTATTATTGTTACGAATTTGTCGCGGATTTGGAGATGTAAATTCGAAAATGCCGTTGGAATTATCACAAAGTTTATTAGAAGTACACACACGTAATTCACAGTTCTTACAAGTACAGCCGAATACAACAAAACCAAACCGTAGGGTAGAAAATCGTTATCACATAAATCGCGCAAAGTTCGTCTTTATAAGATACTCGCTTCGAAAATTCACTAGGTAACGCCTCGTTAGCAGTCAGAACACGATTGGTGCATTTCCCGACTGACCGACCCTCATCCATGTGTAAATTAGACAGGGCCTCCTAGCAACATGCCGCCCCCTGGTTCTTGAAATCGCTAAAATGGCCAGCTTAATGGCTTCGAAGAATTTGCATGAAATACCAACAAGGAAAGAAGGTTTTATGACGTCTTACGGCGGCGTGAACAAAGAGATTAGCGCGAACAATAGATCACTCAAATTCAAAGGGGTAATAAGACGCCTGCAAAGGATTAGTATCGGCTTGCAACATTACATAGAGTTTTGAATGCTACTCTTACCAAAGGAGTCTCCAAATTTTTAGGTTGAGTTCGTTTCCGACGCTTCAGCTGATCCAAGGCAGATTCTAGTCGAGCAGAGCATCGTTCTCCTGCAATAGGTACGTTTCTGAGGGGCGGTAAACCACCTGGTGCTAAACCGGATGGCGTTCTATCGTCGAAACGCTTCACTTCGAACAAGGGAAGGAAACGTGACTCTGAAACACAAATATATACCTATCTGTAAACGAACATACACATTGCTTAAGTGTTATATATTTCCAAGCTAAACAATAACACTTGTGTTAGGATAATCCAAAAAAATCATTACTGGGTATAATTTTATAACATATAGACCAGTGCAAAGAAAGAAAAGTTCGTTATAGAAGTTTACTCTACAGGGAATAAAACTGTAAGCATCTCATGTGACCCGAGTGCGTCAGTTCACTGGGCTGTTAAAGCTGATATTTAATTATCTATTTTGTATAATGAATTTTGATATCATAACTCACCATGCTAATACACAATCTAGGAAGCTGTTACATTTTGTAAGGGGAAAAGTGTTACTCGATACACCTGCCAACTATTCTGTTAACAGCTAAGTAAATGGATCGGCTAATGTATTAGGTATATATAATTCTTTCGAGGTACTTGTGGGCATTTAAATACGGACACAGTAATGTAACAACATCAAGATAAAACTGAAAGTTACCGCGCAATTATCTTCTATGTTGATTCCATGTACCTACCTAGACTGTTTTCTCTTCTATTGTTTTATATTTTTACCGTTATCTAAAATTTTAGTTAGATACCCATGTGACTATTCTGTGGTTTGCTATTGGATGTATGATAAATAAATAAAATAGACTACATAAATTAGTTATGAGTATTATAATTATTGACAAGTATTGTTTTGCTGGCCCATGGAGCGGGTATTGGGAATCCATAGTTGAAAGAGGCGCAAAATCTTGACTGGTTATAAATATCAAAAGATAATTTCCTTGGAATTTATTTTATTAACAAAATTGCGATATAACGTGTTGCTTGATTTGAAAGAGACTATTTTATTAATATACCTAATACATAATTAAATTTTCGGAAGATTCTTGTTATCTTTATAACAACAGCTTTATAATATGGTTTAATTAATTTATAAGAAATTGTTTTATTATTAAAATACATATGTTGTAGTTATAGAATTATTATAACAATTCTATGTTCGATTCCTGGCATGGGAAATTTGCTAACGAACTCTACTATCGTCTAGTTGTCTGGGATCGGCCCCAAAGTGGAACGTTGTATATTATGCATAGTATATATCCATAATACAAGCATAACTCGCTTAACTTGGGGATGTACGATATGTGTTTCTATAAATGATTATTTTAATTATTAAAATACTAATAGTCCGTAAGTTTTCTATGATGATGCTATACAAAAAAAGTATTTATCTATATAATGCTATCAGTTACTAAAATTGTTACCTTTTTCAGCTTCAGCGGTAGGTAATTGATTATCACTAGCCGACGCAGTCTTCGCAAACAAAACAAACATCCACCAAAATTTCACCATGCTGAGCACGAATTGTTAGAAAAACAAAAAAAGTTAATTACTTATTTTAAATGTAACTGTCATTCTCAAAGTAAATGAATGTCTTCGCGGCGCGGAACCTAAACGAAGAGTAAAGGTAACACAATAAGATGTTCAGCCTTTGGAAAATGATCCCCGCTTCAATCGAGACTTGGCGAGTGGTTTCACGACTGCTCCAAGTATAGCCGGTGAGAAAAGTCAAATTTATTAGACCGAAAATGTGGATGTCACCATAATGTCAATATAACAGTAACATATAGAAAGCCTTTATATCTCAGTAGATACCTACAAAACTATTCACGTTATAAAACTTGGGAATGGACTGTATACCCGTTTATCCATGATGGGATACAGACATTAATAAGCTAGATGTTCAGATTGCCTTACGATGTTTCTCTTCACTTCTACTATATATAATACTTAGTAATTTTAATATATACATTAATTTATATTGCCCAAGTAGCGCTTGCTCCGTAGCTAGTATTCGAACCCACTCTAACATAATGAGAGGCGGGTGGGTTAGACATTAATAAGCTATTACAACTTATGTAAGATGGTGTCAAATCATAAAACGATTGAAACATGTGAAATAAACCTAGACATACTATGAAGATTTGGCAATATGAATTCTTTGTATGTCATTATTGCGACGGTGACAGTAATTTTTTTGTTATAACTCCATTCATTCTTTGACAACTAATTGTAATACAACTTATATATGTATTTTAAAAAAAGGGCCTGAGATAATATATAAATAATTATGTTGAAAAAATATTTTTTAGCTAGACGTGTTGCTGGAGAGTTTCTTGCCGCTTCTCGTTTGAACAGCGATAACACAAAGCGTGTACGTGTCTTATTCTATGTAGTCTAAGTGTACTACATAGAATAAGAAGTAGATTAAAAGTTTGACTTACATGTATGACCTTCAAAAAGTGTTCACCAGCGGAACTTATTTTGAATAAAAAAAAATTGAATTTGGATATTCAACAAAATGAACAGAAGAAATTTTTTCTCTTAGAGCCGATTTTTCAATCATCAGATAAAAGTTATCCATCGAATGAATTAGAACCTGACTGAATGTAAAAGTGAAACAGTTCAACTGTTTTGTTCAGGCAACTGTAATTTTTAATTTATTCATATTGTATTTTATTCGACGAACAACTTTCATCTGACGACTGTAAAATCGGCCTTTAGTAGTAGTAGTTCTTAAGTATTTCGCAACTAGTCCATACTTATAATTAAAACTACATTTTAACGGTTTTAGGCGCGGTATTTTGTTTGATTTTTATTTCGACGTTTCGGCCACTTTTCAGTAGCCGTGATCACAGAAGACAAATATTCTCTTCTCTTGTGTTAATATAGGTACCTAATTGCATTTAAATCATAAAACCTTTATTGTCACAACGTTGTGTTGCTTTACGTTCAGTTTCCCCTTCTTACTAGATGCATATGTTTTTTAGAAGAAATCACCACTATTTCATAGTTTTGAATGCAACTTTTTAAGTACAATAAAAAATAAGTGATGTTACTTCGCAATCACGTACACCAGTATTTATTTTTTTATCACAGACGACATCAAGACATAAATTGCTGGAACTAGAGTGTGACGTTATTATGAAAAGAAATTAGGTTGAGCCTTTTACGATTATTTGCTCAGGTTGTTAGCCTGCCATGGCTATTTTATGGTACGTAAGCTTATCTATGAGGACCCGATATCAACGTTATCTTGAAGTTTTTAGGCCCACTAAAATGATGGTGCTAACTGTAAATTGTGGACTTAAAAAATGCTTTGTAAAGCTCGGCTTAAACTAGCTGTGGTGCTCTAATGTCTGTACTCGTTTTCTCTAGTGTAAGAGTACTTATAATTTGGATTCATTTATTAAAATACTTTGACAGTTCCCCTGATCTAAGGGCTGGTTCATAATTTACACAGCGAGCCTGCATTGCCCTCCAGTGTGATATTGCACCCACCTTCTGATCAGGTTTCCCTCGGGCAATCATCTTTAAACTTATTTTTTTTAAGTACTCTATGAATATTTACTTTTCATTTTCGCCTCACTTGACTATAAAGAAAATTTCGGCTTTATTTTTGTTACAACAATAATTCGGCTCTTATGAAAGTCTCGCTAAGAAAGGTTTATTATGTTTAGCTACCACTTAACTAAGCACCTCTTAAGTTCCTAATCAATTATTCATCTTATAAACTTGAACGATTGCTGTCTAAGGGCCGATTTTGTCAATCATCAAATAAAAATGATTCTATAGAATAAAACACAACATGGGAAAAATAAAAATGACAGTTGTATAAATAAACAGACGAATTGTTTCAACGTTGAATTTAGTCAGGTTATAATTTATTCGATTGATAACTTTTATCTGATGATTGAAAATCGGCCCTAAGTACCGTAAACATAAAAGAAATTTGAGTGTAAAATGGTTTTAACTAAAATATTCGGCAAAAAAACAAAAAAGTTTTGCAAACCTGATGAGGTCTGTATCCAGCGGTGGACATTGATTGGCTTAAGAAAAAAAACAATAAAGGCAAATCTTGTTGTCGAAGGTGCAAAAGATCGACACTTCTATCGAATTATGAAGAAAATGGAGGCTTATATCACACGCGTGGAGTCTAGGAGAGGTCTCGATAGAGCTGATGATCCCCGGGGCCCATAGTCATATCAATAGTCTAAGGTCATAAAAACTAATATAATTAAACCATAAATTTAAATTGGTTTTATCAATGTTCAAAAACGCAATAAGTCAATGTCCTTCGTCACCAGACGGCAAAAATTCGTTTCGCTCATTGTCTCAAAAGTAATTTCGAGTAAATCGCCGTAATCACAACTTTGGTGCCATTGTTATAAGCGTATTACATTTTTCTTAAGAAATTTCCGTGAAATAGTTTAGTTTTATGCAAGCTCATTATTATATTAGATTTTGTATCCCACAAGACTAAATATTTCGTAATGAATGAATACGATAGTTTCTACACATGTACGCTCCAATTTTTCGTAATATTCCTACATATTTTCTAAGTCATACTAATATATAAATCTGAATGTGGCTTTGTTTGGTTTTTGTACGTTTGTTTATCCCCTTTTCACGAATTTTGTCTAATAATTGTAAATTTTCAATAGTAAGGAATTTTCTAGCTTGCGTAAACAAAAACTTAATTTTAAGTAATATAAGAAAGTGTACTGTACTGCTGTACACTTATCTCATTGATTTAAACCAAACTGCAGTTAAAGGGGGACACAAAATTTAAGATATTTATAAATAATAACTAACCAAAATCAAATTGTGTCTAAGCTGTCATTGAAAAATACTAATAGAAAAACTTAACAACAAATGGGGAGGTCTTTATAGGGGTTGTAAATGAAAAATTGGTCCCAAACCACTGTCGCTCGTTGGGAACGCTCACGTCCCCAAAAGATTGGCGGCATATGACCGGTTGATCATGTTGGATAGCAATGCTTACGCTTATTCTGTAGCAAATTTAAGGCCAGCCTTTTGTTCACGTGAGCCATCTATCTGCCAAGCAACGTCGCGATAAAGTTTTGAAGCGTCGGGACCCACGAACCCAAGCAAAACTATAATTGCAAGTAAATTAAACAAAAAAAGCTAACAAAACTGAAACAACTACCCTTGTGACCGAAATAATAATATATAAAATATGTACTTATAACATAGAAAAAATCTCTTATATTCTTTTCGGTTATGATAAAATTCCTTGACACTGGCAGCATGTGATCTACCCTCTCCGTTTTATAAATGGATATAGGTGACTGCAATCGCTTATCATCATATGCTTCTAAAGATCTTCTGTACCAGAGCAATAAAAAGAAAGAACTCTTGTGACAGTGCATTGTATTGTGCAAATTGTCGTCCACTGTTAAATGTGGTACAAGCTGAACACCATTGTGTACGCACAATGGGGAAAGTAGCGTCCACTTCGCGTTTTATGCTGTTTGTCAGGCCATTAATACAGCGGTTAAAGACATTATTTACATTTTGGCGCTTGTCGTTTTCAGCTATACCAGAGTACTAGGAATGATGATCGTCCAGTATGAAACGTAACTATGAAAATTTCCTAAATTCTTCATGACTAGATGGCACCATAAGTGCCACCATCAGACTAATGAGTCTGTAGCTTTCCCAAAACGTTGGTCACGTTTATTATATGTTTATCAAATTAACAATTGTATTAAGACTCACTACACATGTCACTACACCATCATATTATGAGTAGATATGTACGTGCCAATTAAGATTCATAAATCTATACATAATATAATTATTTGACCTGACTGATTGAGTGAATGACATATCCACTCACAGCCCAAACTGTAGGGTTTAGGATCGTGTAAATTTGCATGGGGGTTCTATACTGTAGGTACGCACCAAGGAAGGATATTTGAAATTTAATCCCCTGAGAAAGTGTAAAATAGGCTGAAAGTTTGTATGAAAATTCGGCATTTTTAAAGTAAGAAGCACAAAATTTTATATACCAGCTTCTGGTTAGAAATAAATCTACACGGCTATAGGCGTTTTTGACAATTCAATCCCTAAGGGGTGAAAAAAGTGTAAAAAGTTTGCTCGAACTATGACTATTTTTAATCTACGCGAGCAAAGGGCTTCATATAACGTAATCCTAGAAGTAAAGAAAATTTCTTCTTCTAAATCCGTCCCTCACTGCTGAGAATCGCGCTCTCCCGAGGTCGCTGTCGAGCACGGTGGAGTTTGCCGAATTTATTGACATGTCCAACTGATCTCAGCAACCTGGTCAATACATCTATTTGCATATTTACCGCGAAGTCTCTTACCTTGAACTTTCCCAATGATTAAATATCTCTCGTAATATATCTGGGTATCTGGCGAAAGACATTATAAGCTGGATTATTATTAAAAATACGTTTTTATAATGGCCCAACACTTTACAAGTGCAGCTAAGCATTTTCCAGCATTTAGGTAGATCCAAATAACGATTGTTTAATATAAATAATACTAGCTTGCGTATACGCAACACGGTGAACACTATCACCCTTATGCATAATATTTATACAAGGTTTATACGCTCGTTAAAAGAAAAATAGTTTTTCATAATCGTATATTGTACTAATATTTTGAACATTTTTGTATGGAAAACGAGGAAGGACTCATTTGAAGGCTTGGGATGGTGTCACCGAGAGTCAAGACGAGTGACTGCTACAGATGACAGCCCCTACCTACATATGTAAGAATTATATACTTTGATTCTATATATACAAAGCGGATGTGTTTAGCTCTCTGTAAAGAAAGTAAGAAGTTTATTTGCCCAAGGCGACACACACAGCTAACTTGAAATTGATGTAACATTAAAAAATAACAAAACCTGTATGATGCAATCTCGTAATCGAGGATGGAACCTATTCAGTATCATGTAACGAAAGGTAATCTAACACAGCACAGATGTGCAGTGTGTCTTTCACCCGTCTCAAAGTGTACGTGGCCTAAAATAAGCTTCTCATAGCTATATTTACAATTTAAATACTTATCTTTGAGTTATTCACTCTTCAAATGAACAGAGAGCTGCTTCCTATCTCGGGCAACGGACCGTTGTCCGAGGTATTCGTTGTCGACAAATCAGTATGGCCTGTATGGCGATCCAGCGAGGTAACGTCGCCAGCTTTCTGGGAACTTTATCCCATTGAATTCGAGGACCTAGGCTTAGTATTCTACTTATAGTCAAGAGATTATAGACAGGATACAATATAAGTTTCCTACATATTAAAAAAAAATATTTTTAAAATAATAATAACAATAATACCCGCACGGGGCTTTTGTGGGGAAGCCTTAAGTGAGTAGCGACATCTCATACTCGACTCCGGGGGGCCAAGACAAGGCCCCTGCCTGGGTGGCAAGGTGCTTGCCTTAGCCAGCCAGCACTTGGTGAAGTTCACTATAACTAAGACATAGGCTTAAGGGGTGGAAGTGATAAACGCCTAACGTCGGAAGTAGCTTCGGTGAACCTGCACCCACCTCTCCACACCTCTTAGCCACTCACACCCATGTTGCCCCTCGCCAATCATATACGGCATTTTTTAAGCACCCATGCAGACAGTGGTGAGTCATCGTCTGTCCATTTTTCCATGGTCCCCGAACATTGCGATGGGCAGACGCTATAGCCCCCATAATCCCAGATCTCTGTTTGCATTAGCAGTTCATCCCAATAGCCCGGTACCTTTTGTTCTCATTTACAATAATAATAGTCCTACACTGGCCAGAGCTTGTCCTTGGGTGCATTTTTATATGGTGTAGACAAGGATAATCGACGGTCAGTGTCACGCCACATTTAGAATAAATTTGTCAAGGGACTTCTACGTCTTGGCCTTTCCATGGCCCCACGGAAGCCCTCCAAACGTCCTCCCATTTTTATGGCCCGTCGTGTTAGAGACATACAAGACATAAAATAATATTTTTATCCAAAAATAAACCTAAGCCTAACACCGTTGAAATCTTTGTGTATAGCACTATTGAATAGATGTTAAAGACATCAACGAAATATATTGATTAATTTTGACGATTTTTGTTCTTTATATAATATCAGCCCATAAATGTCCCATTGCTGGGCTCGGGCCTCCCATTATAGGGGGAACGGACATACCCGCCACGCTTGTCCAAGGCGGCTTGGCAAGTTTGACACATCGGTTATCTCGATGTGCAGGTTGCATCACGATGTTTTCCTTCACCGTTGTTAGCACGTGGTAATTGTAGTAGTATGCACATTAGGTCAGAGTTATGTTCTTTATGTGATTTTAACTAAAACAAAATCGGACAAGTGCCACCAATTGTAGGCCACGAACTATGAAAGGTTTCGTAGAAGGTGATAAACGTCTAAATACTTCGTCATTAGTCTGCGGAACCATAAAAAATCATTGAAAATAATCCATATCTAAAAAAAAAAGAATTAGATATTGTCGATACCAATTTTCGTTGAAAGTATTTTAGAAGCACTAATAACTGCAATGTTTTAAACATTTTTACATTTCATAGTTCAAGAAAGAGAGCACATTTTATCCATGCGGATTAAATACATTCAAAACACAACTTGCCAAGTTTGCGATACGAGTCGTGTTTTCCCGTATCAAGAGAGCCAGTTCTATTTTCCCGTATCAGGTCCTGACTTCAAATAACCATAGACACCTGGAAACTAATCGCTTATAGAAAATTATCAAACGAACTCCTAGGTTAGGTACCTCCTCGTGTACGTATATATAGGAGCTGTCGCACAGTGTTAAACATATTTGAAGAAAGAATATGGAAATAAAATTATATTTGCCCAACGTGCAAGTCGCGGTAACGTAATGGCTATCGCACGCGTCCCAAACTCAAAGGGCGCGGGTTCGAATTCTTACTGGAATGCATGCGGCATTTTTCTGACCTAATGTGCATATTGTTACAATTACTAAATTAAAAATCGTGATGAAATCTGCACAATCGAAATAACGGATGTGTCACAGCTGCCAAGCCGCCTTAGATAAACCCGGTGAGTTTATTGTCCTTAATCCTTTACTGAGAGGCCCGAGCTCAGCAATGGGATGTTTATGAGCTGTTATTATATATTTTTACGAGTTTGCGGGACTCGAATTAAAATGCCGTTAGAATTATTATAGAGTTTATTAGAACTATACAAACACGAGTAACACAGGTACAAATATAATAGAACACAACAAATCCAAACGTAATGCAGAAGGTCGTAATTCAATAAAACGCGCAAAGTCCGTCAATATTAGATTCCCGAATGTACACACGTCACGCCTTGATTGTAGTTGTAGCTCAACTGACCCCCTCTCTCAATCAGGTCATCGTTTTATACTTTACAAATGCCCGGCAACGTTGGCATAATTTCCTAAATTAGCTTGTATTTATAATCCGCAACAAGTGGCTAAGGATGCTCTTGAGCGGCCGTAAACGAGTACAATAGGACAATAGGCTGTTCTCCACAATAACTAGAAACGTATGCCAATAAATAAATTGAATGAAAGAAGATGATTACAAATAGTTCAAATGCCGACAGGTAATAAAATGTGCTTTTACAAATCTGTACATGGAATTTGTCTTTGTCGGAGCCTAAGTTGTAACAATATATTATATAACGTGCACGCGAACTTATAAAAATTCACTCCCGCACCGGGGGTAACAATACGATAAACAACTGCATGCCGCACAGTCGGAAAGTTAAATACGGGAAAATACTTCCCTTATCGCGGTGAATGTGTTAAATATCATCCTCGAATGTCGTGAATATAATGTTCATGCTACACCTGGGATATAAATGTAGACGAACATTTAATATGTTATATATTAAAACTTGAATATCAAACAGACGTTTGATTAAGGCATATAATCACTGTACTTCCTTATTAAGTATTAACTATCTCAATTACTATGCAAGAGAATTTAAATTAATTAGCCATGTTGATTACAAATGTATAAAATTTTACTTTTTTGCCGTAATTATAGCATTTATCATGTTTACTTACTTAAAGCATCAGAGTAATGTGAAACAATACCTAATTTAATTTATTGTAGTGAATAGAGTTTTTATTCGAGGATTTGCTCGTGTAAATTGTGGATCTATTACCCTAGGAAATAAGCCATTTTCTGGAATATAAAAAAAAATCCGCGGTGTTTATACTTACTATACCTTTATTAAAATTTCAATTGCACCAAAATTAATAATATTCGTTGCATTCAGTTTCTTAACCTATACATACCTCTTCCGAATCAATATCCAAAGGAAAAAAAACATTTTTGAGCTAATATTTATGCATCCGACAAACTTCAAACCGCTGCCGGGATATAAAATTAAACATTTTATTACATTATATTTGCTATCGATTAGTATAATAATCACATTGAATTTTTTTTAATTTGGCCAGTTTAAATCATTCCCAGAAAAATACCCGCAGGATTCCCAGGATAAAAAGTAGCGCAAAGTAAGTTTAAGTGTAAGAATTTGCTGTCGATCAGCGAAACCGCATCGAAATCGGCCCAGTAGTTTTTACGTGAATCCTGAACAAACTAAAGAAATCTAAAAAAACACACACGGCATGTTTAGAATTTTATAATATTATAGATATGCTTCGTAGGATGTGTAGTCACGCGGAAAGACTGCGTCAAGAACTCCCGAATCCGCGACTCTTTATATCCAGACATAGTAGACAAACTATAAAAAAGTCGCATATGCTGCTACAACCACGTTTTAGAGAGACCGGCTAGCTGTGTGGAATAAATCTCTAATCTTGCCGCCTCTGCCAATTCCCACTAAAAGAGCGGCGTAATTGACGACGTGAAGGGTAACATGCGGCGTACCAATGGTCTCAAAACCAGCAATGCAAGACGACCAGGCGAAGTGGGGAAAAGTCGACCCCGGCTTTTAAATCGAACGCTACGCTCGGTTGATAATTATCGAAAGTAGGTACACATAAACAATATACCAAATGATAATCGCTTCATTTCTAAGGTTGTCAAGAAGGAATAAACAAACAAACATCGAATCTAAGCCACTCATATTTGTATGGATTTAAATATCGCGATCAAGGTCTAACAATTCATCCTTTGTGCCTGCCTTATTTGATGGCATTACTGCGCAGTCTCACCTCGTATATATTATCGAATATGCTAATAGATAACTAGCGTCTATTTCTGTACAATATCGAACCTGGCCAGTTGGTTCCCGAGCATTGTTGGAGGAACACAAGTCTCATATTTGCTCTCGAATAATTTTCAATAGTGTATCGTTCGTAGTTTTATAACACAGGCTAGTTAAGCTCTATACCCGGTAGATGGCGAGTATGCGTACTGAAATTATTAATTTAAGCCTATTCTAAATTACAGTTGAAATTTTTAAATTGGTTTAATGGTAAGTTGTTATTGAATACATTATTTTGGTCATATTATTTTACAAATTCGTAAGACAAAGAAGCAATTATTGAAAACTTTTTTTTAATTTCCTCACAGTTATCAATAGATGTCGCTGTTATAGCAAAGTATGACAATTTGACAAATAACGTCAGCAAGCAGAATATTTTATCTCTTTCATTCATCAAAATGTTTAGACAATGAAATTGATCGTGTTGCTAAGAAAATTAGTATTTCATGGTTTTTCAGGTCGTGTATATAGTGATATCATATGTGATGTGATTATAAATACCAGATTATTGCATTATGATTCAAATATGAAGTGATTTGCGTGCAAACAACACAATGGATCGATGTTTAGTAACGTCCAATGTTACGGCAAGGTAATAAAAGATGTTCTCATTAAATTAAAACAAAAGGCTCGGGCTTGGCTCGTCCTTCACACATTAGAGCATCGTTGTACAAACAAGCCTGTTATCTGCACGCTCCGCACTCTAAGAGGTGATTATAGAATATGCTAATACTATTTACACATTGCATGTAAGTACTTGTATACATTCTCGCGTAAATATTCTACGAAGCGAAATACTAACTCTTCTGATTTGGTGGTGGGTTACTATCGCTTGCTGTAATATAATTCAAGATCTCGCTTACTAATGGAATAGTTAGACAATGGCTAATGCAAAGAGTAGAGTAAAGGCACCTAAAAGTGCCACTACAAAGGGAAAAGGTAATAAGAAAGAATCATTGGCAGGTAAAGATGAAACACCGAAAAAAGTTAACACTGATAACATAGTTATGCGGCGGCCAAGCAACCTGAAACTGCTCTCACCTGAAGAGAAGGTGCAATACTTTCTTCAAAATGGACATTTACTGAGAGATAAATTTCCTATTAAATCTCATAAAAAAAATGGAAGGGGAGTAGAGGATGTTTCGTCAAAAGTCAAAGCCAAGTCACCCATCCCCAATGCAAAAGATAAACTTGTGAATAAGAATGGAAAAGTTAGAAAAAGGAGAAAAAAGGATCTGGAATTAATTAACGAACTTTTAAAAAGTGAACTGATGATAAATGATGCCAAAAAGAAAAGAAAGATTACCAAAGATAGTGGTGGAGTAAATAATAATAATGATGCCGATATTACAGATCAAAATTCTATGGAAAATTTACAAAAAGATATAAATAAGAACACTGATAAAAATAAGAAGGATTCACCAAAGGCTAGAAATAAGAAAAATGATGATAAAAATAATAAAACAAAACATGTTAACACTGAGTAATGGCTTAGTATTGACATTGTCTATGTTTCAGTGTGACATCTGTAAAAAAACGTTCACAAGTAAATCATCAATTAGGAGGCATATGTACGCACATTTGAATTTGAAGCCCTTTCCTTGCCCACATTGCCGGAAGAAATTCCGAAATAAAGTTACTGTGAAAAGACATATGAAGTACCACCATGGTATTAAAATTAATGTTCCCGATAATTATTTGTGTGATATTTGCAACAGACCTTTCAGGTTGAAGGACAATTTAGCCTTACATCTGTCAACCCATGTCAAAACTGAAAATTCATACAAATGTATTTATTGTGACAAGAAATTTTCTTACCATCTCCTTCTGGTCAAACATGAAAAACAACACTTGGTCACTGGCCGTTATCAGTGCACACTCTGTAACATGAGCTATGAGTGCCGTAATCAACTGGCAGCACATGTAAAAGGGCACTTGAAGATAAAAGACTACATCTGTCAATACTGTGGCAAAGAGTTTTTACGATTGAACTCAATGAGACGTCATGTTCAGATATGTCATGGCGGACAAAGGATTCAGTGTCCAATTTGTAAGAAGAGCTTGAAGGGTCATTTGACTGAACATATGCGTACCCATGAGAAACGGCGTCCACATAAGTGTCCAGATTGTGGACAGTGCTTTACTCAGTCAACTCAGTTAAATGTGCACCGGCGGTCTCACACTGGTGCCAGGCCATATCCATGCCGTATATGTGACAAGTTTTTCTCTCATTCCAATGCTCTTATGTTGCACATTAGACGTCATACTGGAGAGAAGCCATTTCCTTGTGCCTTATGTCCTCTATCATTCTCCCAACTACCGCATATGAAGGCGCACATGCGCAAAATTCATGGCAAAGAAAACCCTTATAGATGTACTAAGTGTAACCAATATTTCAAGTTAAAGGTACAGCTTGAGAATCATTCAAAGACTTGTACAGTCGGTGACAGGCCTTTGACGCTTGAGGAGAAGATGAAAGCATCAATGAAGGTGGAAGAAATTGAAGCGGTAGAATCTGGTATGACCTTACCTCGCATGCGTTTTTTGCTGGCTCTCCTATTCACGATGATAGCGACCAAAGAAAAACTCAAGTATCTAGGTGGGTAAATCTGAGTTTAATTTTAGATTTTTTTACACTGTTTCATGAGAGCACTGTTTGAATTATTGTGAACATTACGCTTAGTGTGTGTTTGCCAATAACAGGTGACCATTTGGCAACACCCACACAGTCATAGCCATTTTTGATTATATAATATTTGTTGATAAACATTACATTGTTAAATAATATAGCACTTCCTTGTTATAATACTTCTTTACGCTACATTAGACATCAACGGGTTTTTCACTTAATACACAGAAATGACATAAGATCATTGATTTAACGATCATGATACTTGAAAAAATAAAACGCGGTCTCATTGAAAATTCATGTATATGGAACAATATACATACATAATGCATTATATTGATAAATGTTCACTGTGTTACTAAATCATTTTTGAATACACGAAATACTGTGTCGAGTGTTGTGCGCTTTTGTGACGTGTCTTTCGTATTGCACGTGTTCCATTGCGAGGCTTATATCATAGTGGTTTTTATTCTAGCGTACCCACTTTTCATTGTATAAGGCGGCGAGATGATGTGCCCGGCGATATAACTGGTAATATATTAAAGAGTGAGTTCACTTCCATTGTGGTGTTAATTTTATCGGTGTTGGTCGGTGAAGGTTGCAGCTATTTTTGTACTTCGGAGGAGGGGTTTTAAAATAGAACATGCTTCAGCGGCGGATTATTTTAGGTGGTGGTTGATAAGTTCCGATAAAGGTCTTGAGTTAAGGTGTGCTACGTAATGCGTGTTACCACATTTTTGATGATATAATTCACAGAATTTACATACGATAAATCTGTATTACGCAAATCTGAAATTTGATTTTGATTTCATGTACATGTTGTACTTCTATATATAAAAAATATTTGATTTTTTTTTATACGAAACTAAATGATTTTTTAGTGAAATATTCGTAATATTATTGTTGAGGTATGTGAAATACAGATTTCTCGTAAGTAAATTCTGTCAATTTATATCTTAAAAAATGTGGTATAGTCCCCGGCACGATTCTTGAGCGGTCATATTTCTTACGAACAGTGAAATTTCGAAAACAAACAATCAAAAACATAATATTGTCGATGTGTCGATAAATCTCAATATATTGGCTACGATCAATGTCCAAAGCAATCCCTACTGTTCCGATCACTCAAATTTCGTGTCAGGAACTATATATGTGAGCTAAATTGCGAAATCCATTTAGGCAGATTCTTAATTTCCGATAAAGGTGTTTGAGAGTATAAACTCGCCAACTCGCACTTTCTAATACTTTCGTTCATAAATGTCAGCCGGCTTCATACACTTTGATTTAGAACCTGATAGATAAGAAGTCTGTAATTTACAATAAGCTTTTGTTACAAAATATACTTTATTACTTTCTCATAGTATTTTAATCAACTACAATAAAGAAGTGGTGCTCAATTTTTTCGTATATTTTTAATGTAAACGATCAGGCGTTCCACTTGACGGTACGTGGTTGCCGTTGTCTAGAGACATCTAATAAAGTAAAATAATAAATTTTGTACTTAACATATGAAAAGCTCATGTTCCTTATTTATAATTTTTCAAAATTGGTTTTTTAAATTGAAACCTAGGGACAAAAACACTTTTTTTTTTTTTAAATTTTTTATTGCATGAGTTCAGCAGACAGGCAGACGGCCCACTTGATGGATAGCGGTTACCATCGCCTATGGACATTTGCAACACCAAGGGTGCTTTATACCAATGCGCTGCTGCTCTCTCAAGGGAAACTGGAACCTGGACACTAATGACGGAACACAACTCAAGGTTATTATGGCGGCATACTCTAGACCAGAGGTGGTAGCCATCCAGTCGGGCAAATGCCCTACCATCTGGCTGTGGGTTGTTTTGTCGCCTCTTACGAGAGGCCGTCCGGCCGCAGGAAATTGTATTCTTTCTCCATTCCTACTCGGATAAATGACACTTATCAAGTTACTGCCAAAACTTGCTAAAATAGTAAAGAAATTGAAATAACAATATTTATAAGTAATGGATCATTATAATTCTTCGTATGTGTGGTTGCTAGTGCGAGTTAGTAGGTTTACACTCTTATCTTGAAAAGTGTTTATAGATCGCTTCCTTTTGTAAATAGCATATACACTGGTGCATAGGGGACCATTTTAAAAAAATGCACATTTAAGAGTCCTTAGAAATATTTATACATTTTCAGGGTTTAACAAACGTCTCATAGATGAACTTTTGGAGGAGTCCTTGGAAGCTATGGGTCAAACCCCATGCAAGGATGACAATCTGTCTGCCTTGAAACGTCTCAAGACAAACATACAGCTGCTGCTTAAGGAAACTGTGCCACAAGACCAAATGGAGAAATTTCAAAATGAGAATAAAAGTACGGAAGAGTTACTGGAACTTCTGACGGACGAGAAGAAGAAGAGAGACTAGGCTGTATGAGTATGTTCTTAATTTATTACGATTGCTACTATTTCTTTCTTTAAAATAAATTATTCCTTTAGTTCAGAGGTCTCTAAATTACCTACTACTACAGCCTGCAGGCGTCATCAGTCCAGCCCGCGATAGATACAATAGAATAGAATATACTTTATTTTACAATCTAATTATTGTAATACATACAAAAAGCAGTGTATAAATAGGTATTTGTACAAATGGCAGCCTTTTCGCTGATAGCGGACAACCTTGGGATTGAAAGAGACAGAAATATGACACATAAGGTAGGGCAGAGTTTTTCTTGCACATTAAAAACATTTGAATGTAGCCATTTATTTTATTATATACAAACAAACTTAAATACATAGATCATACTAATGAATCAGATAATGGCTTATTGCTGTAATAAGTTGGATTAAAAAACAGAATGATTTTTAATGTAATTAATAAACAACTCGTTTTTATTTATTTGTTTGATAAAGCTTCATGAGTTCATGACAAGTATATAGTATGCAGAAAAATTAACCTAATTATAATGGCAGAAAATAATGAATTAATATCAGTTACATTGTAAATCTTGTATAAAATACTAATGAGATTTATGTAGAAAACGGTCTTGGCCCTTGGAATTTACTGGAGTAAACAGTATGGTCCTAAGGCTGGAAAGTTTGGAGACCCCATATGTAACTCATATTTCTATGTTAATATATAAACATGTAAATGAATTTATCTGTTTCATCTTCACAGAATTGGCTATGGGCCGATTATTGTGTATTTTTATACATATTTACTTCAGATACCAGTGATAAGTAAAGTAAACAATGTTCAATAGTTTTGAGCGCCATTGTATATGGACCTACTACGGCTGGTCCGGTGACTGTGAAGACCAAAAACAAGTTATATTTGGTAGATTACGTCACTGCTTTTAAGAGTGCAACATTTTAAGAGCTAAGAAAAATGTACGTACATAGGTACTTACCAGATTATAAAATCCGATATCAAGCGACACAGTGGAGATAGGTGTTAATTAGACAAAAGTTGTATATCAGAATTCATATAATTTTACTCTTTACTTTGTATGTACAATGTATCTTATTTGCCTATTAATTTTTCATGATGTGAATAATATGATGTCATTTAATACACCACAGACAGATAACGCTTTATTGCTCATTAAAACAAGTTATTATAATTTCTTTATAGAACAACTGGTGATTTTATTGCTAGAAGTGATTTCTAAAGAAATTATATTCTGCATAATGCAATTAATGTAAAGATGTTAGTTCCAATTAACACCTACACTGAGTTCAGATGGGACAGCTCCCGCTTTGAACATCACACGTTCGATTTAAGTTGGAGCGGTTTAAGTTTATAAACGCATTAGGTGGCCAAACCGCGACGGCTAGGCGACTTTCGGTCGATCAATGTAGCTGCCATGAATTCTCAGATAACTTTACAGGTTGCTTTTAAATAGACGTCATGAAGACATATCCTGCATTATTTTTCAATTTCTGTCATAAATCTTTCGGTATCGATATTACAGTGGCGAGGTATCGTAACATTGTTCTTGTAGCCCCGTATGAGTAGTACGAGCCGCTGCCGCGTACGCTCGCAGTGCATAAATATCAAACAAATTCATCTCGACGGCTACGACCGACAGCCACTTTACCCATATTGGGCGCTGACGTGCAACAATCAATTTTCACCACCAAGAAACTCCACTGTTACCAATAAAAAGAACATGTATTTGTCATGCCTAGAGTTCAGCAGGCAGTTTGGCAAAAGCGGGATATTTAAGAAATCCTCATATCCGTCCGCCTGTCCGTTACATGTACTCGTATATGTAGCTATAAGGCGATCGGTTTGCACCACTTAGGTCCCTACGTCCAGGTGCCACGCATCCCTTGCACTTCCGGGTAGACTGTGAATATTTTATATCGCGTCATATCACACTGGTTGCTTTTCGATAGATGTATACGGTGTTTAAATTTATGAAAAATACATAGATTTCGCTAGCCGCTGCGACTTCGCCGCCCAGTGCGTTTTCTTAGCATAAAATCGCTCGCGGCCTACACTCTCATCTCTACATTGGACCGCACTACATAGATATAACATGTCCATACAATCTCAACTGATACTGAGTCCACTAAAGTGAAGCGATCAGATGATTATTTCGTTAAATACTGTTGATGGTTTACGAAACATCTCCCCGCTTTGGTGGATAACGAGTCTTATTATAAGTATTTATATGATTGTAATAAATTTAAGTAGCTATTTACAAAGTTTAGTGTTTTAATGTACTGAGGGAAAAGACCTCTGAAGTAGCGTTTTTTAAATAAATAAGCTGAAGCCCGTTCCAAGTTGAATAGGTAAAGGCATTTATACTGCTGAAATTATTTTTCTGAATATTTACATGCACTTGTTTTTCTACACGCACATGCAAATATACGCACACTTCACACATACGGTCTTATTCATATTGAGTATGTTTGAAGGCTTCTTTATGGTTCTTAAAAAATCCTTCAAACTTACTCTAAGTCGGTAAGAATAAGACCGATACACTATTAGTCATAATTTAGTTGAATTTAATTGTGACCACCACTTCCTTCACGCGAAACTGGCTTGTATGTATATTTTCTGGACCCTGCTAGATATGGAAATGTATGCGAAAATTTGAAATGAAATTTCTGTTTTAAAAACTTCACTATAATTTTCAGACAGACAGATATAAATTTTAAAATCGGTTATTTATGATTGGTTATATAAATGTCAGTTTTTACTTAAATTTGACATTTATTTTAAAATTACAGACAACCATTCAATTTTATTTATTGATCTATATAACTATATATATTACTAAGACAAAGCTTTAAAATTGATCTAAATTCAGAATCATTGTTGGTTTCTTCTTGAACTTGCCTACTCAAATTAGAATGGGCATTAGTTTATGTATAAGTTAAAAATACTTTTAAAATGAATATTACTCCTAAGAGTATTTAGCTCCCCCTTTTCACATAGATAGGTAACATAATTTGTAATAGGTGTGTATATTCCACTGTGTAATATATCCATTATATTTATGATACAGTGTAATAACAATAAGGGTGACTCTCATTACATTTGACCGACAACGAGATGTGGTTAAATAATATAACGTATATTTTTTATGAAACTATTCACATAAAGTGTAGGCTGTTAAATATCAATATGCAGAACGGGGTTACAAAGGAGAGTCAGTCATTCACTCAGAATAATAAAAACAGTAATAAAATAACTACAAAAATATATCCAAACTATTTTCCACTTATAGCGTCGATGCCATATTGGAAAGGGATGTGTATAAAATTTTACATTCTTTATTTACAAAGTTGTCACTACTTTAAAGCAAGATATCGATGCTTTAATCTATTCTTTAAACTAATGACAACGAGATCAATTTGGTCTCAGTGTACAAACAAAGGTGATGGGGACAGTACTTATTTAATATCATAATTAGTACAAAATGTCAATTTATACTTGTGACCCGTCAGAAATAATAGAAAGACTGTTTTCTCCCTCATTCACACTCTTATATAATATTTTGTATATTTAACAAAGCTATTACTCAGCTTTTATTTTAGCACGGTTTCTATTGTTTTAGTTATTGTTCTGAGGTCGTCTACTACTATGTATAGGTAAATATGCGTATTCACCGTTTAAGGAAAAGTAGATTGGTATTTTGATGTCTATATTAATCTTCAATATAAACAAATTATAATAATTAATATGAAATGATCAGAAAAGTAGGGCTAGTTTATTCAAATTTGGTAAATTCATACTAAATATAAGTAAAATCAGCCCGTAAATATCCCACTGTTGGTCACGAGCTTGCTCAATTTCAAGGGAAACAGTATACCAACCACACTTGTTCAAGATGGGCCGGCGTTTCTCATCTCTATGTTTTCCCTCAACGTCCAGCACGTGGTAAATACGTCACGATACATGACCATAACTGTACCTAATGCCCATGCCTTCTGTTGCCAGGACAATTACCCACAACATTTAAATCAAACTGGAGTGCTTTAGGTACTATACTCTGATTTTTAATTACCTGGACTAAAATAACAGCTATGATCGACATTTTTATGTTGCATCTTGGAGCATAGTGTAGCATGGCTTATTCACAAGTGAGTTGTGCGAGTCGTTGATTCAATTCACACGAGTCACTTATAAATGAGCCATGCTACAAACCTATGCTCCAATTTGAAACTTAGTAAAAAACGGGTCAATTGCAGCTGTCATTTTAGTCCAGGTAATTATAGATCAGAATATAGGCCACTAAGACAATACAGCATTGGGTGTTTTAGTTTTAGACCATCAAATTTATTATATTTTTTGTAATCTCATTAATAATAATAAATCATTAATAGAAATTTGATTTTTTTAAACATTTTTATGCTGTTATATGCTCTATTACGTTTAAATAAATTATCTTTTCTTTTTCGATCATTAGAAATAACATACAGCCAGTCTTCAATACATTTTCATTTTCGTTTTTGTACTATTGGAAATAGCACTGCAGAAATAGTACTGCTCCCAGTTTGTACAATTAGTTAAAAACTGTGATTATCTTATATAGTTTAAATATATACGATTTTCTTGTTTAATTTGTTACAAAAAAAGTAAAACTCGTCCCAAATTCAAATTTTACCGTCTATATTATTATTATTTTTAGACTATCATTCGTTACAAATTTATTTTTAACAGTGGATTTTTGTCGTAGTGGTTCTAGCTTTGTATAATTTAAATGATCGACACTACATCTAAAATAGTTCTCTGTCAGCCCTAATTTGTACAAAGGAGAACCATTTTACTAGAGCACTTACTTTATAAATTATTATTATTGTTTTCTTAGCATTAATATTGGTTGTTTCTTTAAATTTCACTTCTTACCTCAAGGTACTGTAAGTGACGATGAAATTCTAAATGCGATATTTTCGGTAGTCCACATATCACGCTCAATATACATATTTGGATTTGGATATATAGTTAAGGCGTTAAGAGTACACTGCAGTATTCCTCATAGATCACAGAACAATTTAAACAAAATGTATATATCTTATAGCATACTATCGCAATATGCATGTACACGTTCCAGCACAAGTAAACCCGGTTCGCCTTCGTGCATTGCAAGAACTATAAAACACTTATAAAGAAGCTTTTGTCAAATAAGAAAATCTGCTTTGAGCGAGCAGAAAAATTGTTATCGTTAATATTTTGCGTATAAATTATAGCGAACAAATCATTTTATATGGGGGAACCAGGATAAAGGATTTGATATACATCGATATCATTAATACAAAAGTTTTCCAAAAATCGTTCATTTTAGTTGACCAGTTCAATAATAAATAACGTTTAAAATTTCATTTGTATAAATACTAGTACGTTTAGTTTGTATATTTATAAAAGATAATATTGCCAAACAGCACAATGTCACATCTGTGATAGGGTGGATTCTTAAGAACAGATTTAAGAAGCAGAGCACTATTTTAGGACTAAATACTTTTGAATATAAGCATCGATATGTGGACGTCTTAAAAACAATATAACTTGCCATTTAAACAAAGTGATCAGTCCAAAGAGAGAATGTCTATAATTTATGCATTTTATTTGTTAATTAATTAAGTTAATTATTATATATACATTTAAGTTAGCATTCCGAAATATTCAGAATAAATGTGCCATTCTTGTTGAATGTTTGAACAGTTTTTATGATATTGTAATATTATTTATTATTGATTAAGGTTAAACGTGATGGTTTTCACGTTATTTTAATTATGTGTTTTATTAATAATTGTCACTGGACACAATTTTTAACATTAATTAGCTGAGGATGGACTTTTTTCAAAAGTAAACTATATTATTTTATTGTTAAAATTACATTTTAATCGTTAAGGAACGCGATTTTTATTTATTTTTTATTCTTATCTAAAAGAGCCCGTTCTTTGCCCTGCATTGCAGTCCGCCTGGCAATGCAGGACCGCTAATGTTGTTGCAGCCGCATTGCGTCCAGCAACACCGAAAAGTGTCTTCGGAAAGGAGTGGCCTTTTGAGTCCTGCAACTTCTGCCCACTGCAGGAATGCAATACAGGATCGTGTAGGGGCCCCTTAACGTTTACATTAGATACCCGTAGAATAACAAGTAACCATAAACAAAATATAATAATAATAAAACAAGTTGAGTGTAGATAATAAAAACTAATATTAGGTACTGGATGATGATTAAGATCGAGTTATTCTGTGATCTCATGCTGGGTTTAATCATAACAATAAATAAGAATCGCACACGATGACGGTTAGAATATGGTTTTAATGATGTCAGTCACGAAAATTTAAGAAAAAAATATTTTATTGGTAAAAAGTGACTAGTAGTCTTGGTTTGTATTATATAGCACAACGAACGCTATAGACAATAATCGATAAATTTAAAAAGTAACAGGGCCCTGACGCTTTGTTCGTGTAAAATTAATTTTTAATTTACGTATTATTATTTCAAGGCTCGATTTGCGCATGGGTGTTGTATAATACGAGCCTGAAACTATTTTAAATGTTGTAAAGTCATAACATTGAATTTGGCGATTTTGCAATATGTATTTAATACACTAATTATCTTCTTGATTCTTTATTTTGTCGATGTTGGTTATTTTAATGACAATGTTAAATTATTCTTTTAGTTTAAAGAATTTATTTTTAATAGTTTTAAGGCGAATAAGAGTAAACAAAAAAAAAAAACATTAATCTAATTATTATAGAATAATTTTACAAATAGATTTTTTGTAATATTCTGTGTGTGGACAATATATTAATCATTATTATTTGTATTGCTCTGTTTTAAGTTTAGTTTTGATGTAATAAGAATGCCCAGTGTCATTTATTTTGTTTACTTGAATGTCAGCGAAACTTTTTGCTTTGCCGTGGTAATAACATATTTTTTGATGGATTGCAACGGCGGCACCGAAATAAACAAAATCGCAGAACCACCTTTTTGGCTATATTCGTCTATTCCACGGTAATGACGTCATTTGTCGGGATAGAAAGTGTTGACCTGGATATAAGCTAGCTCTGTAGTGTCATTTAAATTTGTCACTCGGGTCTCGTTCTAATGCCGTGAGTTTAAGTCTTAGCCGGGGATTGTACACTGCTTACATAATTTTACTGACCTAATTTGCATATTGTTAAACACGTGACTGGCGTTATGTTGTCTGTACGCAGTCTTAAAATTTAAATATCTATTTATTTTGTAAGCTTTATGTTTTTTAAAAAGGTAAATGTAGGAGAATATTCTTCTTCATATTTTATATTTATATGGAGCTTTAAACCAAAATTTAAAATTTTAGATGTCAGCTATGTCTAGGTTTCACACTGATTTATAAAAACTCTGTATCAGCCACCGATTTAGAAGCTGTCTACAACAGTTGTTGATTGATTTGTGCGAATCGAGGGCTAATTCGTTTAATCTTGAATCGAGTTAGATCACTGATTGCTGATGCATGGTAATTATAAAGTTGTAGAGGTCATAAAACTAAAGTAATTTTACGAAACTAAATTGCGATGATAATGGACAATCTATTCAAGTGGGCATTACCCAAAGAAAAATTAAAAGCCCACCTTAGTTGTATTATATGGAATAATGAAATATGTATGTGAACTTAGGCCAGTTTTATTCTTCATGTTTATTATTAATAAAAAAATATAATGATTACTGGCTAAAAGTACCAAAGAAACTAGTGAATCCATAATTTAATAAAGTATTTATCTCAAATTTTATTGTTTTTTTACACCCTGCAAAAGATGTTAACTTTGACCACCTTTGAAATGTGAATTGAAACTAAACCCAAGTTAGTTATTTTGAAAAATAAACAATCCATCAGCCTTTAAACCTAGTTGCCAAGCCACAAACTACAAAATTAATGTGTTTGACAGTTTGAAAAAAGAATGACAATGACATTTGTCAAACAAAGTAAAGATGTGATGTGTTTTACAGTGTTTTTGTTTTCGAAAAATTATATGAAAACATTTTGGAGGCGTATTTAATAAATAAATTATTTATTTCAAGTTTTGACAATGGGGTCTACTGGACAATCAATTACTTTAGCTAACAGTATTATTGGTGTGGGGATTTTGGCAATGCCGTTTTGCTTCCAGCAAGTAAGTTCATACATAAAAAAATGGTTTTCTATTATTTGGACGAATTTACGCCATGTATATCGAATCAACATTAGCTTATGTGTGTAAAAATTTACGATAGTAAATTTCTAGTTCCTCGAAGCAATTTCCTTAAATCAATAAATATTTTTTACCTTATAATGTTCTAGTTCAGGTCCAGGTTTTCCCTGTTTTTTTTATCTTTTTAGTTAGAGAATTACTTCCTGTAGTAATTGAAACAACAGAGTTAGCGGAAAATTTGTAACATTCATAATTAAAAGTATGAAAAAAATTAGCTTATTAATCATTGAAACAGTAAAAGACATGGTTACAAAACTGACTGCTTAATTTAAAGCAAAACTTATTGGTTGTACTCTCTCTCCCTCTAGCTGCAATTATTTGCTACAAGACTAATCAATACATTTTTCATAGGCTAAAATGTGCTTTTGGCCAATCAGGCAAATGCCCTACCATCTGCCAAGTCTAGAGTATACAGCCATAACAGCTCTGAGTTGTGTTCCGGCATTAGTGTCCAGGTTATAATCCTCCCCTTTGTGGCTCCAAGCACTTTAGTAGCACATTTGGTGTTGTAAATGTAACAACAACAAAAATAAATTATAGTAAGTAATATTTGCCAGTACTATTATTAGTCCTCAAAAATGAGGAAGGAGACTATCTGTTCACATTGAATACAGCCAACTGTGGGTGATGGACTTAAGTAAAATCCATCACCAGTACAGTTATTGGGTAGGTTATGTACTGATATTCTGTGGATTGTACCTCATTAGCATTAGCTGCCAATTCCTCATTAAGGGGAAGGAGTGACCACTTTCGATTGGGCCAATATTTATAACTTTATAACTAATAATAATAAATTTATTTATAAATCTTTATGCAGTTGATAATACAGACAGTTTCAAATTGGGTTGGAACAGACCTAATATTGTAAGATACAAAAATCTACATATAATGAAATACAACTTTCTGCAGTGCGGTGTTCTTCTTGCAACTTTAATTCTTCTGTCAATGGGTCTAGTCTCCAGATTGTGCTGCTATTACTTACTGAAATCTGCCTTATTAGCTAGAAGAAGAAATTTTGAATTTTTAGGTAAGTTGTTAAAAAGTTCTAAAAATTGTTATAGCATTATGCTATGACTAGACAATTGGTTGCCTTAAGTTGATTTAAAATCTTTACCTCTGTTTTATTACTACCACTATAATATGATAACAGCCCATAACTGTCTCATTGCTGGGCTCGGGCCTCCCACTAGGGGGAACAAACAGTATACCCGCCACACTTGTTCAAGGTGGCTTGGCAGGTTTGACACATCGGTTATCTCGATGTGCAGGTTGCATCACAATGTTTTCCTTCACCATTGTTAGCATGTGGTAATTGTAACAATATGCTCATTAGGTCAGAAAACTGCCTAAGTGGTGCATGCATTCCGGCCAGGATCGAACCCGCGCCCTTTGAGTTTGGGATGTGTGTGCTAGCCATTATGCTATCATGACTATTACTATATACTACCAGTATTAAAATGTACCAGTACAAAGGACGAAATGTGTTTAGGTATTGTTAGCAGAAGATTTTCGAGAGGAAACTAAAAAGTTTCTTTAAATATGGAGTACAGGGATTGAAAAGGATATTGTGTAGAAGTGAGAGCAACCATTTAAGCTTATTATGAAATTCGGAGATATGGTCATTTTTACACTACCCAAATATGAACCGGATACAAGCATTTTGAAGCTTATCTAGTTGTTCTTGGGTGATGTCTAGATAGCAAGTATCAGCATAATCAAGTAGGGGAGAATCAAGGATTGAGCAAGCATAATCTTAGTAGCAGTAGGTAGGAAATTCTTCAGTCTTCTTAGTGAAGCATATGACGCGAAAAGTTTCCGACTGATTTCAGCCAGGTGAGGCCGCCAAGACAGTTCTCTTTCAATGATAATTCCTAAATTGTTAATTTTTGCTAAATTTGCTAAATTGCAATTTCAATGTGCACACTATCAAACACAATATGGGGAAGCGAAGACCAGTCAATTTTGGAGACAAGTCTAGATCTGCTGACAACAATAACCTTAGTTTTTTTCTCGGATTAATGCTCAGACCATAGGCTTGGCTCCAGTTAACAATTTTTGTAAATGTGTGGTTATTTGTTATGTATGTTTTTTGTTTCATATTTGTTAATTTAGTATAACAAATATGAAACAAAAAACATACTGTTACATACCGTCAAAGATAAGCCGCACAGCCTATTGTAAGCGCAGCTCATTATCCTTTCTCGGATTAGAGAATCCTTTGTCTTTTGAATTTGTAGTTAAGAAAAACATGCTATTGTCTTTTTACTTGTTTTATAACCATCATTAGCGTCGAACTATAATCCCTATTGTAATTGTATTCGACTTTGTGGATGTTCGCAGGTGTGCAAATTAAATTTCTAGAAACTTCCTTTCTTTCCTTTGTACTGTGTAGTTAGTATAAGACAAGGCCTGGATGAAGGGGAGGGCAGTTAAGAGAGGACTATGAAGCGAGTAAGATGTTTTCTAGTACTCTCGATTAGCGATATAAACGACGGACTTTGTGCGTTCGAATTGTATTGAATAGTGCAGTGTGAACTGGTTGCATCCAGTGTTATTTGTATTTGTGTTATACGTGTTTGTACAGTTCTAATAAATTCTATAGTAGTTCCAATGGCATTTTTAATTCGAGTCCTGTAGCTCGTAACAATACATTCATAGTTCTCACTGTTAAATTACAAAAATAAGCCCGTGTAATAGTTATGTGCTGTTGGTTTTTTCAATAACTAAATAAAAAAAAATATTTTCCAGCTTTTCATGTATTTGGCTCTACGGGGAAGTTGTTAGTTGAGTTGGGAATAATTGGATTTTTGATGGGCACCTGCATTGCTTATTTTGTGGTGGTAGGTGATCTGGGACCTCAAATTATTGCCAAGATGTTCAATATTAACCAGAGTGATATATTGAGGTAATTACTAATTTTTTTTTGTTTCTTCTACACATTACTCTTTGCATACTTATATAGGTTTTAACGTCCAAAAATGTATAAATGTGTATCCTCATACATGTTCTTTGTAACAGTTTATTATTATTTCACATGATGGCAGTTAATTCATGCGCAGAAAATGTGCCATGTAGATATAAAAACAAATGTTAAATGCTAAATTATTATTATTATTACATGTAAGTATTTATTTCTATTAAAAGGTTGCACATTTTTTTAAATGATTATAGAAAATCTTTTTATTATTTGTATATATGAATTTTTAAAAGACATTGGTTATACATTAAAATATATAAAATAATCTCTGTTGAAATTAAATTTAAAGAAGAATATAAATATTAGAAATAATTTCTTAAAATAAAGTATATCTAGTAAGTCCCTGGGGAGTTCTTTACAGCTTCTAGTTTGTTCTTAAAAATGTGACCCATATTTGTGTGAACACAATTGAAGCAGTGCATTTAAATTTGGAAGTAGATTTAACTTATTGAAGATAAAGTTGGTCCGGATGTGTTTTAATAATTTGACAACAATTCAGTTAGAAATTTTATTATGACCAAAATTTGGAATACCCATACATTTGATTATTTTTTAACAAGACAATGACCATACTGGTTGTAAAGGACTTTCTTTGCTGGCTTTAAAATTTTCATAATCAGAACATTTTCATTTTCTGTGATATAATTTGAATTTAATAAGAAACTTTTTCTTCAGAACTTCAATAATGGTGATAGTCTCGTTAGTGTGTGTGCTGCCACTTGGACTGTTGAGGAATGTAGACAGTCTCAGTAATGTTAGTGCAGCCACCATATGCTTCTATTTTTGTCTTGTTATGAAGGTTAGTGCCATTTCTGTGTGAGAATCTTTTTTGTTTTCTAGATTCACATTATATTGAGCTTAATTATACCAAGTTGTGATGTCATAGTGGCCAAGACATTCACATTTATTTTTAATGCTTGGGTTTAAATCTTGGCAGATAACTTGTTTGATTAGTATTTTTGGTAACAATAAAGTGTTTTCATTTCAACATTTCATTCATTTCCTTTCTTGTTTTTTCTTGATTGTACATATTGTTATAATTATCAACATTTACATAAAGGAAATCATTATAAAATCTACCAATTTATTGTTGTCATAATCATCTTCATAACTTTAAATCTTTGATGTGAACTAAACATCTACTTTGGAAACCAAGGTCTGCTCTTTGATGTGTTAGTTCCATTAACATTAATTGGGGCATCTCAACTTCAGTAATAGGATATTTGTGGTGTAATATAAAAAAAATCTTAGGGCACCAAACTACACTCAAAGTATAAACTTTGGATGTATCTTTAACATTATTTTTGTCCACAAGCTGCCAGCTGCCATCAAAATTGCCGCGCCAAAACCAAGAGAATTTTATCGTCTCTTTTATTCTAATACAAATTCTATGTAGTTAGAGGGAGAAAGTATCAGTTCAGCGTTCATTTCAATTATCTGTATTTGACCACAAATTTGTGGTGCTTCCCAATTAACCGTGTGTGACAGTTCGGAAACAAATTGGTGGTGGTTCCGTCTTAGAGGGTTATCAATTGGATACTCGGCATACTATAGATTTTAAAAGTATGTTGGTGACTTAAGTGAGAAAAATACGGGTTAAAATAATGCAATTGACTTCTTATTTAACACAAACACATTTGTAGGCAATTTATATTTAATTTTTAAAATTAAATTTGTTTTTAGTAAAATAGTCCTTACATCCCCTTAAAACTTAATAAATCTCTTAATTGTCCATATTGAAATGTAGGTTAGAAAGTAAGATGCATTATCGGCTTGTGCTGTTAAAAATGTACCAAGTTTCATATGTGTTTTAATGGTGTGTGATCATTGTTGAATGAATAACTAAATTACTGTAGGTAATAGCAGAAGCTGCTTCTCAATTATTAAGAAGTGAGAGCAGCGACTGGCATCGGAGGATCGAGATGTGGAAGCCTTCTGGTCTGTTACAATGTGTGCCTATATTCTCTATGGCCTTGTTTTGCCAAACGTAAGTATCATTTAATATAATTGAACCATATTTATGCATTTATCCTCTTAACAGAGGGCTTAGTGTGTATTAACGCAATTTTCTATGGGAATGCTGAGCGCCATCTCTTGTCGCGTGAAGGGAAACTATGTCGTGCCATACAAAATTTCGTTAACTTGAACATGATTGAGTAGTAAAAAAACTCACACTAAGCACATAGTTGCATTTATTCGATTCATTCAGTTATTATTATGTGATTCCTTCAACTGTATTTATGTGATTCTTTCATTTGTATGTATGTGATTCCCTAGACTGTAAATATGTAATAAGTTGTAATGTTTTCAGACAATTATTCGAAATATTCGAATCTCTTCCGTCCTTATCATTAGAGAAAATGAATATTGTTACGAAGAATGCAATAAACATTTGCACAGGTGTATATTTCACTTTAGGCCTTTTTGGTTATATAGCGTTCTCAACGCACGATATTTCTGGTAAGTTGAATATAATAATTATATAGAATATGTAAATACTATAAAAATGGTATAATATATAACGACCTGATAGTTTTTTGTATTACCTTTTTGTCTATCCAAAAATCCTTGAGACATGTTGTACTGAATAAATTTATTCTATGACAGTACAAATCAAGATTTAATATTACTACCATTTTATTATATATATATTCGTTTGTATTTCAGGTAATGTTTTAGTAAGTTTGAGTCCAACTATGGCGAGTGACGTTATCAAACTTGGTTTCGTCATGTCTGTGGCTTTCAGCTTCCCGCTGATAATATTCCCTTGCAGGGCGAGCCTTTACTCCTTCTTATACAAAAAGGTGAGTTCTATTATAAAATACATTAACAATGTCAAAGTATTACTAAAGCCTTTATAATTTTACCGCTTTGATGTTATCTAAGTATATGTGGACCATAGTCCAAACAAACTTGGACTAGTTAGGGACTGTGTCTAAAGATGGGGCCTCATCTGGGATATATTACAATTATAGGCCATTTCAAGTGGATGTGGCGATGTTGTTTTTAATTATTAATGACATTAAGTATTGACCGAGAACATATGTATATACACTTAATGCGGCTATGCGTTAACAACATTATTTTAAACTCTATAAACTTCTCTGTGGTTCAGCATGCTAAGCCTTTGTCTGCCAACTGCAATATAATGCTGTGGCTCCGGGTTTGATTACTGGCATGGCCATGTCGGAAATTAATTTTCCGTTATTTACTACGGTCTGGGCGTCTGGGAGCAGCCCCAGAGTGTTCCGTTGTATATCACACATAATACAAGCGTAACTTGCTTAGCTTGGGGATATGCAACGTGTGTTCGTCTGCAGATTTGTTTATTTAATTAATACACATTTGGCCACAGTCAATAACTTTAACATTATCGCCGGTGAGGCTCCTACATGAATGCGTTTTATTCATAACGTTAAAAATAACCCATTAAGGATTACCTACCCAGCAATAAAATGAAATATGTCATAATTAAGAAAATAAGGAGGCCCAAACTGCCATGAGACTTATAAACTGATATTATAGAAAAATATGTATAAAGTTGTTATCAATATATCACAATCAACATAATTATCTTATCATGATAGACAGATATTGACAATTTGTTTTTAATAATCTTTAATTAATTTTAATTGGATTGTTTTAAATGTCTGATATGATCTGCTACTATTACTATAATATCAATTATCAATAGAAATGAACATCTATATAATATAACAATAGCAAAATTTGATAACAAGGTTTATTTCATTGTTAGCTATTGCCATATAGTTGAAGCAATTTTATTATGTTATATGACTTCCGCTGTGGTTAATGATTTACACCATTCGATTCCTGGCGTGGTAAATTTGGTAAACGAACTCTCTGTTGTTTAGTTTAGATAGTCTGGGTGTCTGCGATTGGTGGAGTCAGAGTTACCTGTTGTTGTAAATAATCTACATTTCGAACCAAGTGTTGTATTGTTTTTAATGTAAAAATAATATTTAATGCTTAGCCTGTCATAGCATTCGAAATATAATCTCATATTTTATGTATAACAAACAATACTTAATAATTTCCATATACACTTTTTTATCGCTGGCACTTCAGGGGGTGATCCGTTGGTGAGTAAAACCGCTGGTATGCTAGCGAGCTGGCGAGCCAAAGGTATAGGCCGTCAATGGAGTGCCTACAAAACCGTGGTTTTAAAATATCGCGGTTTGGTATATGTTTGAAAAGCTAAGATTGCGGTATAATAACCCGCCGGTGGATCAAGCGAGCCTTCGAGCCGACAGTTTTTTTCACGCTGCTATAGCGAACACATTAGCCAGAGTGCATGCATTTCAGCGGCGGTAAAATGGCAGATTTACGTTCATATCGTCGCGAGTTAGTGCTAGAAATAATAAATTACTTTAAGGAACAGGAGTGTTTGTGGTTGTACACTAGCAGGGATTATAAAAATATAGTTTTAAAAGTGTCTGCGTACGAAATATTTCTGGAGATCCAACAAAAACACGACCCGACGTGCACAATTATCGATTTTAATAAGATCACACAATCTCTGCGAGCACCAATTAATCAGTCGTTTGGTTCACCAATAAGTTCTGCCACTAAAACATTGGACAAGCGTTGTCTTTCTTGCAACCAGTTTTTGACCCATACTTTGTGGCGTCTTTTCTTTTTCTTTGGTCATTCTTGTAACAGTATACCTAAATAACGAAGTACCTTCACTTAAGAACACGCCATTTTGGCGATTGAGAGTCGACTGTTTGGTACGCCAATAGATCACCCCACTTTGAGTATTCTTTAACATGAGATCAACAATTATATATCGTCTATATGGAATTCGTTTGAATAGATTTATGTATTGTATCCAGTATATAGTAGACTGCTCATTATTCATTAGTGTTTATTTATAATGCTGATGTTAGGATGGATCAACGGAATTGAATCAATTTGGTTGAAAGGCACATAACTGGAAGAAAAGGACGGTATTTAATGACATTGAATGATTCAAGTTTATATTTATATCATCGATCACTTTGATTCATCCAAATTGAAAGACAGAAATGAATGAATGAACAATAAAAAGTTATCTATATATCTGTTTCAGGTAAATTTATCCCACCACGACCATATAATAAACCATTCGATCCCAGAAACTTCCTTTAGATGTATAACAGTGACCATAATAGTCGTAGCTCTCTTCATCAGTCTTCTGATACCGAACATTGAGCTGGTGCTGGGTTTGGTCGGTTCGACCATAGGAGTGCTGGTCTGCGTCGTGTTTCCGGCCGCTTGTTTTGTCAATTTAACCTTCAAGGACACGAATGAGAGGTTGCTGGCTAAGGTTAGTTTTTATGTAAAATCTAGGTGCGCCCAATTTTATGGAAACTAGAAATTTACATTCTGTTGCCATTCCTTACGAACTTTTGACCTAGTTAAAAGACCTTGCAGTAGTAATTCTTATGAAATCCAGTCTCAGCTAAATTTTTACAGCGATCTTGTCAAGTTGACAAGTTATATATTAAACTAGAGTTGAAATTGTACACACAATACCTTTTATATTTTTGAAAATAAAACTACATCGAAAGGACACTTTTCAACTTACCGCCGTTAATGTATTGCTGTGCCGCTTCCTCCTACACCCAAAAAAGAGCTCAAGATATGTTAAATTGACGACATGGGGAATGATATTCACGCAAATACTCTAATATTTAAAAAAAATCACCAAAATAAAGAGGTCAAAAAACAATAGAAATTAAATAATAGTTTTGCCCTGTTATATTACTTTTATTGGTGCGCTCCATTGAATTAAAATACGGCCTCTTACACGGCCTTGGAAACGAACTAATTATCATGGCATTTGGTTAGTATGTAGGTCTTTAAAAATCAGAAATGCATATAGTTCACTCTCTAACAAAAATCCTCTAATATATCACTCTATTATAAGAAATCACCTACCCAAGGTAGATAATAATTTACGACACTAGAAAATGAAATAAATACGAAGGCTTAAAATATCTCAATATGTTTGTTAATTTAAATAAATGTTAGTAATTGCACCATTAAAAATATTTTCCAGGGTATAGTAGTGCTAGGCCTTATTATACTCGTGCTAGGAACATATGCAAACCTTCAAGCGGCTGAAAACAAACATGAGAGAATTGATGAAAAATTCATCACTCAAGAACGGATTGATAAAATGGTTGAAGATTTCTTTGAACAACGGGAAAAATCTAATGGTAAGACAAAATTTATATATGTGTAGTCAGTGATAAATTTTATGGAATAAGTTTAATATCTGGCGTATTACATGGAAAAACCCAGTGACCTAAGCTTAGTAATCTGACGATTATAGGTTAATACAAAAAAATCATAATATGTCATTCTTGTTTTTAAAAATACGTTTTTATTATATGTATTATAAGACACCTCTATTTTGCAGAAGTTCTGGTGAAAACTCTGCATGAAAATAATCAAAATGCATTAGAAAATATTAAAAATGAAGAAATTATAAGGGATTCAGTTATTCAACCACCGAATCCAATACCTCCAGATTCTAACGAAAAACCTGAAGTAGCGCAAATATCTATCGAGCCAAAATTAAAAGAAATTCCACCAATTGCTATTAACAAAGAGAATGAACAAACTTCGATGAAAGTCTCAGAGCAGCATCCTAAAGATGTACAGACAAAGTTAAATGAAGCTAAATTAGTTAATGGTGATAATAATTCAGAAATTAAAGAAACAAAATCTAAAGAAGATAAAAAAAAAGAAACCAAACACTCAGAGGAAGATAAATTACACATTATTAAGCAACAAAAACTAATAGAGACTATGAAACAACACGGAGAAGAGCAAAACGAGCTCATGAAAGAAATTTTCGATGATATTATTAAAACTAAACAAGAAATACAGCAAAATAAAAACGAAGTAGAGACAAAAGATGCAAAAATCGCAATCGATAACATAAAAGAGAGTGACGATGCTAAAAAAATAGCAGTGGAAAGTATTAAACAAATAGCTAATATAGCTATACAAAGCATTGGTGGAGTTACAGAAAAACCAAATGCACAAGACAAAGATACAAAAAAATCAGAACAATTAGAAAAATTGACGAATGAAGCAGTGCAAGAAATAGCTAAAAAAGCCGTTGAAACTATAGAAGCTATACAAGAGATCAAAGAAAAACCTGAAAAGCAAGCAGCTAAAATTGAAAATGTTCCCGTTCAAGGCGACGATAAAGAACCTAAACAACATATAGACCAAAAAGAAGTTCCAAATATTCCACCTATACAAAATTCGGTACAGAATAACGTTCACCTAGTACCATTGCAAAATAATATTGAATCACAAAACAAACAGAATAATGTACTTAATCCAAATATAAAAACCCAAATTATTTCTAATGCTGACCCAATTCCAGTACAAAATAATTTAAATGAAATTAAACTAGTACCGCCTAAAAAAGTTCCTATTTATCAACAAGTAATTAATAACGACCAGGTTGCTGAAAAAGCACCATTACTAGCAAATAATAAGGCTCAAAAAGAATATTCTCTAGGCGAACCAAAGTCCTCTAAACAAACCGAAGATATAAAAACGCAGAAAATTGTCAAGCCTAACATACATAATGTGCCTTTACCACTCGTCATGAATGGACAAAATAAAAATGAGGTTAATAAGAAATCGGAAACTGCTATAAATTTAGCGAATATTAAATCAGATTCTGATAATAAAGCAAATAACATCATAGATTCGGTTAATAAAATAGTACCGATAGTTTCCAGACAAAAACGTGAAATAGTAGACTGTACAGAAAAAGCTACTTTAAAACAAGAAGATAAGGAAGTCTGTAAAAATTTGATTGATAATAAACCTGAAAAAATAAATCATTTGCCAAAAATAGATTTAGGTGGTTTAGCATTATATAAAAAATTACCCATAGATTCTAATATTATTGATAACTCTAAAAAAAATTATGATTTACCCAAAGTAGATTTTGATGCTATTGCGTTATCTAAAAGATTGCCAATAGATTCTAACATTATAGAACATATAGGAAGGTCTTTGAAAAGTTACGATGAATTTAAAGACAGGTGAGGTGTTCTTTTTCTTTAAGTATTGTTGAACATATTATGTATTCGTGTTGCATTTATTTAGTGATATAATTATATTAGAAAAAATGTTGAAAAAGGAAACCATTATGTATTATGATTTGCTGTTTGTATAATTTCTTGGTCAGTTTTCGTGGCTGGCATTTAAACTTATTGAAATTGTAATGTTTTATTTTAAAGCAGGCAAGGCGCCTTATGATTTGTTTTTTTGTTACAACGATTATTTGTTGGCGTCAAAGCACAATTAGCGTTTGTCTACAATGTCACTCTAAATTTCACTATCAGAGAACTTAAAATTTAGTTAAATGAAGACACATTTATTTATTTGTATAATAGAACTGTCATGTCATTTCCGTAAATTAAAAACATTGTAATATTCACAATCATTAATTCTTTACTTTCCTACCAATCGATTAAATTATGATTAAATAAATAACAGAAAAAAATATATTTTCGTAATTGAAAACAATTATAAGCACTACTATTGAGTGCTTATTATATTACTAACTGGCAAAATTATATTAAAGGTAAATGAACCATTATCCGACTGTGTTTAAAATGGGTTTAATACAAATTAGTACCAAGTGGACATTTGACGTATGCCATTCGAATATTTATTATACCAATAAGTATTCGCAACCATTTTCAAAGTTTTACCTAAAATTACTGTGCAATTATGAATTGTATTTTTTAAAATATAGAATTCATATACTTCGATCCTTACCAAAAATACTCATTTTATGTTTCTTAAAACTAAGTTATTGAAAAATACTATGTGATGTTATAGCAAATTAAAATGTTATCATCATCTTTGCGTTAATCCCGGTTGCGTACAGAGCTTCCGCCTCGGAGGCTACATCGAAATATACTAACTACTATGAAAAGATGAGATTATACATATAATTTGCTTTTAACATTTCGTCGCCTTAATTTCTCAACTTCTTGAAAATTTACAAACAATTAACGGTTTATTTTATATTTTTTAATAATAATATAAATCACTATATGATACAATATTAGAAAAGTAAGGCGACGATTTGTCTTCTCTTTTTTTTCGACGTGTTTATTCTGTTGTGAGTAGAAAATCGTTTATATGTAAGTTAACAATTATGTGATTAACATCGACTGATTATGTGAAATAAAAGAGTTTGAAACGTTATTACAATTGCGTCATTTATTAACAAGTTAAATGCAAAAGAAAAACAATCATCTCCTTAATATCGATGGCTCAACTTTAATCTGTATTTTAATACAAATTCATTTACACTTTTATTACACATTTATTTTGAGTTCATGGTAACAAGATGGCTTATACACTGATTTATGTCATGAATGGATTTTCATATATATTGAGCAAACCAAAACCCTCTAGGGCTATCTAAACGGAGTTCGCTATCTCGTCTCGCGTATTAATTACCACATCGTAGAAGATATAAATGAATTTGCTCACAAAAAATCTGTATTCAGCCAATTTCAACAATAATGTTACGAATATTTTACAAAAAAAATCAGGCAAGTATTCATTCATATATTTTTTTAATAAAAGTTTTATTTTTATACATAGAAACGTATATAAAACCAGAATCAAATTTCAATGAAACATTCGCTATTTTATGGATATTATTAGTGGAATAAAGATTTGCTGTAAGTAAATTCTTCAATAGTTTTTCTTCAAAAATGTGGTAACGTGCGAGCGAGATAGCAATCTCCATTTTGGTCCTTAAACGTAAAAATTATTATTTATTTAGGTTTATGGCTTGGCAGCTAGGTCTTTAAGCCAGATCTTAGATTATAATGTAGTTTCTTCATTTTCTTAAGCCTATGTGTAGCACAGCTGAACTGTAGGTTATCAGTTGGTGCCATTCAACGGAGTTCTTGTGACAACTCAAAAGGCCACATTTGACTATACAGTTCACATTTCTCACAAAACACATAATTACTACTCAAAAACTATCAATATCCTACAATTATTGTTCATTTTAGAGTAATAAAACTGCTTTCAGTTTCCTCCAAAAACTCCAAGGTGAAACTTAATGCTGTGTGTGAACTAGTGTTGTGTAGGACACGATTATAAAATGAGTTTGTAAGCGTAACATGACATTTTGTACTGAGTCAGTACAATGTACTACTTCAAACGAGGCGAAGAGTTTTGTACGGTTTGTACCGCGGCAGTACATTTGAAGCGACGAGGCTGGTGAGATGGTGAACGTCATTCCCTCATTTGTCCTATTTAAAACGTTCAAATCTTCTAGTTCGGAAATGTTCGTCAAGAATCGGAAGTGATCGGCCTTGGTCACCTCATTTTACTAGCAGTCGTACGTGTGAATATCCGTAAAGGCGTTATTGTCTTGTTGTAGCTCCTCTTAGGTTTCAGGCGTGAGTACAAGTAGTACTAGTAGCGCGACAAAAATTTTGAAGCCTTAGATTTTCAAATAGTGAGCTGTATCAATACAAATGTACTGGCTCACATATGTACTACTGAATCAGTAGTGTGAACCCTGGGTAGGTGGACGTACAGATTGAAGGCCAGGTAAGTGCTTCTGTCCGTTTACCTCCCCGTCCCCTTGGCCTTTTCTTGGACCATCACATCACACCCGCAGCAGTTATTTAATAGTTTATGAGTAATTTTAAAACAATTTAATTTTCTGCAGTCCACTACTTTGTAATATATAAATGGATTTTAATGACAGATTTAATATGTTAAAATAATAACAATCAATTATTTATGGATATTTTTGACTATAAATTGCTTTTTATTATTTCTTAATCTAATATACAATGTTAGTCTCCGAGAGTATGAAATAAAAGTAAGTATAGAACTAGAAAAAGTAAGATAGTTTTTATTTTATTAAAAGAGAATATAGAGAAAAATGAAAATGAATTTCGAAAAAGTAGAAACTTATAGGTCCTAACACAATTGCTTCCCTATTAATAAAACTGTGATCTTTATTAACAAAAAAAATAACTTATAATTAAGAATTAAATATTTTAAACTAATATATTTTTGATGCATTTAGTTTTTTAATCATGTTGGATAGTAAAATTATGCTTTTTTTAAATTATTCAACTTTTTATTAATAGCAATTACGAAAGAAATCGATTCGTTTGCAAAAATATATTGGTACTTCTCATAATTTTACTATATATGACATTTAAACAAAAACAGTGTTGCGAGACCTACTCCCCAGTCAGAAAGCTTAAATGGCAATTAAAATTAATTTTTTTTTTTTATTAAATTTGTAATATTCGTAACTGTTTTGTAGACCATTCTCTCTGTCACATAATGCGCTGTCAATCTTATAAGTACATCGTTTTTCTACTGATCAGTTGTGCGTATAAAATATTTAATGCCTGTTGGTAAACAGAAACCGTTTTAAAGACTGCATAGAAATAAGACAATGTGCTTTATGTGACACAGGGAACGCTTTACGAAAGCGAAAATAATCGAACTAAACCGAAAATAGCCGAACTTAGGCAGTCTATGCCAAAATGTAATATTTAGTACAGAGTTAGTACTTTGTTACCAACTGTCTTCAAATTCGAATTTGAAAAATATTTGACATGAGGAATTTGTGTCGCCTCTATTTGATATGACTCTAAGTACGGCAGTTATATAGTCCGAAATAAACGTTAAATATAATTAAGTATTAGTTTTAGTAGATTAAAAAGCAAGCCAACGATATTACACGTAGAAAAATAATTTACTATCCTAATTTAATTCATTTACTATCTTTTTCTTCTGTTACTGGTATCTTTTTGGATCTGAAACAATATAAAAGTGATTTCAGAACATACATGTCTCTTTACCCCCCTTAAAAAAATTTAGCGCTTCGTCGCCCAAAGGAGACGGTGTCTTTTGGGCCAAAGAAATGTAATGAGTTGCGATATCGCTTAGAAAAAGCGATACTATTAAAAATAGGAAAACATCAGCCTTAAATTCTATCCGGAAGAGCAGAAGTTTTAAAAATAAGATCACATAATATAACGTATCGATTACCATAATCGGTTTATCATTTATGTGAATGTATTTCAAAAATGTATACAAACGAAAACACATTACACGATTAATTCATTCAAAATAAATTAAACCCACTACAATTATAAAAAAAATATCAACATAATAAAAAAAAAAACATTTTAATTGGCACAAATTTGTGGTTGAATTTAAAACGAAACGATTTATTGTTGTTGTCTCACTCTGTTTATATAGAGAATTTGTGTGAAATGGGAATATACTCTTGGTTATATATACGATTAAACGTTTTAATTTAGTCATTTGAGGTTTGCACCTGTAACTAGTACCAGGTCTTTATTATGAGATAAGAACACATATTCTATTAAGCAGGGAATGTTAAAATCACTATTTTTTCACATTTTGGGCGTAAGAATGTATGAAGGCGTATCCGTCTCCTTTATTCCAAAATATTAACAAGTTTTATCAGGATAATTCTGGAATAGAGGGATTAAATCAATTATAATAAAAATCGTTTTTTACCGTCTGCCAGATTCAGATGTGGTTTGGCTGGTGTTGGATTGCGTTGAGGCCGCGCGCCTCGTCCGCCTGCCCGGGGTGGGGGGCGCCTCAGCCTCCCCCTCACCTATTATAGGAGAATCCAACGGACTGTCTGTATCGCCCTTCTGTAATTGGCAAAATACCACGTCGTCAGCCAATCGCCGTCAAACGCTAAGCGTAGTAATATGATTCGAAAGTGAAGATTGATTATGAGCTACGGTGAACTACAACCATCATCGGCACAAACAAACTCCTCCAAATTTATTCAAGATCGTACGTAATCTTATATTTTTTTTATTATATAGGTAATAGTCAAGACAACTGCCCAGCAAGACATAGATAGAGATGAGTCGAAGTCAACTTGATTTGAAGTAACAATCAATAACATTTTGTTTATGACAATGAAGGCATTTGTTCGTCAATTGAAAAAAAAGCGATCGCAGCGCCATCTATTTTGCTAATCCGTCTATTCTAATGAAACGACGTGTTAACTCGGGGTTATAAGTTAACACTAGGTCGAGTTTCATTCATGAACATATGTTCAGTGGTTTCCAAAAAAGATGCGATCGAGCGGTTGCAGCGCCAAAAATGTATCCTAAGTGTTAACTTGGATTATAAGCCAACACTAGGTCGAGTTTCATTCATGAACATATGTTCAGTGGTTTCCAAAAAAGATGCGGTTGCAGCGCCATCTTTTTCATTATTTGCTTCTATCTCACGGAAACGACGTCATTTATAGGGATAAAATGTATCCTAAGTGTTAACTCGGATTATAAGCCAACACTAGGTCGAATTTCATTCATGAACATATGTTCAGTTGTTTCCAAAAAAGATGCGGTCGCAGCGCCATCTTTTTCATTACTTTCTTCTATCTCACGGAAACGACGTCATTTATAGGGATAAAATGTATCCTAAGTGTTAACTCGGGTTATAAGCCAACACTAGATCGAGTTTCATTCATGAACATGTGTTCAGTAGTTTCCAAAAAAAGATGCGGTCGCAGCGCTATCTTTTTCATTATTTTATTCTATCTCACGGAAACGACGTCATTTATAAGGATAAAATGTATTCTAAGTGTCAAGGGTTACAACACTAGGTTGAGTTTCATTCATGAAATATGTTCAGTAGTTTCCAAAAAAGATGCGGTCGCAGCGCCATCTTTTTCTTCTGCCCCATGGAATCGACGTCATTTATTGGGATAAATAGTATCCTATGTTACACTTCGGGATATAAGTTAGCTTCGTTTCGAGTTTCATTTAAGTCCGTTTAGTAGTTTGCGCGTGATACTCTAACAGACAAAAATTCTGAAAGTTGCATTTTCGGAAATAGTCCCGCTGATTTTTTTCACATTTTTAAACGCGTTGTACAAACATACAGTTTTTTTTTTATATAATACAGATTAGAGTATGAGATATCTTACCCTCAAATCAGTGGAGGTGCGTCGTCCCTTGGGCGTGTGCAGCGCTTCGCAGGCGCGGTTGAAGGACGCCCGCCGCCCGCCCACGCGCACCGGGGACGGGGAACCCACTTCTGCTGTTAATTAACAAATTAGAATTTTAAATAACTTTAAGCAAATATAGAATACATTTCAATTGGGTATATAACACGTTTGACAATAAATTCTGAAACAATGTACAGTCGCGGTATGAAAAAGTTTGCCAGTTTTCAAATTGATTCATTTAACGTTCCGCGAGCACATGTAAACATTTCAACGTAAGTCACAGAACAGACTATTCCACAAAAAATTACGTTTAACTGTTTGTCAATAAAGTTTAAAATTGCATAAATCAAAGTTGTTTGATTTTCTATCTTGTCTAAAAATATTGTTTAGAGATGTAAAACCTTTTTATTGGTTTTCAGTGTTTATAAAGCGTAGTGATTATATCCTGTTTGTTTATGATGACTAAAACTATTGTTAATCTCAGTGTCTGTCATTGTTAATTGCAATTTTCTTTTTTCACGTTTCTTTATTCTATAAACGTAACATTTATTAAAATGTTGGCGGTACTGTTTCTTGTACTCGTGCAAGCAAGTCGACTTTAAGGTAACGAACCTTTCATTCCGCGACTGTACATAAAAAAGCGTGTTGTGTTGTAAGTGAGTGAGAGAGAGAGAGTGTAGTATCTAGCATCAACTTATAGGCTAGCCAAATAGAGTAAACAAAAATAAGGGCGCCACTATCACAAAAGTTTAAACTTTTTTTATTGCACTAGTTCAGCAAACGGGCATACGTTAGGTGGGCTGACGGACGGAAAGATGTTACTATCGCCTATGGCCATCTGTAACACCAAAAGTGCCACCAATGTGCTGCCGCTCTGTAAAGTGAGATTGGAACCTGGCCACTAATGCCGGAATACAACTCAGGGTTATTATGGCGGCATATCCTAAACTAGGAGTGGTAGCCATCCAGACAGACAAACATCCTACCATCTGGCTGTGGATTGTTTTGTCGCCGTTATGACAGGGCGCTCGGCCGCAGGAAATTGTATTATTTCTCCGTTCCTGCACGGATACAAGTCTAGCAAGTCCTCTTATTAATTTTTAGTATTATGTCATCGTGCAAGTATATCCACTAATAACCATGTCGTCACGGCAACGTGAACGAAGTTTCACACACCAGTTTTTAATAACACTGCTTATTATAATGTTCGAGTAACGCACTGTTTATACTATTTTGAAACTCACCATTATCCACTGAAAATTTCCTGGATATTTTGGCCGGTTTGAGTACAGTCCTGGACTCGGATGCAGCTCTACCGAGGCGTGCTGGAATTTCAGTCATAAAAAATTCTTCTATTTCTTTTTAGTCTTTAAAAAATATTTCTATTTTTTTACAAGAAAACGAATCGAAAAGGTAAAACCTATATATTAGACGGTTGATTTTTATCTTTCAATTTGGTGTTTAATCAAAGTTATTCATATAAACATAAATTTCAATCATTCAATGTCATAGAATACTGTCATGTGCTTTCAGCTCTGTGCCTTTCAACCAAATTGGTGCAATTTGGTCGATTCGTCTAATATCAGCTTAACAGCCGGTTCCTATGTCTCACTATCCATTCATTTGTCTTACTACTGGTTAAATAAAGTTTGATATAAATCCCATATAAGTAATTTTCAAATCAATGGTAACATAAAAGCGTCGATAAAAATACAGAAAGTCTGCTTACGTCATCAGATTATCATATCAAAATTAATGTGCCGTGGGTACATTTTTTTTTCACGTTTGGCCCGAATTTTATATCGCAGAAACAAAATTACCTACCCCAAAATGTTTTGAAACCAAGCATAGTTCTGAGCAAAAATTTCCCAAAAACATTTCACTCGTATTGGCGATATTATCATTGTAAACCTTGTGACATCTTCTAGTTTGTAGGATTTAGAAGCTCACAGAATTAATTGTTTACTATAACAATCACAAAATAAAAAGCCCGACTTGACACTTAATAATGTCAATATAACTTTGAATGAATTCAACAAAACTGAAAGCCAATAACAATTAATTTATTTAGTTGATAATATACACATTTCTTTACTGGTGCATTATATAATGTTATAAAACATATTTTCGTTATTATTTTCCTCCAAATAACGAAATAACGTGATTTTTTTATTGATTCTGTTATATCGTACTAATAATCTATGACGAAGTTCCAAGAACAGTTACGTTCTAAGAAGTCTTATTTTTAATTTTAGTGTTGCTACCAAAGGGTTGTTGCAGTTCATTATTTCAATTTGATTCAGGAAAAAAGCTATATATATATTTATTCCAAAACCTTAAATTATTTCTGTCTTTATACTAAAACAATCCCTATTAATATAATAAATGCGAAAGTAACTCTGTCTGTCTGTGTTGCTTAGTATACCAGACCACTCAGAAAGTATTGCGAAAACAAGTTTTTATGTATGAGAGCTTGGCCAGTTATAATCTATTTTGAAAATATAATTATTTATAACTAAAATAGGTAAGTTCCAATTTCAAAATTTCCCTCTACATTGTTTGCGAGCTAATTTAAATTATCGTATCTCGTTGAAAAATGGATCTGCGCCGGGAACATTTTCGCGCTATGACTTTTTACGATTTCAAGTGTCGCATGAAACCGAACGAATCGTATTATAGATTTCAAATAGCACTCATTGATGAAAGCCGCCCCTATAAGGCAATCGTGTATCGTTGGTACAACGAATTCAAGGGCGGTCGACTAATTTTGGGGAATGAAGAAAGAAGTGGTCGCCTTCGACGGCTGTTACGGAAGAAAACGTGCTAGCAGTGAAATTTTAATCCAAGACAATAGGCGAGTTACGTATCAAGAGATTCAGCACGTACTGCAGATTGGATCGGGAAGCCTTCGCGAGATTCTACACGTGCATCTTCGCGTGAGGAGGATAGTTTTACGCTGGGTGCCGCACAACCTCACCGATGCTCAGAAGCAGGCCCGGATGGAATGGTGCCGTGATATGATAAACAAATTTGAAGCCGGCTCGTCTCGGCGTGTTTACAACATCATTACAAGTGATGAGTCCTAGATTTATCAATGTGATCCAGAAACGAAGCGCCAGTCGACGGTTTGGGTGTTTCAAAACGAATCAACGCCTACTAAAGTGAAGCGATCTAGAAGCGGGGGGAAGATTTTGATCGCGAGTTTTTTCAATTTGACTGGGTAGTTGGTGTCAATTCCTTTACGGAACCAAAGAAGCATCAATGCCAAATGGTATACTACCAAATGCTTGGCAGAAGTTTACACTGATGTGAGCAACAAACGACCAAACACAGGGCTACGCGGGCTACTGCTTCACCACGACAACGCGCTCGCCGCATAAAACAAAACGAGGGACTTCCTGGACAGCACGCCGGTCAAACTACTGGGTCACCCTCCTTACAGTCTTGACCTAGCGCCGTGTGACATCTTTTTATTCCCGAAAATAAAAAATCAGCTCAAAGGGATACAATTTTCGTCACCGGAAGATTCGCTGTCAGTGTTCGAGCAAACTGTAAACGAGGTGTCTGCGGCGGACTGGCAAAAGTGTTTCGAAAACTAGTTCAGACGCATGAAACTTTGTATAGAGGCTGGTGGAGAGTACTTTGAAAAGATTTAATAAAAAATGTTAACAGAACGTTTTCTTTTTCGCAAAACTTTCTGAGTGTCCCACGTGTATAGAGAAAAGTGGGGCATCTTGATACAGACATATTCATTTGCATATTTGGTAAATAAAAAAATTGTAAAAGAATATATATTTTTTTGTTACGTGGATTTCGCGTCTAATCCGTATTATAATATAAATGATAATGCTCATTAAAATTAATAAGAAGGTACTAAGAAGACATCAAAATGTGTATACTTACATCTTCGTTGTCTGATGGTATCCGATAACAACGGGGAAACTGATGACAGAGACTCCAACTCATCGATGTCAGGGGAGCCTACAGCCAGGGTTAGTTATGTATGAAGAAACAATATAACACATGCTAGGAAAAAACAATACATATATGCACATGCTTTAAATATTGACAGCGAAAAATTTACAAAAACATGCTGTGTAAAATTAAGGGATCTATTGGTTCTATAAAATAAGCGGACCTTGAGCTTTAAAGTATACTATTGAGGCAACAGGTATTTAACGCTAGGATGATATAATGGTTCTATGAACTCCAGTCCTTTCATTCTCGAATGTTCTATCCCATACAAGATTGCTGTTGTCATGGTATATAATACATTTATTGCTTAGTCATATATTTACTATTAAAATTAAGTAACTGTTAAACTTTACGGAGGTAAAAATGCAATCAAATTTGAACTAAGACGTTATCCTTTTAAAACAACGTAACATGTCTGTAGAAAATTATCACATTTTTTTTAGCGAAGGTCCCGGAACCTAAGGGCGAAACAATAATGTAGTGTTGTATGTCACCGCTGATTATCTCAAGAACTAATAAGGCTAGAGATATTAAATTTGACACACTACATTTGTAGAAATTTGGAGGTGTCTACAAAAGTATAGTGTCAAAACGAAAAATATGTTTTTTATATTAAAAACGGGGCACTGAAATTGAATATGTAAAATAAAACTTTAGCAATATCATCGGGTGATGTATCGAATGAAAGGGCACAACTAGCACATTTACAAAGTATTATTAAGTAAAAAAATATATATTTGTCGACTTATAATAAATAAAAAATGTGCATGAAATTACAGTTACCCTTTCCCATATATCTCTGCAGTTTCAAAAAAAGTGCGAGTGGCTATTATAATGTAAATTCTAAGAAACAAATTTACAAAAGCTATCTTGGATGAGATACCCAAAGAAAAATAAAAACATACTTGTAAAATACGTTTTCACTACGATATTATATTCGACATTGTACCTTCAAAATTAGGCTTATTCATCAAGCTGATCCTGTCGATAGGTTGCACGTCGAAGGTCGAAGAATGTGTTGAGGAGGCGTCATCTTCGTCATGCGAATGTTCTGATATGACACTAGTACGGGAGGCCCTTGACGCTGTGCTGGTCCTACGAAGCGGCCGCGATGGGGACGGGCCTGGCTCTAGCCAAGACTCAAGTACTGTCTTCTGATTACGTGTCAACCTTAAACGTGGGAACATTGATTTTTAGGATATCAATATCAAATACACTCCATCGTTAGTCAGTTTGTCAACAACAATAACAGCTAAGTACAGAAATGACGAGCGTAACACGTGCGAATTTATCGGAGTTACGAACGGTACTATTAGCATGCCGCATTCCATGCGTTAGACAAGATATCGTGGTCGAGTAGTGGAAACATCTGAAGGAAAGATTTGTTTAAAAGGTGGGGATTTATGAGGGACATATATTTATTATGGAAAAAAAGCGTGAGGTGCTTGATTCTCCGATGTTACAAATATTTCATCAGTAGCTATACAATTTTTTTCATTTTGATACTCTTTCTTTCTTCTTTTCTCTCGTTATGCTAATGTTACACAAATTTTAAGTGGTATATTTAAAGTATAAAACTTACCTTCTAGCATTGGAATAGTCCGTAATTATATCACCCGCTTCTCCTTTTGCCCCGCTCTCCTCAGCTGCCACTTCAGGTATCACAGACAAATCAGGCTTCGTCGCTAAAATAGATTTCCTTCCTTTCCTCACTTTAATATCACCAGCGTCTTCACTAACTTTACTCCTATTCGATTTAACGGAACCTTCCGAAGTAACACTTTCATTGTCATCTACATTCTTGCTATGGAACCGTTTCGAACGTCTCTTAGGAGTCAAATCATCCAACGACATCGAATCATCTATTTTTTCACCCATCTCTTTAGATATGCGACGTGTTATAATTCTTCTAACTTCAGAAGTAGGCGTTTTGGCCCTTCTTCGAGACGGTGTTGATTCTTTAGGAGATTCAGGCGTAGTTTCTTCTGTTGCAGATTTATTTGAGGCAGAAGACTGAGGGCGTTTGCGTGTTATTGGCGTTTCTACTTCATCTACAGATTTGTTAGAGGCCGTAGAATTTGCTCGTTTCTTTAGTCCCGGTTTTTCATCTTTGGGCGGACTTTCTTCTGTATCCATTTCTTCAACTGTTACCTTTGATTTTTCTTCTACAGATTCTTTTACTTGTGCCATTTCATCTAATTTTGGAACTTGAAGTGTTTCTATAACTACTTGTTTAGAATTCGAAGATGTAATGGTTTTTTCGTCTGATTGCTGAATTGATATTAAGTCTTCTATCACATCAGCGACAGGTTCTACTTTTGGCTTCTCAACATTTTTAATGTCAGTTATTTCTTTCACAATAGGCTGTTGCGGGTCTTTATCTTCAGTCATGTCCTTATCCATAGTTGTCAGTTTTTCAATGTTTTCAGAGGAGAGTTTTTCGGTACCGATATTAAGGAGGTCTTTACAAGATTCTTTCATGTATACTTTCTCTGGGCTATCTATTGCTGGTTGTTCTACTGTTGTTGAATTTGAAGGTTCTGTGACGATTAATTGATTTTCTGAAATGGATTTAGGGTCTGCTACAATAACATTATTTTAATTTTTAGTAAGTATATTTTGTACAAATGTGGTTTAATAGGTGGTTTGTATTTTTCCGCGAATAGGTTTTTGTAATTTCGAAAATATTGTAGATAAATTCTACAATACAATGCAATATCAAATAATATCAATGAATCAGGTGTATTCTCAAAAAAAAAATCTATTTAAACACAAGCGATTTAGCATTAAAGTAAAAAATAATTCATGTTTATGAGTGTTAATTAATAATAAATTTAATTAATTAATGTTCATACTAGTACAATTAATTATATAAGTAGTTTTAGTTATATAATTAATAGTACTAGTATCACATCTTACACGACTTTATTAATAAAAATTAGTTACCTGTGGTGGGCACAGAGACACCTTTTTTCTCAGCATCTTTTTCGTCTTCAGCTCGATCATGAGAGTAATTAAGATGAAAATCTGATTGATATGAATCATTAACTACAGAATTGTCATCGGTAAGCAATGAAACTTGTGCCTGATTTAAGGGATCAACAATAGCTTCTTTATTTTTATTTGTATCTTTAAGCCCATCATCCATTTCAACTTGTACTTCAAGAATATCTTCTGATTTTTCATCAAATTTAGTTGTTGGAGGATCATTATTTAATGCGGGTAAATCTTCTGAAGCTAATTCAACTATTTCTAAATTATCTGATCCGGCCATTGATTGATCCGAATCATCGTCAGTATCTTTGATTGATATTATTTCATCGCCGGTGCTTGAACCAGATTCCTACAGGTTGAACAAAGTTGAATAAATTAAATTCAAACCAGGATAATAACAAATAATAAATTATATACATATAACTTATCTTATCAAATTAAATTACACTTTAACTTTAATAAGCTATTAAACTGTTTAATAATTAAAAATAATTAAGCCAAAAATTAAAGTACTTGATAAAACATGATTGATTTTAACAGAACAAAGGCACAAGCACAATTATTATATAAACAGTACAGTTTTCGAAATGTATTTCACTTGTTTAAAATAATAATTACCTCTTCAGAACTATCACTTTCTTCTTCCTCGGCTTCCTCTCCTTCGATAATTTCTTCATCACTAGATCCGATTTCTTCCTGTTCACTGTCATCAGACATATCACCTTCAATCTCATGTATTTCTCTTTCAATTGCCACAATTGTTTCTTTTTCCTTTTGAATTACTGCTGCGTTGTCACCCTGATCCTGTTGATCTTTTATCTCAACATCACTATCGTTTGTCAACAGACTAGACGCTTCATTTTTGGACTGTTCTTGTTCTTTGTCATCTTTACAATCCTCTATGCTACTTTTATAATTACTCAAAACAGATTTCTCGAAATCAGTGTCAATCATTTTAGCTAGCGCGCTAAAGGATTTTGGTGTTTTTGCTTCTATTTTCATAATTTTCTCACACTCAATACTAGATTCAGCTGTGCTACTTTCATAACTTGTAAGAATAGACTTTTGGAAATGAGTTTCGCTAATCGTGGTGAACGCTGGTAAAGACTTTAAAGCTCTCGATTTGTTGTTATCTCTTTCTGTTTTGTTAGTATCGTCAGTTTGAGATGTTTCTGCTATACTACTTTCATAGCTTTGCAACACTGATTTTTCAAAATATGTCTCATGTATTGTAGTGAATGCAGATAAAGGTTTCAAATCTATTTCACTTTGACTTTTATCTATTTCTACTTCTTTAGTGATATTTTCTGACATAGCACTGTCTGAGGAACTTTGTAGTATAGATTTGTTCACTATAGGAGAAAATGTTACATCCATAAGACTAGGCGCTGGTTTAACAATCTTCATTGGTGTACATTCTATGGCACTTTCAAGATTTTCATTACTTTCAATTTCAAGTTTTTCAATGCCTTTAGTTTTGGCAAAAGCATTTGCTTCTAATACTAATCTCGATAGAGGCTTTTTGCCTCGTGCAGACTGATCCTTTTTGGGAGACATTAATTTCTCTGGTGTTTTTGAACGGCTCCTAAAGATAACAAGAAAAATACGACTTGATGAAGTAGTATATAAATGCAGATGTTATCTTCTTGGGATAAACTCTTTTGTATAATGTCGCGGTATATTTATGAACTTACCTCAAAATGCGTGGACTTGCAGGGACCGGACTTTGTTCAGGGATCCTTTCAACTTCTGGCGTGCGTGAACGACTTCTATAGTAGAAATTAAACTTACATATTATATAGCTATAAGTTCATCTATTAAATTAGTAACTAATTCTTATTACGTTATAACGCAGATAAAATTTTCATAAACATAAGTACTACACGCGGCTTATACGCAATGGTACAAGATACTTGACAAGATTATATAAAAAAACATTGTTTTTTTTTTAAATTAATAAATTTGTGAGACAGAAACTGTTATGTAGGTATTATTAGTTAATCATATATGAAGGTAGTTAATAAAGAATCACACGTAACGAGATGTTTGATTACGCGAGCTCCCTACACTACATGGTGTCAGGTGTGAGCATAGTTATAAAAATAAGTTTAAAGTGTAGTTAAAGCTATATAAATAAGTTATAAATAAAAGTTTAATGAGAAAAAATCAATATGTCGGTGCAAAGTGCAATATCAATATCTCAACCTCAGCCGATGGACGAAACGGGCAACATGGCGGACAATTGGCGCGACTGGAAAAAAACATTCGACTGGTATTTAATCGCATCGGGCAAAGACAGATGCCCTGATCGAGAAAAATGTGCATTATTTTTACATGTTATTGGTAAAATCGGTCGAGATATATTTGAAGAGTTCGATTTAAGTGCCACGGAACAAACAAATTACGCCGTATTATGTGCCAAATTCAACGAACGTTGCGATCCACAGAAAAATATTAATTATGAAAGGCATTTGTTTTTTGAAATGTACCAGGGTGAATATAATTTCGAGAAATATTTCGCATCATTAAAAGTAAAGAGTAAGACATGCGATTTCGGCGATTTAAAAGAGAGTTTAATATTAACTCAAATAATAAGAGGCATTAAGGATAGTCAGCTACGCGAAAGGATGCTGAGAAAAAACGACTTAAAGTTGGAGGAGGCTGCGAATTGGTGTCTCGCGGCCGAGGTGGCGTGCAAGCAGGCGGGTACCGTACGCGGCGACGCCGGGTAGGGCGCGAGCGCGACGGGCGGCTCGGGCGGCGCAGCCGGGGCGCGCCCGGGCGCCGAGGTCGAGATCGAGCCGCTGCGAGCGCGCGCGCCTGGGCCAGCGGCGACGCCGCCGCGGGCGATACGCTGGCGTGGAGGCAGACAACAGGGTCATGTTAGAGGGCAATACCAACGAAAGTGTTCATCGGGTAATAAGTGTTCATGCGTATAATCAGTGTCCCGCTAGTATTGTGCGATGTTTTAAGTGTAATCGTTACGGACATTTTGCGCGGTGTTGTAAGCGTACTTATGGAATAAAACGAACTGTGCAGTGATTCCGAAAACGAAGGACAAGAGGTTGAAGTAGTGCTCAATGGTGTCGAAAGGGCCGATATTAGTAGCATGGAGTGTAAAGTTGGTACGCAACGATATCGGTTAACGAGGTGCCGATACGGTTTAAGCTGGGACAGCGGCGCCGATGCGTGCGTCATGTCGCGCGATAGTTTCTTCGGCACCGGGTTCCACGGGCGCATACTGAAGCACACTAAGATTGTCTTACGCGAGGTCAGTAAAAGTATTTTACCAGTGCTCGGTTATTTCGAGGCAGTATTGTCATTTAGATCATTAAAATGTTATCATAAAATTTATGTATTAAATGTTAAATGTAATAATTTATTATCACGAAGAGCCTGTTCAGAGTTAAAATTAATAGAAAGAGTACAAGATATAAATAGCGTAGGCTCCTCTAACCCGTTGTTAGACATATATAGTAGAGTATTCGAAGGAATAGGTCGTTTTCCGGGAGAACATAAACTATTAATAAATGAATCGGTTCCTCCGATAGTATGTGGTTCGCGGAATATACCAGTTAAATTAAAACCAAGGTTGCAGGAGGAGCTGGAGCGTCTAGAAAAGTTAAATATTATTGAAAGGGTGGACGAACCTACCGACTGGGTTTCCAGCATAGTGCTGGTAGAGAAACCGGGAGGAAAATTACGTTTAAGCATTGATCCGCGACATTTAAATAAAGCAATTAAACGTAGTTATTTTCAGTTACCAACTTTAAATGATATTACCGCTAACTTATCTGGTTCTCAATATTTTTCTCATTTAGATGCAAGCAACGGCTTCTACATGCTCGCGCTCACTAAAGATAGCTCTAAATTATGTACATTTGCAACTCCGTTTGGAAGATATAAGTTTTTGAGATTACCTTTCGGAATAAGTTCAGCATGTGAGGTTTGTCATAATGCTATGTACACTACGCTCTCAATGGAGGGAGTGGAAGTTTATACTGATGATATTCTGGTCCACGGCCCCACGAAGCAGATTCATGACGCGAGGTTAGAAGCCATGCTGAAACGGGCTGCCGAATTCGGGGTACTTTTCAAAGGCGAAAAATGCGTGATAGGCGTAAAAGAGGTAAAGTACGTAGGCCATATTTTTGATGGTAGGGGGATGCGGCCTGATCCGGAAAGAGTTAAGGTAATACAAGAATTGGCAGCTCCCACTTCTAGGAAAGAGTTAGAACGAATTTTAGGTATGTGCAATTATTTGTCGCGATTTATAAATAGATATTCGGATCTAGTGGAACCGTTAAGATAGTTATTGAAACGGAACGTTGAATTTCAGTGGAATGAATCGCATGATAGGGTTTTTCAAAAAATTAAGCATTACATTAGATAGAGAACACTTTATTGTACACCATTACAGAAAACTTATGAACTAGTATTATTCTAATTGTGTACAAAGGGCGGTCTTATCGCTAAAAAGCGATCTCTTCCAGACAACCCGTGGCAGGAATATTGCTGATCAGGAATGGCGGGCGATGGTGGTATACATAATTATTGTACGATTACTTACATTTTAATAATAAATATATAACTATACTATATATACATATTCAAGATATAGTGATTAAATGCAACTATTTAAACATAATAAATATATAGTTGTATGCAATATAATACTAATTATATAAAATTACATATCATTATATTGCAGATAGAATTTCGAAGAAGAAGTTATTAAAGATTTTGCTTTTTCTGACAGCAACAGACAATGAATTCCAAAGTTGGATAGCCTTGACCGTGAAAGAGTTATTGAAAAACGTTGTATTATGAACAGGAGTAATAAGTCTATGTTGACTGGAAGGGCGTAAATTGTGAGAGCAAGAAATAAATTCGAAGCGTTCTTTAAGGTACTGTGGAGTAGTAGGGATAAATAAAATACTATAAAACAATGAAAGAATACGAGTATTCCGGCGAAAACGAATTGGCAACCACTTGAGTTTTTTACGAAATTCAGAAACGAGGTCATACTTGCGTAAACCAAATATGAACCTTATAGAAAAGTTTTGGAGGCGCTCAAGTTTATTAAGTTGTTCTTGAGTTAAGTCTAGATAGCTGGCGTCGGCATAATCAAGTAAGGGTAAAAGTAGCGACTCTGCAAGCTTAATTTTGGTGGCGAAGGGCAGGAAGTTTTTCAGCCTCCAAAGTGATTTGGAGGAGAGAAACAACCGCCGACTCAACTCCGTTATATGGGGTCTCCAGGACAGTTCACAATCAAATATAACTCCTACATATACTTATATATGTACTAATACATTAGTACAGCTTCAACTCTTTAAGTTTTATAATCCGAATGAAGAAGTAACAGTTTCAGTAGATGCCAGTCAGACTGGCTTAGGGGGTGTTTAATACAAGGTGGAAGGCCGATAGCTTTCGCTGCACGTACCCTTACTCCCGCAGAATCTCGATGGGCTCAAATCGAAAAAGAAATGCTGGCTATAGTCTTCGGATGTAGTAAGTTTCACCAGTACATCTATGGGCACGCTCGGGTTGTTGTAGAAACGGACCACAAGCCTCTCGAATCGATATTTAATAAATCATTGTGTGATACACCTGTTCGATTACAGAGAATGATGTTGGTTCTCCTAAAATATACAATTCAAGTTAATTACGTGCCAGGGAAACTAATGTACGTGACGGACACATTATCACGCATACCCCTATTGGGTAAAAGAGGTGAAGAGGAAGATAGTAGCATGTAGCGTAAAATAGATATTCAAGTAGCAGCTCTGTATGAGAACACCAATTTTAGCAGTGATAAATTACAAGCAATTAAGTTAGAAACGGAAAAAGACTCAGTTTTAAGTGTTGTTATTAATTATTACTATGAGGGATGGCCAGAGTTAAAGAGTAAAGTAAGAAGTGAAGCGAAACTATTTTGGCCTGTAAAAGAAGAGTTGCATTCGGTGAACGGGGCATTGTTTCGTAGTGATCGAGTAGTTATACCGGCATCTTTTAGAAAGGAAATGTTAGAAAGAATACACGAGGGCCATCTTGGCATCGAGAAGTGTAAATGTCGCGCACGTGACGTCATGTGGTGGCCGGGCATGTGTGCGCAGATAGAACGCAACGTCGGCGAGTGCAGCGTATGCGCAGAGCACCGCAACGCGCAGCCCAAACAACCACTGCAGCCCCATGAGCAACCGGCCCGCCCCTGGGAGGTGGTGGCTACTGATATTTTTCAAATCAAAAATAGTTATTACTTATTAGTAGTTGATTATTATTCAAAGTTCGTTGAAGTAGTTACTTTGTCAGATTTACGTAGCATTAGTGTCATCAAACAAATGAAGGGCATATATGCCCGACACGGTATACCAAGAAAATTAATATCTGATAACGGCTTGCATTTTACATCACAAGTTTGAAATGTTTGCTAGGACGTGGGAGTTCGAACATGTTACCAGTTCACCATATTATCCTCGTTCAAATGGACTTGCAGAAAGAAACGTGCAAACTGTTAAGAGATTATTTGAGAAAGCTGCGAGAGATGGCAGCGATTCGTATTTAGCATTGTTAAACTTTAGGAATACCGCGAGGAATTTCAGGCGAGGATTATTCTCCAGCTCAATTGCTAATGGGCCGCAGGTTAAACACAAGATTACCAACCTACCATAAATTACTTGACGCGCATATCCCAGATACACAAGGAATAAAAAAGAAACGCACTAATAGATTAAGAGTAAGAAAATATAATTATGATAAAAATACTCGTGAACTAGTACCACTCAAACCAGGTGAAAGAGTACGTATCTATGAGCACGGCGGCGGGAGGCGCTGGGTGTCCGCGCGCGTGGAAGCCGCGGCGCCGCAGCCCCGCTCTTATTGGGTAGGCACTCCGACTGGTGCACGCTATCGTAGGAATAACGGTAGTACTTATAAAGTCGCGGGCAAATATGACGATTTTGATGAACCTGTAGCCGGTGGGTCAGGTCAAAACTTAAACTCTCAAAATAATAGTCATGAACCTACACAAACATTTACTATATGTTTTGGTAGGCAGGTTCGTCCACCGTCTAGGTTAGTTTTAAGCTAGATTATAGCATAATATTATATCTAAGTCATGTTAATTTGTAGTCAATATAAACTATTTTCAACATGTCATTCTCATATTGTTAGTTGTTAATTTTCAAATAAACCCTGTATAACATATTAATTTTATGTATTTCAAAATGATAGCTACAAATTGAATCAATTAATTTTCACAATAAAGCGCTCGGATTTTTTTTCTTTATTACTGTAAAGAGAATTTATGTATACAGCAAAAATATATGTAATTGATAGCGGGAAGGGAAGAAAGTATGTACGTATTTATAGTTATGTATTCATTAAATTAAAAAGTAAATTAATAATAACAATGTTTATTATAAGTTAGAAAATTTGTATAACTTCCAAATGTTTATATTTACGAAAGAGGGGCATGTTATGTAGGTATTATTAGTTAATCATATATGAAGGTAGTTAATAAAGAATCACACGTAACGAGATGTTTGATTTACGCGAGCTCCCACACTACAAAACGAACCAACAAGAAATGAATTCAATATTAAAAGAATTATTTAAAATTCGAAGAATTACCTCAACCTTCGCCTAGGCGACGCTTTAGCTGGTATGTCGGGAGACTTTGACGGTGACTCTGTGATCGCTTCCAGTCGCGGCGACTCACTAGCAGCCTTATCCAATCTCTCCGGTGTACGGGATCTACTTCTATGTACAAATTAAAGGCACATTCTCATATCTACGGCGACAAAACTCTCCCAGAACACATTACAAACTTTGATATTGTACTTTTTTATTATTTTCAGGTTGAATCCTAATTCGAGACCTTGACTTTGGTAGCAGATGGACTGCACAAAGTTATTATTCCATTGTTATGCATTGTGGCTATAAATAAATTATTTTTATTTTAATATCACATTGAACCTATGCATATTGGGTTTAGTGCAACGGGTTGATACTTTTTGATAGAAATAAACAGAAAAACAGTATTATTTTTAAACTTGCCTCAGTTGCCTGGGTGCGCTTAAAGTGGTTTTTTCTGGATGCGGTTCGCTCTCCAACTCCTGTTTAGGCTGTTCTAGGATAGGTGCTAAAGGCGACACACGCGGACTTAGCTCTGGGGTACGGCTTCTACTCCTGGGGCACAAAGGCTTCAATTTAATTGATTTAATGTGAAAATGAGTACACATAAAGGTACTATAAAAAAATAATATAGTTCTCCGTATTCTCCCTTTCGGCTAAGACTACATAGGTTTAAAGAACTTTATTTCCGCTAAGAAGTTACTGTTCACTTGCAATGAGATTAAAATGTATGATTTCTAACTAGTACATTGAAATTCTTATACATACACACATGTTATACAATCTTCTTTGATCGTATGTAAATGTAAATCGCAACGGAAGCGCCAAAAAACACATAACGTCATTTATCGGGATGAAAAATATCCAGTGTTGACCTGGAATATAAGCTAGCTTTCTGAGGAATTTCATTTAAATCAGTTCAACAGTATTCACGTGGTGCTCTAACAGACTGATAGACGAAAATTCTAGAAGTTATGTCTTCAGAAACTGCAGAGGGCTTACTCTCAAACGTCTTTCATCGCTCGCTTTCATTTTAGAATATTTTTTAAATATTTAAGTACATTTTCCATTGTATGTTCCATTTATTTTTGTATCATTGTTCTTTCTTTCTTCTATTTAAAATTTCATCGACTCTTTCGGGCTTATCGGACGAAAAGCGTTTGAGAGCAAGGTCTCTGTTCTGAAACATCCCTATATCATAGAACCATATCCCTACTAATAAGAAAATTGACTTTCAATTTTTGATTGATTTGGTCTAAAAAATTTGTTTGATATTTGATATATTAAATCGTCAAAAAGCTAAGGAATGATATCCGGCCGGGGTCTTCCATTAATTTAGATTTGAGATTTTGCAAGTTCATTTTTTATTAGTCAAAGGTCATCCCTAGTACATATTCTACTATAGTAATGTTTCTGTTTCGAGTATCATAAAATCGATATTGGTAATAGACCTGTAAACCATACCATAAGAAGAAAAAAAAAGAAAATCGGTACACAATTGACGGAGTAATTGCGTAGCACACATACATCCTCCTTTTGCAAGTCGGTTAATAATAATGTATGACATTTAAATACCTAGTTATCCTAGAACGTATAGGTGTTGCAATTGGTGAGTCTTGACGTTCTGGAGTTACAGAGCGGGCTCTGAAACAGATTTGTTCGTTTCTTTTATCATCATTTAAAATAGAATAGAAAATTAACTCTGAAACAGCTTATTATATTTTTATAAAACTGAAACATAAAAAAATATTATGTATTAAATTTTCGTAAAGTTTCATTATTTTCTTTGTAAATCTGTGCAAAAGGAATAAACGTATAAAGTCACTTTCGCATCTATATATCACTTTTTATAGACAAAGAATCTATGAACTCAAAACGCAAATCTTTCAGTAAAACTATTTGAAGTTTTCAATTCAACATTAAAATCCAATTTTAAACTATACTACCATTGATGAGAACTTACAAGTTCTTAGTAGCACTTTATGTTTCAGTTAAAAATAGCCTTTTTATAGATAAACCCTGTTCATCGAAACAAGCGATATGACTACAAAGTATAACAATAATAATTTTGTACTGCAAAAAAACTTACCTATTAGCCAAAGGCGTACTTTCACCACCAACTCTAATCGCCCGCCTTCCTTTAGGTGTCCTTGGAAGAACTGTTTCCAATCTATCCATCTCTTTCGCACCCACCTTTGCTTTATCTTCTGTCTTGGTTTCATCTTCCATCTCTCTCACACTGGTGTCGTCTCTAATTTCTGTCTCACTTATATATCCTGTTGACCGATTTTCAAAAAAGTATTCCTTTTGATGTCTGTCTTTAGAGTAACGTGGGTTTATGAGTGTTATTGGAATGTCGGCGATACTCTCTATCGAAGTGTTGGGGTCGTCGGAAAGACTGCTGTTTGCTGATATTGAAAGGGAGAGTCTGTAAAAATATTACTTTTTAATTAAAAGCAAGAAACAAACTTAACATAAATAGACTGCTTCTAATCGTAGACTAAAAAAAACTATACCTCGTCTAAGCTTTTACTTTACTTTTGACGTTTGCACGCCCACGAAGTCGCGTATTTTTTGTTAGTGAATTTCACATGTCACTATTGTGTAGGCTGTAAACTATCGTCATTATACTAAATATAATCGTTTTGAGACGAAAATATTTTGATAAAAAGGAAATAGCACTGCATTTATTTAGATTTAAAACGTCATAATTTTGCATTTATTTCACATTTAAGTATAAATACGTGGCTTTTATGATTTATTTATTATGCAGTACAGAATTTAGCTAATGATATAGGTACATTAAATTGATTAAAATTTGTTCACAAAGTAACTCAATCTTTATATCAAATCTAATCAGTACCTCTTTATGGCATTACTAATTGATCAATGATCGACTTGTCCAAAATAAAATAAGCCGTTGGACGGAGTATAAAAGTAAAATTGAAAAATATGTATCTCACCTTGCTTTTACACTGTCCTTGAAAGTTTTCCTCGGTTTAACCGAACTCTCGACAGCTAATTTCTTTGGGGGCGACTCCAAAAGATGCTGTTCGGTCTGTAAACAGTTTATATGTTGTCGGTTAACATTAAATATTTTTATGTTGGCTAATTTATTAAATTTGCAAAAAAAGTGTTAAAATATTTAAAACTACGTTTTAACTGATTTAAGCGCGGCAGATTATTTTATTTTGTATTACGACATTTCAGCCTTTGTCGTGTGCCAGTCGCGACAACTTAAGAAAATACTTAAGTGTAAGGACTTACACACCATAAAAAAATAAAGAGATCTTCCAAATGCAAAACAAACAGTTTTTTACCGTGTTTTTTTATTGATATCGGTATCTTATACTATATCAGTAAGAAATGTTATGAACTCAGATTTGTATCTCAGAAAGTGAGCGTGAGTTCTGATAGCCCAATTCTCCCTCCCCCTATACCATTGCCTCTATCCTATTCCCCCTTTTCCATCTTAATATGTAGTATTATTACTAAAGGCTGGCAACACGTTGGCTACCCCTCTGGTGTTGCAAACACCTATAGGCGATGGTAACCATTTGCCATTAGGTGGGCCATCTGCCAATTTACCACTAGTTTACCATTAATTTTACAATTTATATATTTCAACTAGGATATGCCCGCCACTTCGTCTACGCTTGACTTAAAATTCCCGCGGAATTCCCAAGAGAAAAATACCGCAGCATTTAAAAAAAGAATGTGAGCTATCGTGTTAGTGAAAACTGTGTCGGATTAAGCTAATTTTTATGCACCCGAACAATTACAGGCCGCTTACCGATAAAAAGTAGCGCAGATTTTGAGTCTAAGAACTTGCTGTCGATCAGCGAAAACTGTATTGAAATCGACCTAGTAGTTTTTAGGTGAATCCCAAACAAGACAAACAGACAAGAAATCTAATGCATTGTGTTCTCCATCATTTACATAGCTTATTCCAGTTGTTTTTTTTAATAGCTTCAATGTACAGACATGGCATGTTTAGAATTTTATAATATTATAGATATAAGTAATTTTAATAATCCTAAAAATTATAGATTTCCTCTAGAGATAAGGATTACTTACGGAATCACGCGGCTGTGAAGTGAAAAATATATCGTCATCCTTGTCTTCCAAAGCAGTTACCGGTCTTTCCGTCTCGTTCTCAGATCGCGTGCGTTGCACAGGCGCAGGAGCGGCCACGGGCGACGGAGTTGACTCCGATTCCGACGCCGTTGGTACAGTGAACCTTAAGTGTCTGAAATTAAAGATTATTATCTATCTATATTTGTAAATAGATCCGAGTTTGTGCAATGCATTTAAAAATTTGAAAAAAATTTGGGGGTCTAATTCCGACCAGTAGATTCCGAAAATTTTATTTTAAATTTTAGAATTTTCGTCTGTCTGTCTGTCCGTTAGACCATCAAGTGACAACTACTAAACGGATTTAAATTAAATTCGACATAGAGCTAACTTATATCCCGTGGCGTAACCTAAGAAAATTTTTGATCCCGATAAATGTCGTCGTTTCTGTGGGATAGATGAAAATAGAGAAAAAGGTGGCGCTGCGGACGCATTCTTTTTGGAAAGTACTGAACATATATGAATGAAACTCGACCTAGTGTTGGCTTATAACCCGAGTTAACACTTAGGATATATTTTATCTCGATAAATGTAGTCGTTTTCTTAGAATGGGCGGATGAGCAAAATAGATACCTTCATTGTTGTCATAAACAACATGTCATTTTTTTATGGCAGTAGTTCAGCAAACAGGCAGACGGCCCACCTGATGGAAAGCGGTTACAATCGCCAATGGACATTTGCAACACCAAAGGTACTACAAACGCGCTGCTGCTCTCTTAAGGGAGACTGGAACCTGGTCACTAATGCCGGAACACAGCTCAAGGTTGTTACGGTGACATACTCTAGACCAGGGGTGGTAGCCATCCAGTTGGGCAAATGCCCTACCACCTGGCTGTGGGTTGTTTTGTCGCCTCTTACGACAGACCGCCTGGCCGCAGGAAATTGTATTCTTTCTCCGTTCCTGCACGGATCGAAATTTCTTTCATAGTATAAATTCAAATCAGGTCGGCTTCGACTCACCTTTATGTATTGTTGGACAGTTGTTTGTACTATATAAACTTTGTTTTTTAGTTATAATTATATGACTAAAACACATTAAGTTTGTATGTAAGTAATGTGAAGCCACTGCCCAGGGCTTGACACGCGGCGTAGCCGCAGGGCAAGCTCAAGTTATAAACGATATACTTTGTTTTAATTACATAACACACAGTTATTTTAAGATCAAGTTGGTGTAAAACGGCTGCGTTTCCACCAACCAAAGAATTGTATTATCCTAATAAAAATAGAGTGAAGAATAAATATTATTTTAAACATGTTTTATCTATTACTGAACATACGTTTACGAACATTTTATCTTTAACTATAAGTTAATATTATATATTCTATTCTTCATTTCAAATTACTTACTTGTTAGTAGAATCGCTATAATGCGTATGGTTGCTTGCAGTTTCGAGCATATCATCATCACTGTCGCAAAGATACCTCGAGTCTGCCGGAGAAGGCGCCTCTCTTTCTAACAAATCACTTCTTTTAGTCTGGAAAAATGTATAAATACATTTAGCAAATAAACACATTGTATATATCCAAACTGCACCACGCTTCTGTGGTCTAGTAGTCTTTTGTTCAATAGGGTAGTTGACAATGAAATCAACTGGGTCTGTACCACACAGACAACACCCCCGTTCTGAGTTCAACTATGTTTTCTAAATACGCTACTGTTTCATATAGCTATCATTTCCACATTCGAGAAGCTACCTTATTAGGAATACTATACATATAACTTAAAAGTGTAAAATAAAAAATATCTAATAAAAATATAACCCAACTTTAAGAGTAACTAAAAAGCAAAAAATAAAATTTTCTATATCCTGAAGTTGGTGACAACTTAATCACAAAAATTACTATATATGTATATTGTTACAACAACAAAATATTGCGAAATATAGTAATTTTAATGTTTTATATGGCACCGACTTCAATATGTTGTATTTTTTTTTATTTTTGCTCTTTAATTACCTTTGAACTTGGTCTTTTTGTTAGATTTTTTAATATAATTTACTTAGCAGCAATGTATTTTAACGTTTGTTCTTTTATATGAATATTATTTTAGAAATTTTCATATCTTATCCTATTATCGACTTACTTTTCAAATATCGTGATCGAAATAAATTTAATTTCTTCTTAAGCCATTATTAATACGCTATTTCACTTGTCGACGAAATGACGCCATAAATTGCTATGCTCGTACAAAATCAAGCAGCTCCGGTGTATTGTAAGATAATAAAAAGTATCTCGGTTAAGCTGTCACCCCCTTTATCCTACTAGCAAGATTAAATTTCCCCATTATCTATATATACTAATGCACCTGACATTTTTTCTCAGCACTGTGACATTGGCAAAATCAACGCTCAAAAGTGTTGGAGCCATGAACCCAAACAAAGAAGATAAAATTCTGATTTACAATTATACCTTCAATATACTATGCGGCGTTTCAGCACCTCCTCTGTCATTATATGGCATGTATTCGGGGCTTTGCACTTCGGGCATGTCTAAAAGGGAGGCCATTTGCATACTCAGTTCCGCGCTCGCTTTGAACGTGCCTCCCATAGTCGGTGTTTTTGGAGTACCACTCATATCGAGCTTAGCCCGTTTTGGAGGCGTTGACTCGGACTGCATTATATCAGTTGAAAATATGCTGAAAAGGGGACTGTTTGTTTATTTATAATCTGAATAGAGTTTTTATATTAGTGCTATATTTGCCCCCGGAAGATTTACTTCACTTTATATCGCACAAACCATCCCATCCCGGTAAACTATTCCATCTCGGAAATAAAACTACATAATTGTACAAAATTACAGCTAAACCGATCCAGTACTCCTAGTAGTTTTTCCGTGAAAGCTTAACAGACAGACAGATCGAGTTACCATAGCATTTTTTAATAGATAATATTTTTTATATCTAATAGATTGGGGAAAAAGTTTTTTCGCATATATTAGGTTGGGGAAAAGTTTCTTTGCATTTTATATAAAAATTCAAAAGGTTTTTTTATAAAGTTTATTTACATTTGACTACAGTGTGTAGGTGCATTATGTTGGATAATTTTTTGCCATCTTGTAGGAAGGGACGTGATCCCATTGCTATAAAAATTTTGGGGCTTCTGATCAAAAACTGCGACAAGTGGTTTTGGCAGTCCTCTCGTGATGTTAACCTGACAGAATTCTGCAGAGACTGAAATAGGTGAAAATCTGAAGGTGCAAGGTTAAGACTATACGGCTGATGCATTAACACCTACCAGCCAAACTCTCGTAATTTTTGCTGAGTGGCTAAAGATGTGTGAGGTGTAGCGTTATCATGGTGGTATAAAATGCGAAGAAACTTTTTCCCCAACCTAATATAATGAAATTTTGTATGGGAGACCAACCATTTCTCGAGTTTATATTATATTTTCTATTAAAATTCACTTGTGTATGTATAATTGGAATTTTATTAATTTAATGTCGTATTTTATTATCAATATTTAGAGATATCCAGACTTTACCGCCGTTTTATCGTAAGCAAAATTTGGACCTAAGTTCATTTTTTTGTTGGAAAAAGTATTTTAGACTATTATTTTATTTTTAAGTCTTTTAGTTATTTAAATTAGACTGTACTGAATCAAAATCGCAATTTGTGCCGGGACACATAGCAGAAGTGAAACTTCAATGGACAAGTGGAAAAACGAATAGCAACAACATTTTAACTTGAAATTTTACGGGCAGGTTTTCAAATTGGACAAGTACATTAACAATCTGCCCATAAAACTTCAAGTTAAATTTTTGCTGCAATTCGTTTTGCCACTTGTCCATTGAAGTTTCACTTCTACTATGTGTCCCATCCCAGCATACATTTCGATTTTTCGTAGGTTTACTGCAATTTATGATTTGGTTATGCTAGGTACATTTTAATGAATGCATTTTTTATTTAAACATATGTTATTTTATCAAATAAAAAAACTGAATTCGATCCGGATTCAAAAAAAACATCCATAGTCTACTCTTAAATTACGCCGCCACGCGATATACCTTCTACCCCCTCCACGTGGCCGTAACGCTTTTTCGTGACAGAAATAATCCTAAAACCCTCCGTCTATATAGAAGTTTCACTTCAAAAACTGAAGGTCTGAAAACAAAATAATAATTTAAATTACGTGGTGCAGCAAAAAATATAGGTTTAAATGTCGCTTAGGATAATATGGTGGTAAAGGCACGATATGTTGCGAACCGGTTACCGACCCACTCTTCTACGTACGTCTATTGTTCGGAAGAAATCGCTGTAAGCGATAAGATTGCCGATTGTACTATTTAAATTATTGTCAATACTCGTGTAAATTACTTTCCTGTGTGCGGTTAAGAATATTCTATTCTGTTCTATACTCATCGTCTTATTTTGTGCTCCCCTCTCAAGCGCGAGCCTAGCTCCCCCCGCCAGTGGCTCACAACGATCACGATTGTTCCCGTTCCACTTGCTTGCTGGCGTCACAATCGTAAACTCAAGTGGAACGGTTACTCGAGCCACCTCTTGACATGGGTCGTTGTGAGCGTTGCGTGATCAAAAATTATGACGTCATTAGTGACGTTTTCGCCACGACCATAACGACGGCGGTCGCAAAGTGGAACGGCTGACGGAGCATTTTGGGCGTTGTGAGCTACTAAAGGAACGCACTGCTAGTGATGCGTCACCCCATACAACGGGGTAACCATCTTCGACGCACCACATAACTCATTTCAACCCCACACCGTTAATGTAAAGGTACTTGTACACTCACCTTCTGGTCCTTGACAACTTGGGAGTACAAATAAATGGAGTATCTTCAACATGCAGCACACGTTTCAGTCCTTTACGCATCTTCGGTTTGTTAATCCATGTTTCACTCGCGTTTTCTATCGTATCCTAGTAAAAATATTCAATTATAAAATAAAGATATTTATAAATTCGATATTCGAATAAGTTTATTTTTTTGTTTTTATACATAAACGTCTAAATTTGTTTAGACCATTGTTTAAATCAAGCAGATTTGGTTACATCAATGTGCACATATCTTTTCCTATAAGGGTAGGCAGAGTTATTAGATTTTACCTGATTCAAATAAATATTATTTAACAGTAAAAATCTTGTCATGGCAACAAGACAGATAGATAATACTTTATTGCTCACCAAAACAAACAATTACATATATATAAATATTTTCCTGACAAAACAAACTATATGCGGCATCATTCTTTTCTAGGTAACCACACTAAAATTTATATTCAAAAGTATTTCTTCAACAATTCACAAAAAACTTGATATAAAGTAAAATATGTACCTGTATGAATGACGATTTGTATGTAAATGTGTTTTTAGGTGATTTCGCTTGTACAAATACAGACATCGGTTTTGGTGCTAGTACTGTAAATAAAATACAGAATAACTTTCATATATTATTTGAACAGCTTATATGTAATAAATGAATTGATCAGCCATTTAACAAAGTACAATAACTACGGAAGAAGAATAATTCCAGTATTTCAATGTCTTGCTTCGGTTCCACATTGTTTGCTAAATGAATTTCTTTCGTTAAGTGGTGGGACACTTGCCTGTCTGGACGGGTACCTTCCTGGTCAGAAGTCATCATCCGAGTGTTAAATCTCTGTTGCGTTCGGATCGTTCGCTTCGGCGCCCGGGGATCGCTTTCCTACTTTTCTTCTCGACTTCGCGCTTTTGCATTGAGACCATTGATATGCGTGCATTTCTTCGGGTGGCATGGCTAGACATTTGTTCCCCGCGTAAACAAATATCTAGTAATGCCGCTTCCGCCAGGTTTCAGACGAAGGGGTAGCCTGGCGCAGGTGGACCACCCTAGTCTAGAGTATGCCGCCATAATAAACTTGTATTGTATTGTCCGACGTTCTAGGGACATTGGCAGCGCCTTGGGCATTGCAAATGTTCATAGACGACAGTAAACACTTTCCACCAGGTCGGCTGTCAGCCTCTATACATACTCCAGCAATAAAAAGACTAGATATCACTAGTATCCTTACACAATAACGTCGGTGGGAAATTCCCCGTCTTTATTGCACTAGGAATAAATGTTCTAGAGGACCATTGCGCAGATGAGCGTGGTAGCTCAAAGATAAAGGATTTATATAAAAACTGAAGGCAGAAAGGTATTACAGTGTTATAAATAACTAATAATTGCAATATTATAAATAACTAATAACTGCTATGTTACAAATAACTAATCATTTAAATGTTGTAAATACCTAAACACTGCAATTTAATAAATGACTAATAATTTTATTGCAATATTCTAAATGGCGACGCGAACGAATAAAAGTAATGTATAATTGCAAATATTATCTTTATATAAACAATTCTTCTGTTCGTGGGTATGTCACTGAACTCCTCCTAAATGGTTGGACCGATTTTGATGATATTTTTGTATATGTTTAAATAGGTCCCGGGATGGTTTAAATTCAGAATTGGACCTGGTAGGTGGCGCTGCAATCGGGTTCAAATTTTATTTTTTTATGGCAGAACAAAGCCTGCTGGGCTCGCTAGTAATATGTAAAAGTGTAACTTACCATGAGGCTCGACATCCTTTTCTTGCAGTGCGAATGTTGCCACTTTATTCGCGATTTGGGGTAACGAAGCGCATGCAACCTCCACCATGGTGTCCCTCGCCTCTTGCCTGTCCATAGTTTCTAGCACAGACTCAGCAGACGTCGACACATCTTTAGGCCGAGGTTTTGTATGTCTAAGCCTGTTGTTGTATCGTTCTGCTTCGAGGTATCTGTCGTAATTATTATCAACTATATTCCGGTTCATCAATTCTCAGAAATAAAAAGAAATGGTACTTTATGCTAATGTCAGTTCAGGTGTAATAAACATTTTAGTCGTTGATTTTTATTGTTTTATTATATATTCTGTCATCTCAATCTCTACTAGGACTTACCAACCCAAATTTACCTTTGAAAAATTGACAAATTAAATAAACACAATAGTTGCAGGTATTTTTTTGCCCCATATCTTACCAAACGTTCATTTGTCTTAGTATCTTTTAAAATTTGACATAAGCTCCATACAAATAATGTCAAAATTCAATTGATGGTAAGGCAAGTGAATTGATAATAAGACATAGGAACCGGCCTTATGTTTACTTTGCTTTTTAAAACCGAATTTTCATAATTCCGTTAAAATATTATGATAATTAATTTAACCACAAAGATCCCTACGTAATAAGTTTTTATAGATATAAACAAAATTAAAACGAATAAATAAAATGAGATAAATTTGTCGACCCCGGAATGTTTCCAGTTAAAAGTTAAAACTACTTCAGAAAAGGTTATTTGCCAAAATATTTAAAACTAGAAAATACCCTTTCTAGTCTTGGTAATGTGCTTCGGTGTAAGCATAATAATGTGAAACATTATTATTTAGTTAAACCACCAAATATTATTTAATTTTTATTTTAATGTCTCTTTGGACACCGGGTTGCCTGGAAGAGATCGCTATAAGCGATAAGACCGCCCATTGTTCTAACCGAAATGTATTCATATTAAATTGTCTAGGTTTAATTTATGGTGACGATAAAGAGTTTTCATTTGTTCATTAATTACAAAAATTATCAAAGACATAATAATTTGACTACATCTTTAGTCAATTCAAAATATATAACTTACCTATTGTGTTGTAAGTAGTACATAATCAGTATATCGGATGTCTGTGGCTCGTTGCAGTTATCCAAATATCTGATAAACACTTCTTCTTCAAAGGGTTGTAAGGTGACTTGCAGCAACTTAGATAGATTACCCGTATTGCGACAGACTGCAAATGTTTTGTTTTTTTCAAAAGAATATTTATTCTACATTCATCACTCAAATATCAAGTTATTTTTAAATGTTTTATGACACCGCCTTTTTACTGTTCTATTTTTCTCTATGTCTTAATTCAATGGTGTAACATTAATTATATTAACTGCCTTTGTATCCTTTATGTTGCTCATTATTAATAATTCAAACACTCGACCACTGCAGATGACGAATTTCTACCGAGTTGTTATTCATAAACAGGGGCTCCAGATCTAGTAGTATTGGTTAATTTGTTGTGGCCGAAGCACCGTGACACCCAGACAGTAATTATTAGATACATTTTAGTGCTTGGCTCCCACATACATCCCAGGGACATCATTTTATACCAACCCCAATACTTTGTGTATCCACAACAAAAAAGTTGTGGATTAAATTACTTAATGTGCAGACCCTACCCATGAAGTACATTGTAATCTGACTGAATATAAAATAGTAACAATTATTTCACCATATTTTTTAGGGTTCCACAGCTAAATGATAACAACCGACTCATTATTTCACCATATCCTCCGAGACTATTGAAACCATATCAGTAAAATTGGGAATGATGTCTTGTGTATACCAGGATGTATTGTACAGATGAATTTTTCAAGTGGGCCTTTCAGGTCCAGGTCTTAGGGACGATTTTCATGAAAATTAAATTGGTATGCTCAGATTTTTGAAAAATCTATACCCTTGCCAGGACTTGAATTGACTGATTTTGAAAAAAAAAAGAAAACAGTATGTCTTATTCTCGGAGGTATAATAGTGCTGCTTATACTATATGTATTATGTATGGTATGTACTGTGTTTATATAGTATATAATAAAGATTTTTTTTTTTTTTATTAATTTACTTATTTCATATATTTTTATATTATTTACTGTCTACACCGCCACTGTCATGTTTTAATATTCTCCTTAGTTTAGGGCTTTAGGGGGATGCCTGGAAGAGATCGCTTTAAGCGATAAGGCCGCCCTTTGTTCAACATTTCTTGTATGTAGTTTTCAAGAACGTAGTTTTAATTTTGTTGAATAATAAAGATTTTAATTCATTCATTCATATTATTATACCTAATTATAGTGTAGCTTGTAAGGATTAATTTCTGTGAAGGAATGTGAAATGGCACATTAATAAACAATAAATGGTTACGAACAGATTGTAAAATGCTTCTTACCGTTGAAAAAGAACTCCAAAACACGCAACTTGTCATTCAAACTACCCGCATTTTGCAGGGAAAGTCTGATCACATCGAGTGCCTCAAAAACAAGCCCCCTAGCTAAATACAAGTTGCAACAAGATTGCCAATCTTCTAAGTTATAATTCTCTCTTCTAGAACTTTCTTTAACGTTAAATATGTGTATCGGATTCGGTTTCCTCACGTGCAAGTATTGTAAGGCGGCTTGTGTTTTCTTTTGGGCTAGCAGTGATGATAGTACCACGTTGTGTTGCCAGTCGGATAGAGTGTTGCCTGTTAGGCATTGTAATTGATCGAGGGCGAACTGTGTACCAAAAAACGATCTATGAGAATTTTTTAACTGACTTCCACAAGTAGGGAGAGGTTCTCAATTTCTCAATTTGAATTTGATTTTCTACAGGCGCTTAATATATTATTTCTAAAACTATTCAAGTAGCTAAAAAGTAGAAAATATTTGTTTTAACGAAAACAAAACAGACTACACACTAAAAAGCAAAAAATACATATTTTCTACAACACCTTGAAATTGGTGCCAAGTCAAACATAAAACAACAAAATTGTAAAATGCACCGACTTCGAGATGTTGTAGAAAATATGTATTTTTTGCTTTTAGTTTCAAATTAGTTTTGTATTTGTTAAAAAAAAAAAAAAAAATTGTGGTCGGCTCCAATATGACTTAAAATAGTATAAGTCTGGCAGATATGTAGTACATTTTTTCTGTTTGCAAAGAATAAGAAGCTACACAAATAACTACACAGCAAAAGTGCATCTTTGACAGTAAAGAAATCGGTGAGCATTTAAATTAGGCAGGTCTTTGTTTGATCTATATTGTATTTGGTTTTTAAGAGCCTACTTTTATTAATTCATGGAAATCAATGGGACACGTAGAGATACCCTGAAACTAAGTAAAAGCTTTGAAAAATAAGTAACAATTATGACTAGGTATTATTAATAATAAATTCTTATTATTAGTAGACTAAGTATTATTTATTATTAATAATAAATAAGACATTTTGGATAGGATTGAACTCCATATCAGTGATTACCGGCTAAGCCAAATAGGTGGGTGGTTCGTTTAGTTTTCGTCATCGAATATTGAACTCATTTAGCTGTACTTTTTTCAAATTTTAACAATGTAAATAATATTAAAAATCTAAATCTATATATTAATACGTGAAGCAAAAACAGCAAAAACTTTGTACCCCTTTTTACGAAAATTGCGCGGACGGAGGAGTATGAAATTTTGCACACTTATAATTTATATAGAGAAGGAGTGCAGAATGTTAATATATTTTTTACAATTATGCGTAAAAAATACATTAAATCAATAAAAAAAAAACATTACACACTACCATATATTTAACACACACACACGCATACATACTCTTTTGTTTATTGTTCAAGTCAAATTAACCTTGGCGAAATCTGTGATTATAGAAGTATAGTCTTTGACATTAATTATTATGGTTGAATTTCGACCACGGGCGACCACTAGTAAGATTAAATATCTAGACTTACATCAAAATCCCTATGATCGAGATGCCAGAACGCTTGGGTCGCTTTAATTGCAGTATTACTTAAACCAAACATAGTCGGGAATTGCATCAGTCTACGAATCACAGATTCATATCTGCAAAAAAAAAATACAACAGTTTCACATTTATGTACTAAGTATGGGTAGCTTTTTAATTAACTTTTATCAAATTATTAAGATGTATATACATTTTAAGTACCTGGGGTCTGTACTTAGCGCGTCAGGGGACATCGACCATGACGTCAAGGCTCGTATATCAGCAGCTTGGGCCAAGTGGCGTGAGGATTTGCGACCCCAAAATGCCGGTTAAGTTAAAAGACAGGTCTAAAAATCCATTATTAGACCTGTTCTTTTATATGGTAGTGAAGCGTGGTCTGTACTTGAGCGACACAAGCAGGAGCTGCGTGTCACGGAAATGAACATGTTCGGTGGATGTATGGAGTTACGCGGAAGGATCGCGTCAGGAACTCCCGCATCCGCGGCAGCCTTCACCAGACGAACTGCAGGAGAGTCGCTTACGTTGGTGCGGCCACGTTTTACGGAGACCGGCTAGTTACGTGGGAACAAATGTCTAGCCATGCCGCCTCCGCCAGGTCCTGGTCGAAGGGGTAGGCCCGAGAAATGCTGGCTTGACGTTGTGATGGTACCAATGGTCTCAATACAAGGGGTGCCAAAGATCACGCGAAGTGGAGAAGAAAAAGTAGGAAAGCGGACCCTGGGCGTCGAAGTGATCGCTCCGAACGCAACCGGGATTTAACGCTCGGATGATGATGATGTTTAAGATGTATATGCATATCTGGTTGTTTTTGAAATACCAGATATAAATCGTCTGTGTGTCTGTTTGTCTCACGATTTATATACAGCTAATAAGTTACTACTGTGTTATGGGTAATACACAACAGATAACTGTGAGGTCGATCCTAGACTTCCAGGCCAGAGTATTTAATAACGGAGTTAATTTATAAAAGTTACCGCGTTGGGTATTCAAACAATGAACACATTTACCACGGAGAATTAATCATTTCCGGCGGCATAGGGCAATCTAAGTTGAAACGGAAAAACTTTAGTAATCGAGTAAAACCTTACCTCACTTCATCATAAACCATAGAGTAATCCACCAATAAGTACAAAACCAGTGAGTGTTTATGTTCTTCGGCGATATCCGGCAATAAATATAAACGCAAAAGTGCGTACAAAGATGGCGGCGGATATAAACCATTGCATTCACTTCCGCCTTTAATCCACATTCTAAAAATAATAATGGAATGGTAATCAAAACATGAAAAATAGAAAAATTGATGTGAAGTTGGCAAACAAGCAGACTGTCCACCTATAAACGTTTGTAACACCAGAGCCCAATTCTGTTACTACTATCTCGTCAAAATTGCACGACACCACTGTCTTAACCGTAGATTTGCCCGATTTCGATATTCTGTTAATTCCAACAACCGGCCCGTAGCAGGCTACTCTATCTTTATAAATATTTGTACGAGAAATCTTGCGAAATAAATGTCCAAAATCTTGGTAGATTGTCTATATTCATTTTGGTCAACGCCCTTTCTGCTAATGGTAACACAGTTTTTTTTTCTAGTATTATTCCGCCCCGACGGTATCGAGAAGATATTCGAGATTTAATAGAATACGAAGTTTTGGCACTATTACAATGGAATCGTAGTTTAAATATTTTCGCTACGACAACATATTGAAATAAAAGAATTGGGCTTAGAATAAAAAAAAATAATGAAAGAAATAGGATGGGATAGAGGGAGTGAGATAGGAAGGATGGCAAAGTAAGGAAAAAGATTAGGAAGATGAGATAGCGGGAAGGGGAAAGTAGATAAACGGTATTCTCACTGATCATACAAAACACAATTATCTTAAAAAGTTTACAACATTTCACGCCGATGCTCTGTGAGAGCGTAGTATCACGCCGGTCGACCCGACCCTAAGAGCTGTGATCAACTCGAAAATTCAAAATTCCAGCTTGGCTCTACCTCTTTTTTTTTAGAATAGCTCTGAAACACCCCAAGAGACTTCGTTTTTGCGTATTTGTCAGTGCAGTGCATAATTTCAATATTTTGCAGGGTTTTGAAGGTAGATTAGAATCTAATAGAATAATCTTTATTGTCAAATTTACATTATTTATATTACCTACTGGTCCCAAACTAGGCAAAGCCTGTATTTTGGAGACCAACGTTGATTAGCGAATAGAAATTAGTAATTACAAAAATTATAATATGCCTCTTTTCAACATGTGTACAGCGCGCGGCGGGCGGGCGCACGCGTTTGTTGTGTGTGTGTGTAAGTACGCATTTCGTATCACACTATTTAGAGAGTAACTTCTAGCACACTTTCAGTATCGTCAAAGATAGGCTACTTAGCCATGCTTGAATCAATTTTGAGCTTCTTTGACAGACCTATTTTTAATGTCACAACAACACACAAGATATGAAGATCAAGTCCAAGTCTTTCAATCAAAGTCCAAGTCTCAAGTCCAATTAATCTTCTTATAAACACATTCTTAAAAATGTCTAAAAGGAAATATAAAATGTAAATGTGTAAAAGGAAGGAATAATGTATTCATTTATTCATAACAACCAGTCCATTAGTTCGAAGATTTTTTTTATTATTATTAATTTCCATACTCACTTGTGTATTCTTTCACCGCGAAACTCGTTTTCAATAAGTTGATCAATGTATAACAACGGACAAGATTTCTCTGCACTATTCCCACCTGAAGGCGAATTGTCTTGAAGACGATTTAGCTTCATGCGCCTAAAAATAAAAAATAAAATAACTCATCCGTTTCATTTAGCGATAATAATATCCAAAAAATATTTTTTCAATATCTTAATGAAGTAATTTTGGATTTTCTAGAAACGGCCGGTATTTTCGCTCATCTCATTGCTCAACTTTACTTTTAGCTCCAAAAGACAAATAGATACACCCACTTTGCAAACTTAGTTTGAATTATTTTAAGCAAACAAAATGCATAGTATTTGATAAGCCTTCATTTTTATTTAGTAGTGCTGTTTTATCGACATCTTGTGGTAAAATTTTGTCATTTCACTACAGATACACTTTTACAGCAATTATCTTTTTAACCATCCTTAACCTTTGTAACTCAAAAAAGCATAGCTAAACTCACTGAGTGAAAATGCAAATTTCAATTTAATTAGCAATATTTCAATTTTTAGTTAATTTTAAAGTGTATTATTAAAATTAATTACAGTATGTTTTCTCTTTTTACACTTTGTATTTTTTCGCTAGAGAGCGAGAAGTTGTATTTGTTACACTAGATAAAAGTACTTTGTTCCTCCTGATTCAAACTCAGAACCCACAAGCATCACTAAGGCTAATGTGCTTAGACATTTAACCGATGGTTACAATAAAATAATCGCTAAAAATGTATACATAAACAGATATTATTTTATTTTAACCCTTAATAAGGAACCACCACAGATTTGTTGCCGAACTGTCACACACGGCTAATTGGGAAGCACCACAAATTTGTGGTCAAATACAGATAATTGAAATGAATGTTGAATGTTGATGTTTTCTCCCTCTAACTACGTAAAATTTGTATTAGAATAAAAGAGACGATATAATTCTCTTGGTTTTGGCGCGGCAATTTTGATGGCAACTGGCAGCTTGTGGAGAAAAATAATATTAAATTTGGTCGCTCAAAGGGGTTAATCATTGGTTAAATGTCTATGCACACCAGCCTGAGTTGATGTGCATTACTATTATTTGGAACGGTGTTTCAAGAATTTACCTATAAAACGTTTTGCATAGCTTTAACAGTTTTTAATTTACCTCTTTCTATAAGTGTTATATAAATTTTGTGAAGGATATGGCAACGCTGCATAAGCGTCGTTCCTCTCCGGCAACAAGCCCACTCTTAAGAACCATTGCACCACTTGGAAATAAAGCGACACTGTGCCAATGCCCTTGTATTTCTCTTCCATTTCACTCAGGGCTAAAATAAAACAACAGTATACAGCGGTAACATATGCTAGATTTCTAAATCTTATTTTCCTATTCTTTTACCCTTTTTTTAACTAATTATTTATTTATTTCAGACACAAACATCTATAATAACAATTTGAACAATTAAATAAAATAAAAAAATATCAATCAGTCAGTCAGCATAATGGCTAGCGCATGCGTCCCAAACTCGAAGGGTTCGATCCTGGCCGGAACGCATGTACCACTTAAGTAGTTTTCTAACCTAATGTGCATATTGTTACAGTTACCAAGTGCTAACAACGGTGAAGAAAAACATCGTGATGCAACCTGCGCATCGAGATGAATGTATCAAATCTGTCAAGTCGCCTTGGACAAGTGTGGCGGGTATAGCTGTCCGTTCCCCTCTAATGAGAGGCCCGAGCCCAGCATTGAGACATTTATGGGCTGTTATATATTAATAACAGGCTAGCAATGGCCGCAATTATACTGTTTCTACACCTCTCAATCCTGGTCAAGTTTGCAATGCGACTTCTCCGGATAGCACAAAACGTGTTAACTACAAATCTGGTAAACAAGCAGGCGTCATTAGGAGATAGGAGGATGTAATAGAGGGATCAGCCAAGAGGAATAGGATAGAGGGGATAGAATTTGAGATTGGAATAAGGAGAGATGGGATAGGGAAAGTGGGACAATAGAAGGAGGAAGTCGGCCATCGGAATTCCCGGAATTCGGAGAGCGTGGTATCCCACCGACCAAGCTGGCAATACAATTATGTAGAAACTTGACATTACTTTTATAGAGTTTATGTCAAATTTTAATTCTAAAATTTAATTTTAATCAATTAAAGTAAAACACATTAGACATTAACTATAAACAAGTATAAAGCCAATCTATACTAATATTACAAAGAGGATAGATTTGTATGTTTCTATGTTTGTAACTAATAAACTCTTCCAACTTCACTCCTATTGAAAGTTGAAAGACAAAATTAACTTGTCGACAATCAATCAATTTGCTAAGTTCAAAAATGCATCCAGAATAATAAAACAATCGAAATGGGACTGGGCCGGACATATAATGAGAGACAATAAAAACAAATGGGCACGTAACATAGCGCAGTGATACCCAGGAGATGGAAAAAGGCGAAGAGGACGACAATATACGAGATGGGAGGGCAATTTGAAATGCACAGCATAGAACCTGTAAACAGAGAGAAATGGGCATCAAATAGCTTGAGGAAGGCTTTTTTCGAAGGACAAGCTGAGGAGGCAAAATTGCATACCAATTAGCGGATTCATTAACGGTTTTTTTTTCAGCAATAAAGGCAATTTTTATTTAACTACTAAACTCAAAAACTACTGAGCCGATTTCAAAAATTCTTTCACCATTAGAATGCTATATTATTCCTGAGTAACATAAGCTATATTTATTACTAGAAAAATTAGCCATCCCTACTAAAACTAATAAAAGTGCTTTGTGAAGCCAGGACCGGCCGCTATCTTTAATAAGATTTTGTCTATCAAAAGATTGCTTGGAAGAAACCGTTTATGGGAGAAAAGGTTAGCCTTATGGCTAGTACTCTAAAGTTATTATAATCAGTATCATCGTGTCCAAAGATTCAACTTAACTTACCATCAGGTACAACCAGATTGCAGCATTTTGTTAGCACAGCGTCTAATAAGCCAGTGAGCAGTGTCAGCTGTTGTACACAGTGTTCAAGACATCGGATTACATTCCTAAAAGGTATTAAAGTAAACATTTTATTTCATAGAAATTATGTATGTGAATCTAATATATACATAGGTTAAGTATTTTTTTAAGCCTTTATTATCATAGAAAGAAATTATTTTTTGTTGTCCGATGTCTTAATGTAAAAAAAGGAACCTTGAAGATGTCAGTCTGGTGTCTACCGTATCACAACAGACTGTCACAACTGTCATAGTCAACACACATGTAGATGCTTGTTGTGTGTGCAACAATGTAGAGTCAATTTTGCGAAAAAAAACGAATATTCGAAATGGGGCCAAAGGAACACAATTGAAAGATAGATGAACATACCACAGAGCAAGGTATTAAGTCGGACGAATACATGTAAACCATTTTTTATAGATTTCAAGATATTGACATTTCCTTGTTTGTGTATTTTTGAAATTATCATATTAATTAAAAACAACCCAACGTTATTTGAAAATTACAGAAGTGCCCGACATATTAATAAGAATAAAATTTGGTTGCCTCCACATACCACTTATTATATGACAAAAGCGTGTTTAGGATGGCACCAAGAACATATAACAAGTTACCGTGTATTATAATGCAAGAAAATAATTTTAATATGTTTAAACAAAAATTATTCGACTGGTTGGTCAAAAAATCCTATTATAGTGTCCAAGAATATTTAAGTGAGAGGTAAAAATTAAGAAGATATTGTGTTGTTTAAATAAAATAAAATATGTATAAGGCACCAAATTAAATATTACATTTCACAGAGATGGGTTAAGTAAGATTAATATTGCGATGCTATTAAAGGCCAGCTAAGTAATAAGTTCTCAGTTATATTGTATCAGACCTATGTAACACTTGTTTGCAAAAAAATGATTTGATTTGAAGTCAAAAGGTTAATAACAACTTCAGCATAGTGTCACGACCTAGTGCCGACAAAAGTAGATTGACATCTGCATACCATTAAAGCACACTTTATTACCTTTCCGCATTTGGACTTCTTTTGTTTACTTTGTGATTATAAAAACAGCCCATTGTGTATTGTAATATTTAATGGTAGTCATTAGCCAGGTGTGATTCTAAGAAATTCGGTCCCTGCGGTCAGATAGACATATTGCATTTGTGCAGCAAAAAAAGCAATGCCCCAATGGAGAGATCGTCAGTCGAGCGATAATATTTCTATAGATATAAGTCCTGCAACTCGTAACAATATTTTAAAAGAGCTTTAAATCTTACAAAATTTCGATTTTTGAGCTATAATAAAAAAGAAAAGAAAAAATGCCTCAAACTCTTGTGAAAACGCCAAAAGCATAAAATTGGGCCACAATTGATCGCAGTACATTTAACTATCATATATTATCCACATCTTACCGATCAGGCAGCGCCGAAGACGCAAAAAGAGGTGCTGTAAGTTCTTTTGCGTTGTCTTTCAAGTCTATCGCTCTTTTCCAGCACCAATCAACCTGAAAAAAAAACTTCGTCAACAGTAATAATTCGGCGGGGTTACTTAGAAGAATATACCTACTACCTGAGTCGACTAAGAATCTAAAAATAGTCGCACTGGCGGATACCGTCAGTCGGTGAATTTGACATGACACAGTACAGCTAACAGAAAAATATTTAGCAAACATAAAAAAACAATCTTGTCTTATATATAATAAACAAGTGCTTAATTTAATTTTAATGATATACAATAAATAATACATCTTTTTATTTTTATTTCTCAAAGATAAAGTACTCTATAAGATGGTCAGTGCAAAGACGTTTATTCTATTTAGCTTTCATGTACACATGATAATCTATATATTAATACGTGACGCAAAAAATTTGTACCCCTTTTTCGAAAATTGCGCGGACGAAGGAGTATGAAATTTCGCACACTTATAGTTTATATAGAGAAGAAGCGACGAATGCTAATTTTTTTTAAATTATGCATAAAAAATGCATTAAATCAATAAAAAAAACATTACACACACTACCATGTATTTGACACACACGCATATATACCCTTTTGTTTATTGTTCAAGTCAAATTAACAGTGTAAGTCTTGGCGAAATCTGTGATTATAGAAGTATAGTCTTTGACATTAATTATTATAGTCGAATTTCAAGCACGGGTGACCACTAATATGTATTAATAAAGAAGTTATATAACAAAACATAAATTCTAATATTAAAATAATGTTTTTTTTGCACATCCTACTTATAAATCTTAAAATTGATGAGAATTGTGAAACGAAATATCGTCTATAGACAGTTGTTTCTTGTTTGATACTCGTAATTGCATAGTTTTCTGTACGATTTATTACTAATTTATTCGTAATACCATACTTCCACTTATACATACCAAGAATGTTAGGGTACATCCAACCCCAGTATGGCTGCCTGTCGCCCAATCATGAGCACTGCGCTTTAGGAACCTCGATAAACGCGCTTCCAACGCCACAGAGAGGAGGTAACGACGTTGCTCTTCCTGTATTCAAAGAAATTGATAAGCAATGGCAACAATATATCACTAATAGCAGATTTCTATATCCCACTATCCGTTTAATTACCTTACCATTAGTAGAAAATAAACATTATTTGTATGGGTTTTACGTGAATTGTTAAGTAGTATCTTGGCAATTTATATGTGAATGAATATTAAAATATAAAAACTGGCCATAAAAGAAATCCTCTTGAAGAGAAGAAGAGAGAATACACAAAACGAAAGCCAAATAGACTAATAAAAATAAGAAATCTGCAGACACACACATTGTATATGCCCAAATTAAATAAGTTACGCTTGTGTTATGGGTATTATACAACAGATTACTCTGGGGTCAATCCCAGACCATAGTAGTAGATTCGAACCCAGAGCCTCTGCATTGCAGTGAGGTAGGCCGGCAAAGGCTTAGCCCATTCAACCACAGAGGCCATCTAAGAATGGTACAGTAATGTGCACGCATTCTAAGCATCCAGCTTTCGTGTAGTGTAGAGGCTGTCGAAGAGCAGGACGTTATTTTAGTATGCTCATAAGACTTCGAGTACATTCAGGTATCTCCATAGCCCTGTCTCATAATGTAATGTTTCTGGCACTCAGCAGTACACAAGTATTGAATTAAGTTTAGGACAAGTACATGTGAGTCATATATCTGTTTTTGCTGTGTTAGCTATTATTGATATAGCTAACACAAATTAAGCAAGTCATGCTTGTGTTATGGGTATTATACAACAGATTACTGTGGGGTTAATTCCAGACCATAGTAATAGATTCAAACTCGGAGCCTCTGGGTTTTTTTTTCTCAGGCGGGGGACATATACCGGGTCCTTTGCTAGAGATTAGACCGTTGTCGATCATGGAGGCATTTCACTGAGGGCAATCCAAACAGTAACCGACCTGCTTGTGTGGAGACTCGAACCGATGGACAAATGCCCAGGGGCTAAAACCACCCTCCTCCCATGTGCCCCGCGCTGTGGTAGGAAGAACGTGAGACTTAGAACGTAGTTACGCCCACGCTGATCCTAGCGCATCGGTGCTTCAGAATGCTCCGGGAAGTAGTGCAAACTCACTTCGTCAACAGGGGTGAAGACTCCTCTGCTCCCTAGATGGTAGAGGGCCCCTGCAGCGGTATTTCAGGGAGGGAAATCATGCGCATATCTGCGCCTCCGGGCCCCCGACTGACGTCGGCGCCCGCGAGACGCATGCGCACTTGTACCTCTCTCCCTATCTCGTTCCGCGGCCTCCTTTTCAGACATAACAGTCTCGCAGAAATTGGCCGCACCCTCCCAATGATCATCGCTATGCAGCATGGCTTGCACCAAACTGCCCAGCGAATCGATCGGACCTACTATTGTCTCGAGTTCAAACCTCTGGGGTGCCCATGCTGCGCACTCGACTAGCGTATGAAACGCCGTGTCTTGTGCGCCACGGAGCCTCTGGGTTGCAGTGAGGTTGGCCAGTAAAGGCTTAGCTCGCTCAACCACAGAGGGCTTCAAAATAATATAGAAATAATTAAAAAATACTCCTGGGTTGAAGATACTACAAGCAAACACATGAGCAACTCCAAAAACTATGATTTTCAGTTATAATTGAAATCTATTTATGTATGAATGGTACATACCAAACTAGGATTCCTGATGTAAGTATCCATATAAAGTGGCGTGAGACCAGCAGAAACACAAGCATTGTATAGCCTTGGAGGATTCAATAGAGCAGTAGGACCCACTTCGTCCAAGGAACTTATCATTTGACGTTGAATCCCTATTGTGCCTAGAACGCATGCTTCTGAAGTATTTAAGCAAATACAATCTGAAATAACGAATTGCAAATTAAACCTTACAATGAGTGGCGTATAACTATATATATATATATATATATATATAGTCACCACCAATTTTTTTTAAAGCATATTCATAATTGTAATACTTGCAATTTATCAAAAATCTCATGTTAAAAAGTCAGAATGGGAGATAATTATACTCTTATAATATTTTGCGACTTTCTAACTATTGACTAAACAAGACTAAAAAATAATTAAAACAACATGTCTTTGAAAATTAGTCTAATTATTAAAATTCGCAATTCAATAATATAAAAAGAATAGGAAAATAAGGTTAAAATCAGATTTATTTTAATATGCAAGAAAAAACCAACATTTTTATATCCCTATTAATATTATAAATGTGAAAGTAACTCTGTCTGTCTGTCTGTTCGGTTTTGAAGGAAAAACTACTGGACCGATTTAGCTGAAACTCAGTATATATATACATATATATTTTCGATGCCGAGAATGAACATAGGATACTTTTATCCCGAAAAATGGGATAGTTTTCGGGATAAAAATATATTTGTCTGTTTGTTTGTTATGTTTTTACGGTAAAAGTACTGGACCGATTTGGCTGAAAATCGGTATATATGTAATTTTAATACCGAGGTTGGACAAGGGATACTTTTTATCCCAGATAATGGGATAGATTTTGGGATAGACTTATGTAAAGGTTATCCCAAAAAGTAAGATAGGTTATTTGTGATTTGCCATTATCGTCATTTTAGTCATTTAGGTCATCTTTGTCTTTTTTGACCTTTTTGTTCTTTTTGACCTTTTTGTCCTTTTTGGCCTTTCTGTCCTTTTTGGCCTTGCCGGGAGATGGGATAGTTTGCGATATAAAATGTAATTAATCTTCCGGGTGCAAATAGCACTCGCATAAACATGTAGTACAATGTAATCTGTATTAATGCCTGCTCTTTAAACAAGAGGCAGGCACTAGAGGTTGACCCGCGGTTAAACTCTAGTATTGTAATAATTACAAAGAGCGAATTCAGGATTGGATCTGCTTGAATTTAAATTTTAAATTAAACAAGTAATTAATATAAAATTGAGTAGAATTTCTATATGCAACTTACTGTATTTTAAAGAGTTAGGGTAGAAATGCTCCTCAAGCCTCGTGGCGTGCGAATACATAGAAACTGAGTTGGCATCAAGTCTAACATCTAGAGTGACGCAAGCCCCGTGGGACAACTCAGAACACCACGTTGCACTCATAAAAGCGTTGCTCTCCAACCGATAAGTGGCTGGAAAAGAAAATCACAACAGTAGTCACTACTCAAACATGGGAGCAGTCAGTCAGTCACATGAACTGAGATACTTATTATAAACTTACAGAATATCACAGTCTCATAGATTTTGTACAGTTTTACACAACTTCTAATTCCGATCGCAGGTTTACGCTTGCGCAGAAAAGTGCAGACCAGTTTCAGAGATGTAAAACTATAAACATTCTAATTTATTATAAAGAAGTAAAGTTTGTAAGTTTGGATGTTCGGATAATAATTTCCGGTACTACTGATCCAATTTTGAAAATGTTTTCACCAGTAGAAAGCTACATTATTCCCGAGTCACATTTAAATAATCAAAAAAGTAAAAATGCTTTACGCTCAACGAAGTGGGCACGGGAACGCCTGTCAAATATGTTACAGCAATAACGTTGCACGCAAGAATTGCGCACATCCTCGTACGAGGCACTGCGAGTACTTTCTGTGTTTATGAATCAATCAAAAGTTACAAAGCATAATTAAACCTTGATATGCGTGCGTGCGTGCGTGCGTGTGTGTGTGTGTGTGTGTGTGTGTGTGCGTGAGTGAATTGGCAGTGTGTTGCTTGCTTTGCATTCTTAGCTCTGTTCTGCATAGACAATTGAATGATTGTATTAAAATTGGTCTACTGCCCAGGTAAATCGGGAGAAATTATTAGTTGGGCAAAACTATACGAGTGTACCTACTTATAACGCCATAAGTAGGTACAAGTGACAGGAGTCAAATAGCACTTTAATTATTCTTTGGAAAGTAATTAAAGTTTTAATGCTTATTCTTTTACATGTAAAAATATTAGAATTTATTGTAACATGTGAGTCGGCATTAATCATGGCACATTTCACTGATCACTGGTTAAATAACGGCGATATAAAATAAATCACTTTTCACTCCAGTTATAAGACTAAGAAACGACCGTGAAATTTCACCAGAGCGTTATTACACGTGAGACGAACCATAAAAGCGGCATTTAGTACAAAATTAATAAAGTTGATAGTCAAAATCAGAATGTTAAACGAGCAACCTTATTTGAGTAAAATTGAACCTTATTCATTGAAACGTTAGGCATTCATTTACTTGACTGCCATGAAGTAATGTTGAGAGTACAACCATATTCTTTTATTTCACAGTTTACACAGATGATCACTTTACAGTTCTTGTAGTCACCATGACACGTCGGTGTACTGTTATTTTATCGTTACTCCTGAAATATCAGCTGGTAATTTTTCACTGATGTAACAGCAGTGACAAAATGAAATAACTTGGCAGTGATCGATATATTGAAGTACATTTCATTTCAATTAATTCAATTTCATTTATTGGAATCCGTTAAATGCCGTGTAGATTAATGGCCAGTTCCTTTATCTTACCGACCATACATTTGCTTTACTATTGGATAAAATTGGACATAAGCTCCATACAAGTAATGTCAAAATTCAAGCGATGGAAAGGCAAGTGAATGAATAGTGAGATATAGGGACCAGCCATAAATGTAGCATTACAAGTTGATTTGAAAGAGTCTGCAACTTATCAGAATACTGCCAAGTCAAGTTTTGTAACTAAAATTGGTCATTCAAATCAAATGAAAATATGATACCTGGCATTTGATCCTTATACCATTGGTCCAAATCAAACAGCAACATTCCATATTGGCTGGACGAGTTAGCATTCTCGCCCCAACATTCCCAAACCAGTTGGCAGATATTCAACATACCTGCAAATAACATTAAAATGAATTAATAGAACATTCTGAGGTTGGCAAAAAGGAGGATGGCCCACCTGATGGAAAGTGGGTTACCATCGCTTATACATAGACATTTGCAACACCAGGACAATGCCAATTCATTGCTAGCCTTTAGGATAGGTTAAAAGGGGTGTCATATGAGGGATCGAATAAGGGAGGAGGGTCAAGTGGGCAACTGGGAATTTCAATCACCGTACGAAATACGACTAGCTCAAGGAATTTGATCAATATTCTGCAAGAGTGTTGTATCACACTTCTTGAGCCAACTCAACAAGATGTAATCAAAGTAATAATTCCAGAATGGTACTCTCACATGGAGGACAACATTGCTTCACTCGCATATATTTCAAAATGATGTCCCTCGAAAAAAAAGATACGGGATTCTGAAAGTCCTGCGAAATTTAGAAGTGTACTAGAAAAACGGTAGGTACTGTAACGAGCAACTTCTGTGTCTGTGTGAAAAAATAAACAAAAACGTGTGTGTCTCGGGACGCCCGAGAGAAGTGATAACTTAAACTAATCTAAGTTGAACTATTTAATATTGAAATTGTTAAACTTGAGAAAAGCTCAGGTTATTCCTTAAATTTTATGTACATAGCACGTGGGTTAGAGTGAGAGAGGAGGACCCTGCCTACCGCTGCCGTATGCGTGAGAAAGGGAAGCCAAACAGACTGGCGCCGTAAAGCGTTACGTAACGAAGCGGGTTACCCTCCCATAAGAAGTTATCACTTCAAAAAAATTTTCTTTGTCACTCAATTGTTACAAATTTACGAGAACGCGTCACGACTTGACACAATCGGAAAACAACTCAATTACTCAGTTGAAAAGTGAGTTGATTGTTGACTCGGTTTGTATTTGATTAATTATTTATTATACTTCATTCGATTGTTAAAACATCTCGAAATAGCTAATACAGTGTTTGACTGTTGTTTTCAAATATCTGTTGAAATATAGCTGTTTTTGTTTTTTGGCTAATGCAATCAAATACTTACTCTCTTCTCCTTCAGAACCCAAAGTGGAATTGACTGAATAAGTATGACAGGACACACACTTCCCACCCAAAAGAGGCACACCATCAGCTCCACATAGCTCTACTTGAAATCTTATTGTAGCCGATGAAAAATCCTGGGAAAGAAAATGAAATTACTTGCTGCATATTTTTCTGCTGTTAATCTGGATAGTATATTATAAATACGGTTTATATCGGTCTATGCGGTATCAATTTGGGAAATTTTATAGAAGTGAACAAAAGGATATGTAGTTATATTTTCGACTGTTCTTGGGGCTATCATTGTTTTTTCTTAGAAGATCATTTTGGTACATCACACACAAGTTTTTTGCAATCAATTACACTACTTAATGATGTTTAAATGTCTTAATCAACAGGAACGTCTAAAATTAAATATTAAAGTAGATTGTTTTAAAATTAACCATCTAAACACAAAATTTAACTTTTTAAGGAAAAGCAATGCACTAATCTATACATAATAATAAAATTGTAGAGGTCAAATTTCTCTACAATGAAAAATAATGCTAAAATCCAAGTCGGGGGATGTAAGAAGTGTAATAGAAATAATTTGGATTTTTTTCAAATTTTATGTTTCTCTGTTTGACTGTCTGTTTGTACCGGCTAATCTCCGAAACGACTGGACCGATTTAAATGAAACTTTGTATGGTGGTAGCTTATATTCCTGGTCAATATATAGGATACTTTTGATCCCGAATAATTAAAGAGTTCCCGTGGGATAGTTCAAAAACCGCACCACGCGGTCGAAGTCGCGGGCATCAGCTAGGCAACAATATGTGTATTGTCTTACTTAAAAGTATTTTTTTAAAGTTTCTGTGTTTCAGTTACTAAATTAGCATCAAAGAAAGAGTTTATTAAAATTCATATATCTACCTTCGCAAATAAAATATAAGACAGTAAAAATCACCTGATATAAATATTTGGTATCAGACAGCATTCGTTTTCCTTGATATGTCAATGAATACATCACAGCCAATGGGAATTCTTCTTCTTCATATCTGTCAATAACTGAGAACACGACCCATAGGTAACAAAATGCCCTTGGATCGTCACAAGGCTCCTAAAAATAGTAGTACCATGAAGTTTACTATGGATATTTCAGGCAAGTTCTTGATGTCATTCATCAAGAAATTATAACTCGACCAAATGTAAAAGTGAATCAATTCAAATGTTTTCACACAAATGTACTTTTTAATTTTTTCATGTTGCATTTTATCTTATGAATAACTAACATGTAGTGATTGAAAAATCGACCCTAAGAGAAAAAAAAAATTCTATAAAAAATATAAATATAAAATTTTTATGGAAATACATCATTATTTTAAGAGAGTTAAACTGTTTATTTTTGATAATTCTTCTTCTTATTATTTCTACACAAGTGAATGATATAAATAAATAATATACCTGAAATCCAAAATGCGTGACCGGCAAGCATTCAACATTAACCTGTGAAGTGAATTCCAAAATCAAAGTCATAAGATTCCAAATTTGAAACGCGCCAAAATTGTAGCCAACTGCCAAACTACCCAACTGAGGAATATACTGTAACACGGTCACCCTTATGTGGTCCGTTTTAGCTTTCATCCGTACAGAGCCATCTGGATTACGGAAAATATATTGTCCCTCTACAAAAGATGCCTCATTCAGTAAAACAGCTAGGTGGTCCTCATTTTCTAAAGCTAGTTCTCTTTGTTGTTTAATTCTGTGTACGGAATTGAGCTTTAAGAAGGTCAGGTTGGTTGGAGTTGTTTCATTTAGAATGAGATTTTCGTAGCCTTGTGTTATGTCTTTTAATGCTGAAATCAAAAATATAAACTTCTTGAGTAGGTTTTTTCAGATGGATGTTCCCTATGCTCGTTCTCCTAAGTACGGACTTAATGCAATAAAAAAAATATTATTTTGCCCACTACAGCAATGATAGATTTACCCTACTCTATTGCTGCAAAGTATACTAAAATTTAGATTTGAATACTATGGACAAAAAATATGTCACAAAGATATTGTATCATGAATTATTATTTTATATGTAACGATGTGTATGTACTCAGTACTTTATAATAGGATTGAGGGCAGGGTTTACTAACTAATAATAATAAAAAGGTCTTCGAATGAAATTGCCACCTCGAGTCTACAATTTTTCTTAAGAATACTCAAAAATTAATTCATTTTCATCAATTATTACATTCCTTTTTAATGTTTACAAAACAAATATTTCAAATTTACAACAGGTCGAGTACTTAATATTTTCTGTTACATAAATGATGTATCTTATAGATACAACATTAAAATTACAATCTAATCTATGAAATAAAACTAATGAGTAATTTAAATCAAATCTAAAATAGATAAATTAAGAATGTGACCAATAACACATTTCTTGTTGTCTGTATTAAGGGGATGACACTTTGTTGGGATGGGCTAAACGTTGATAAAGATCACATATCTTTATTAACGTTTAGCCTATAACACTACATTTTGTTATGAAGAGTGATTGCTATTGATAAATATAAACCAACAGTGATATAAAACAATATGACTCACCTTGCATCAAACTTGCTCTATTGAGATCGAAAGCAAATATTTCCCCACATCTAGTTCCAGCAATGACAACTCCATCAAAACAAGCAAATGGACCATCATTTATTTTATCAGCTACAGCTAATTGAGTGATCACAACTTCGGTCTGAATACAACGTAATATTTGGGAACCATTTATGTGAAAGACACAGATTAAACTTGAGTCTTCGCATTGTACACTGATTAGAAGTTGTTGAGAATTGTCTGTTAGTGGTGTTGGAAGCTCAACCACACTTGTAACAGTTATGTGAAGATTGCTGAAACCAGAGATTACCTCAACTTAATTTTTTTAAACTCAGTTATAAGTCATAGGGGCGATCATATAACTTTAACTACATTTTTGTAGTCTCTACAACTGGTTGTTGTGTGTTGAGCACATAGAATATCAGAGGGAGCGTGTCTCCCAGTAGAAACAACTTCTCATAAGATCTGGTTTCAGCAGTTATTGTGTTTCAATATGACACTTCTAGTAGCTGGTATTATTTAACAGCTGTGCTGCTAGCTTATTAGGTTTAGCTAGCTTTTTTCTGAATGTGTTATTGTAGCTTTGGATTTCCTCCATCACAGTATTCATTTGCAGATATTCATGTATGTCATGATAATAAACCATGGGAAATTTGCTATGTTTCTTATTATTATATTTAGAAGTCTTTGCAAAAATGTTTTATGACATCCCTTTTTAAAAACCTCCTTATCATAGCTCTATGGGAAAACCTCAGCTGGTAGCTCTTTCCAAATTCCTATAGTACGCAAGAGAAAATTTCTTGAGAAATGTATGTATGTATGTACATGAGCAGATTGGCTCGGAGAAATTCAAATAACTGCCCAGCCAATGGCGAGTGGTGTGGTGGTAGAATGATGGCAAAGGCACCATTGTGAAAAATTCTTTGGAACACTCCCGGTTATACAGTCTGTAGAATACACTGAGGGACACAGTCTCTCCAAAGGCCAACCATATTAAACCGTTTGTGAGTATGAGATGAGCAGTTTGCATTGTGTATGATCACAATGCAAACAGCTTTACGTTGAATACAGTCCGGGTGATTAAGCTAGTAGGCTGGTGCTCCAGCCCATGGCTGTGAGCATAAACCCATATGCAGCATTACCTGGCCTTTATAAAGCACAAGCCCTTGCCACAGAGTGAAGTACTGCTTGGACTGGTTTAGCACTACTAGCTTCTTGGAGGCAAGAGAACGTGAGGCAAATCTTGCCGCAATCGCAAATGATGTGCAGTTCAGTCACCAGTTCAGGGGTCATCTAGAGATGAACTGCACATCATTTGCGATGTTGAAACTGAGAATTTCAATACTTTTGAAGCTGGTAAGTGGAGTTTCTTGGAACTGAAGTGCTTGCCGTCTTCTTGGGGTTGAAATGGACAAGGTTATCTCCCCATTCAGAGATTCTCTCTTTAAGGAGTTCTCTACTTCGGACACAAGTCTTAGGGTGATATTAGGAACACCAAGTTTGTAAATTATAAGCCTTAACATAGAGACTTACTCAGGTAACTACCTGAGTTGCTATATGCTATTTAGCATATATTTTAATCAGTTATTTTACTTGGAAACAGGAATCTATAAAGTGAATATAATTAGCAGTTGGGGTAAAACTAGTTTACAATGAAAATTTATTGTTCATTACATTTCTAAGTGTGTTGGTTTAGATAAAATTCAAGGTTAAATTTTAATGCTAATTTGTTGAATTTTGATGTACTATGAAAAAAAGAAAGATCTTGTATGAGCAACTAGGATATGCCCGCGATTTCATTCACGCTTGATTTGAAATACCTGTAGGATTCCCGGGACAAAGTACCGCAGCATTTAAAAGAATGTAAGTTATTCTTTTAGTGAAAATTGTGTCAGAATAAGCCCATTTATATGCACTTGAACAACTTCAAACCACTCCCGGGAAAATTCCTGCAGCATTCTTGGGATAAAGAATATCACACATTTTATTACACAAAATTCGCTATCGATCAGCGAAAAAAAACACATTGGAATTCAATATTTTTTTTAATCTGACCATTTTAAATCATTCCCAGAAAAATCCCGTGGGATTCCTGGGATAAAAAGTAGCCCAGATTTTAAGTCTAAAAAATTGCTATCGATCAGCGAAAACCGCAATTAAATTGGCCCAGTCGTTTTTACATGAATCCTGAATAAGTCGACAAACAGACAAGAAATCTAAAAAAATTGCATCATGTTCCCCCATCGTTTATATAGTCTAGTCCAGTTCTATTTTTTTTTAAAGCTTCATTGTACAGACATGGCATATTTAGAATTTTATAATATTATATAAACATGATACAGATTAATGGAATAATAATTATTATTTCCTATCCCAGTAGTTATAGTAACTATACTACCAACCATTTCATTTATGAGTACATAATAAATAATATAAAAATAAACTATACATTGTATGATTTTTGTAATCCCTGTTTAAAAACCTAATATGTTCAAGGCACCAAAAAACTACTTTCATAGAATGAACAATCTAGTTAGTCTAAAATAGTCATGCGAGGTCAATGATCAAGATTAGTATTATGAATGACATCATTTGTAGACAAAAGCTAATAACTATTTCAGATAGGATGTGGTTTAGTAATTTCCTAAGCCTCTAAACTTACTAATAAAGAAAACTAAAAACAAAGTTTACTGTAAACAGAGTTCTTTTACATTTGCAATCTGCACAGACCTGTTGTTTGTGTATATTTTACTCTTTTTTGTGATATTATTGTATTTTTTATATACTGTTTATATATTCACACAAGAGATCACAATTTGCTTTGCCTGTAGGCTTTTCTAAAGAGCTTCAAAGGTATTACTTACTAAACTGATGATAAATAACATTTTGAGTAAGCTGAAAACTTTATGAAATAATACACATAAAAAGTAGTTTCAATACTATCTCAGAAGCCCACAGAATTTGGAACTATTTTATAAACCAAAAAAATAACACATCAATAGGTATTTAATTTTATTTAGTAACTTTAATGATTATTAAGAATTTCAACAAAATGGATAGCATAATAAAGTGGAAAAGAGATGAAATTGCAATGGGTTCCTTCACAGATAGGTTTAAAGGGCAACGAGGAAGCTGACTCTCTTGCCAAAGAAAGCACTATTAGGGGCAGGGAGTTACAGTATGAAACTGTTTTTTTGAGTTAATACCCAAATAAAGGAAACATATACATCATCTTTCGAAGGAGTATTTTTATAGATCTTGAAACAAAGGTATTTGGTATAGAACAATAGTGAGTGAGCCTCCTCGTATACCTTGGTTTCATTCTATTAAGCTAAATAGACGACTTTTGGTTACAGCAAATAGATTAAGATCCGGACACATTCCGCTTAATAAGTTTAAATACCTTATGTGCAGAAGTATTACCCCAAATTGTGAAGTTTGCGACCTTGTTGAGGATGTGCTGCACTTATTAGCAGAATGTGTTAGGACTGAAGAAATGAGGTGTCAGTTAATAAAGAGCGCTAATTTTTGTAGTTTGATATAGGTATATTTAATAGTATTCTCTCAGACATAAAATTAAGTGTATCAAAACAAATGTTAATAGATTTAAGTGTAATAATTTGATTGTTTTAAGCATAAGGTACAATGGGACTGACATATTTTATGTAAATAAAAGTCCCTTCAAAATAAATATAAAAAAAAAACATAAAACATAATACCAAAACAAATTTTCTTTAACCAAGATATTCCAATTTATCATGAATTTGTTTTCATGTGCTCAGCTGTCACTATCAGTTCACTCCAATATAGCACAAATTCATGCTTCAATTTAAAACGAAACAATTTATTGTTGTCTTACTCTGTTTATAAGGGATTTGTATGAAATAAAAAATTTCTTTGTTATGATATATGATAAATATTACAATGCTGTCATTTTAAGTTTGAACTTGAACCTGAACCTGATACCAGGTCCTCAATTAAGAGACAGAGCATACGAGCTTTCCAGTTTAATAGGTTAATATAAAAATAATAAGCTTTAGGTGAAAGTACACACCCAGAAACTTACCCAGCAGGTCCACCAAATGTATGAGCAGCAACTTTAAGTCCAGTTCTAAGATCTACCACACAGAACTTTGGACCCAGTGCAAGCCAGCCATGTTTGGTATTCTTAAGGATTCCACCATGTGGAGTTTTATCTGAAGTATTCATTAATAAATACTCATTAATAATAATGTAATGGTTTCTTTATGTTCTAATACTATTTGTACTTGTAAATATGAGTTTATTAAAAGTGTTTATTTCCTTCTAAGTTTTTGAAGTGAAGTAATTTTCATGAAATTTTGTACATAGCCTTCAGGTCATAAAAATTGAAGACAAAATTTTGCATAATTCTAGTACCTTTTAAAGGATCACCACCTACACCGTTGCACCGGCCAATGATCTATTATCACCTATTTTTAAAAATGTTGTCATCAAATCAAACAAACCTGAAAATTCTTCCGTAGGTTGCAAATAACTGAAGACTGCAGTAGACAGATTTGTAGTTTTGATGATAGAGAAGACACTATCTTGCAATTTCTGCATATTGCTAGAGCCCTAGAAGCTATATTTGAATTTAATTTAGCAGAATGATTTCGAAATTAGGTTATAACACATATTTAAAGTCGTTGATTTGGCTGAAAATTCACAGTTTTATCAGTTTTTATGCGAGTCTTATTTTTTACTAAATCAAGGTATATTGTTATTTAAATAAACAGTTATTTTTCATTATTTGCGATAACTCGACGCGCGGCAAGTGAGAGTCGAAACTTTACGTTTGTTTATTGTTTAGTTCGCTACAATAACAGGCAAAGGAACTAAATCCATACAGCTTTGCAATAATATCAGCTCAACCACATGAAGGTGACACAAGCAACAGAAAATTACATCTCATTAAACAGTTAATAAATTCTCTTTGCAGACAGAATAAGGATGTCGTCAGCTGCCTGCCGTCAGGGGGTACAAGATAAGATGGGAAAGGTATGAATTATAGGTACAGTGTACAGTGAAGAGAACATGAATCGTTTTATTGTAGTCCGCATTGTACCTGTAATATTACAACCTGCAACAATGCGCTTGTGAGAAGAAATAAGAACGGTACAAAAGCCAATGTGTAAAAGTTCACGAGCTCTTGACTTTATATTACAATAAATAAAACTTGTAAATATAAAAAAGTGATTTCATTCGAGTTCAAGGATTGATCGATCAAGGCAGTCATTTTACTAGATTTACTGGACTTAGAACGTTGGTTTAGTTTTTTCCGTTTTTTAATAATTTACGGGGGCGGTGGCAGCTGTTCCTACGTGCCTAGTAACGCCAAGAAGATAACAAATAATTCTGGATTTTTCATATTGATGTTTTACTTTTATGAGATTTCTATGAAATTATGGTGCCACATACAAAAATTATTTTATTGGACTATTTGAGATCTATAAAGAGGGTTTACGAATATACCAATTATAAGAAATTTCGTTAAACTCACGAAATCAAAAAAACCAAAAGAAATACATAACATAAAATTATAATAACTTTATTTTAAAAACTTATACCAAAGGAATATAATGTGTAATTATCGAGATTATATATATTTATGTCTTTAAACTATCTTAACAGTTGATAGAAGAGACTAGTAGTGTCTAGTACTGATAAAGATTTGAGATTTTTATGTAACTATACAAATTATGACGTTTGAACAAGGTCTTTTATGATAATTTATACATTCGCGAATTAAAAAGCGCCTACTTGACGTGTTTTTAGATGGTTTGATTTACACTTGCATTAATTAAGAAGCAAGCTTGTAAAGCTGGCGATATAAGCCTTTCTCATCATTTGGACAATATTATAGTATCTAAGTTGACTATAGGTAGATGTTTATCCAAGCGATGATAAATATTTAAGCCCGTTCCTATATACTACCGATCGATCATTTGCCTTACTATCGGTTAACATTTGATATAAGCTCCATACAAGTAATGTCAAAATTCAACCGATGGTAGGGTAAATGAATGAATAGTAAGATACAGGAACCGGCCATTAATAAGGACTTAACTGGCCAGTCATGTTATGACATAGTCACTTTTTATAAAAACTATAGGATCTATTTTGATGAAATTTAACACATCTACTCTATCTATGTATATTCCGCTGCCATAAATGTATGTATATGTATACAAAAGTGTTGTGAAAAATTTAACAATAATATTTGGATGGTTCTCATAAATGATAAAAAAAAATCAACACATATGTAAGCATGTGAATCATTAAATAAATAAATAATTAAAAAATCAACCCGGCAGAGCTGAAAATATTTTCAACGAAAAGGCATGGGGTAGTTTTTATATGAGATATTTCTTTTCTGGGTTGAGTTGAAAACAGTACAAGTTGGACACCTATAGAACCTTTTACTCTGCGGGATTTGATACGCATTAGGACAGTTTTTAGTATTAGACGGTGCAAGTATGTACCAGGCCACTCAGAAAGTATTGCGAAAAAAGTTTTTATGTAGGAGAGACTGGCCAGTTATAATCTATTTTGAAAATATGATTATTTATAACTAAAAATAGGTACGTTTCAATTTCAAGATTTTCCTCCACATTGTTTGCGAGCTAATTTAAACTATCGTGTCTCATTGATCTGCGCCGGGAACATTTTCGAGCTATGATTTTTTACGATTTCAAGTGTCGCCTGAATCCGGACAAATCGTACGATAGACTTCAAATGGCATTCATGGATGAAGGCCCTTCTAAGGCAACCGTGTATCGTTGGTACAACGAATCCAAGCGCGGTCGACTAACTTTGGGGGATGAAGAAAGAAGTTGTCGCCCTTTGACGGCTGTTATGGAAGAAAATGTGCTAGCAGTGTAAAATGTAATCCAAGATAATAGGCGAGTTACGTATCAACAGATTCAGCACGTACTGAAGATTGGATCGGGAAGCTTTCACGAGATCCTACACGTGCATCTTCGCGTGAAGAGGATAGTTTCACGCTGGGTGTCGCACAACCTCACCGATTGCGATGCCGTGATTTGATAAACAAGTTTGAAGCAGGCTCGTCTCGTCGTGTTTACGACACCATTACAGGCGATGAGTCCTGGATTTATCAATATGATTCAGAAACGAAGCGCCAGTCGACGGTTTGAGTGTTTCAAAACGAATCAACGCTTGCTAAAGTGAAGCAATCTAGAAGCGGGGGAAAGATTTTGATCGCGAGTTTTTTTCAATTTGACTGGCTACTTGGTGTCAATTCCTTTACGGAGCCAAAGAAGCATCAACGCTGAATGGTATACTACCAAATGCTTGGCAAAAGTTTTCTCTGTTGTGAGCAACAAGCGACCAAGTACAGGGCTCGGCGGGCTACTGCTCCACCACGACAACGCGCCCGCCCATACTACCGCGCTTAAAACGAGAGACTTCCTGGATAGCATGCCGGTCAAACTCTTGGGTCACCCTCCTTACAGCCCTGACCTAGCAACGTCTGACTTCTTTTTATTCCCGAAAATAAAAAATCAGCTGAAAGGGATACAATTTTCGTCGCCGGAAGATGCGCTGTCAGGGTTCGAGCAAGTTGTAAACGAGGTGTCTGCGGCGGACTGGAAAAAGTGTTTCGAAAACTGGTTCAGACGCATGAAACTTTGTATAGAGGCTGGTGGAGAGTACTTTGAATAGATTTAATAAAAAAATATTTACTTAGAGAACATTTTTTTATTTTCGCAAAACTTTCTGAGTGTCCCACGTATTTGGCCCTGCTGCGTGCAGTTGGAACTTTCAAATGTGCAATTTAAGCTCAATTACAATTTGAGTAAAAAAATAATATTTGCAGAGGTTCTTAAAAAATCTCAAACAAAATCAGTTAGAAATTTGAGCAATTTATTTTTTGTTTCGATTTACAGATGTAACCGAAACGTTGACCGTGTTTCTGTTCATTTCATTCCCGTGAGGATTTATCTTCATTTGCCCTTGTACCAAGTTCACCATCGAGGTGTAAGGACTATTTGGTTGATTGTTATTGTAAGGGGCCATATCACTCGTAACACTAGCTTCGCTGCGAACAGCTACATTGTCATACACCGTACTTTTCATTGATACATACGATGGTCTATTACTTTGATTATTTGTAGAACCTGCACTAACACCGTTTTGAGTCACCTTTTGGTTATTAGGTTTCGGTGATCCTTTTCTATCTGCTTCGTTAGATTGACTTTCAAGTGATCCATTCCGAGTAACTTTTGTACTATTCGACCTTGACGAATTAGCTAAAGAGTGGAGCGTTGATGAACTTCCTTTTAAACTTTCCATCTCCTTTGAAAAGACTTCTTCACTCCTCTGAATTCGCTGCGCGTGAGATGATATCGGAGATTTGTTATTGGGATAATTTATAGATGTCGCGCTTAAAGATCGACTAGGTGAATTATGGGTACTGCTAGTTACAGATCGTGGTTTGTTTTCGGATTTGTAAGCTGCTTTTGATGTTGAGTTAACCTTGACTTCCATCGATCCATAAGCACTGTCTTTTGTTGAACTATGTGATGTTGCTTCATCTTTTACGCCATATCTCCTTACAACATTCGCGGGCGCAACTGGTTCTATATTTTGGACGTCATACGATAGAGGATTTTTATCGACTAATGGATATTTAACTCCGTCTATAACTTCACCCGTTCTGGGGTTGATGTGTTTTTCAGTATCATATCGTAGTGTGATTCTGTGGCTTTCATCTAGGGGATGGTTGCGGGATTTATGTTCTAATTCACCATCGCTCTCATCAAAAGCATTTTGTTCGTAAGAATTCTCTTCCTGTAAATTAATTAAGAGAATTTAATTATTTAAAAAAGTATTAGGTATAAGATTCCATTGAAGGCAGCGATTTAGGCTCAGTATTCTACTTATAGGCTAGAGGGACTATGGGTAAAATACAATATAAATATGTTAAGTTTTCTTTTATTGTATAAGTTTATAAAGTCATGATGTAATAAAAATAATATGTGTGTGTGCAGTAGAAGTGAAACAAAGTGTGACAAGGGGTGGGAGGTGTTCTAAATTTCGTGACGTCACATTTCATATATTATATCGTTATAATGTATTTAAACGCTTTAAAACACGAAATTTGAAGTATTAACGAAAAACTTTAAAACATTTCCAACTCTGTCTGTATGACTATAGTGCTTAAATTATTAAATATAATGTAATCTATCCCATTCTCTCGCAGGCTTAGTCGTATAGATCGATTAGTCGTGTTTAGTGTCGCTTGATGAATCGAGTTTCAAATCACAACTATTCTAAAGAAGTTTCACTTCAAAAACTGGTGTCAGATTTTCGATGCCGGTTAAAAATAAATTTAATGGTTTAGCAGCAGCATATTTTTGACTTTGTTACATAACTTCGACTACTGTGAGTGCTTACTAGTACAATACTACAGCTTTTAAATGCTTCAAATGACGACACGTTGAATTTGATTTGCGCACTTATTCAAAATTTCATAATTGTAATACATAAAATATAATACTTAAACATACATACATCCTCATCTGCTTCTTCAATAACGCTGTTCTGTATCCAGTCACGTATCCTTTGCTTTTTAGCTTGTCTGTCTACTGTTGTTTCAATGCCGTTGTCTCTAAAGTGTTTTAGCAAAATATTTTTCTCATTAGGATCACTGTGGAAACTATACATTGATGGGCAAAGTTCATCAATATCTGAACCAGCTGAAAGAAGAGAATTATGATAGATAAATTTTTGTTTATCTTGATATATTACTCATATATATATATTAATATTGTTCCAAAGAGAAAAATAATACGAACCAACTCTATCCGTATAGCCTTTGGCCATCCACCTGTCGTCTAAATAACGAGATAATTCTACAAAACTGGATGCTCGCCTTTCTTCTCTGGGTTCAATGAATTTTTTGAACATCTTCTGAGCTCTCGAAGATACCATTCTCCAAAGTTTGGGTTGCTTTCTTAATGGATTTGAGCTATTATACCAGTTGTAATAACTAAAATAGAAAATATGATAGTTAATCATCATTCAATTATTTCATACATATAATAATAATCTTATCGTTTTTACTAAATTATATTAGCATAAAGTTTAGATGACCCAATATAGTTAAGACCATATAATGACGGATAATTTATGTCCAGCAAAATTACCCAAAGTGTAATTCCAATAATGTAATAATGTAAGTTCCAGTATATAAACATATACTGGAACCATTCAATATGATTGAATATCGTCATTCCTTTCAATCAAATTGATTCAGTTTGGTTAGTTCGTCTAATATCAGCATTAAGACCGTCCTGGGTTTATATGAAGAGGAGACATATGAACAACAAGGATAAAGAATGTTTTTAAGTATACGAAACTCTAAAAAACTGTGTAATTTTACAAATTACCTTGAATAACGTGGATCGTCAAATGCCGCCTTTTGCCAGGGCAAACAACCAGTGAGGCAAATAAAAATAACTATACCAAATTGCCAAACATCATGGATAATTAACGCTCTGAAAGCAAAAAAGCATGGATGTTAAAGAATAATGGATCAAATTTATTACACACAAAAACATGCGGTGCTTCTGTGGAAATTCTCTGACAGCTGCTTATTTGGATAACATTGAAAATGGTGTTTACGTTTCACATTAATAATTCAGTAAATATTTATACGAAAAAGGCATATTTTTACTTGTAACTGCTGTCCATAGAAAGCTTTAGAACTTCTGGCGGTGAATACGGCAGCCATTCGTTCCTTCTTCTCACCACTGAATGAACTTTTCGGGTCTCACCGAAATCGCAAAGCTTTATCTTTGAGAAATCTGACTTGAATATGAGAATGTTGTCTAATTTCACGTCTCTATGGACCAAATCCCTTTGATGGAGGTGTTCTAATGCCGCTGATAATTGTTTTGCTACTCTTTTTGTATGAATCTCTCCGATACCAGTGTCGAGCATGTTTGAAGTTAAATCACCTGGAAGTGAAAAATTCAGGATAATAAAACAGATTTTGGTTCCAATCGCGAACGATACCTTCTATGATAAATTTCAACGCTCAGTGCAGACTTCTGTAATGGCGACGAATATCCACTGTTTTTGGAATGAATTAGAAAAAATCTAAAAAGCATTTGATATTAAAATCTTCATATCTCAAAATACTCAAAGCGATTTTCATTACAGTTATTTTAAAATTGTTACGTTTCAGGATTTTACTACATAACTATTCCTTTTAAACAATTCCAAATGAATATTTTTTAACACACAAATTACGTCATACGAATTTCATAACTTTTGACCTCTCTCCCGTCCTTGTCACAGGTGGTCACATTCGTGAGACTCATCACTCACTACCCTAGTGTGATATCACATATTTTGCCATTTTACATCAAGAAATTATTAAATTAAAACAGCATTTCCGTAATTAGTTTTATTTCCATGTAAATTATTTTTTAAATAATTGAATGCTCATATCGATAGAGTTGGGAATATTTTGAAGTTTTTCGTAAATACTTCAAATTTCATATTTTAAAGCTTAAATATTGTTACCAATTTGTAGGATGTAAAATCGAAAATGCCGTTGGAGTTATTACAAAGTTTATTAGAAGTACACACACGTAATTCACAGTTATTACAAGTATAACCGAATACAACAAAACCAAATCGTAGGGCAGAAAATCGTTATCACATAAATCGCGCAGTTCGACGTTATAAGATACTCGTTTTGAAAGTGCACTAGGTAACGCCTCGTTCGCAAACAGAACACGACTGGCGCATTTCCCGACTGACCGACCCTAATCCATTTGTAAATTAGACATGGCCTCCTAGCAACATGCCGCCCATTGGGTCTTGAAATCGTTAAATGGCCAGCTTAATGGTTTCCAAGAATTTGCATGAAATACCAACATAGGAAAGAAGGTTTTATAGATCACTCAAATTCAAAGGGGTAATAAGACACCTGTAAAGGATTAGTATCGGCTTGCAACAATATATTAGATTTTTAAATATGACGGCACGAAATTTAGGTCCCCTCCAACCCCTTGTCACACAATGGTATACTTCGTCGACCCCCTTAAAGTGTGAAGTAATTTATGGATCGCTACTTTTGAGCTTCGCCACAATGGGCTATTGTTACAGGGTCACCTAGGACTGTTAATTATTATCTACAGCTATTATTATATCATAGCTACATATATTATAATTGACAGCCTTAGGTGGGCCCTATATTATAATATAGTACCTATCATTAATAATATATTATTATACTGATTATTGTAATATTACCTAGTAGTAAGTAATGTATCACTAGATATCAAATGTTTGTGTTTACAAAGTGTGGCATATTTGACATTAATATTTCTAAATAAATTTCCGTTTAAAAATACCTAACTGACGGTTGATATAAACATAAAATGAACGATAGCTGACCCTGGAAATGTGTTAGATAATATAAAACCATTCAAACTGCTACATTTGGCTGCAATCCAGCGCAAATGTATCTAACCAAAGAAAAAGTATTTAAATATTTCTGTTTAAAACGTATGTTTAGTTGACTTGTGCAAAATAGCTCACGACACAGAAAAGAGCTCTTTCTCTCAAAAGAGCAATTAACCATTTACCTCTGTACTTACTCTTTTATTATCCCTTGTTTACCTCTTTAGCTTATTTCAATCAGTAAAGACATAGAATAGAAAATGAATCGACACCTCTCGCTCTAGCTCTTTTAAGAGCAGAAAGAGCTAGAGCGAACCGTCTGGTGTCACGAACAGCGAAATTTTGTTTATATTGCTACACTTACATTGAAATGCATGTGCTCATTATTCTCAACTTTATTTTTTAAAGGCACTAAAATCTATTCTTACGAGTTACGGGACTCGAATTAAAATCCCGTTGGAATTATTATAGAGTTTATTAGAACTATACAAACACGTATAACACAGGTACAAATATAACCGAACACAACAAGTCCAAACGTAATGCAGAAAGTCGTAACTCAATGAAACGCGCAAAGTCCGTCACTTATTAGATTCCCGATTGTAGTACACACGTCTTGCTTCGCTCGTGATTCTCGCTCGACTGTCTCCCCCTCCATCAGGTCATCGTTTTATACTGCACAAATGCAGTGCTCCCGTATCTAAGTCGGCTTAATCCGCCACACCTGGCAAATGACACGGCCGCAAACTGCCATAAAAGTGTACAATAACAATGGGCTATTTTCTAATCACAAATTTTAAACACAAAGTAAACAGAAGAAGACGGTCATAAAAGAGTTACCATTAGTTTAAATGCCGGCAGGTAATAAATGTGCTTTGTTTGAGATATGCAGGTGGATTTTGTTGTTGTTGGGACCTGAGTTGTAACACTATTATACTGTACTTATTGACGTCATTGTGCATTGTGTCGCCAATTGAGCGGGTGGACCGCTAAGTCCTTGAGCTGTTTAGTTACTGAGCGAATAAGAGATAAATTTTATAATGGATACTAGCTCATTCTTATTTCTCATTGGCGAGCTACGCAAATTGTGTAGTATAGAAATGTGAACAAATATTTACCTAGGGGAGCGTACTCTTGACAGAATACATAAAATCCTGCAGTCTCAAAAGCAACATCGAATGTTGTAACTATGTTCCTATGCGCGCTCAAATGTAGACCGTAATGGAATTCCCTATAGAAATCTCTTATTGATACATAGGGCTTTGGTAAAGCTTTTAATACGATTTCTGTGTCTGAAGCCCTGTGTTCTACGAGCAGAATTTTCCCAAACCATCCTTCTCCAACTATTTGCAGTATATCAAATTCTTCAACCAAATTGACCTGAAATTAAAGAACCTATATAAAACATATACATATATACATTATCACGCCCGTTTCCCATACATGCAGGTAGAGAAAATGGATTTTCATTTCCTACGACCTCTCGCTGTAATCACTTTCATTAATATGTTCATACAACTATTTAAACTAATTTTTATCTGATCTTAGATTTGATTTGTTAAATCTACGAGGATTTAACGCGGTTTCGATCGCGTATCGAATCGTTAAATCTAAACCATTTAAGGACACACTCAAATATACAAATAATTTTATCGAAACCGGTAAAGTCGTTCTCAAGTTATGCGCGTACATACATTTCTACGATTCATTTTTAATTATATATAAGTTACTATTATAAGTAATATCATAGAAAAGATCTTTATCCATGGTAATATGTATACGAAATTTAATGACATTTGGTTTACTGAGTTTGCGTAAATTCCGCAATCTAACCTCGCCGAAAGTATTTCATTTCAGGGATAAAAATTTACCTATACCCATTGAATTTCGAAAGTATGTATATACCAAAACCCATGATGAGTTAATTCCCAAGGCCACTAGCAAAGATAAACAAACAACCAAAAACGTTTACATATATAAATATATTTAATATGTGACGAAATCCTTACTTTTTCTAATTCAAACTCTCTTATCTTGTGGATTGAGCCTGTTAAGGCTCGTCTTGTCCCATTATTCATCTTTGATTCTTTGCATGATACATTATTCTATGGCCTGAAATAGAAACAAAAACCTATTATTGTAGATAGAAATCTAATTTGGTGATATTATATGAACACTGGCAAGTGCTGTAAGTGCTTGGCAGTCCGCGTATGACAATGGGTTCTATTTCGACTGACTTCTCGTTATTTGAATAAAAATAGCGTTTCACTGAAAATACTCCGTGCTATTTTAAAAACTACTGAACGGACATTATTTAAAATAATTTTATTTGACAGTATGTCTTAAGCTCTATCACCTTGATTTTTTTTTAAATTTCCTTTTAATAATTTATAGGTTTCACGAGTTTGAGAGCTAATATCTCGCCATCTCTTGACTTCATTAAGAAACATCGTTATGTTTATTCCAACTCCGACTAAGGATACCCGACACGACTCTGTATTCTCTGATTTTTAATTATCTAGATTAAAATGACAGCTGCGATCGACCTTTTTTTTATCTTGCAAGCTTGGAGCAACTCACCACTGTGGGTTGAATCCTAAAGAATTAGTATAGAAATTCTGTAAGATTCAACTCAGGGTAGTGAGTTGATGATTGAACTTACACAACTCGCGTCTAAATCCAATAAATGTCGACCACAGCTGTCATTTTAGTCCAGGTAATTGAAAATCAGAGTATACACTGAAAAAATGTTTCGACCCTTAGTAACATATATGGCGACTACTGCTATTCTTCATTGTTTACGATTTCACTACATAACTATGCAACGCTAAAGGTATGTCATATTTCATTTATGTAGACCAAGTAGTTCAGAGAAAAATGAATGTAACATACACAGTCAGACGGACAGTTAAACATGACAATTTCCGTTTTTGTCAAAATGGCTACAGAACCCTGGAATCGAATTGGCTTGACTTGAATATATGAACTTACTCCTACTTATGTATACTCGTAACTAGGGCAAGAATCTGTGCAGAACAGAGTAAAGTGGCATGCACTCGTCTCGGAGGCCAAGACTCACTTTAGGTCAGCGAGCCAACGAAGTTAATGTGTTATCTACAAGTAGAAGTTTTTAAGGAGAACTTAAGGGGTCATGTGTTGCTGTGCAGTTTTATTTTCATAAAATGTATAACAAGGATTAAAAATTAACAATACATTATAAGATATTTTCCTTCTTCTTTTTATAGATGGAGTACAACAGACAGGTTGACGGCCCACCTGATGGAAAGCGGTTACCGTCGCCTTGGGACGTTTGCGACATCAGATATGTCACCAAAGCGCTGCCGCTCTCGTCGAAATTTTATGACACCCTTTTTTAAAAACTCCACATCGCAGCGCAGTTGAAAAACTTCAGCTGGGAGCTTATTCCAAATCTTCACGGTGTGCAAGAGAAACGTTCTTGAGAAACATTTTCTCCTTTTTGTATTATACTTTATAACTAATGTCGTCATCAAAATCTTTCTCCTTGCACATTGTCTTTTCTAGATTTGACAAAGATAGCGATGTTGATTCAATAAACAAAGAGCCAGTTGTCAACCAGAAAAAAAGAATAAGACATAGTAATCACAATTAAAGCTTTCCACGGGTGGTCTGAACCGAGAGTTTCGAATTGTCCCAATTTCTCATGAAATCGTTGAGTGAATGCTCTTGGCGGAGCGCCAGGGCTTGATGTCTACTCCAGATCCAGACGGCACACCTGACGTCATTCGGTGACGTAGGTGCCGTCTCACCCACAAGAATGATGCGACGTATTGTTTTAAATCATTGTTAATGGTCAAAAGTCAATGACAAGCTAAAAACCTTGCTACAACATAGTAGGTACTTAAATCTGAAGTTACGGCGAGATTAGACGGTTTATTTCAGTCTTTCTATTTAGATGAATCAAGCAAATTGAGATGTACATGTGCATAAACATAATGTGTCTTTTCGTTCTGTGCTTTTCGAACAAATTGTTTACATTTAGTTGATCCGTCAGTATTACAAATTCTTCTGAACTTTGACATTCTGAAGGTTGGGTTAATGCCAATTTCTTAGATCCAAGAATCACAGTGTTTTATTTGGGGGCTGTTTATTGTATTTCGCATTTTCTAGATTAGTGGCTCTAAAGCACTTGACATTGGTTTTCCCATTCTTTACCGTTAGTATTGGAAAAAAATACATCAAATAAAAAATACATTGCTTATGTCAAATTTAGTAAGTAGTAGGGCGAATAAATGATTGGATAGTAAGATAGAGGAAATGGTTGATAATCGAAAAGATGAATCATGGACATGTGCAAGATAAAATACGGGGTACGAGTGGTACCTATGAGTGCTGTTGAAAATTCAATGAGAAAGATGAGAGTTATATACACATTAAATATAACATTTTAACGAGTGTTGTAATTGAAGGGGAACTTCTTTAGAATCTGAATTGAAATTTGATTTGAAACTCGATGAAACGAAAAAGTGACACTAAAAAGTGATAAACACTTAAATCTATAGGACTAAGCCTGCAAGAGAATGAAATAGAATACATTATATTTAATATGTAATTTAAACACTATACGCATACAGGTAATTGGAAATGTTTGAAGTGTTTCGTTAATACTTCGAATTTCGTGGTTTAAAACTTAAATATATTATATTAAACTAATAATATGTACAGCCACAAACTATAATATATAAAAACTAAAATTAAATAAAAAAGGGGAAATATCTAAAGATATGTTATTGGTCCAAACCACTGTCACTTACCGGGAACGTTCCCAGAAGGCTGGCGGCGTTGCCACGTTGTATAGCGATGCTTAATCTTTGAGCAAAATAGACGCCAGCCTTCTGGTCGCGTGTGACGTCTACTAGACGTTTGGCGACGTCATGGTAGACCTTTAGGGCATTAGGACCCCACGGACCCAGAGTTTCCACCCCAAATGCTGCAAATATGTAACCATTTCCAATGGTGGCATATTTGCGGCGCTTGAGGGCCTCCTGTTCGGCTGCAGCAGAACCGGCGGTAGTGCACATACTTAAAAGATGGGACGCCGCCAGAGTGTCAACGCAGGTAGCATCTCACACTAAGGGGCGGCCCATCTTCCAGGGAATCAGCGTCATCCCATCCGGTCTCGTGCCATCGTCGCGGCACAAGCCGTTTGGTTCTAAAATGGAAGATACCCCGGCGGTGACAAAAGCCCGGCGGATGATATCGTTGAGTGCTGCGTGTCGGGAAATTCTACCGGCACTTCTGCTGCAGGATAGTCCGTGCTGGTGTCCCAAGCGGTGCACACTATCCCCACATTGACAGAGGTGTGGGACCACACAGGTTGCCCCCAGGCGAATACTGGCACAGATTCTGAAAGTCGCGTCATCCAAGAGTGTGTTAAGATTCACCGAGGGCAATGCCTGTAGCCACAGACCTGACTCCCAACGTGAGACTTTTATATGTTATAGTTTGTAGCTGTACATATTATTAGTTTAATATAATATATATATATTATAACGATGTAATATATGAAATGTGACGCCACGAAATTTAGAATCCCTCCCACCCCTTGTCACACCTTGTTTCACTTCTACTGCGTTTGAACTGCACACATACACACAATTTTTTGAAGTGAAACTTCTTTAGAACCGTTGTGATTTTAAATTCGATGAATCGAAAAAGCGACACTAAAAAGAAATAACCGCATAAATCTATAGGACTAAGCCTGCGAGAGAATGAGATACGAGTTTTACATTGTGCAGCACAGATTAAAGATTCAATAAGACCGATACCATGTTGGACCAAAATAATATTTTTTAGACTAAAACAGTGAAAAATTAAAAATGATGCTTAAGAAGTTTATTTTGAATTCTAATATGTTGACGGATGTAGGCTAAAGGAATTATATTTATATTAATAAAATTTAGAGAAGAATTATCTGTGAGTATATTCTCTGAAGCTTCTACTGCATGTGAACTGCACAAACACACTTTTTTTTAATAGGTTCAAGTTCGACCGACATTGCGCCTGATGTCAAGTGGAAATTTAGTCTAAGGTGGAGCACGCTTACTTAGAAGACAGTTATCTTCTTCGCACGTCACGCAAGTCTTGAAGACAACTAGTAAAGGATACTAATAATCCATTCCGATAAGGAGTTTTGTCTATAAACTGTTGTAATAATAGTTCGAAATCATTGTCAGTTGGGAACATTCTTAAAACGTTGGCCACGTGTTGCAAATCCATGAATTACCTTCTATGTGTGCAGTACTGACGCACGATAAACCACGGTGACCTGAATCACTGATTAATTCCCATACGGATAGTGACAAGGAATACAGCCACTGCTCCCTATCGAACAAAGACAGTAGTCCAGAAAGTAATATCATTCAGGAATATTCCTGAGTCATCATCATTCGAGCCTTTAGTTCCGGTTGTGTCCTGAATCCAGAAACTTAAGTACGATTTTCATAGTGCCAAGAGATGGCCTCGTTTAACTTCTTTAGCATTAGAAGACAAAAGGCTAGTCATGCACCTATTTGTACTCGTAATCTCCTAAGCGCTCTGACCTAAAAGGTATTGCGATTTCATATGGATTGTTATAAACATGAAAGAAGTGACAATTGCTCAATGACTCTACTCAGCTCATAAATCTTAAATGACGATGGTGCAATCAATTAGGTTGAAAGCCACAGAACTGAAAGAAAACGACAATAACATTAAATGATTCTAGTTTATGTTTATAGGGACGACTCTGGTGGATTTATGCAAAACTAACCTTGTAAAATCGGCTTAGTGCTGAAACTAGACAGATCAACTAAATTTAATCAATTAGTTTGAAGTAGGTACATAAGTAAAAGAAAATGTCGGTTTTCAATAACATTTAATGAGTTTATGTTTATGTGGATAACTTTGGTTGATTCATCCTAATTGAAAGACACAAATGAATCGTCTAATATCGGCTTAAGATATAGGAACGGGCCATTAATAGTTTTAATTACATGGACGTGCGACGAGTGGTCTGTGTTTGTGGACCACTGTCACAGTATAAATAGAGTCCGCATTACAAAAGAAGTCCCAGGGGAAATAAAGGAACTGAAGGTGGCAGCTCCGCTATTTGATAGAACTTTGGCTACGTTCCACGAGAAGTTCACAACGACCACGTTCACGACCGCAATTTTTCCCGTTCCACTTGCTTGCGTGCGTTACAATCATAAACTCTAGTGGAACGGATTATGGAGCGTTGATGTCATTAACGACGAAATACACAAATGTCATTAATTGATTTGAAAATCCCGCCTTGTTCCATGTCATCGACAGACAGAATTAATGCTCTGTGGCCAACGCCCACTTCGACCCACCTATTGACATGGGTCGTTATAAGAGCTGTGTGGTCGAAAATAATGACGTCATTAGTGACGTTTTCGCAACGACCATAACGACCGAGGTCGCCTTGTGGAACGACAGACGGAGCATTTTGGGCGTTGTGAGATATTAAAGGAATGCGCTCTTTGTTTGTATTTTAAAATATCCAGCAAATAAATTTACAGCTTTAATTATGGATAACTTTGTATTTATTATTCAGTAATTACCCACATACATAGATTTAAGGATTGGCAAATAATTACTCTATTAAGATTATATACGGCGATTGCAGCGCCACATCTCTGGGAGTTCTTTTGTGGCGCAGACTCAGAATGTTTTCTATGTACTCTAAATTGTTAGGTTTTTCGGTAAAATCTTTGCTGTGTATACATTGCTATAATTTACTATTTCACTTCCAACATCCATAACGTAGAGCAGGATGCGATTGTGTAAATGTAAAATTTAAAGAATTGTGGTGGTTTTAAACTTTGTTTGTTTTCAAATGTTTTACATTTCATTTGGTTCTTTGAAGCACTTTTTTGTCGATAAATCAAGTGTTTAAATTTTTTAAAGTGGCTATATACCTAATTGTTTATGATCAAAACAAAAAAAGATTCCTATTCTTAAAAAGATTACTACTATTGTTCTACAGATTAATGCCCGGTTCCTATACCTTAGCGACTGTACATTTGCCTTACTGTCGGTTAAAATTTGACATAAGCTCCATACACGTAATTTCAAAATTCAACCGATGTTAAGGCAAGTGAATGAATAGTAAGATATGGGAACAGGCCATAGGTAGACTGTTTTAAGTATGATCAGTGCATTAGCATATTTTTTACATGTACCAATATTTTAAAATACCGTAATAACTTTTTCAAATTCGAAAACCTTTTAATAACCGCCATGTCATCTCTATCTGTGCGTACGTTACGTTTCTACCTATGTAAGTCACAGGTATTTTTTCTAGGAAACTTCTCACTCCTTGGGTATATGGTATATATTAGGGCTTCATTTGCAGACGTTACTGAGGGATGAAAATCAATGTCTTAAAAATACATTTTTGATGACTCGTTTATTCAAATCATTGTGTAAAGGATGATATGATGATTTCAGGTGTGACAGAGGACGTATGTCAGAATAGAGGAGTATGGAAGAAAAAGACATGTTGTGCCGACACCAAATAATTGGCAGAACGTGAAATAAAAAAAAATGGTGACATACATATTCGCTTTCAACGTCATAAACAGAGTCCTCAGTCTTTAATTTATAAAATATGAGGTGAAAAACGCCAAACAATTTGTCGTGGTTGAGCTTACAAAAAATTCTAAGAAAATTGATCGGAATAAAATTCGTCATAAGTGTTTGTATTATGATGTATATTTTTTAAGGTTCCATAGCCAAAAGAACAAAACGTGCGTGGGCAAACACTTGACGATTTTCAATTCATAGAAGTGTGTTAGTGTTATTACTTTGATTGCTTTCAAAGAAAACTGCAGAACGAATGGATGCAAGCAAGTCCACAATTACTCAAACATAATTCACGTTTGTGATACTACATTGTAACATACGTCAAATAAATAGGCATGTAACTAGTGCCAGATTTTAGCTGGTTTCACTATGTACGCATTCATATAACAAGAACATTTGGTATGAAGAATATAAAATATTTTAGAAGTATTTCTACTATGCTACCTTGAAATTGTTTGTAAAATTTAAATATACATTGTACGATACCTCGTTAATGTGCTGATGTAAATAGGTAGTTTGCATACATTTTGGTTACAGTTGCAAATAAAAAGTTTCAGTTAAAATTTAACATAAACCCATATATGCAATGTGAAGTTTCTATCCATGGAGGCAAGTGAAGTGAATAGTAAGATATACGTACTTAGTTTCAATGTGGAATTTCCTTTTTTCCTCCTTCTTCCTCCTTCACTGACTTCGGAAACATCTAATCGATTATTATGAATGTAATTTCGATAAGGGATATGAAGGCAGGATGCTAGATTCTGAGCTTATGAGAATGTAAGAATAGCTACAGTAAAAAACAAAGTTGGTATGCGTTTAAAACACCCCTCAGGCCCGTATTCTAAAACGATACCACACTCAAACAGTTGCGTATTCTTCCAAAAAAAGAATTGAAGAAAGCAAGAGACGAGACAGATCTCCGCTACATTTTCATTTTACCCATTGTACCTAAGTACGTAATATATTATTTTTATTCAAGCCTGTTATCATTCTAGAATAGCAAAAAGGTATCTTTGGTTTAAAGTTAGAGAACTAAAAAAAATCTAAATGTGTACTGGGACACATAGTAGAAGTGAAACTTCACTGGCAAAACGAAACGCAACAAAATTTTTACTTGAAGTTTTACGGGCACAATGTTAATGTACTTCACCAATTTGAAAACCTATATATAAGTCTACATAAAAGTTGCACTTTAAAAGTATAATATAATTCCCCTTCTATACCTGGGATAATGTTACTGTTGGTGACTGTGTCACGCAGTTGTAGCCAAGGATATATTGCGTTAATTGAGATGCGATATTGTTAATGACGTAAACATTTACATTAACTCATGTATATACCTATATTAATGTAGCTAACCGTTAAAGCGTTCTTTTTTAAAGATATAAGAAAGTCACATTTAGTCACAGTTTTAACTCTAAGACTAACGCAGGTGGAGTAGGGTTATAATACGTCATATGCGAGTCATTTACCCACAACGTAACACAATGTTTCTACTTTAGCGATTCTATGCTGTGTTTTGGTAAAAATAAATATGACAGCTGTATTATTTTAACTCCTATCATTGTTAAAAGTAAGCAGTAGTTTACTTTGCGGCTATAATGTTCTGATTCATAAACACGTACTCTAACAAAGTACAGGTGCGCACACACGGCATATTAATTTATTCTTATGATGATAATCTGTCATTTGAAAATATTTTCAATTGCACAGAAGCGCGGAGGTACGCACACTATTTACATTTTACTATTATCGCGTTAAGCATCTGTTTAGACTTGAATCTTGATATAATTTAGAACATGGGTTTTATATTCAGCGATAATAATGCAAGTAACTATATGAACCTGATAGACCTAGTCATAGCTTACAAAATTATACCTAATTGTTGTTGAGGAAAATATAAACCTTTTTAATTGGGCAATAATTGCACTTTATGGTAGGATTCATTTAATATCTGTAATGTCTAAGAAGCAGTTTTAAAACGTTTTCCTTAAGGTTTACTAAAACCTTCATGAAGAATGAATTTAATACACAACCTAACAACCTGTCATAAATTTTTAAAGAAAAATTAATGTATACAACATTATAGCCAGATTTTAAACAATGTCACTCAGATGTATTCATAAGTACATAAATGGAAATTACCAAACATGTAGGGCATATGCCCTTGCATATACCAGGCACTCAATGCACTTAGGATGTATTCCAAATCACTAAACAACACTTAATGTTCACTCATAATAAATCTTTGCTTCTTTGCGTTATCAATCACCAGACCCGAAGTGTATCGGTGTGCTCAAATTACAATGCAATAGATATAGGTATCGTATTATATTTGTGATGATGGGCAATACGGGCTGGGCGGCTGGTGCCTACGTTTCAACTGGCTCCGCGTACGCAGCGATTCCCGGGAGGTTATTTTCGTGCTACTGCATACACACAAAAATCAATTTGTGACGGAAATGTAACGATCAACGACCTGGTAAGTGAAAACTGCTGCTGCATTGCAATTATTGCACGTAATAAAATAATAATCTTGCAATGATCAAAAGATTTAATATTACATGTGAAGAAAAAGGCGAGAAGCAATGCTCTTTGTATTCAATTTTAGAATATTGTCGTTCTTTGCTCGCAATCAATGTCTGCATGTTTTCCAGGAAGACTGAAAAATTTAATTTCAATTGCTACCAAAGTTGCTGACGGTCACTGTACTACATACGTATTATGTATAGCGGGTTCAATTCTCAACGAGACTAAAACACTATAAAAATTGATATAGTGTTTTTATTGCTTTTTAGGAGTTTATAGACATATGCCCAATGTAAAAAAATACGATGTTAATATCACTCTTACCTTAACCTAGTAGACTCAACTGTATTCTTAGGCACTAACCTAGATCAGAAGCTCCAGTGGGGCGTTCATATATCTAGTCTCTCAAGAAAACTTAGTTCTGCTGCATACGTAGTCAGAAGAGTTAGACAGTTCACTGACGAAGAGACTGCTAGACTAATTTAATTTAGTTATATTCATAGTATCGTATGTCCTATGGTATTTTACTTTGGGGCAACGCTGTTGAGAGTATATTTGTTGAACAAAAAAGAGCCGTAAGGTCAATTTACAACCTCGGCCCTCGTAAGTCTCTTAGGGAACGCTTTAGGGAAATCGGACAGGGGCGTAGCTACCGCCGTATCAGCCATATCAATGATACGGGGCCCCCAGGCTACAAGGGCCCCCAAAGTGTGTAAGCAAAAATTCCTAAAATGTTATCTATAATCTTTTATAGATTAATAACATTTTTGAGAATAACTGCTAGGCCAACAGAAACGGCTATCAGACTTGTCACAGTGGAGGCAGAAAATCTAGAAAAACTGAAATCGTCTTCAGCTATGGATGATTTGATAAATAAGCTTGCCGAAAAAAAGACGATCAAAGTGTATCTTTTATTTGAATTGTTTGTCAAACTTAGCTCCTACGAGCATTAAGTATAAGTAATGATATGATATGATATGATATGATGATATGATAATGTCTTTATTTCAGGCAATACACCCATATGAATAATTATATATTGATTACCTACAATAACTTATAGGTAATCAATAAATAATTATTTTAATTCAATTCGAGCATTTTGTTGTTTCTTTTATAAAAAAAACTTTACCCTTTCTTTGCGCCTCCCTAAACACATTTGATACAGGGCCCGTCTAAGGCAAGCTATGCCAGTGCCACTGAAATCGGTATTATGACAGTCGCCTGTCAATATATTTTTAATAATATAATTTATATTCTAAACATATTTTAGATTATAATAAATAAATTATATTCGAAATCATTTGAGTGCATACAAACAGTATAAGGATGTTCACAATTTCAAAACCAGGCATAGTAATAGACTGTGATATTGTCATATTTTAGATTACAAAAAGTATTTTTCTTTTTCTTGGGGGTTAGTATACGCTTCTTCAATAAGATTCCGAATAAAATGTTAGATCTACCTTTCACTAAATTTAAAACCAAAATAAAAAGTATCTTGTTGAAAAAGGGATATTACAATATTGAAAAATATTGAAATGATAAAACTTTGTTTAGATAGCAACTCACTCAAGCCTCTTATACAATCGTCTGTATAACATTCTAATCTTGCCAAACATGTAAGAAATTTATGGAGATATGTTGCAGTACAAACTTTTAGTACGTCTCGTCTTTATTATAAATTATAACAATAATATTCTTCTTTCCTCTTATGTCTTTGTCTTACTGAGTATGCACTGTTTGCTACAACTCCATTAATTTTTCGAAAAGTAATTCTGTAACATACTTCTGTATAAACCTTATAAAAAAAGAACTTGAGATATAAATAGAATAAGAAATATAAAAATAAACATTAGCCAGACGTGTTGCCGGTGAGTTTCTTGCCGCTTCTTCTCCGTAACAGCAATAACACGTTGCGAAGCGGTGTACATAGAAAAGGAAGTAAAATTAAATTTTAACATATTTATGACCTTGAAAGTGTTCTTCAGTGGAACTTATTTTAAGAAAAACTTTTGAATATGAATATACGAAGGGATATACAAGAAACTAGAGTTTACCCCGCGGTTGCGCCGCGGGTCAAACTCTAGTGCGTAACTCTTGTTTAAAGAGCAGGCGTTAATACAGGTTACATTGTATTATATTTTTATGTATTTGCCCCCGGAAGATAGACTTTATTTTATATCGCAAATTATCCCATATCCCGGGATGAAAAGTATAGTCCATTTTTGGTATTAAAACTACATTTAAACAAATTACAGCAAGACCGATCCGGTACTCCTAGTAGTTTTTCCGTAATAGCTTAACAGACAGATCGAGTTGCAATCGCATTTTTTTATAGATGATGGTTTTTTATATCTATAAACTTAGAAATGATTAGTCTCCCATAAAAACTTTCATGTCCCTATTTCAACCCGGTCTAGTTTTATTTATCTATTCACCGTCTATCTGTCTGTAAACTACATAAACTACACAAATGAAAAAATGACCAAAATGTTTAAAATGACCAAAATGTTTAAAATTATCAAAATGTCCAAACTGTTCTAAATGACCAATATGTGTAAAATGTCCAAAATGACCAAAATGTTTACATACATAAATCTACCCAATTATCCAAGATAAAAAGTATCCTTGTCCATCCTCGGTGTTAAAATTACACATATACTGAATTTCAGCCAAATCGGTCCTATAGTTTTTCGGTAAAAGCATAACAAACCGATAGACAAACATATTTTTATCCCGGAAACTATCTCATTTTTCAGGATAAAAAGTATCCTATGTTCATCCTCGGCGTCGAAAATATAATACTGAGTTTCAGCCAAAATGGTCCCGTAGTTTTTCCGTGAAAATGGAACAGACAGACAGACGGACAGAGTTACTTTCGCATTTATAATATTAAAATAAAAATAATAGGGATTACGAGAAGAATCAAGGTGCTCCCAAGGATTTGGTAAGACATGTTTAATTTTACCTACTATGACATACTCCGCATATTTTTTAAATTTTATTTATCTTATCTTATACTAATATATAAAGCTGAAGAGTTTGTTTGTATGCTTGTTTAAACGCGCTAATCTCAGGAACTACTGGTCTGATTTGAAAAATTCTTTCACTGTTTGAAGAATGTTTCAAAATGGGGTTTTTTAACGTACCTTTTTTTTAACTATTCCACGCGGACGAAGTCGCGGGCAGAAACTAGTTAAGGAATATAAGTCGTGGCAGCGTAATGGCTAGTGCACGCATCCCGAACTCGAAGGGCGCGGGTTTGAATCCTGGCCGCAATGCATACACCACTTAGGCAGCTTTCTGACCTAATGTGAAAACATTGTGATGAAACCTGCACCTATACAATAAACAATATAATATAAAGTATATTAGAACAAAACAGTACCTACTATATAAAATAAAGAAATCAGAGATATTTTCTGAAAAACCTTAATAACATAATCATAATTAAGATCGTAACTAAGATTGTGATCGCCTGGAGTAGTTACCTAAATAACATATTTGAATTCGGCGTCACTGAAAGTTTTTTATGTGAAAGAAAAACAAAAGATATTTTGCAGTCATCAGTGATTGCACCACCACACTGGTGACTATTAGACTCCTACACGATCCCGAGAAAATTACACAAAGGTTAATATAATATTCGGGAGTTTTTTAGACATTTTTCATAAGTTATGATTAAAGCTAATAAAAGCTAATATTTACTGACGATTTAATGCCTCGATAGAATGGTTACTAGAAGTGAATATAAATTTCACGATAGGAAAGTGGCGAGGGAAATAGGCAATGGAAGTATGTAAAAGTAAATTATCTGAAAAACTTAAATCGGGCATTATTTGCCATTACCTGAAAAAAGTTTAGATGAATCATGATGTTTTGTGATCATCTATGCATTTTTTATTTATTTTATGAGTTAGCAACTTTTGCAACGACTGTCATGTCAAGTAAAATGTCAAATCGCATTGTATTTTGGGTTGTTGTGATGTGATTGTGAGATGTGATGAGTTTGTTCAAATTGTTTTTAGTTTATTATTTTTGATTTAAACTTGTATTCATGTTGTTTCAATCGAATTAATATCTTTATAAACTATGGTAAGTGTACTTTACTTTCTCTGTACAATAGGAGCTTAGAGGTTATATTGATGTTTTCTTTTCTTTTTGTTTTTCGGGGTTTTATATATCATAGTAATTTCAGAAATGATAATCATGTAATGTGTATATTTGTTAACTCTTTTCTGCACTCTTTGGTTCATGTTTGTATGTATATTTTTCAAGGTCAAATATCTTGTAATAATACATACCAGTCTGGTTACCATGGTAACAAATTTTGTGAACCCTTTTATCAAGGTTAGAGAAAGAAGACGGACTTCCAAAACTAGATAATCCACTTAGGGTTGGGTATAGATATAAGCCCGGATGATTTTAATGGTGAATGTGTTTAGGAATATATTTAAGACTTAAATCAACTAAAACTGGTTTTGAGTGGAGAAAAAGTTTTCAATTAATTATTGAAATTTAAAATTCACGACAATGATCTGGTAATTTTGACAATAATAAAGTGTGATTTAATTTTAGAAATATACTCGCATATAGTATAACACTATTAAAACTGTTTTTAACCACTAAATATTCACTAAAACTGATTTTAAGTCTAAAAATAAAGTTTAACTTTAAATAATGAAGCCACAATAAAAATACAGTTGTTTTTTTTTCTGTATAGTTCAATAACTATATGGAGATGTCACTAGGTTAGCTTTAGGCCAGAACCGACTGTTAACCATTTACTATTTATTTTATATATACGAACAGTTGATCAGGTATATCCACAACTAGGCAAATAATCGCACAATCGTCAACAGTTAGTATGTATATATCAAAAAAATATTTCCGTAGCTTAAAAGCCTAGCTACAAATCCTAAAATTAAAAAAAAACTATTATCTATAATTTTCATGTTTCTTGTTTTTCAAATTACATGTACGTACAACTTTATGTTGTGTTCTTCTTGAATCTTTTCATGTTGATACTGGATTTATATTGAATTTTTCAACTTTGGACCTATGATATAAGTGCAATATAAGTGAAAAACATAAGTGAGGTTAGATTTACAAAAACATTAATGTCTCAAGAACTATAATATTGTCCACATAGGAGTTGCAGAAGGGGTAAGGTTTCCTCCCAACCCCCCCCCCTCCTTCCCGCCCTCATTACTTATTATATCTAAACCACACTGAGTAGGGTATAGTTATAGGGCACATTTATTAATTATCAATAGATCTGAACTTTTTTAATATAGATGAGGAGACTAAGGCGGCAGCTCCTTCATGGTTATTATTTTATAACCACCCAAAATTCACTTTATATCTCAAATAATAAATATATGCACCCTCTTTGACTATACCTCACCCTTCAACTCTGCAAGTCAGGAATATGATGATTCAAAATTAAAAATTTGTGTTTAAAAAAAGTGTTTCTGCGTTCTGCATATTTACTTCATTTAGAAAGTATAAAAATAAGTACATATTAAGTTGCATGTAACAAATACTTTAAATTAAGTACATACATAATTTTAATAACTTTACATAAGGATTCATAGTGTATGTACTCTTTGGATTAGAAAGAAGAAAGAAAGAATTATAATTGAAAATAAGTTTTTACATACTGTATATACATCGTCACACACCCATTCCACCAGGCCCACCAATTGAATATTTAAGAATGTATAACCAGCTTCAGAAAAAGGAGGAGTTTCTCAATTTGTCTGGTCACTATATATATATTATAGATTTATGTACATTTGTTCAGCCATGACTTTATTATTTGTCAACCAACCTTGTTGATTCTTTTTGTGTTTGATTGAGTAAAGCTTCAAAATGATCCCATATCAATTTTATTGCTATTGTACTTTGGGTTCTGAAGATATAGCAGAAAATTCATTAAAATCTGTCAGAAAATATGAAATTATGGCAGTTTTTCAGTCATTACATTTTTGTTTTTGATCATTCTTTTTGCATTTGATTCAGTACAGTTTCAGGATAGTTTTATATAAACTTCATTGTTATTGGATACCATATACATAACTTAAAACTGGGAAATGGTTTTTTTGGCAATAAAAAAAACCTGCTTCGAGAGTAACTAAAAAGCAAAAAATAAACATTTTCTACAACATCTTGAAGTCGGTCCCAAGTATAACATAAAAAACGATAACAAATTTGCAAAATGTAGTAATTTTATGAAAATAGGGATTTTTTTGTACTTTTCATATATTTTGTCAATTCTGTGGAAAAAACGCACGCCATTCCTATACTTTTGATGTCAGCACGTCTATCAAGTTACATATTTCGTTATCTAAGTTACTTCACTTCACTTTTTGGTTTTTTGGCAAGAGGCTTGTTCTTGGTCGAACTACCATTACTGCCAACGTCAGGTGTGGAAAAGGCAAGGTTTATGGCGATGACCAGGTATATAAGAAAAAACAAAAAAGAGGGGAGAAAATATATAAAAATTTGTTCTAGTGTTAGTTCACGTCCACCACCATCTGAAATAATATCAGTATATACACATACAGGACAACACATTTTTTTTTTAAGTTTATACAAAATTTGTTATAGGTTAACAGTTTTATATTATTAATAGAAATATATTTGGTTAGAACATTGAATATAAGACGATTACATATGAGGGAGAGGAGGGTTTTAATATTAGTGGGTTTTGGAATTTTAGCTGGTAAGATATCATACAGGGATGTGGAGTAAAGGGGACAGTTAAAAAATATATGGTCGATAGAGCCTTCTTCTGTATTACAATCACAAACTGGGGTGGAACGAACTCCAATCCTGTGGAGATGAACAGGGGTACATGAATGGCCCAGACGCAACCTGCAAATCACTGAGGTGACTCTTTTGTCAGCACTGCGGAATTTATAGAACCATGGTTTGATGGGGATCTCTGGAGAAATATCTTTATAGAACCTCCCTTTAACCAGACTAGAGTTTGTCCAATTAATAAGCCATTCGTCTTTAAGGTCTTGCAGAGCTTTAGAGCAGAGATCCTGAGGGTATAGTCTGGAGTGGTCTAGACATCCTGAAACTGTTGCACTTTTCGCTAACTCATCAGCGATCTCATTGCCAGTTATACCTGAATGACTAGGTATCCATGCTAGTATAACTTCTATACTATTAGTTTGACACAAAAGGAGATATTCCTTGATTTTAAGAATCAAAGGAAAACGTAGGCCAATTGTTAAATCCTCTGAAAGGATAGCTTGGAGGCAGCTTAAAGAGTCTGAAAAGACTATGCACTTATGTATTCTATCTTTGTTAGCAGCAATAAACTTAATAGCCTCCAAAACTGCTATTGTTTCACCAGTAAAAGTAGATGTAAATATAGGACATTTATAGGTCAATGCTAGCCTGTAATTAGGGCATCAGACAGCAGCACCGACATAACCTTCTAAAGATAGTTTAGAAGCATCAGTATAAATTGGGCACCAGTCTGACCATTCCGACGAAAGCCGTAGGTTAAAAAAATTATTTGCATTAGGATCGTTTTTATAAATGCCAAAATGTAGAAAAACTTTAGGATGGAAGTTTTGGACTTCATAGGAGGTACTAAATGGAGCAAGTTTAGGGGATTGGAAAAGCGGAGTATTTAATCTGTCTAATTTTCTAAAAGACTTTATAAGGCATGGTAATTCTTTATGGGACCAGTAAGGGTTGTTTGTGATAAAGGAAGAGAGAGACTTGATTCTAGAGATTAAAGGATGAGAAGAAATCTGACAGGTTTTGTATAAGAAAAAGTCACATAAATATTGGCGTCGGATTTGAAGAGGAGGGTCTAAGGCCTCTATCTGCAATGCATTGGTCGGGGATGATCGCATGGCACCCAGGATCACCCTGAGGCATCTATACTGAAGCTTGTCTAATTTAATAAGAGCTTTTTTTAAACAGGGCTGACGCACAAAAGAACAATAATCTAAAATACTACGGATTATAGCGTTATATATTAACTTTTGGGAATATGGGTGGGCGCCCCACCAGACTCCTGACAAACATCTAAGGAGATTTAGATTCGACTCGGTATTTTTTATAATAAAGTTTAAGTGCTGTAGTCCTGTCATTTTCGAATCTAAAAATACACCCAAAAATTTAATATGATCGCAAACTGGAATCTCACGATCGTTACACAACACTCTGATCGATAAGGGGTTACGTTTACGTGTAAAAACGACTACTTTACTCTTATCTGGTGATAAATCTAGTCCATGTTCCGTTAACTAGTTAAATAAGTAGTATAATGCGCGGTTCAACATAGCTTCAGCCTGCTCTGTTGTATCAGCTGATGTATAGAGTACTATATCGTCAGCGTATTGTAATATGTTACAAAAAGACGTAACAGTATGATCTAATTCTGAGGTATAGAGATTGTATAACAATGGGCTCAATACAGAGCCCTGGGGGAGGCCTTTCCATGTCCGACGAGTAGAGTGAATAGACCCTTCTAGTCTAGTTACAACCGAACGATCCATTAAGAAATTACATATGTAATGCGCTAACCTCACGGGTACACTCAGCTTATGCATTTTCTGCCTGTGGTGGTGAAGAAGGACACTATCATACGCGGCAGATATGTCAAGAAACACAGCTGCCAGGATTTGGCGTTTGGATAGGGTAATCCTAATGTCGGTGGTAAGGATTGAGAGACTGTGCATGGTACTTGAGCCCTTACGAAACCCATATTGGGTGCTGGAGAGCATGCAATTAGATTCTAAATACCATTCTAAGCGATTTTTCAGAAGGTGCTCCATTACCTTAGCAAGCGTAGAGGATAATGCGATAGGCCGGTAGGAGGAGGGAATGGAAGAATTTTTACCTGGCTTGAGGATGGGGATAATGAGTTGTGTCTTCCAAGAGTCTGGTGTTATACCTAAATCAAAGGATTAATTAAGAAGGTTGAGAAATAGGGCCTTAGTGAAGGATCCAGATTTGGTGAGGAAGGAATATGGGTTACCGTCCAAACCAGGGGAAGAGTCTTTAAGTCGATTGAAAACACAGGATAATTCAGACATGCTAAAAGGCTCGTTAAATTTGTGGGCAGGAACATATAAGGGGTAAGGAGATGGGAGAGAATCATGATTGGGTACAGAAGGAGGGGCCAATTGACTAACAAAGTCAGAAATCCAAACCGAACTATCGTTAGAGGAGGGATTAGATGAATGGTATGAGCCACGAAATCGTTTTAGGGTCTTCCATACTATATAGGAAGGTGTTTGGGGATTTAAGCTCTCTGTAAATCTAAACCATGATCTTTTCTTTTTTTTCTTAAAAAATCTTTTTGAAGCTGCCATAGCCTTTTTATATTCTATATAATTAGATATCGACATATCTGAATTATATAGGGATTCAGCTGCTTTACGCTTTTGAAATATGGAGGTGCGCTCATCATCCCACCATGGTGGAGAATAACGTTTTTTGATTCCATTTTTTTTCAGGGGGATGCACAAATGACCAGCCGTATGTAAATTATTAATTAGTAGGTCATATGTATGAAGGAAGTTTGATTCAGAAATCTCTGGGAGTGATTTAGTATGGCGATCACTTTCTATGGCATATGTATCCCAATTCGCCTTATTAGTGTTGTATTTTAAGAGAGGTAAGAACTGTCGAACGGGTACAGTGAGGTGAGAAAAAGAAATAAGCAGAGGTAGGTGATCACTGCCATGAGAATCTTCGAGAACAGACCATGACGCAACAGAACAAAGGTCTGGAGAGCAAAAAGAGAGATCAGGCGTACTTAATTGGTTATTTGGAGCGGTTCTGCGAGTCGGAGAGCCATCATTTAAGATGCAGATGTTAAGGTGATCCAAAATGTCTACAAGATCACACCCAAAGGAATCATAATATGGGCTGCCCCACAACAAATGAGTGCAGCTGAAATCCCCCAGAATAAGATAAGGTGTAGTAAGAGTCATGAAGATGGATTCAAGTACAGGGATTAAATTGGAAGAGGGATGAGGAATATATATATATATATATATATATATAGATAATATAGTTAAATTATAATTGTGAATTTTTACAGCAGCAACATTAAGAGAATTTGGAAGGGGAGGAAGAGGGGAAAGAGAATATGTAAGAGATGACTTTATCAGTATAGCTGAGCCAGCATACCCATCGTTTCTGTCATCACGGAAACAAGCGTACCCATGTCTCCGAAATGGCAAAAGCGATGGGATCATGGGCATATATCATTTGAGAGATTTCATGTTTTTTGGGGACTATGCTACGACTATTCCACTGAATGTGGTTGAATTTTGGAAATAATATTTATGACCTGGGTCAATTTGGATGCTACGTTGGACGGTGCTGGGTGATCATCAAATTTTGATATAATATTTATAAGCATGGTGAGCAGTCCATCGATAAGATTATTGTTGTTATCGTTATTTGGAATGCCTCTTAAGGCAACCCCGTTTTGTGTTGATGGGGGGTCGTATTGAGAGATTATTGATTGGTGGGCAGCCCTGTCGTAACCAGGGGCCAAAGGAGCGCGGGGTCTGGGGGAGGAATAGGTGGTGCGTTTATAACTGGTAATTGTTGGAGAACTTTGGGAGGGGATAAAGGGGTTAGGATCCCGAGAGGGTCTTGCAGCAGAGTAGGCTGGAAAAGGTTTATGTGGGGCAAACATTGTACGTGTAACATCCGAGTAAGACCGAATTGAAGGAGGGAAGAGGGTTGCCGCCTCTGAATATGAGATATTATCTTCTGACATTTTCTTTTTAATAAGTTTTTGTCTTTCCAATGCAGGGCAGTTCTTGTCGATAGCGTAATGATGCCCTTTGCACAAACAACAAAAAGCATTTTCGAGAGCAACAGAACAAGTGTTACCAGAGTGTAAGTGGCCGCATTTATAGCATCTGGGTTTGGAGCGACATTTATCATTTACATGACCCAAGCAGCAGCATGTGAAACATTGTATCGTCGGTAATTGGTAAGGTGTGACTGGAATTGAAGTGTAACAACAATATATGTTTTTAGGCAGGATCTGGCCGTTAAATGTAAGAACTACTGGTGTTGTCGGTGTCCAATCTATGGAGCCGTCTGGCTGGCGTACCTTCCTGCTGAACCGTCTGGCTTTAATAATTTGTCCACAATAATTCGGGAGTTCAACCTGATCTACGAACTCTTCCATGGACCAGTCCTTGAGAACTTCCTGGACCACCCCCATACGGGAGACATTAAACGTTGGTATAATAGCCTTGTATTGAGCAGCCGTTAAAGTTGGATTTTCCACAAAGTTATTGGCATCCTGAGCAGAAAGCTGTTTCTACCCACACTTTTGATCCCTTGTTGAACTATTTTGCCAATATTTGTGTTAATCATCGTTTTACCAAATGATATTTTATTTATGGTAGCTCCAGAGTTAGGATTGTTTTCTATTCTATGGACATGGACCAAAAAAGGTCCTTTATCTTCGTTCGAGTACTTGTAAGGTACATTTGTAGAGTGATGGAACCATAGAGATTTGTTCGAGTTAAGTTCTGACGACAACGGTGCTTTTTTTAACGGTATATCTGCCGCTTCGTCAACCTGCAGAACGCTTTCTCATTACTGCAGGTTGCGACTGAGAGCCGCACGGCTCCTGGTTCATTTGTTCAGAAAAATCATTACGTCTTACAGAGTCCGGGGGAGGGTCCGGAGGACCAGGAGGGATCCTCGACATAGTCGAAGACCCCTAAAACCGGTAGACGAACAGATTAATTATAGGCTTACCTTATGAGGGTAGATTAGAAAATCACCAGAGGAGAATAAATATCATTAAAGGAGTGGAATCACACATATAAAAGGTTAACTACATGTAAATAGAACACACAGAACAAATTTAAATAAGAAAATTATCAATAAAACCAGGGTAAACTAATATTTAAGAGTGTCAAAATCGCCAACGCGTGTGTTAACCACGGCCTAAGTGTTGACACTCCTTATCTAAGTTACAGTAAAGCCCATATGAAACAAATGACATAACTGTTTAACTGTCGTACTTTTTTTTTTTTTTTTTTGGATTTTATGGCTTGTTTTCTGGAACTTTAAGCCAAGTCTGTTTTGGATATTCGGTACTTCACAGGTTTTTCAAATGTAGTTTCTTAATTTTCTTAAGCCTATGTGTAGCACAGCTGAACTGTAGGTTATCACCTACTGCCATTAAACGAAGTTCTTGTGACAACTCAAAGTCACATTTAACTATACATTTCTCACAAAACACATAATTAATACTCAAAAACTATACGGCCCCTTCTTGAGGAAGGAAAGTAACACCTTTGCAATTCATCAACGTTAAGGTAATTCATCGTCATGGCAACGGCAATGATAACGACATTTTAAATTATAGCTCTCATGGTTAGTTAGTTGCATCTTCGCTAGATGGCGTTACAGGTGTTTATGATTACGTACTTTGAATTGAAAATTAATGTCGTTATTTTAAGAATCATAACATGCCCACTTCATGACATATGTACATATCCCTTTTTAAGGCGAGGGAAATGACGTGCAAAATCTATTAATGTTATATTTCGTTTAAAATGTCGATATAATTATGTTTTTTGTAATTGAGTTTTCTCCGGAATTATATTTTTTGATCTGGTAATCCTACTCACAGGTACTGTCATGGAGTAAAAGCCTCATGTACCATAAAAGTACAGTGGTGGTAGACATTGCGAATTTGTATCCAATATCCTATTAGCACTAAAAAGTAAACGGCTATAAAAGCCACGTCGCCTGTTTTTCCGTTTATTGCACCACTAGCCGGCTTAGTTGCTTTCTTGTTAAATGTAATATTCCTTGCACTTTAAACATTGCACCTAATTTTTAGGATTCAGTGCTAAGAGTATGAATAGTTAATAATATTCTTAATTGACATGTATTATGATCTCGTCCCATATATACACCTTTACGCCGCGGTTAAAGAATTAGATGTTAGATAGATAGGTAAGACTTTATTGCGCACGAAAACAAACAATCACAATAAATGCATAGGTATGTCCAATAGTTACTTAGTAAAACAAAAGTTGATGCTGGTGCTGCCTGGCGCCGACACCGCCCCCAAAGCTGACGCCCTCGCCGAATAGCTTCAAACCGTCCTCTACCCCGAAGACGTGCATGTCTCTAGGCCCGAGAAGACTGTGTCTGCGCGTGTCGAGCCTGGATGATCACGTGCACGAAGAGGACGTGGCCGCTGCCATCGCGCGGACCACCGGATGCCCCGTCGGGGGCATCAAGGCGTCGAAGGTCCGTCCCGGTCCAGACGGGATGGGCCAGACGGTGGTGGCCTGCCCGGTGGCGGTCGCCAAAAGTCTCCTCGTCCCGGGGACGAAGCTCCTGGTGGGCTGGTCTTCCGCTCTAGTGAAGGCCTTGCCCCATATGGCCCAGCGGTGCTACCGCTTCCACGAGGCTGGCCACGTGGCGGCGGTGTGCACCTCCGAGGTGGACCGCAGCGGTCATTGCTACCGCTGCGGACAAGCCGGCCATCTGGTGACCGGCCCCTGCACCGCGAAGCCGCACTGTTCTGTGTGCTCTGCCGCGGGCAGGCCGGCCGATCACCAGGTGGGCTCGAAGCCCTGCGGAGCCAAGAAGCCCACCAGTAGAAAGGTCCAGGCCAGCCGGATGGCGCCGGACAAGGTCGCGGCCGCGACGGCTGAATCACAACCAGTCGCCGCGCCCAGCGGCCAGGAGTAACGCCCGTGGCAAAAGAGGCCACGGGCGGGCGGCAGCGTGCGTTGAGGCCTCGGGGACTTGACAGGCCTCCGCCCGCACCAAAGCCGCGAGAGAGCGCGAGAGGTAGCCGCGCGACCCTCTCAGAGCCGGGGAAGTTCAACCTCCCCGGCTCACACAGGAGAGGCCGCTTCTGCTTATCAGGCGGCCCACCGCCCTCCGGGTCGCGGGTTATGCTCGCGCGATATACCGTGACCCGGCTCCCTGGCGGAAGAAGGCTCCCATGGGATTTTAGTGGGTATACCCGGCGCCGATCGTATTGATTAACCGGCGTCGGGGGAGCCCCACACACCGGCCGCGACTTCCCAGGCGCGGCCGATGGTGCGGTAATGCATTACCCTATGTAAAAAAAGGGTTTCCTGAGTGAATTTTTCAACATAGGATTTAACTTTCCTGGCGTCTATGGTCAAAGAATTCCAAAGAAAGACAGCCTGCATAGCGAAAAAGAAAAGTTGTCAGTTTTTGTTGTTGCCATAGATAATGTTTGTTGCTCCGCCACTTGTAGACGTTTACAAACACCAGGATCGTCGCCCACGTGATAGCAAACAACGAAGAAAGTTAAAACGGACATAAACGACCCGTCGTATCGCAGAGGGAATACATCGGTAGGGAGTTCTTTTCAGATTATTATTATACTACCCGCATGCTCTGACTACAGCTCTTTAATATACATTTATACAACTCAACTTGGTTACGATTTCTGTAGTATTTAAAATTATTAAGGACTAGTTGTTTTGGTAGACGTTGTCCTGCCCTAAAAAAATAAAAATCTAGAACCCGATTCCAGCGCCACCTACCGGGTCTAATTGTAAATCTAAACCATCCCCGGACCCACTCAAAGACTAATTTTTTTACACCTTGGGATACATTATTTAAGTTTTAGTAGGGATCCCTAATTTTTTCTAGTAATAAATGTAGCCTATATTAATCTGGGATAACGTAGCATTCTAATGGTGAAATAATTTTTGACATCGGTCCAGTAGTTTTTGAGTTTATTCGTTACACATACACAAATACAAAAATACAAATCTTTCCTCTTTATAATAGTAGTATAGATATATTACTTACCTCACGAAGTCATGCGAGCGAAAATGAGGTTATTTTTCAGATAAACCAAATAGCCTTTGTTTGTGTCCGATCTCTAACGTGCCTGAAAACAAATTTCATGAAAATCAATAAACAGATCGAAATCCGCTTCATGGCTTCGATATTAAAGTGAGTTTTAATTAGGGAACCAGTTATACATATAATTACGACAAGTGCACTTTCACTTTTATCTAGAAATTATTAAAAGTAAATTGCTATTTTGTTTTCAATGTCTTTTGTATGGAACCATTGCGTATCGAACTTGCTCTTTAATAGTTTTTATGATGCTAGTAAGGCGTACTCACTACATTTTGTGACTACTTACAAGGTTTTTTGCAAATCCGCACGGTGCTATTCGGTTAAACTTTATCGCATATCGTCTTTCTATTAGATAATGGGAACTTCTAGAAAAATCTCAGATAAGAGTATAGAGTAGAATAAGAGTCTCAGAGACATTCGAGTAAAGCAATGAAAATAATTAATAGTAGCTATCCTGCTAATTGTTGGCTTCGTCCACGCCTAGATCCTTTTTAGTGTATTACCAAATTTTTAAAATAGAGATAGATAATCAAATAATATTTTTTTTAAACTTTTATTGAGCGAACTAAGATTGAATGAGTAATATAAAAACCTTCAGAGGAAGCTGTATAAAATGGTCCAGTGAGAGTAAGCAAAGCTGTCCTTTATCTGGTCACATTCTTTCATATGGAGATTTTACATCGGGTTATGCGTCCCTTGATACGATCCTTTGCACTAATTTGCACTAGTGTGGGTGTTTGTTTATAGCTTCATAATTATATAACGTTGAGTTCAAAGATAAAAGTAATTTATTTCGTGAATACAGGTAATAATATATGATGTCATTGAATACAATTATTTAGGTAACATAGTATCCTGCTTCGTTTGTGGCTTATTGTGATTTGGGTTTAAAAATGGTAATGTAAAAAAAAAATACTTAAATCATTATTCGTATTTTTTAAAAATATTGAATAGCTTCGCGTTTGATTGACATTGCGCCAGGAAAAGCAGTCTAAGGTGGAGCACGCTTACCTAGAAGATAGCTGTTCACGCGAGACTTAAGACACCTTTGTATTTTTCAGGAAAAACAGACGACGGTAAAGAGTTCCACTCTTCAGTGGTATGTCTATTTGTTCATAATATATTAGTTGTTTAAATAATTTATTAGCTCACTTTTAGTGTGTAAGATTGGAAGGAAAATGACCATGGTATAGTCGGCCATATCTAACAGGTTCGTGTGTATATCATTTTTATAAACCGTATTTCCCTTTAATAGTAATAAAGTACATTATTATAAACAATTTTAAGTCGTTTATGTGCTATTTCTTCGAACATCTTAAGGTCTAATTACGACTTAAATCATTAAGTAATATGTAGGAGAATTCCAATGATCAGTATGTTGCTCGTAAAGAGTGGCGGTCGCTTTGTGCATATTATCGACAATCCTTTAGTGTGAAATATATACATTTACCTTATAGAACTAATCTCATCTGTAAATGAGTTTGTTTTTATTTTGAATTGAAGTTTAGAAAAGGAAAGCTGCCTAAAAATAATGGTACTTTAATAAACTAATTATTTTCAGTAATTTCGTTACAATTAATTGTAAGCTATTTTTAAATCGTTGTGCGAGCGTTAAGCTACTAACGCAAGAAAAAAATTTGTCTTCATGCGCCCTCTGATGATTTGACGTCATAAGGCATAGCGTACACGTCACTAGTTTCACAATACAGAATTTATAATATCAGCTCATATGCCTCCCTGTACTAGGCGGAGGCCTTTTGCATTTCACGAGAACAGTTAGTAGATACTCCCGCAAGGCTTGTATAGTGCGTTTTAGCCCATTTCATACATTAATAATCACGACGCGTAACATACGGCTAGAGAGGATTTACTGGTCATAAACATCTACAATATTATAAAATTCTAAACATTAGTCATTTCGAGTCTCTACATTTAAGCTATTAAGAAAAAACAACTGATATACGCTATTTAAACGATGGTGAACACGATGCATTTTTTTTAGATTTCTTGTCTGTTTTTCGGTTTCTTCGGGATTCACGTAAAAACTACTGGGCCGATTTTGATGCGGTTTTCGCTAATCGACAGCAAATTATTAGACTAGAAATCTGCGTTACTCTTTATCCCCGAAATCTCGCGGGAATTTTTCTGGGAATGATTTAAAATAGCCAGATAAAAAAAACGATTTCCAAAGTGATTTTTACTCATCGATAGCAAATATGTAATAAAATGTGTGATATTTTTTATCCCGGGGATCCCGTGGGAATTTCAAGTCAAGCGTTGATGAAGTTACGGGCAAATCCTAGTATTTATATATATAGCACAAAAAGTTGAAGGCATGAGACCTAGCGGTAGATCTCCGAATAGGTGGATCGACCAGATTGCTGACCAGCTGCACACGCCAATAAACTCGCCCGTTCTCTGTGCTCAGGACCGATCTCGGTAGAAGAGAGCAATTGTTCACTGCCATCAAAGTCACGATCTTCTGCAGTGAGGCAACGACTTAGAAGAAGAATATAGCACAAAATTAATAAATTGTATTATTTCCTATTTTGGAATCACTTACCCCAGAACAACAGGTTCGCGATCAAGATTAATTTCTTTTTGGCGACTCCCCTATGCGACGAATGTAGGCCATGTTGCTCCAGGTAAACGTTTAAGGTAAAGTTTAGCGACCACAAATCACTTAATAGTGGATTAATAGTTATGAATTAACAGTAAATATGAGGCATAGAGATTGCACGTAGTGTGGTGTACCCTTGCAATTGTATTATACTTTGCATTCCTAAACGCTGCTATTATGACGGCTCATTTGAATTTATAATTCAAGAAAAGTACGCAACGTTTTGAATATACGATATCATGCTTTCTTGTAGTTTGAAATTACGGTTAGAGATTTTCATGTTTAAACGATTTGGATAAAGTGAAAGCAAAAAGGATTCATTTACGTGACTTTTTATAATTTGAAATAATGGACATTTAGATGTATTTTAATAATAATAATAATAATCGGCAGACAAAGACACACATTATGTATCCTCAAACTAAGCATGTTGCGCTTGTGTTGTCGGTCATATACAACGGACCATTCTGGGGCTAGTCCTAGTCACCCAGTCCATAGTAAATAACAGCAAGTTCGTTTCAGAAATTTACCATGCCAGGAATCAAACCTAGAGCCTCCGCGTTCCAGCGAGTTTGGCCAGCTAGACAGCCCGCTCAACCACAGAGGCCGTCATTTTTATTTGAGGTATCATCCTTTTGAAGAAAGAAGCTCAATTAAATCTGTCTCCAAATAATTATTTTTGAAAATCAAGTTGTAGATTATATAATAAATACAATATTATTAAAATTATAATAAACGTTTAACGTCTAGAATTTCAAGATATATTGACTGGTTTCACATGTCGATAGTCTTGAATTGCAGATTTTGTTATAGTATTTTCCTTCACCGTCAGCAAGTTATGATTATTAGAATGTACATACATATTGTAATACGATACATAGACGGAGCTTAAGTGAACAAAAGAGTTAAATTAAGTGAAGCATTTTATACAAATTTGTGTGCGTAAACTTATGTAGTATACATGTGGTTTGCGTCTGTGTGGTTAATAGTAATTAACTGGATACTATTCCACCATACTAATTCGCTTACTTAATACCAAATTCTCGTGATGCTGCACGATCGGCTTAGTCCAAAATCGGCTTCACTGCGAGAGTTCGGTTTTGGTCTACCTGTTTAATTCGTCTGAGAGTAGAACGCACTTAATAGCCATACCATACAGTTACCTTAATCATTAGATATCTGGATTTCTTTCACGAGTTTTAATAGTCAATTTTAAATTGAGACCAAACCGTTAGGTAAACAAAGAGAAATACTGACATCAAAAGTTGCCAATTAAACTTCCAGATAACACCCATTAGGTTCGCAGTAGCTGTTCTCGTGCCCTATTGGGATGCAGCCATTTGTTTACTCCACTAACTGATTGATAGATAACAATGATTCATTGTAACTGTAAAGTGTTAATCAGGTGTGGATTAAGAGCTATTTTGCCGTTTCTTCTACGAGTTACGTAAAGGTACCTTACTTTAGGTTTGTAGATTATACAGCGATACTCTTCCACATGTAAACTTAATTTTTGATTATGTATGTATGGCTACCACTTCCCTTTTCGTCTTATTAAAAATTCCCAAATTTTTCTTTCTAATATAGAATATGTATTTCTATCAAATTTTATCTAAATAGAACATGATCATTCTGAGAAAATGTTTTTGACATATCTATATATAAACAGACAGACTTATCCTATATGGGTTTACCTAGATAATTACGAAAATTCTCTTAGCAATTTTGAAATAAGATTTTACGCGCTCTAATAATAATCTCTCCTTAATAACACCTGTACACACTTCTTCCTTCGTTAATAACTCTTTCACGGTACAGGCTGTCCGTTTATAGAACTCACTGCCACTCAACAATAGACAAGCTAAATCCATTTTGTTTTTTAAACTGATGGTTGCTAAATATCTTTGGCCCTCGCAGGTCTAATACATGCTGCTGATTCTATAAATAGTATGATATATCTTATGTTTGTATAGTATATTATTACTTATTTTTTACCTATTCTTGGAATGTTTCATATTATTTATTGTCTTCACCGCCACTGTTGTCTTAATATTTTCCTTAGTTTAGGGCAGGTATGGGCAACCTTTGACATGTTGAGGGCCAAACTTTAGCGTGCAAATACGTTCGCGGGCCGCGTTTAAAAGTACTTATTGCATTTTAAAGTAGTGATAATATTTTTACGATAGATATTAGGCATGAAATAATACGACAATATTATTATAGTACAATTTATTAAAATAACAAATGAAATTTTAAAAAATGGTACATTATAATTAAATCGTTAAATTTGCAAATTTTTTCAAACTACGAAAGTTAAATACACCGAAATCAATGAGACACTTGAGCTTGAATTTGGGAAACTAATCCATCGATATTTGGATTAATTCCACTGATACAAAGACGTAAATAATTTTCCAAATTATCGTCAGTCAGTCTTGTACGATGTATTGATTTATTAACTTTCATCAATGAAAAGAACTGTTCGCATTTATAAGTACTGCCAAACGCAGAAATCAATCTTCTTGCGAATTTTCTAAGCTGCGGAAAATTGTCTTCTTCTAGGTATTTTTTGTAGAAATCGCACAACTCTACGTCTTCAAATTTGGATTTTAGGAGTGAGTTTTCTTGAAACTCGATCAACTCCATTTGTAAGTGTATTGGAGCATTTTGTACATTACATTTTGTAGGAGTAGCAAATAAACTGAAACAGTCTTCCATGTTTTTGAAGTCGCTAAATCTGTTCGAAAATTGTTCCGACAGTAACTTGAATTCTTCAGCATATTGAGCATAAGCAATATTTTCATACGCAGAGAGCGTATTGAAATGGTAACTTTTACCAGACAATATCTGTGACTCCCACAAGCGTAGTTTGATCTGAAACGCTTTCAAATGGCTGTACAAATCATTTACTAACTGTCCTTGTTTTTGAAGTTTCAAATAGCCTGTAAGATCGACCAGAAATGCTAAGTCACATATCCATTAAGGGTCTCTTAATTCAGATAGTGGTTTATCGTTTATTTTCATAAAGTCTGCTGTCTCATTTCTAAGCTCGTAAAACCTTTTCAACATTTTTACTTTGCTCAGCCATCTGACTTCATAATAATATGTTACGTCGCTATATTCAGCTGATAATCCATCCAAAAATGCCTTGAACTGACGATGGTTAAGCCCTCGGGATCGAATAAAGTTGATGGTTTTTACTACCACATTCATAACATCCTGGAGTCGAATAGACTTAGAACACAAGTTCTGTTGGTGGATAATGCAATGAAGGACTATCAAATCAAGCACATTTAATTCTGTTGCTTTTTCATTCAAAATTCTGACGAAACCTTTACGTAAGCCGACCATAGAAGGTGCACCATCAGTGCATACTCCAATTAATTTTGACCATGGCAAGCCAAAACTTGTGAATACCTTTTGAACTTCAATAAAAATATCCTCTCCTGTAGTGGTTCCTTTTAGCGGCTGTAAAGCAAGCAATTCCTCAGTAACAGTGAACTCCTTATCAACACCTCGAATAAATATAGCCAGTTGAGCTGTGTCAGACAAATCGGTGCTCTCGTCTAATGCTATGGAAAATGATTCAAAACAAGCCATACGGTTAGTCAATGTTGTTTTTATATCATTAGCCATCATTTCTATACGTCGAACAACAATTCGTCTTGACAAACTAATTTTTTCAAATTCATTTTTCTTTTCAGGACACAAAATACTGCAAACTTCTTACATACACTCCTTGATAAATTCTCCTTCGGCAAATGGTTTTAATGCCTTTACCAATTTTGAGCTAACTATAAAACTAGCTTTCACAACATTATCAAGTTGTGTTCTTTGTTTATGAAACATCTGTTGCTGTTTTTCCAAATTTGCGGTAAGGTTCTGGATTTTGTCTGTTCTTAATTGTCCTGTCAGTGAGTGCAGCGTAGCATGCTTAGTTGAGTAATGCCTCTTTATATTGAATTCTTTCATTACTGAAATGGATTCATTACACAGCAAACAAATAGGCTTACCATTGTGCAAGATAAAAAGAATTCTTCAGTTCATTTTTCTTGAAACTGGCGACCCTCTGTATCTCCTTTTCGTTTCTTTCCACCAGACATCATTTTTGTTTACTTTTCATTCAATAAACTTAATAACAAACTATAGTTAGTAACCACTCAAGATGCACACAAAGTCACAAAGCAAGTTGACGGCTCGAGCAGTTCGCTAGGATATCGCTTGTCCAAGTTATCACCTCGGTAGCTCAAATATAATTGAACTAACGTTCGGGCCATCGACCCGCTTATATAGGCAAAATGAAGGAATAATCTGGAATAAACTAGTTTAGAATAATTGAGAAGCAATAAATCTTTTGATGTGTCGCCCGTGAGGCGGCAAACCTCAAAGAATTTGACCCAGTAAGCCGAGTGGCGGCGATTATCAAAGAATGAGGTGGCAAACATCAAATGATTTGATGTTGGCCGCCTCACTGTCACTCCCGTGAGTATAAGTACCTAATGTAATATTTTTTTAATTGGGTTTTTTCAAAATGTCTCGCGGGCCGGATCATATCTTACAGCGGGCCGGATCCAGTCCGCGGGCCGGTTGTTGCCCATATATGGTTTAGGGGGTTGCCTGGAAGAGATCGCTTTAAGCGATAAGGCTGCCCTTTGTTCAACATTTACTGTACCTAGTTTTAAGAATGTACTTTTAATTTTTGGTGAACAATAAAGTGTTTTCATTCATTCATTCATTTTGCGATTTTCTGTCATTAACAGATTCTGACATAAACAAGCAGGAATAAAAACTTAAACTTAGGGCAAACTTCGTCACCTTAAATAAATTAAGCATTCAAGCCTGAGAATTGTTCAAAGGATCTAGGGTAATGTGGAACCTATACAACGTTACCGCTGCGGTCCGTTAGCTAGATGCACGCCCGCGAGTCTTCCCGATACGACGAGACGATTTAATTAACGTATTGTGCACAACGCTATTAACTTGGCTTGTGTTAAGGCGGTGTCAATAATTTGTCATTGATTTGAAAAGTTTTCTTTGATGTTAGAAACCTAATTAAAACTACGTTTTGACGGTTATAAGCGCGTCATCTGATTTTTGAATTTTATTTATATACTAGCGGTCTCGGCAGACGTTATCATGCCCTCAAGAAATAAAAATCTAGGACCCGATTCCAGCGCCACCTACCGGGTCTAAATTTGAATCTAAACCACCCCGGGGCCCACTCAAACACACATTAAAGTTCATCAAAATCGTAGAACCCTATTCCAGCGCCGAATATTTTGTTTACATTGATCGGCTACATAATTGATGTTTTAGTAGGATTCCCTAATTTGATGTAGCCCATATTAATCAGGGACAATATAGCATTCGAATAGAGAAAAAAAATTGAAATTGGTCCACTAGTTCTTGAATTTATTCTTTTACTACTACTCTCTCTTCTCTCTCTTTTACTAATACTCTTTATAATATTAGTATAGATTTGGTCCACTTTCCAGCGGCCAGCATATCAAATATATGACGCGCTTCAGACCGATAGAACGTAGTTTTAATTATGTGTACTAGTCATGAAAACTTAAGAATATACTATATAAGAAACTTGTCGGATTTCTATAGTTGTATGTAATAGGGGAGCGGACATAAATTACAATTAATTCTAATATTTTTACATATAAAATAACAGTCGTCGATATTACATCCCAAGCTTTACCTTTTAAAATATCATGTTAGAAATATGTTTAATTACTTTTCATATAATAATAATGCGCTATTTGACTACTTTTACTTGAACCTACTTATAGACTAACGATACGGCTGAAAATTGAATAAAAAATGAAATCTGTTATAGTTATGGCGACTATCCATAATTTTGAGTTGATTCGGGAATTATACTATTGTATAGTGCTATACTACCTACTCATACCTGTCACATTTCTTTCATATAGTAGCATCAGAGTAAAATAATTATGATGCATAAAATCAGATGGACGTACGCAAACATAAGGGTCGTTTTTGCCAAAATGGCTAAGAATCCATAAACTATTATTTATGATTAGGCATTTTAGAATAACTAGCAAGTTTTCATTTAATTTTATTTATTTATTTTTATTAAAATTACATTGTAGTCGAAAATATTTATATGCAGTGCAAACCATCGCCTTAAATTGAAACTCTCGATAAGGGATTATGCGCCATTATTATGCGGTGCTCTTAGGTTTCGGGAACTCAAGCTCTCGTCAATTAAGGTATCTTCAGAACCCATCTTCCATCCATTGAAGCTAGACTCTGTACTATCCTAAACGGCACAATTGCTTCGAATAATGAGACACGCGATAAAGGTTACCTAAATTGTTTTCGAGTTTGGTCTGTATTTATTTGATGTTGATTTTTAGTCGGTATCGATTTTTATAATCCCACAGACAAAATTGACAATTGCAAATGTCAAACTCATATATAATGTAGCCAGCTTTTTTTCCTAGTACTGAATTTGTAATTTCGTTTTTTAAAAAAATAATAATTAGAATGTTTTAATTTATATCATTAAATGTCGACGATATATATACGCACATACACGGAAAATTGTTAAGGAAAAATTTTGATTGCTTTACATCACTATTTAAAATCTGCTAAAAAGTAGGTTTTTAATGTTAATTTTGTATATGAAGTAAAAAATAAAACAGACTATATCTGTGGTCACCACTTCGTTCGTCCGGGACTTGATTTTAAATTCATATCTGTGAACTTGAGAGATATTACTAGATAGTTTTTAAGGCTTTTTAATAAAACAACAACTGTTCGCAATACTTTCTATTCCCAGAATGAATGTACATGATTTTTGTATCTACCTACTTGTTATAATATATCACATACATAACGTAAGATATCGGAATGAAACATACGCGAAAATTTAAATATAATAAAATTCCTGTCATAATCACAAGAGTTTTAATTGAATCCGTTGACCCGTTTCGAAACTTATTACAGACAAATTTTCAGACAATAATTGAAGGACAAAAATTATAAAATTATTTACGATTAGACATCGTATAGTAAATATAATTAGCATTTTGACTTGAATTTTGGCATTTATTTTGAAATCACAGGCAAAACTGTTCAAATTTGCTCCTACTACAGAACCAAAGCTACCTAACAAAATAATCCAGATACGCATATAATGATGTAATCTATATACATATAATAAAATTGTAGAGGTCAAATTTCTGTACAATGAAAAAAACATTCTAAAAACCGAGTCAGGGGGATGTAAGAAGTGAAATAGAACTAATTCAGATTTTTTTTATTTTCTGTTTCTCTGTTTGTCTGTCTGTTTAACCGATTTAAATAAAATTTTGTATGGTGGTAGCTTATATCCCTGGCCAACATATAGGATACTTTTGATCCTGAAAAATTAAAGAGTTCCCGTGGGATAGTTAAAAAAACCGCACCACGCGGACGAAGTCGCGGGCATCAGCTAGTATTATATATAGTATATATATATCATATAGTATATATATATATATATATATATATATATATATATATATATATATATATATATATATATATATATATATATATGGATCTGCTCGACAAATAAATAATATTATCACAAGGAATCGCTAATTATATATATATATTGGATTAAAAATAAACAGTTTTAAATTAATAGCATCTAGTTTTACTTTTTCTCCATGAAATTATTCAGACGAAATTTTTAATATGTGTCATTTAAGGTAAAAAAAAGTGTCTATATAAAATGTATAATTAAAAAGACATAAATTGAATCAAAAACTTTATAGCAATTTGCAGACTGTCAAACAGATGCAAAGCAGCGGTTACGACGTGATTAAAACCACATTCTCCATTCATAATTACAGGGGATTTAAACGTCAACCGTATGAGGTATAAAGAATGCATGGAGTTGCCAGTAAATTAAAAAGGATCAATAGTAACCATTTAATCGTGGCGAGGGCTTATAAATTATATGGATACTAGAAAACCTTTAAATATGATGTTTAAAAGATAGATATTTAATTATAGACTATATATGAATTAAAATTTCATTTCGATTTCTACGGTTTCGTAAGCATTTTAGCAACACCCATATCTAATTTACTTATCATAGTTTTTTTCATGTTTTTATGTTGCAACACCAGCGGTGTTACCAACGCGCTGCTGGCCTCGAAGAAATTTTATGACACCCTTTGTTAAAAAACCCCATATTGTAGCTCTGTGGGAAAATCACGGCTGGGGGCTCATTCCAAATCTCACGGTGCGCACGAGAAACATTCTAAAGAACCGTTGTGTACAAGAGCGAAGCGGCTCAAGAAAGTGGGGATGGACGCCAAGCCGATGGCGTGCGGTGCGGTGGTAGAAAGAAGACGAGGGCACCATTTCGAACAGTTCCTCGGAACACTCCCCATTGTACAGTCGGTAGAATACGCAGAGAGAGACGCGAAGTCTCTCCGAAGGCCAAGTGTATCTAATCCGTCTACGAGACGTCTAAACTACGAGATATATACGAATCAATTTTGGCAAAAATATGTAATTTATTCGTAGTTTCACCACACGATTCTGTAATTAAATCGGGGAAATAATTAACTTTAAATGTGACTGCCAGACATGTCATTGTAATGGGAGGTGAAAGTTTTTCAATATTTTACAGGCGTGTGGAATATCTTTGGACAGATCTGTAAAAGCCAAGGACAAATAGTTTTGAGAGTGGTTAAAAGTAATTTATTATTTTATAAAGATTCACAGTCTATTGTTCGGTTTGCTACTGACGGCCGGTTGCTATATCCTACCGACCGTTCATTTGCCTTACTATCGGTTAAAAATTGATATAAGCTTGACTTGTAACGTCTAAATTCATCCGATGGTAGCGCAAGTGAATGAATAGTAAGATTTAGGTAAATGATATAAATTATAGATTTAAATGAATATGTAAAATGAAAAATTCAATGAGTGCTGATAATGGATCATTATGAATGAGATTCTAAATGCGATAATATCCCTTTAAATAATGTTAAATAGGAATGAATAAAACTGTGGGTGATATGAATGATTATCTTCATTTTTTGTATAGTAGTGTTACGACCGACAAAGACAAATTCACACCTGCATACCTGTTTTGCACAGTTTATTACTTTTCGGCATTTGGACTTCTTTTGCTTACTTTGTGTTTAAAATTTGTGATAAGAAAAACAGCCTATTGTGTATCTTTTATGGTAGTCATTAGCTAGGTGTGATTCTAAGAAATTCGGTCCACGCGGTCAGGTAGACATATTGCATTTGTGCAGCATAAAGCAATGCCCCAATGGAGATCTCGTCGGTCAAGCGATAACCACAAGCGAGGCAAGACGTGTGTACATTCGATAATCTATATAGTGACGGACTTTGCGCGGGTTATTGAATCGTGCATTAAGTTTGTACTGGTTGTGTTCAGTTATGTGTTCATTTTACCTGTGTTATACGTGTTTGTATAGTTCTAATAAATTCTATAAACAATTCCAACGGCATTTTAATTCGAGTCCTGCAACTCGTAACAGTAGGAACGAATCAAGGAATAGAGGAGCACAGTCTAATCAACATAGATATTTTTTATCATCTTACAAAACGTGGCAATCTCATTAGATTTGATACGAGCATACACACTTATCAGCTCATAAGTTTGTACCTACATCTAAAAGAAGTCAATAGCGCATTCAATATTGTTTAAACAGTAATATATTGTTTATATAATGATATTTTAAAAGTAAAATGATTAGGTGTTATTTTAACGCCTGTTCTTTCGTATGTACATAGATAATGTTGGAATTTACTGTAACATATCTCCACATCCTTATTATCTTTTCAGATTTCCAAGAAAGTCCAGGAATTTCAACCGTTCGCTAACATTCGCCACTGCATCAATCCATGGAATGCATGCTTACCGTTTTATAAGCCGTGTTCTCACGATTTGCGCATGTATTCGTATGTTAACTTGGAGACTACACGGATTTTAATCTCCTGAAAGCGTCATTGCTGATTTATCGATCAAGTATTTTAGATTTGTTGGCTTTAAGCGATTATTGTGTTGCCATCCTCTTAGAGTCGTGGGCCTTTATGTTCCAACAGTCTAAGCGTTGGTACGTCTAGTTCATTGGAATGCTGAGGTCTCGGTTTCAATTCTCGACAGGGTAATCGTAAACGAACTTTTCGGTTATTCTCCCTTGTTTAGCAGTGTGGAATAGACGCCAGATATAACCATTTTTTATTTTTTTTATTGCAGGTGTTCAGCAGACAGGCAGACGGCCCACTTGATGGAAAGCGGTTACCATCGCCTATGGACATTTGCAACACCAAAGGTGCTACAAACGAGCTGGTGCTCTCTTAAGGGAGTCTGGAACCTGGTCACTAATGCCGGAACACAACTCGAGGTTGTTATGGCGACATACTCTAGACCAGGGGTGGTAGCCATCCAGTCGGGCAAATGCCCTACTATACAATTGGCTGTGGGTTGTTTTGTCGCCTCTTACGACAGGCCGCCCAGCCGCAGGAAATTGTATTCTTTCTCCGTTTCTGCACGGATAATGCACCTGTACCTTACCATAAGCCAGGAATATAAAATGTGCGTTTTGCTAATTAAAAAAAATGTTTATATATGCTGTTTTTGGTTAAATTTCGACTAAGCACAGGGAATTTCTTGTCGTGTATAAAATATTGAATCCCTTATTACATAGCTTTGCTTATTAAGTTTATTAACAGGTTTTGATATTATGAATAGGATATGTGTGGGTTTTGATTAGTTTACGGCTTTTACGATAGCTTAATAAAAGATTACCTTGGGGTTTCATAAACAAGTTTATTGAAAAGAAGTCTGTTTACTTGCGTAATATTTCATATAGTAAAATTGAAAGGTTGTACATAATTATCAATAATGCATTAAACAAATATTACGAAAGGCTTTATTGGCCAAACTTGAACATTGTTTCTCACGAGAGTATTCCTCGTGTTGCAGACATATGGGCCTGGCTGACACGCCTCTGCCAGGCCTATCATGTCCAACTGTCATCCGCTTCGTAGATGAATAACCCATTGTTAGGATTATTGTTTGTTTTGTTAGCATTTCGCTAACGATTCAACTTTGATTTACGTACTTTCATACCTTGTTTGCGAAGACATCGAAGCGAGGATTTGTTTTCTAAATTGGACGTTGTGTCTCAAATCTTTGTCTACGATGTGCATACAAAAGAATGTCTATAGAAAGTTGTGATATATTGTTAAAAATTCTATAGAAGTGTCCATCTCGAATATAACATATTATATATTTTGGTAGATATTATTTGGTTCTAGTAATTTGGAATAAATACAATCTTGTCTTTATCCCATAAAGATAGGCAAAGATTAAGGATCTCCGCTTGATATGGTTTTGCTTCATTTACTTTCATCTGGCTATTTAAAACAGCGATATGTCAATTCCCTCTTTAAAAAATATTGCCTCTTAGCATTAGCATGCGTATTTGGTGTTCCAATACAGTTCGTTGATGGATATCTCTACTCGATGACTTAACGTATAAACTAGAAGATCGTCCTATACGGTGGTGGATAGGAAATATCTTGATATAGTTTTTATTTCTTAACAATCCCTTTACCAACCAATCCCCCAAACTGTCCCTTTAACAGTGTCTCCTAGGGTCTCAAAAACATAATTGATCATATGAACCAATGAATTGTGTTATTTAATGCCTTCTTCCTTCATCTTGAGGTATGATAGAGGGTTTTCTCTTATTTTACTATATTATGATTTTATATAAACTTTATTATATTTACTACATTTAAATATATATTTAAGTATCTATAACCTACATGACTATATACGAGCTATTCCTAGTCTCTAGTCAGGTTTTACTGAATGAATTGTATTTGCAAGAAGCGGGGAATCAATGCATAGGAAGAAAGAGGACTAAAAGATTCATAAAAGGACAATACAAAGAAAAATATTTGGTGTTTGGTAGTTCAACAACCTTTGTGCACGGTGCACTTCTGCGGTCTTACTGCATAGGTTCGCCACGAATGGAGTAAATTTTAGGCGACTATGATTGCCTGTTGTTATGCCCGCGGGTGTGTTCCTTAATCCATCAAATTACAAGCCGGCCATCATCTTAATATCTCCCGCCCCTCGGTGAGGCTTTCAATAAACCAGTACCGCATTGATAGAGCGTAATTATAGTACAGAGATGAGCGCTCATAATCTCACTTGCAGCCTTGCAGCGAATTTCTGCGGTAATTCGGTCTACTCAGTTGGCATTGTTGGAATCGTTTGAGTTCACGTGTTTATCATTAGCGATGCATTTTGAAGTTTCAGCTGCAGCGATGTTTAATGTGTTGTATTGTATGAACAATATACGAGTATTAATTTAATTATGAAGTTGTTGAAAGTGTTTTTCACTCTTCATTTTTAGGAGGGTTTGGTCAATATCGACCATATCACCGTCATTGGAACAAATCACACTTAGTTTAGCGACGATTATATACCTTAATGAGATTGTATAGCATCCTGGCATCATCCGACACGGAATATGCCACGATCCTGTTACATACATCAATTTCGTAAAGTTACAGACTTTTCATATAATAAACTATTATTTAATTAGTAGGGCTTTATAGTTTAGTGATTCGCTTTGTTTACTATAATAAAGAGGCCTCGCTTTCAGTTCCCGGTAGGGTTAATTTGGTAATCGACCTTTCGGGTTTCTGGGATCAGCCTCAATGTTTTTCGTCATATATTACCCATAATACATGCGAACCTTGCCGATTTTATGAATGCAAGACAAATATAAAAAATATTTCTTAATATGCATGCCAGTACACAATAATACGCAAAACTTCTTAAAATGGGCCTGAATTTAAAATAAACGCCAGTTAAAGTTCATTAGAGTGTATTCTTTTTGAAATGATTTAAATAATACCTGATTGTCGTCAGCGAAACAATGTATTGTATAAAAAATAAAATTATTCTTTGAGAATTATAAAAAAAACACGCACCTGTATTTCAATGGGTGATAAATTTACATACAAAAGTGACTTTTTAACAATTTGTGTGTTAATGTTAATTATGTTAATACTAGAATCGATATCCTGCTTTTGAAGTTACAAAAATGTTGCTGTTACAGGATATGATTATAAAATCGATAGCCGATAACTTTATTTAAATTCGTCAAGTCCGTTTGTCTGTTTACGTCTGTCATTCTCAAAGACCATTGTCTTAATAGGTATAATATTTGCCCGAAAGTTGTCTGAAAGGATGGATGTTTGTTACTCAAATCACGCCAGAACGGCTGACTGGATCTGGATGGAATTTGCCACAGAGATAGATTATAGTCTGGAATAACACATGTTTATCCCGGAACAATCTATGATTCCCGTGGTATAATATTAACGCGAGCGAAGGTGTGGTGAAAAGCTATATATATATATATATATATATATATATATATATATATATATATATATATATATATATATATATATATACGAGTATATATATATATTTTAGTTGCATGAGTTCGCCAACACGCAGACGGCCCATCTGATGGAAAGCAGTTGCAATCGCCTATGGACATTTGTAACGCCAAAGGTGCTACCAATGTGCTGCCGCTATCTAAAGGACGACTGGAACCTTTCCAATAATGCTGAAACACAACTCGAGGTTTTTATGGCGGTTATAAATTATGCCTCCACACAGTATAGGGATGACTGCCATACGTGTAACTACGGCAAATTACTTTTTAATGTATCTACTGGAGTGTGTTAGTTATGGTTAAACAGGTCATGAAAAATCATTTATTTATTTAATAAAGGATCACCAACAGTTTTGTCACATTTGATCAGTGAATGGTCTTATCTTTTATTTTCTTATTTTTTTTAGTTACATCTTTTTACATCGCATTATAAACCTTAGTCAGGTTAAGAATGCGATGTAAAAACTACTTATAGGTGAACACAGCTTCTTATTAAATTTCTTCACTGTTGTTATTTAATTAAACTCTAATCATGAAGATAACAAAAAAGTGTAAATAAGAAATTGACATTTGTCTGTCCGTCAGTCTATGTCAAAATAATATCTTTTTAGGCTAAACGATCATCATAACGATTATTCCTAATGAATTTTGATTAAGAAGTGATGGTCGCTTCCAAACGAGCGTTAAATCCCACTTACTGTTAGGTTCGCTTTCCTACTGTTCTTCTCCAATTCGCGGAGTTTTCGCCAGTCCTTATTATGATACCATTGGTACGCATAAATCATCCCTCGCGACTCCAAACTCAAACTCATAAAAACTGTCTTAAATATTTTCAATATACAAACACGGAACTTTTACGCTTTTAAAATATAGATACAGTGTAAGTGAGGTTAGTTTGAATAATAATTATGATAAGAAACAGTGTGATAAGGGAACGTTGTGGATTGAAAGAAGATGTACCTAATAACAAGAGTTGGAAACGGAATGTTAAGGTGGTTTGGGCATGTAGAGAGAATGGATGACAGTAGAATCACAAAATAAGTGTATGACAGCGTTGTGAATGGTGGAATTGATGCCGGTAGACCGCGACGTATACACCATGATCAAACATCAGAAGTGTTAAAGAGAGGTCAGGTAAAAAGCATCTCAAATAAACGTGCATGTATGAAGAGGTTAATGAAAGTAGATGAAGCGAAAGTTATTTGTCAGGATTGTCGCAAGTGGATATCCATAGTCTCTGCCCTTGGGAAACAGCCTTGATAATATGTATGTTTATATAGATGAACGTCTAGCATACCAGAGGGTCTAAGCCGGTCGTCTATGCAGAATTGCTTAGTGAAATTGGAACGTGTCTAAATATGCTGGTAATTGTAAAACATAGTATAAAGTTCCACTTTAGGTTAATACTTGCTTTGTTCATCGTATGGATCTGCTATAACGACCTCTTTAAGCTCTCAATTCTGTAATTATAGCTGGTTAGAATGAATTATATCTGGCACTTACTGACAGATATCACTACTGTTCCGAATAAGAGACATCATACGCTCGTTCTTTAAATTGTTTGGACTATAGCCGCGGGTACCAACGGTACTGGGCTGCGTGACCGTGCCTCTGGCTTCTCCTAAATTAATACTCGATTGTGTTGGGCTGGCCACATTGTCTCGGCTGAGGTGGCGTGACAGCCTGTCGTTACATTGGAACACTTTCTAGTCGTGTTCCACACTGATTTAGATGGAATTTGTTGTATAAATTGTTGAATCGCTTTAGTATAGACCAGCACGTAATTTAAATGCAATATATTTAAGTAGTATTTGACTCGTGGTAGGGCTATGTGAAATGCTTGTTTACATAGGGGCCACCGTCCTGCTTATTTCTTCCGCTAAACTGTACCCCTGTTTTCCGCCAAGTAGGGCAGTTTAGACACAGAAATTAGTGGCACTGAGACTAAAGAACTAATGTCTCAAGATGGGCAGCATATTTATGATGAAAACTTAAAGTATTGTAGGCGATGATGTCCACTGGAAGTAGTGAGTGGCTCGCTATCTTATTTGCCTACCTTTCTCATATATAAAAAAAGCAATATATTGGTTGTATGTAGTTGTGATCGTCGGCCAATCGTAATTTATTGTTGGATAAATACAGACCTAAAGACCTGCCTAAGCAGTGCCCTGTATAGAGCTTATCTGGAAACAAGAAAGACCCTCCCATATCCTGCTGGAGAACCTACAGGCGAAACATGGGGACACATTAGGTAACCTTCAGGCGGTCATCGGTAAAGTCAAGTAGCTGGGAGATTTTTTGAAAAAGCTGGACTGAATGAAGTAGCCCCTCTTCCACCCTCGCAACGTATAAAAGGTGCTTATTCGTAGCTTTGCGGAAACAGCCCTTGAGCAGCAAAACGGCTTCCCTAAGTTAACACTACATATCTTGGTCCTCCGTATACCCCACACCATTGATATTGCGTAGGTCGTTGGTCCAGTGGTCGCCCAAAATTATCTTTACCAAAATTCATATGCTTCATTAGCCGTTAGTTCTGCAACAGACAGGCCGATTGGCACTTCATCTTGCGTTTTTCGTTTTCGTATTTATTGTTTAGTAGTAGGAATTATTTCAGGTATTAATCTCTGCTTTATGCGAACTCAAAGTCAATAATTTCATATTATCGTACGCTAATACCAACCGACACGTATTCCGCTACTGGATATCTTATTACTGAATATCTTTTCCAGTAATACAAGTGACTGCTATTTATTAGATTGAGTCGTGAGAGCGTGGCGCGGCAACCAACCGGCTTAATAAAATAAATAAACACAGAACGAACATTATTTCTAACCCCTCAGGCGATTCAAAATAAAGTTACGGTCTACGGTTTGCTACCGCATTTATTTTATGGCTAAATATCTTCTACACAGTTTTATTCTCCTTAATTCGGATCTATGCTGCTAAAGATCAATTTTATGGGATAAAATATAACCTATGTTTAAATTTCCAGAGCTTATCTTGCGAAAAATATCTTATTTTTTGACACAAAATGTTCATCTCCGTTATCAAACGTACATGTATATAATAATAATAGTAGCCCAGCAATAATAGAGATGCAGTCTCCAATGCAGGACTCATCTGCTCCATCGGCTATCGGTCCGGCCACTGTCACTTCAACTTGCTAATTTTGCAAACTATGTCGGTTATTTTGGTTCTATTATGGATATCCTCATTTCTAATTCTATCCATGAGAGAAACACCCAATATAGCTCGCTTCATAGCCCGTTGAGCGACTTGAAATTTGTGAAATAATCCTGCCGTCGACGTCTCGGCTCCATTAGGTCAACGAAAAGGCTTGACGAAGATAATGACGAACTTCATTTACCTTAGTACTGGTTAAAATTAGATATAAACTCCATACAAGTAATGTCAATATTTTGCCAATGATTCCGTAAGTGTTTGGATAGTATCTCTTTTCTTTCAGTTGCCTCCAATCATTTGGGATCGGTTTAATATGTTTCTTTCTCTCCATACTCCTATATTCTGGCATAAATTCTCTGTCACTCCACAAATTGTCATGTCATCATAAAAGTCATACATCTCTTTTTTGGTCTACCTTTCATTTGTACCTATCAATCTTCCAGTTTAACATGCCCGTACCACCTAATAATAAGTTGTAGTCAATGAGTGCATCGATTTTATTTAAAAAACGGTTGGGATGATATTAGAATGTCCGCCAAGTTTGAAAATAGATCCACATTCACATGCAATACTAACAACTTATTAAATTGCATCTGTGGTCAGTCTAGACGTAAACAGTATAGCGTATATGTATGCACGTAGTTTATTGCTCTATTACATAATCGTTATTTGCGATGCGATTGGTTCGCTATACCTCATTGGAATGTGGTTTCTTTCAATACATTTAAACTGGCCATAAATCGTTGTACAACTAACTGTATGTGACAGGTAAGATGTTAATAGATATGTTAAATTAAGGCAAGTATATGATATGAGTTGTCCTTTTGAGACGGATTCAAGCTTGTAAAAAAATGTGAAGCGTATATCTTCTTTAAGGTACTTCGTACTCAAAGGTTGTGACATGTTACTGAGAGCAGATATGGTGGCACATAATTATGTATCAATCCATAAAAAAAGCTGAAATTGAATAAATGATAAGAATAACACCTTTGCAATGTTTCATAAAAATAGCTCTGATTCAAATATTTCTCTACCTCGTACGTCTGTTAACATGTCATTTAATAATTTTTATTATTCTAAATGACGTCATATATCTTACACCCACAGTATGACACATTAAAATATGACATCCCTTGTAGTTTTTATTGTTAGCATTAACGAGACAATAAAATTACGGATTTCCTAAAAGAAAATGGGAACGGCCAGTGAATGATTGGAGCGCTAACGACACTTGTAATGCAAATTAAAGGCCCTAAAACGGCAGTTTTCGCAAATTTGTATAGCGAACATGACAAGTATCAGAATAAAGGGGAACTTTATGCTATGTCTTACTACTACCAGTATATTTAGACACATGTCAATTTCATAATGGTTAGTCGATCACACCTTTTATAGTCATGAGAAGTTTATGTCCTATGATATGACCTAATTTTAATTTTATTTGTGACCATTAGAAATTGACGTGTGTGTATCTTTGTTATGAATAAAAGATTTCTGATTTCACTTAGCGATTCTCCAAAAACGGCCGCTTTAGGGCCGACCCCCCTCTGTTCTACAAAGCATTTATGCAGCTACAAGTCATTATTTGATTTAATTTGACATTCGATAGTGGACTAATGTATAGAGAGCGAGGAATTTTTCATCTATAATGGAGTAAATATCCCAAACTAAAAATTATTTATAGCAATTAGATTATAAAATAGTTTCCTTCTTTTACAATGAATTTAATTATACTTTTGTTACAGTTAATATATTGTACGCGGCTAATTCTTAGTATAATGTAATTCTTGTTATCAAAACGTTATTATAAACAAAAATATATAATTACGAAAATCTTACAGAATTGATATTTTTGTTTAATTTTTTTTAATGTTTTCGTAGATAAGTATTGAAAAAAGTGGAAGTTTATTACCACTACAGAAATTTTCATAATTCGTGGACTGCCACGCACTTGCTCGAATTTCTTTGTTATGAAAATGATTGCTATTCACAGCGCTTTGTTTACCCGAAGTCAATCAGTGCTCGTATTCTACATATTAATAATTATTCATTTATCTTAACACTGATTAAAATTTAACATAAAAACATACAAGTAATTTCAATGTATGTTAATGTATCCATACTAATTATCTAGGTTTAAATTTATGGTGAACAATAAAGAGTTTTCATTCATTAAATTTTCTACCAGTAATAAGGTAAGAGAATGAACAGTAAGACAGAAACATGGGCTTATATTTCTGTCTAAAATATTTACCATATATAGGCACGCACGCACACAGTGCTCCGTGTAAGCCTCAGACTTTTTCACAAATACTAAAGTAGAGTTAAATATTTGCACCTATACTGTTTCCAAACGTTTATTTTACTTTTGACGTTTACACGTCTATCAAGTTACATATGTATTCCTAGACAGTAAAGCCCACATGAAACAAATGACATAATTGTCGTACTTTATTGTTATAGTAATAGTTATGTTCTTTGAGTCATATAATGCACAGACTATTAAACCATCGACACTATACGTAAATAAATGGAAAGTAATCGATTTGAAAATAAAAATGTTCTACTTTAAAGAAGAATAAAACCGCTCTTGTAATAAGTGTCTTTTTATTGGCTTATTTAATATATGAAAAATGTTCATTGCAATGTGAGTATATATATATAGTATTATTAGCAAAAATATATAGATAAGTTAAATTGATTGAAACTTATTTATAAATGAAGTTAATTTTTATAATAAATCGAGTCTGTAACGCATTAGGTCATTAGTAATTGATGCGTCATCGAGCTGCCAAAAGTGAAATAAATGCTTGGAAAGGGTATATTATAAACTTCCATGTTTTCTATAAAAATTCTAAGTCAAAAATTGGATACTCATTAGATGGTTATTTGATATTATTTAAAGAGTAATATAACTTTATACGCTAAAGCAACTTGACCCGTTTTTCTATTTATACCTCCTCAGCATTAATGACTACTTTTATGCCTGTGGTATATTGCTGTTTAATCGATAACTCATGTCGATAGCCTTTATAAACTGTCAACTCGATTTATAGGTACCTTGATGTGTTTACTGTGAAGTAAATTTTAACGCAGCTAAGTTTATACTCGATAACTTTTAATGAACTATCTTTATTGTTGTAGGTGAAGTATTTGCATAGATATTAGTTGTGAAATTGCTTCCTTGGTGCTACTGCCACTTAAGAATATATGGTATGTACTCCGAGTTTAATTTCCTGTATGTGAATTTAAAGAAGATATAATGGTAATAAAATATAGAGGTTGAATAAGTAATGTCAAAGTGGTTTAAATACATTAAATTTAATTATTTTGTTTCAGATTTTAAATTACACTCAAAATTATGACACGGTAAGTACTATTGCTTCTATCAGTTTTTGCATAGAACACCTAGATTATAGTCATTTAATATATTGTAGTCACAATGATCCCTAAGGTAATAGGGATCATTTTAATTTATACATTTTCTATTGTATTTTTTATTCTATTTGTTTGTTTGTTTATATATTTATATTTTATTGTTGATATTATTTAATCGAGTAATTAATTTCATAAATAAGATGAAGTAGGTGTACCTGAATTATTGTTGATGTCTGGGCATTGAAAACTAATATTCAGTCGAATTACTTTTGGAACAGCAAAACTCTGAGTACCAACATTTTTTTGTCAAATTACGTCATTTAATATTAAAACGTATTGTTACGACCGACAAAGACAAATTCACACCTGCATACCTGTTTTGCACATTTTATTACCTTTCGGCATTTGGACTTGTTTTGTTTACTTTGTCTTTAAAATTTCTAATTAGAAAAACAGCTCATTGTGTATTGTAATCTTTTATGGTAGTCATTAGCCAGGTGTGATTCTAAGAAATTCGGTCCACGCGGTCAGGTAGACATATTGCATCTGTGCCGTATAAAGCAATGCCCCAATGGAGAGATGAGCAGTCGAGTGATAAACACAAGCGAAGCAAGACTTGTGTACGTTCGGTAATCTATTTAGTGACGGACTTTGCGCTTGTTATTGAATTACGATCTTCGGCATTACGTTTGGACTTGTTGCGTTCGGTTATATTTGTACCCGTGTTATACGTGTTTGTATAGTTCTAATAAACTCTATAATAATTCCAACGGCATTTTAATTCGAGTCCTGCAACTCGTAACAGTATTATGTTTTTAATTTTTTTTTATTTGGCAAGTAATTGTTATGTATTTCTTTTTTTGAATGAATGAAAACTCTTTATTGTTCATCATAAACTTAATCTAGACAGTTAATATGTATATAAATATTTGCATTAAAACAATGGGCGGCCTTATCGCTTATAGCGATTTCTTCTAGGCAACCCAGTGTCTAAGATTTTAAAGTAAAATTAGATGTACGATTTTTGGTGGTGTACTAAATTAAAATAAAAGTAATATAATCATCAATTACTATTAAAAATAAAATATAAATAAACTACTGTATACTTATACATGTATAATTAGATATATGACGATATTCCAAGTTCGTTTATATATATATATATATACATACGAACAATAAATAATTCTATTTAATGCAACAATTTTTATTTAATAGACCAATAATGGTCAGTGATCATATGTTTAAATGTAGTCATTGATTTAGCTTGTCTGATTGGAAAGGGGAGAAAGTTCTACAGTCGAACAGCCTGTATGGCAAAAGAATTCCCTACGAAGGAAGAAGTGTGTGCAGGTATTGTTAACAAAACATTTTAATTTGAGCGCAAATTACAGGAATGAGATTGATAGAGAAAACTAAAACGTTTCAATAAATATGGGAGTACAGGGATTTTTTTTAAAAAACAAAAAATTGTTCAGCCATATAGTATATTTGTATTCTCCTGTACGTGAACTTAGGATATGCATTCGATTAACAACCACATCCATTGATCACTGTCCACAATACACGTGTTATGTACCGGTACTGAATTCTAAATAAGCAAAGGCTGATTTACACTCACAGTAAACGTGGTTTGTCTAATTCTAATTATTGGGCTGGCATAAATAAACATCAGTATTAAAATAAGTAACTGATGGACAATTATATTGCAATAACTTTTCTGGTAGAAAGGTTTATGTAATATTTAAGCTATAAACACGCTGAATTGATAAGGAAATGAAATAGCGTTAAAGAATATTGTAATTTATAATGCACAAAGTGATGGGCCAATTCTATAAACCCATCATTAGAGCTGTTCTGTTATGTGACGTCCTCTGTGGTTGAGCGGGCTAAGTCTTTGACGGCTTACCTCACTGCAACGCAGAGGCTCCGTGTTCGATTCCTGGTATAGTAAATTTCGGAAACGTATTTTCTCCGTTATTTACTATGGTCTGGGTGTCTGGGAACGGCCCCAGAATGGTCCGTTGTATATTACCCATAACACAAGCGTAACTTGCTTAATTTGCGGATATACAGTGTGTGTGCTTGTCTGCCGATTTATTATTTATTATTATTATTATTGAAGCGTGGCTGTTGAGCGTTATCAATAGGATCTTCAGGTCACGGACACGAATGTACTGCGGTCATCCCTTGTCGTCGAAGGAGTATATTTAGAATCCTTGTATCCGGGACTTTCGTAATATTTGTGAGATACTAGAATAAAGTAGATAAACTGCAAGGAATTCGCCGAAGCTAGTATGGCCATATCTTACCGAAAACCTGGTATTAATAGCATTTGTTACTAATAGCACCACCTAGTCTTTCTTTGGTATAAGTGGCTCCGTCTATTATTAAATATTTAGACTAATATTGGCTTTATGAACATTTGGTAATTTGTGTATTGACTAATCTGAATAAATTATAGAGTTGTTATTTTATATTTTGAAATAATGAAGGTACTTTTGTAACCGCCTGTTGCGTTTTTCTGGTGGCTCCACTTAACAGCAAATATTTGACCTAATTTTAGGTGCTTTACAGCATTTTATAGATTTCTTATCGAAGTGATTAGAAATTGAGTATTAGATTTAGTATTATTAATGTTTTGACATAATTTAAGTCCTACATTGTGAAAATCAAATATTTTTTAGTAAATAACATAATATTTATTGGACTGTCAACCCTGTATAAATATTGCAAACTCGCTGTGAATCGAGTAGTCTTCGTTTTGAATTCTACGTGTTTCGATATATAAATCCCGCACTAACACTAGAGCTACGTTATGTGCCTCCGATGAAAGCAGTAGACCTTAACAATACTAGTTTGACGTCGTGAAGGATGTTATTATGCACGTCAATGAAGTCACAACGAGGTATGGTCGACAACCGCACAAAGTGAAGGCGCCAGAGTTGAAAAGCGGAACTTGGGTTTCAAAGCGCATGTTCTAAACTGGAGGTTTCCAACGCAAGCAGAATTTATTGCTAAGTTTTTGATTAGACTGTCCTAGTACATATAATGAAAACCAGCATGTTACGTCGGGAATAAATTAAAGTCTCGCTTGTCTCAATAAACAATGGCTTGACTTTGTGGTACCTAGATGCTATGCGTATCAATGTATTTACTCCCAAAAATTCCGGATCCTAAAGAAGAAATTTAAACCGTATTCGGGTTTTAATGCTAAGGTGATAATGATGATGTCAAATCCAATACTGACAGAAAGTTGAGATGCACACATTTTTCTGTCATTTCTTTTGAAGCTAAAGTTAAGTGGTATCGTGTATGTTTTATTAGGAGCCATATAGTGGACTGAAAGCAACAACAATGTGGATTGGAAGTATAACAGCATTAAGGTCTTACATTCTCTAAGCCGTGGAATATTCAGATGCCCGTTCGTGCGGCACGCCTGCATAATATGGGGCTTATAGTCGCATCTCTAGACCTATTTTTTGCCTCTACATCTACTGCATTTGAAATCAAACATGTCTTTATAAGAGCTGCAGTACCGATTATTTGCGCGTTTATGCTGATGCTTCTACCATTGGCTTATGTATCATATTATCAACACAAGTATTATTTAATCGATTTATGAATTATTTTCAAATTAGTTTACCGAGTTCTGTTGCCATTTTGGCTAAAAAGAAAGCTCTATAACATAGTTATATTCGTCCATCTGACTCTGTTATAGAAATTTATATCTTGAAAACTAAACTGACTTGACCGCTACAAAATAATGTAGTACAATCGCAGAAAACGCAATTATTAGAATTACGGCATAGGCGTGTCACTTCAGACAGGGTTTCTAAAATAATAACAGTATTTCTTAGACTTTATTTTTGGCGTCCATAACTGGTGAGATGCTCGCATTGAAGATACGAGTATGGTAAAAAGTCTGCTCCCTCAACTTTTGAAGTATGGGATAGAAAAATTAAAAAGTTGGCCGTGCTCAAAAATACTTTCAAGGAATAATGATTTTAAGAAGACCCGTTAAGCATTTTTGAAATTTGCGATATTTTAGATTAAATGTTTATTTTCAAGTTTTGTAGTCAAATGAGTTTTTAAGATTTGTGATATTTTCTATATAATCCGTATTTTAAGGTTTTGTAACCAAATGACATAAAACAGTAGAAGTTGCTTTCTCTTTTACTGTGCGGGAGTGACACGCACTTGTATTTAATATTTCTGTCACACTGACAAATAAATGTACCATTGGTAAGGGTTTCGTGTAACGGTAGCTGCAGCTACTATAAGCTTAAAGCTATCGATACAGCTTTGTTTTAGAAATTGAGAGGTTGCCGAGTCGTGATGTTGGTGCGCTTCTTTCCTTACTTTGACTGTTTGAAAGTTGGTTGAGTTTGCGGTTTTCGAGGCACTTTATTTTCATATATGAACGTTTTTTTGTTGAAGTTATGAACGATATTTGAACAGAAAATATACGGATAATAAGGGTCATGTGATTAAAGTTTTCAAGTATTTTTAATACTTTTGTTTTTATAATGTTCGAGATATTTTGATGTGTTTTTATCGCCATCAGTTACACACACTTTCATACTTATAATATCAACCCATAAACTTTTCATTTCTGGGATCGAACCTCCCCATTTTTTAATGGGAACGGCTTGTACTTAAGGCGTGAAGGCGTCACAAACAAACAAACTTACATGCTCATTTATAATATTATAGTTAGGATTTAACTACATAATATCTTCTTTAAACGAGGTTCTTTTTGTGAATCATAAAATTTAGCATAAATCGGTAGACTAGACTAAGCGAAGAAATTTAATAAACAACCTTTCATTAATATAGGTAATGTTGATTTTCTAAGCCTTATCACCGAGAGAGAATATTGATTGTTTTATTGTTTATGTCTTGGGTTAACACTGTACGCTATTCCTGGCTCCGCCTGTTGGACGCACCCTCTCTATCTAGTAATTTATCAGTTCGTGTAGGTTGTATGCAGTATTTATTATTTTATTCAATTAGCTGCTATACTTTCTAAATATTTTATGATTTTTAATTTTGCACGGTTTTTATTTAGAATATTATTAATTTGAATATAGTAAGTGCTCCGTCTCTCGACACCTTATTCGGACAACTGTCATACGTTTGTTTTGTGAGTCACTTTTCATCCATTTTTCCTACATTCTCAAACTATTACTAGGTTGTTATTCGTTCAACCTTGGTAATGTTCAAGTAATCCTTATAATTATACCTACATACGTATAATCACGCCTGTTTCCAATGGGTAGGGTAGGGCGTGGTAGGCAGAGATGATGCTTCTTCACTTGTGACGACCCTGAGAAACAACTTTCGCTTCATCTACAATTGAAATCTTTACACAAGCACATTTATTTGAGATACGTTTTACCTGACCTTTCTTTAACATTTCTGCTATATGACTACGGCGTGTACGTCGCGGCCTACCGTGACCAACTCTACTAATTACAATGCTGTCATACACTTGTTTTGTAATTCTACTTTCATCCATTCTCTCTACATACCCAAACCTTGTTATTACATCTTCTTTCAGCCCACAATATAATTATACAACTTGCTTGTATATCTACCTTGTATAGCTAACCGAATCATTAGTCCTGACGAAGTTGAATTACGCTGCCACAGTTTATGACCTCGGCTATTAAACAAGACAGATCGATTAATCCAGCGTGTTCAAAATGCTTGTACACGTTTCTGTTTTCTGTACCTCCAAGGAGCCACATATCGCCATTTCTAAATAAACATCATGTACTGAAAATGAAACTAAGGCGTAAACTGCATTTGGCTTGTCTTCTCTTTTTGGTGTCCTTAAGTTCAAATGCTGCAGTACTTGTATAATAAGTTCAGCTAGGTAGCAAGAGAGGGGCAGTCAAAGGACTGAAACGCTAGTTGTCGAGAACATGGTCTCATGTTCTCGACAACTAGTGTTTTAGTCGCATAAATTGACATGCTTTAGAGTTAGCTTCCGTTATGCTGCATCTAAGATATGGAACAATATACCACCACCTTTAAGACAATTAAATCACTCATTTATCACTTTTCGTAAGCGGTTAAAAAACTACGCCTTAGATGAGCAACGGAAGCTAGAAAACATCAATGTCAATCTTTCTTATATATTATGATTTTATCTTCTACATCGAAAACACTATTCTGTTTATAAATATGTATTATACATTTCATATATATATATGTATGTGTATATATATACGTTATGTGTACCAAGCTACTAAATAAAATATACATTGCACTAGCCCAATCGGTAATTATATATTGTATATCAGTGTGGGGGGGTGCAGCTAAGTCATACTTTATAGACCTAGAACGGGCGCAAAGATCCTTAATTAAAGTTATGTATTGTAAGCCATATAGATTTTCTACTGAATCCTTGTATGCGATTTCTAAGCTTCTCTCCGTCAGGAAACTCTATATCTTACACATGACACTTAGATACCACAAAGCGTTACCTTTCGATCGTGCCAAACTTAAAAAAAGACGCTATGATATAGTTGCCCCTACATATTCCGCACGTTCAGTCTTTGCTAGTCGGCAAAATGTTTCTCAAGCCCCCCGTGTTTATAATAAAATTAATCGCATTCTTAACATTTACCCCATGCAACTATATGAGTGTAAGAAAAATCTAACTGAATGGCTCCTTACCCATAATTATGATGAAGTGGAAGACATCTTGGTTACATTAGCGTGAAACTGATACATGCTTAATGTATACAATAAAACTCATAATAAATTAGTAGGGATTTGTGTTCTATTCAGACTACCACCCACACACACACACACACACACACACACACACACATATACACTCACGCACACACGCGCACACACACTCACTCACACACACGCATACACGCACACGCATACACACACATACACGCGAACACCCGCACCTCACACCTGTTTGCTATTTACCCACTGCGTACACAATCACTCGAAACCCATCTATTTATCTCTTTCTTTATTTTCTTTAATATTTATAAAAGTAGTCTCTGTAATTCAGTAAATAGATAGTCTTAAAATTTAAGCAACATAGGAAGAGCGAGGTTTCCCAACACAAGTATCATTTGATTACTTTCTGGGAAGCCCCGGCAACTTACATGTATGGACTTATTGAAATAAATACATTTTTATTTTATTTTATTTTTATATATAATATATATGTATATATATCACATATATACATTCTTCTTGTATATTTTATCAATATTCCGACAATATTCTTTTTTATATTTTCTCAATACTAATTATTATTTATTATGTTTATAGTAATTCTATGTATTATGTGTATATCTACGTATGTAATTTATTATTATTCATACTATATATGTAAAGAAATAACAGTGCAACTTCCGTCCGTCCTAAGGTGCAGTTGAAAACCAACATCTGGCACCTGTTGCCTGGCATATGCTGAACTGAACCTATATGGTACCATCGCGAAAAATATTTTATTGCTATATACCTACATAGTTTAAAACCTATTTCATTTTTTTGTTTTCAATGTGCCTCGCTATGTGAAGACCAAATGAAAGATTTTCTTTCTTTCTTTATTTCTTTCTACTTGTACTATTTACATGTGAACTTTGTTGTATGTATGTTGTATGTACATATATATTTATCTATAAACATTTATATATTTTTGTAGATGTGTATTTGTATGTTATGTATATTAAGTATATATCTATTTAATATATAGAACATCCGTATATACTGCATTTACATATTTATTACTAGAATGTAGGAAATTGTACTATGTATTATGTATACCACCATCATCATTATATTCTCAATTCATTCCTGGGGTTGTATGGAAGAGATCGCTTATTAGCGATAAGACCGCCCTTTGTGCATAATGAGACATAGTTTTAGTCTGTAAGTTCTTTTTTGTATTGTTTTGTAAATTGTATCACGTGGATTTGCACATAATTGAATCCTGGTGCCAGTTGCAATGAACTACATATATTTGTTTCATCAATGTGTTGTTAAGATTACAAATAAGAATTTGATATTTATTGGTTCTTTAATATTATTCTTCTTCCATAATATACGTTGCATGTAGGTGTAAGGCAATAGGAGATGATCCAGACGAATGTTGGTAATTTGTACCGGTCATTCGGACCCTTTTGCTGGCTGCCACATCGGCTTTTGGTGCTACGTTCTACCTGTTGCAAGAAGTTTCTCTAGTTTTAATATAATAATAAAATGTACTTCGTACGCGTCATTTCCGTTTTATAATATGTTAAACGTTTATTTAATTTTTACATAAATGTACATGTACATGTACATGTATAATGTACTACTATTAAGATAGTAACAGTTTTATTTCACATGAATAGAAATTATCATTTGCACATACTCACTACTCGCATACAAACACTCACATGCACGCACGCACAAATGCATGCAATTTATATAATAATAGATCTCATACGTTGAATACTAATAGTAATAGCTTTATTTTAAGTTGAGAGAAGGTTATGATCAGCTACTCGAGATTGTTCCTTCTAATATCACTACCTACTTTAGTTTCAAACCACTACCTCCAATAATCTTTTTATTATATTCTATATTTACGTGTATCTATATATTAATTATAATAATTAACATTAAATAGGCCCAAAGACATACATAATTATGCTCGGATTTACTTAGAACTTTATATTATAATCTGAATATTTGTGTAATATTTTGCATTTAATTCAAAAATAAAACTATCTCAATTAGGATATTAAGGCTGGTGTGTGGAGACATTTAATTGACGGTTAAAATAAAATAATCACTGTTTAGCCATAGTTTTAGCGATTATTTTTTTTTAACCATCGTTTAAATCTATATGCACACCAGCCTAAGTAAATATGATCGTAATAAAGGACATATGCATTTTTTAATCAAATTTAAATCAACTTCTAATTTGTTGTATATTAATTTATCGGACTAAGAAATTTCGCTTAAATTCCCCGCACAATTTCGAATTGCAAAGTACTTACTGAATGAATTCTTAACACCTTGTAAATAATGATCAGGATTGATAAACTTGAGGCTTTTGGGTGGGTGGACTTAAGATTTGTTATTGGTGGGTTACCAAATAGGCTTATATAATCTTCTTAAACTTAGGAAACTGGACGAAAGCCCTTACCATCTTAACGGTGTAACTTGTAAAGATGTTGGAATAATGTTATTTACAACGTGGTCCAAGTCAGAGTAGTCGAGCTTCACGTCGGTGTTTGTTAAATTTTGTATATTTCATGAAATTGAAAAGGAGCTGATTAAGATTTTCAGTTTACGACTTGTTGGGTTTTAAGATGGTTTCAGGCAGAATTAGAGATATAAAGCCGTGTACTCACCTGTGAGCCGTAACCGTTGCAAAAATCATAGCGGCACGCGGTGTGCTCGAAACGAGAGGACAAAGAGAAGATCAAAGTCGTATAAATTAGAGCACGTATCTGTAACCAAAAATCATAGTATTTACGTGGTTCTAGAGCTCCAGGCGAGCGGGACGAGGCGCGCTCGCAACGAGCGGACAAAATGATGATCAATGTCGGCGTACACATCACAGCACGTTACTGTATCCGCTCTGTTACTCTTAAGGCAGATGACTATGCGGCTTAATTGAAACAAATGTTTTACGTAAATTAAATGTCTTTAATTACCACGATACGACACCGATTTTGAAGTGCAATGGAAGACGACCGGCGACAATCCCTCTATTATTCATCTAATACAATTTCTGTTGAATTGCAACGGTCACACAGCCGTTACTTTACTTATTTTTATATTGAAAAAATATGTTTTAAATAATAAAACGTTGAATGAAAGTTTTAATTGGGATTTTCCGTAAAAGCAAGAACGGACTAGTGACGCCATCTGTAATTGCTGAGTGTGTTATGAATTACTTTTTTACTAAACGATTGCCATACGTTGGTATTCTTGTAGGCTGCAAAATATTATTTCATAGTTTTTTTCTGGCAAAACCAACGGAGAGCGGTTATTACATTTTTAATAGTTTAAACTGTTTTAAATTTTTAGTCACAGGTAAATGCTGGCATGCTGGAATTATTAGCTTGATTACAGCTCTTAGGGCCGGCTAAATCGCTGTGATACCTCTTCTCACAGAATATCGGCGTGAAACGGTTCGCCTTAAGCTAATCGTGATTCGTACATCTTGGTTCCAATAGTCACTTTCGCGACCATCAATGAGTCTCTGTGGCCTGAACTGAGATAAATATTCTTTTATGAATTTTAATAGTTACCACCATTTAAGGTAAAAACCTTAAATGGTGGCAATTATTAAATTATTCATTGTGATTCTAGCCTACGTTCTACGTCTAAATACGTTTAAATACTAGTCTTGAATAAATTATTAAGCAAATTATGTTTTGTTTTAGAATAAATCCAATGCATTTACACTAGAAAAATACATTTTAAAAATGTCACGTGAGATTGAGGGACGGGCGAGGGGCGAGGGGTTGAGCCAAAAAGTCTCACGTAATTAATGGGCGCCCCCTTACTGGCTTCGCAATAAAAAAACATCTTACAATCCATTAATATACCTTATCATTAATAGAAAATCTATACATATAATAAAATTGCAGAGGTCAAATGTCTGTACAATTTAAAAAAAATGCTAGAAACCGAGTCCGGGGATGTAAGAAGTGAAATAGAACAAATTTAGATTTTTTCAATTTTTTTGTTTCTCTGTTTGTCTATTTGTACCGGCTAATCTCCGAAACGACTGGACCGATTTAAATGAAATTTTGTATGGTGGTAGCTTATATCCCTGGTCAACATATAGGATATTTTTGATCCCGAAAAATTAAAGAGTTCCCGTGGGATAGTTAAAAAACCGCACCACGCGGACGAAGTCGCGGGCATCAGCTAGTTGACAATATTTGTATGAGTTTTATGTCAAGTGCTAACAGTAGTATGTCATATGAATGGGCAGTAAGGATTAGGAACCGACTGGAAATCAATTAATGACGAGGAAATCGCTTGTTACTTGGACCACACACTGACCTATCCGGGCGGTCCACAGCGACTAATCGGTTTAAGTAATGTTCATTAATTAACGTCTCTGACCGGTGGATTACCGGCCTGTGGTGTCCACTACGTGTTGCAACTACAGTATTTTGTCAAATCACTTTAAATTATTCCTAGCCATATATCCACTATTACTAGTAGACTAACTATGTATTGCAGTTAATTAATTATCTAGTCATTCTAACATTATCTTTGTCATATCAAATTTTGAAAACTAAACTAGAACGCAATATAATTTTACGTAGGTGTTTTTTTTATTATTAGAATACACAGCAGTTTGGTTGACGGTTCATCCGTGCAGGAACGAAGAGAGACCATCAATTCCTGCCGGGAATATGCTGCTTGTCATAAGAAGCGATAAAACAACAAACCAGGGATTAGAGCATTTGCCTGTCAATCATTTGTTTTGTATGAAATCTGGAGTTTTACTTCTAGTGAACACAGTACGTGATATCCCTTTGACCGGCATGTTTGGATGGTTACCATCCCTGGTAGCAAAATGCGACGGTAACCATTTTTTTTTTTTAAATAGTGGCATAGGTTACTGTTCGGCCATGATCTCGCCCGATGTAGAGCAGAGAAATGGTCTAAGTTGAAGCACACTTACCTAGAAGGTACCTATTCACACGGGACTTTCAATCAGAGGGGGGCCGTAAGAATTTCGGCTGTATTTCATTTAAAAAAATGGATTTTTATTTTGATAAAATTTATATGGTTATTGAATAATACCAAAATTAAGATAGATAGATAACACTTTGTACATCATTAAAGGAAACTTATGAACTGATACTATTGTAATGGTGTACAAAGGGCGGTCTTATCGCTTAAAAACGATGTCTTCCAAACAACCCGTGGCAGGAATATTGCTGGTTACGAGCGGCGATAGTGGTATACATAATTATTGTATGATTACTTACATTTTAATAATAAATTATAACTACACTATATATATATATATAAATATATACATAAGTTATATATATATAAAATATATAGTATTAAGATGCTATTTAAGAATAATAAATATATATGCAATATAATACATAATTACATATGACTATATATAGTATTTTCTGATCATGTTCTTAAATGTTAATAGAGAGAGAGAGAGAAAATTTACTATATTTGTGTACTATCACAAAAAAAATTATATTGAAAATGATCTAACAGGAAAGACTGATAGTCTTGACAAATATCGACATTTGTTTCAGCTGATTGGGCTATTTGAGGGTTGGATTTTGCTTGATTGTTTTCTTCGGACCCTTTCGCTCTTGGTTATAAATGTAAACTGCCGATGGAGGCTCAAGATAGCCAATCTTCGGGTCCATGTGTTTGATGTGCAATAATTTATAACATTTTAGGAGGTTTTCGCTACAGACATGTTTTTTAGATCTAACAGAATTTACGTGAGTAGTACTTTATTAAATTTGAATGTTAAATGATTTCGTTAGTTAATAAAGCTACTAAGTTCCGTAATCATGGCTACTGAAAATTGGCTGAAACGTCGGAAAAAAATCGAATAAAACACCGCGTTTAAAACCGTTAAAACGTAGTTTTATCAAAAATACTGAAATTAAAGGCGTAATAATAAATATTCACCATAGTTTAGGTTTGCAATGAATAATGAATAAAAAATATAGAATATTTTACTAAAGCGCATTTTTTCTCAGAAATTCGCAGTTTTGCGAAATTTTTAATTTTTCTTTCTGGTTTATACTTTAATCAAAGTAATTGTAGTTATTTTTGTTGCAGATTTATTTTTTAAACTATTAATATTCAATACAATAACAAAAATAACGACCTAAAAACGAATTTTTGTTTAATCTTCAAAATGCTATCTGCGCGATTAATTGTGCCCGTGAGTGTATACTAATTTTTAAAACCTAATGTTACTTTGATACTAACTGCTACGAAATACAAACAACTTAACAATGACCTTAACGAAATTCAATCGGAGTTGAAATTAATGGACTATTTATTATATGACTGACAATGAGTGCGTGTGTGACTTTATTCCTACTCGACTTTTATTTCAAGGCTTGTATTTAGTTGTCTATATTATCTCTTCCTGTGTATAACATTATGGACGATATATTAAAAAAGTTTTTGCAATATTTCACTCTTGGTGGGTCCATTTGTTATCCGGCGCGGCCGCGTCTAGGATTTATTTACAAGCAACATTATCTCCTCCCTTCAAAGTGACTAACACCGTACATACGATGCGATGTTTTCATATTAATGAACGGATGGACATAGTGATGTTGTGATATAGGTGTAGTAAGATTTCGAAGTTTATGCTGCTTGACTCGTCGAATTTTTGGACCCGCGGTGCAAAGGAAGTCTCGCATATTTCGTACAAGATTTGTACTGTAGTTTTATCTCTGATCTATAAAATAACTCTATATCATTTTTCATGAAAATTTATTCATATATAATTACGGATTGCAATCTGGAAACCGGATCCGGTAATCGGGCGGATCCGGCATCACCATACACTTATCGGATCCGGTACAAACATAACGGATCCGGTCATATTACGTATTTTGCCAAAATAATCGCGCGTTGCATAAATAGATTCTATACCCGCGTGGTGCTTGTGCGTATGAGTCGTTTGATGCTGATAATACATTTACTATGCCAAAGATAAAGACATGCGACTAGAAATGAAAAATATCTTAGAAAGAATTAACCAAGATAATAAATAGCTCTAACGATAATGTGGAACTCGTGGAAGAAATAGTAGAGAAGGACTTAAATTCACAATCACTGAAAAATGATTTGACATTACAGGCAGAATTACAGTTATAGATCTAGCAATAAGTAACGTCTTATACCATAAAATCTGAAAAAAGAAGGACCTTGATAAAATACTAAAGAAGGGAATGACGGCATTTGAAATTGAAGGAATTCGAGGAGAATATTTGTCTGCTATTATATTTGCTGACAATTAAGTCGACAAGTATAGAAATCGAGATAGCCCAACAGTACAGTGGTAGCACCTCTGGGATACAATTCTGTTATTACTATCTCATCTAAATCCCCAGACACTATCTTAATCTTAATCGTAGATCTGCCTGATTTCGGTATTGTGGCAACTTTAGTGGCGTGCCTGGGCACTCCACTCTGTCTTTACCTTTGCCATTGCTATTTGTACCTAAGTCTAATCTGTTTTGTGTATTGTTTCATTAATTTAATTGTACACTAAAGTATATTCTATTCTATTCTTTATAAATATTTATAAGCGGAAACTCGCGAAATAAATATTTAAAGTTTTGGTAGCTTTTTAATATTCATTTTAGCTAAGGACATTTCTGATAATGGTAATACTAATTTTTTTATACTACTATTCTGCCGCGACGATATCGAGAAGATATTGTGGATACAGTAAAATACGAATTTTCGATACTACTATCACAATGGAATCCTACTTTAAATATCTTCGTAACGCTGTTAAAATAGCATTATTGGACCCCTCGTCTTGCAAATGTCCATTGGCGATGATAACCACTTTCCATCTGGTAGGCTATCAGCCTGTCTGCTGTACCTACACACAGTGAAAAAATGGATACAAAAAAAGTTGTCGTCAAAATAGCTGATCTTGAATTTGAACGTCACTAGCGGACACTTTATTCATATTTTACACACGGCGAACAGATTGTGTGTAATAATTGGACATGCGTCAAGGGTGTCACGTTAATGTGGTCATAAGTTAGCCGGTGGCCCCGGGCCCGTGTCATTATGCCAATCTCCACAATTGAGCCCAACCTCACACCAGCCGTCGAGATGATCTATGCCCTAGTGTTATGAGTTGCCTGATTGGCTATTCCCACCATATTATGAGAACTACTGTCTGCTTCAGGAATTAATGCCCTACTTAGCCAATTACTCCGCTAACCTTAATAAACAGCGATTAAGTATTAGAGATATTAGCTTCCAAAGTCGTAAAAATTGTGCCCCCAACCTTTGAACTAGTGTACCAGATGGAAAATTCTGTTTTTTTTTAATAAAAATTAGTTTGATCAATATTTAAATTGAGTCTTTTACTTACTATTCGCACGCCTGAAAGGACAAAAACATGTGAAACATCAAATAATGTACTGCCAATTTGTTATCTAATGTTATATTTACCGCGTTTTTAACAAATACCTGATTTAATTTGATTCAATATTCATTGAGTAGTTTTTGATGATTCCGTAGGCAAATAACGAAAACAGAGGACTTTTCAACACTATGGAAACCTTCATAGTACGTGGATGGCCACAATTTTTCTCTTCAATTTTAGATTGATGAATGAATGAAAACTCTTTATTGTTCACCATAAGTTAAACCTAGACATTTAATATAAATACATTTCCACTAGAACAATGGGCGGCCTTATCGCTTATAGCGATCTATTCCAGGCAACCCGGTATCCAAGGAGATATTACAAGAAAAATTAAATAATATTTGGTGGTTTAACTAAATTAAAACTAAGTCAAACGTAATTAAATATAATTAAAGAAAAAACGAAATAATAATATACTATTACTATATAATATAGATATACATAATGAAATAGATTATAATAATATAAATTACATATACCTACATGCGAGCAATAATAGAAATCCATTTACTGCAACAAATTTTATTTAATGGACAAATAATGGTCAGTGATCAAGTGTTTGAATGTAGAAATGGATGTAGCTTGTTTGATTTTCAAGGGGATCCCAGTTCCACAGGCGAACAGCCTGTACGGCAAAAGATTGATTTGGTTTAAAGGTGTTTTAAGCAATAAGAAATTTAAAAAGCGAGAAAAAAATATCCTGTGACGCCATCTGGGGTTTAAAATCTTTTCAAATTTATATTTTGACTGGAGATTGTCTTTCCTAGTATTGACTTCGATGACGATATCGTCCAAAACTCAACAAGCTTCGACACAGACAATTTAACAGCAACGACCAACTATAAATATTTCCGTTATAAACCGAATCATCTCAATTCCGGGTAACTGTAATATTTTACACCATAGCATCGTATAAAAACTAGACTTTAATGAAGGTCGCTGACATCTAAATGAGCTGGGTATCGCGCGAAACATATCATCCCATCTTTCATTGATACCTGCAAATGTTATTACTAATGGTGGACAGGCATCGTGCCGTTCACACCCACCGCTTTCTGTATTCAGTGTTGCTATGTGTGAAAACTTTAATAATAATAGATAAAATATAATGTCGTTCGCTTGCTACTTAATATATGTAATTGGATAAATGTATAAATATGTAAAAATAAAGATAGATAGATAGACAACATTTTATTGCTCTTGCTCACCAAATATACAAAGTAAAAATGTACGATTACAATATTGTCATGGTAAAAACAATTGGCGGCCTTATCGCTTATAGCAATCTTTTCCAGGCAACCTAACTTTAGGAATATTAAAATTTAATCTGACGATGTAGGTGGTGCAGAGCAATTTACATAGCACATAAATACACATACTTAGGCTATTTTATAAGTTAAATACATATACATAAACTATTTTATATATATTTTATAAATTAAATGATATATGCCCATCTAATGGCAAGTGGTTACCGTCGCGTAGACGTTTGCAACATCAGGGGTGAAGCCAACGCGAACAAGGTTACCTGGAAGAGATCGCATTTAGCGATAAGGCCGTCATCTCTGGCCTGCCTCTCAAGTCTCATTAAGGGAACATGCAAATTGGTTCATTTCAGAGGTTATAATCAGAAAACAAAGAAATATTCCAAGTTCACCTTTAAATTTATAATGTAAGTATATGAAACTAAGTTTTTTTTGGATATAAGACTAATCGGAATTATTGATTGGTTGGATATGTGGAATAGTTAAGTGCATTCGGGTAATATTCTCGGAAAACAAAAGCGATCTGGCAACTCTTTTCGAGTTTGATTAAGAGCGAGCTAATGAAATTAATAACCGTACAGCACAAAGTTTAGCTAGCGCCTCCTTCGCCTCATGACAAATGACCGAGTGTAATTTCACACGGGTTGGTAATAATACAGCGACGAAGCGAGTTTGTGTTGTTATATCCTTTGTGGGAGGCCTCGTATGTCTTATTGACGTTTTTTGATGTTTAATTAACGCATGTTTTCATTTGTCCAACAACTAAATATTGAAACTGAATCTTAAGCCGATATTGACGGATAATTTATATCTTTCAACAACAACATAAATATGAATCATTCACTAAAATTGAATATCTTTGTTTCCTTTCAGTTCTGTGCTTTTTAACCAAAATTAATTTCATTTGGTTGGATGTTAGCATTAATTTTATAACAAAATTTAAAAATATAACTTGCTCATTTGTCTATTCACAAATATGCACGAAAATCGCCGGCGACAATGTTTCTTGATTATTATCACCTACATATTGGTACAGCTGATATGCATATCGAATGAGATAGAGACGTGAATATTTGGTTGTATATAATACTAATTGTGATTCTCAAAACTGAAATTAGCAATACCAGAGAAATAACGAAATTCATAATCAAATACCCTCACATAGCAGTTATTGCAAGCAACCATGAAGTTTTTAAATGCTCTCAGCTCAGCGCTAACGTAGAATTAGTAAGCTTATAATGTCATTAAAATTACCCAAGTAATTAAAAACAAGTAGTTTTAAGGTAGGGAAGTAAATATAAAATTTAACTGACTAGTAGCATGTTGGGACTTCGGCAATTTCGTTCACGTTATGATCTTAGAAAGGAATATTCGAAGACCCTTAATGTTCTTTATTACCTAGATGACAATTTTGCAAAAATATATAGAATATACGAGATCATATTATAAGTGCACTTGAGGATGGGGATGTAAGGAAAGGAGATCGTCGCTTGCGCAGCCGATAAATCTGCCGCGCTAACTCGCAACCGGTAAATAACTATGGGATTTCCGCGTGCGAGAACGAGATGCGCCAGAGCATAAATCTGTGCCCGTATTGTGATATTGTGTTGCCATTATGGGTACTCCGGGAAGGTCGCACGTCACATAAATACACACGGTACGATTGTCATGTAGCTTTTTCAATGGGTATCAGTGACGTTCTCGGTTACCATATCTCACTTAAAGGTGTTAGGGTGGTCTTAAGGAGATGGTGTTAATAATTTGCGTTTTATAATATAAAGTACAGTCGTATTAAAATCGTTTCAAAATAACGTTTCTCGCATTGAACATCTCTCACTGAATTACCTAAGCCGGCCGCAATTAAATAACGCATATTTACAAAAGTTGAGAATTGTAAACTCAATATTGTAATATAATCATAAATCTGATCGGTTTATTAGTTACTATTATGTATATTTTGTAATTATCAGGTCTTGAAAGTGAAAGAAGAAAGAAATGGATGTGTCTAAGTTACCGTCTAAGAGTAGAATGTAAAATTCTATGAGACTTCTATCATCATCATAGTATTATATCATGGGAGCATGTTTCGATTGGTCGATTTCATACCTGAGTTTTCTAAATCAAGTCTGTTTTAAAATCATTAGATCGTTCTGTCTGGGAATAATTAATTTAGCCAAGCTGTTGTTGAAATTTACTTTCTTCCCTAATCTAATTCACTATGCACGATCCTATACATCCTGTATTATGAGATTATTGACTCTCAGTATTTCCTTTATATTGTCCAGCCATCGCTTTATTGGGCGCCCAAGAGATTTTGCTTTAGAAACAGGCATAACTTCCACTTTATTCCAAAATACGCACCAGATATTGTACAACTCTATTATAAATGTAAACCAATTCTGTCACCTCAACTTGCGTTTTGCATGTCCTAATAGGATACGCTAAGCACCGGCACGACGCGATCGAGATCGCCTCGAACAACCAAAGATGCAACACGTGTTCGAAGCGAAATTACCATTATTATCGATCATCTCGCGCTAGCGTCTGGTAACGACCCTCAATAGGCGCTAGTCGGAGTATCTTATCTCTAGGAAAGAAAACAACTTCAAGTACCGTTACGATCATCTTCCAATTTTGTTCTTATTTTTCAGTGAGACGAAAATTGTAGTTGCTTTTTGTTAAGTAAATGTCTTAGCTCATTTGTATTGTTTAAAGATGAACTTATTTTTTGTTAACAAATTTTAACTTTCTTTTATTGCATGAGTTCAGCAGACAGGCAAACAGCGCACGTGATGGAAAGCGGTAACCATCGCCTATGGATATTTGTAACATTAAAGGTGCTACTAATGTGCTGCCGCTCTCTAAAGGGAGTCCGGAATCTGGCCTCTAATACCTGAACACAACTCAAGGTTGCTATGGTGGCATACTCTGGATCAGGGATGGTAGCCATCCAGACGGGCAAACATGCTACCACCTGGTTGTGGTTTGTTTAATTATTTAACCTGCCTGTTGTATATGTTTCTTTCTAAAAGTTGAGGTCGCCAAGTGACGATATAAGTAATGCGCATATTGTAACTCGCTGATGGTAAAAGCATCATGAGGAAACCTCTATATACATTTTACATAGATAATGCCGACTTTGGAAATCTGTCATTCCGATTTAAACGAACCTGGCGTGTTATATTACCCCTTTTTCCAGAATTGGCGAGACCAGAGCTCAGTGATTGGACATTTAAGGGCTTATACTAAAGTGGTTCTTTACAAATAATGAAAAAAAATCAGATAAAAATTAATCTAATTGACGACATTGAAAACAATTCCTTCCATAACTTGTAATTCTGAGCTTTATATTTAAACGTCTAACATTAATTATATTAAGGCTGCAAATTAAGCATAACTTTTGATACGTATATTTGAAGATTAACTAGGTAATTCTTCAGTATTGCAGTTAATTCGAAACATTATTTTATTAACACTGAGAGTAATTATTATATGATTAATGAGATTTATACACAAGATCGTTTCGTCCTTTGCAAATTATTGAAACCGCTTTGTTACCCTGTCAATTTGGCGTTAATTTTATTTAGTGTCCGTGAAATTGCATGCCCATGGCGTTTTGTTTGTACCTGTACTATTTGTAATTTGTATTGAAATGTTTTATGGACAATATTATCAGTTATGACTATCGATGCGGGAATAATACATGTAATAGAAAATGCCTATACAAAATGAATAATTTTTTAATGGTTGAATTTGAATAGGCTTAATGATAATTTTATGATTTAGGACTGGTATAAACGAAGGTAGAGTTATTTAAAGAGCATACCGAATTAGCGAATATCACGAAGATTGGCGAGCTAAAGCGATTATAGCACGGGTTACGAAGCCTGTTAAGATGCACAGTGAAATATCATGTCTCAAGGTACCACCAACACACATATCGTACATCCCCAAGCTAAGCAAGTTACGCTTATGTTATGGGTAATATACAACGGACCACACTGGGGCCGATCCCAGACACCCAGTCGTCGTCAGCCATTCGCAGTCGTCCCACTGCTGGACGTAGGCCTCCCGAAGTCCACGCCACTCATCCCTGTCTTCTGACTTCCTCATCCAGCGCCTGCCGGCGATCTTGCACAGGTCGTCGGTCCATCGGACTGGAACGCTACGTTTATCGAGACGCGGTCTCCACTCCAGGACTCGTCTGCTCTATCGGCCATCGGTCCTACGGCAGATGTGACCCAGACACCCAGCCACAGTAAATAACGGAAAGTTCGTTTACGAAATTTATTATGCCAAGAATCGACCCCGAAGGCTCTGCATTCCTTGTAAGCTCGGCCGGCTAAGACTTGCCCGCTCAACCATAGAGGTCGTTAGATGTATATATATAGGGCAGAATGTAGAACAATCATTATCAGTTATCATTATTTATAAGCTGTACTACCGTCAGTATTAAAAATCTGTCAATCCCTATCAAGGGTTGCCTGGAAAAGATCGCTTCTTAGCGATAAGGCCGCCTGTTGCACTTACTATCGTTCGTATTTTTCTACTTTTGTTTGTCTATATTTTGATGTAACCTACAATAAACAGTTATCTATCTATAGTTAGATAGATCTAACAAATTAAGGCAACTGGAACCACACCCTAATATTCATATTTATGGTACACAAACATTTAAGGGCACGATGTGACTTTCGCACGGCCCGTGACTTCGTTAAATGTTTCTAACTGTCTGCAAGGTGCCAATGTTTGTTAGTTGTCGCAGAAATTTATGTGAATCCATATATCAACTTTGTGTATGGTTATTATGTGACTTGGTTGAGTAATATTGCATCATTAATATTTAATTTAAATTAAGATGTTAAAAGAATCTGTCTGTGATAATTATGTTAAAAGTTGATTATATATGCACTAAACGAATAAATTAACTAATTTTGGTATCCAGGTGGTGATAATTAAGATATTTTTATTGCTATGGCTTTTTAGAGAGATTTAGTAATGTATACAAATATATGCCTTTATGATGTGGTTTACATGGAATCCCATAAATAAAATTGAAGATAGAGTTCCGCAGTCAAATGAGTTCTTATACGAAACCTTACACAGTGACGCTTTTCTATTTTTTTATACATTATTATAATATTTTACACTTCTTAACTGGGAGATAAATATATTGTATATCCTCCAAGCCAAGTTAGGCTTGTATTATTATGGATTATATACGACCTACAATACTCGGGCCTAGTACATCCATACATTGAGACCTTAGTAAATAACGGATAGTTCATTTAGGAAATTTGTGAGACTAGAAATCGTACCCAGGACTTCTGCGTTTTGGTAAGCTAGTCGGAAAAGGCCACTCAATTACAGAAGCCGTCCAAATCTAGTCATATTTATAATTCACATGCAATTTAATAAACAACGTAGGCAATAATAGGAGCATCGAATCGGTATCAGATTGTGATTTGTTTATTTTATTGATAATCCAACACGAGAAAACCGGTGCTAGCATAAATTGGTTCGGTTATCATGTAATCCGCAACGGATCCCGTTTGCCATCATGCGCAGGCGCATAGGTGAGCATGATTCCATTTTGTTTGGGAAATTTGTTGCTCTACGGGAATTATGTTGATTTTCAAATAAATTAATAAGTTTTTTATTGCTGAAGTACAGTACAGGTTGACCATGCCAGAATCCAGGCCCACCAGAGCTTTTACAATATCATCAGAATGTTCGACCACTGGCGTCATAATAGTTACTTTTGTATGGAAAACAAATTTATGATGCCATTCTGACGATATTGTAATAGCAAAATTGAGGGTTTGTTGGAAAGTAGTTACTGTAGCCTATGAACATCTGCAACATCGAAGGTGCTCCAAGCTGGCCACAAATTCCGGAACCTAACTCAAAGTAGATATGGCGGCAAGCTCTAGACAAAGGTGACCATCCAGAGGGGCAACTGTCCTACCACTTGGCTGTAGATTATTTAGTCGCCTTTTACAACAGGCCGTCTCGCCGAGGAATTAGTATTCTTCCTCCGTTTCTGCAATGATTTGATGTTTGATTAAGATGGATTCGCATTTCATTCGGCATAGAAATGTTTTTTTTTATTGCGTAAGTTCAGCAGACAGGCAGACGGCTCACTGGATGGAAAGCGGTTACCATCGCCTATGGACATTTGCAACACCAAAGGTGCTACAAATGCGCTGCCGCTCTCTTAAGGGAGACTGGAACCTGGTCACTAATGCCGGAACACAACTCAAGGTTGTTATGGGGGCATACTCTAGACCAGGGGTGGTAGCCATCCAGTCGGGCAAATGCCCTACCACCTGGCTGTGGGTTGTTTCGTCGCCTCTTACGACAGGCCGCCCGGCCGCAGGAAATTGTATTCTTTCTTTGTTCCTACACGAATAATATTTAAAAAATTATAATAAAAAGAAACAATTGATAAGACATAAAATGTAACCGAAAGATTGACACATGTTATGGGATCGATAATATATAATAAACTACCGAGAAGCATAACATCCTCACCATCTGTAAATTCGTTTAAATTACGGCTCAGGAGGTGGCTAGTCCAGCGCACGTTATACAAATTTGAATAGTTTATGACATACATTTAATCTACACATAATTGACATGTAACAATATTATCAATAAAATTAATTCTGATTTCTATAAATTTCCAAAACCGGTTTCTTTAAAGATCTGCTAGACAATGTCCGGGCGTATTTCTTTAAATGAAGTGTTTAATTTGACTTTCATAAATATTTTTAAACGCCATAAATCGAATGTAAAAATCGGCAGACAAACACACACACACACACCCACACAACGGACCAAATCTTTGATGAAGACTGCATAATGTGTTACAGTGCAAAAGTCAAGCAAAATCGTGTTCGCGGATAGGACTGCCAGCTTGTACCACATTTGCAGTAAATGTCACTATGTAATAAATGCTACCGGTATATTGAATTATAGTGTTTAAGTTCCTATGTTAGTGCTGTTGTAACGTAACGAGACAAACCCAACGGTTTAGTGGCTGGTGCGTTTAGTATTTATAACCCATATAAATAAAGCTTGCTTAATGCAATAGTCCTTTTGCATATGGATTTCGCTGGGAAACAAATATTTATTGCAACATAGTGATAAAATAACGAGTTTCGTTTTGAGAATTCGAATCTGAAGTTTTAAAAATATTTAAGCAGAAGTGTTAAAGAAAAGTCCGGTAGAAAGTACCTCAAATAAACGTGCATGTATAAAGGGATTGATGAAAGTGGATCAAGATTGGTAGGATCGTTGCAAATGGAGATCCATCGTCTCTGCCTACCTCCATGCAAAACAAGCGTGATAATATATGTAATATAATATATATATAAAAACATATTATAAGGAACCAACAGGACTTAAACCGACGAACGACGTCGCCAGACGATTTTTGTTATCTGGCTATGGAACCCTAAGAAAAGTATAATCGAAAGTATTATATACTCTAAAGATCTTATTATAATTAATTTTCATTTAAAGTGTTAGGGTGTACTATATAGAATCTTCAGAATATTTCGCTCTGAAAAATAAATTAAAGAATCACACTTATGTGAGTTTTGAAGTGCATGTCTCACTGTCATGGGTGAAATAAAAAGTCATTAACATAAGAGAAAAGTGGACAAACAGAAGCTTACGACTCAAGCGCGATTTAATGCTTGGATTATTATCCAATCAAGATCCTCATAAAATATTGTTAATTGCATCTTCGAATGAATTCACACGCTTTCCTATTCCCTGTAGATATAAAACTACAGTTTTAGTAACATCAGCAGGTAACATTAAAAGCGACCAGTATTCACCATTCTAATTACTCATTAGCGTTCGCCTACAGAGTACTAGTTAGGACTAGTTATTTCATTGGAAATGGCGAGGCAGTCAGCGCTTGTACGACAGTGAGCAAATCGCGGAAAGCTGCAACCTATCGCGTGAGAAACGATCTAGCCCTCTGTCAGTTTAAGTGTGAAATTATGTCGAATTTTGTATTTGTGTGAAATTTATACTCGCGTTTTAGAGTACCATAGCTGTTTTGATCAAAATGGAACCATTATGTTTTCGCTATGTCCGTCTTTATTTGTATGACGTGTGTTTTTCTTACGAGTTCAGTTTACGAATACAATTTTAGTTAAATTGTGTTTTTACGTAATTAATTAAATACATTTTCTACTTTATTATCTATCTAGAGTTTTACACCGCGGTTGCGCCGCGGGTCAACCTCTTGTGCTGCTTCTTGTTTAAAGAGCAGGCGTTAATACAGGCTAGATAGATAGATATATAGAGGTTACATTTTATAAAAAATTTATGGTATTGTTTTCATTTTATATCGCAAACTATCCCATCCCCCGTCTATCTGTAAACTAAAACTTGACAAAAAAGACAAATTGGATAAAATGGTGAAATGGAAGAAATTTAACGAAATACGAAGACATAAACGAATAACACACACATATATATATATATATATATATCGAATATCAGCCAAATCGGTCCAACAGGTTTTTCGTGAAAGAGCAACAGACAGACAGACTTTCTCATTTGTAATATTATAATAGGGATTTTTTTATCGAATGAAAGGGCTGATTTTTCAATCATCAGATAAATTCAAAAATGAAACAATTATAATGACTCAAATTTAATTTTGAAAAATTCAATGTTTTATTTTTGAAATTCTCATTTTTGATTACCCTATGTTATGTTTTATTCTATAAGTAACTTTTATCTGGTGATCGATAAATCGGCCCTAAGACATTTAAACATCAATAGTGTAATTGATTGCAAAAAATGTATAATATTCTTCTAAGAAAAACAATGTATATGCCAGTCTTTTTCTCAGAAATTACTGAGATTATATGATATTTGATAGTGGAGTAGTAAAACCATGAAACAAATTAATAAGAATTAGAGGTGACCGCTATACCTGTAACTAAGGGTTAAAAATGTCGGCAAGAGGTTATTCTTGATAAAGATTTTAAGAGGAAATACAATGGTTTTTTAAAATTATTGCAGGAGTTCAGGAGACAGGCAGACGGCCCACTTGATGGAAAACGGTTACCATCGCCTATGGACATTTGCAACACCAAAGGTGCTACAAATGCGCTCTTAAGGGAGACTGGAACCTGGTCACTAATGCCGGAACACAACTCAAGGTTGTTATGACGACATACTGTAGACCAGGGGTGGTAGCCATCCAGTCGGGCAAATGCCGTAACACCTTGCTGTGGGTTGTTTTGTTGCCTCTTACGACAGGCCACCCGGCCGCAGAAAATTATATTCTTTCTCCGTTTCTGCACGGATAAAGATAGAAAACGTAAATAAGTTTCTGTGAAACACTATTAATTTAAGGCACACCATTAAGGTTGTCCTAATGTTATTTGTGCTATTAACATTTAACAGGTAATTTGTTATATTTAAGTCTAGTAAAAGTATTATCAGATAAATACTTGTTCGAATGATATTAAAGTTTAAAATCACGATCTTGCTGATTTATTCAATAAAAAATCGATAATTTATTTCAAAATCAAAATCCATAGAAATAACTCCTTATTGCACACTAATGCATAAAAGAAAAGAAGAAAAAGATACAAAGTGGTATAACCACATACTTTATAGTGATACATATTATTAAGTGATTTTGATGTATAATAATAGTTTACTTACAAACAAATATTAAAAATTATAAAACAACCCACATGACTTCGTAACCTATGCTTACTTATGTGTATAGTAGTATCTGGGATAACTTGCCCTTAACTGCTAATCTTCGTTGAACTTTGTTTAATCTTCATAAAAAATTAAACAACTAAGACCTTAGAGTATTCATTGCTTAATTTAAAGTCAACAGCTTGTTGTTATGTAATATGGAGATTCTGGGTGCTTAAACATTCACGCTTGTATTTATTCAAATGAAAATTTGAACACGCATCTTTATGTTAAAATATGTCTTGAAGGCAATTTAAGAAGGTTGAACGATCTTTTAATTATATTATATGGATTCATAAAAGCAGAAATAAAATTGACACAATTTGATAGTCATGTTTGATTTATAATATTATAGTCTTATTTATATATGCAAAATGTCAAGCGGCCGTATTGTGTTTCTGTTCTAACTAGTTATTAGCTTCAAGGCTTATAGCACAAACTCCTGTAATCTATGTGTAGTATTTATTAACGTTATTTCTTTTTAGTAATGTATAATTAAAGAAACTAGATAACCATGCGATAATTATCACTGTTGGGACAAATAAGCTTCTAATTAAATAAAGACCTCAGTTGTAATAATTTATTAATGACCCACACGTTACATCTATACTAATGTTGTAAAGAGGAAAGATTGTATTGTATGTTTGTAACGAATAAATTCAAAAACTACTGGATCGATTTCAAAAATTCTTTTCTCATTCGAATGCTACATCATCCCAGATTAATATAGGCTATATAAAAATTAGGGATCCCTACTAAAATTCAATAATCGCCTATAGACGTTTGCAACACTAATGGCGATGTCAACGCCTTGCCAGCCTTTAGGATCGGATAGGTGATATGTGGGATCAGGCATTGGGTATGGGATAGAGGGGTTAGGATAAGGAAGATTGGATAAGGGAGGGGAGGAAGTTGGGCATCAGGACTCTCACTCATCGCACGAAGACTAATAATAACTAAATATGAACAAAATAGTTTCTGAATTTCCATCCTAATTAGATGGATCTAAATATATTCGAATTCAATTGATACAATCTTCTTTCTATTCAATTTAAATAAATATTAGAATGTTATAGTACATAACAAGCTAAGTTCATATTGCCATTGGTTATAAATTAAGATACTTCGTTTCTGTTTCACGTAAACAATGAAAATGACAGTCAGAGTAAGTCCATATAGAAACCACTCGGCACAATACTAGTTTCGTCGGTAACTTTCTCATAAGCAAGATGGGCACTGATAAAAACCTATTGGTGTCGGCCCCCGAGATTGTGGCGGGCGGACCTGAAAGCGCATGTACTGCATCTATCTGGCCGACACGGGGTAAGGCTGTATAGACTGAGCAAATACTGGTTGGAATGGTACAAGACACGTAAAGCCGCGACTACTATTAGTTAGTCCATAACCATCTCTATTAACACTGGACTGGCTGCTTCATATAAATCACAAGCCTTTATATCAATTTAAAGCGCCATTTGCAACAGACTCTGGAACTAATATTAGTACGAACACAAGTAACTTTTTAGTTTGTCGGCAATAGCGGGTAGGTACACATATTCTGATCAAGAGGCTCCATTACTTTGTGAATACGTATTGGCGTAGTAGTAGGTAGTAGGGCGAATAGGGAGTAGGGAGAATAAAACCACGGTGTTCATACAATATGTAATATTCAAGTAATTGACGAAATATGATATTGCATTACGCACATATAGTGTTTTAATTATCCAATCTATGACACTCCACCGGACACGCAGTGCGTGAGTAAGATATTAACCACAGAGTACAACATGAATATAATAGGAGATGGATTCTCTTCTCAAAAACGAATGGGTTACGGACTCTGTTCTCTATGACGTTATACAATGCACACTAGCGCCTGGAGTTGCGTCAGAGTGACATTGACAACTGACAGGTGTACATTGCCACTCTAAAAAATAATAAGTAATATAATTATCGCTTGAAAATCACTATTTCGTAGAATTATTATCGAAGTGTCGTTTTCATTTTCATTAGTAATTATGATGATTCAAAAATAAATATATAAAACATGAAATTAAGGCTACAACAACTAGACGTAACATATTAACCGAGATAATATAACTCGCACTGCGGAAATTACAGCATAAGCTGTGGTAAAATTATTGCAGCGGTTAAGCTTGTGATAGGGTGAAATTTAAGAACCCAGTTTCAAAGTGCTATAATGAACAGTTAATCGCTATAAGCAATAAGTTTACACCACAAGCACCTATCTTACCTTTCACCGTCGGGAGATATTGTCCATGCAGCCGCGATCCATGCTTCTCATTACCATATACTGCGCCTGTGACAGCATTGCAATTAACTAGCTGTTTATTGTTGTTGAATTATAAACGGCATTGCGTGACACTGCACTCCCGGTTATGGGTTAGTCCTACTTGCACACCGATGCCACTATATGAGCTTTCATTTCAATATATTACCTTGTAATTCTAACGTTGAAAGTAGGCTGGCTTTTATTTGCTACTATCTGAAGTATCTATAGTTAGATTGCGAACTGGGCCCCAATTCTGCTATTTAAAGTATGTTGGTGTTGCGAAGATATTCAAAGGGCGATTCCATTGTGGTTGTGCCAAAATTCGTATTTTACTAAATACACTTTCGTTTCTATATCGTCGCGGCAGAATAATAGTAGAAACAAAATTGGTATTACCACCAGCAGAAATGGCGTTAGCCGAAATAAATATTGAAAAGTAACCAAAAATTTGAAACGTTTATTTATTCTACGAGTTTTCGCTTAAATTTAATAAATATTCATAAAATTAATACAGTAGCGTGCCACGGATACGCCATTGGAGTTCACAGAATACCGAAATCAGGCAGACATACGGTCAAAACTATAGTGTCCGACGATTTTGATGAAACGGTAATAGCAGAATTGGGCCCCTGTAGTTTTGGCAAAAATGAACCCCTTATACAAACATCACTTCTGTACGTCTATGTATGTGGTAGTCATTATCGTAGTCGGAAAGTATATTTTGTAGACTGTTACACAATAGTGTAGTGAAATAACTGTAGTCGTACATGTAATTGAAGAACTAAAAAAATATATCGTTGTACGTAACGCATCGAGATTAATGGTAATTGCTTAGTTGAGCGGGCGCATGTAGCAGGTGCGATAATATTGAAGGCGAGCTAACAAGCCATATTGCTAAGGTTCTCTTATTGATACGATATAATTGCTACATTTTATTGCGATGACATATTAAAGGTTTTTAAAAGACGCTGAACGGAATGGTTCTTGGCAATTATTTCTGATAAAGTTTTAATGTAATACAAAAGAGACCGTGTTGCGATAGCTGTTTCTGTATCAAATTAATTCCTAAGTTTCTCAATCCTAAGCGTTTTAATCAGTTATATTTGTTCTTTAGAAAGCACTTATACTAAAAAAATATTTTATAGCATTTACAAAAAGTTTTATTTGGAATCACACTGAAACAATTCAGTGGTTGAACCAAATTTTGAGTCTCGCTGATGCCAACGGATGGAATTCTTTCAGAAACTCTAAAAGAAAAAATTCATTTCTGTACACTGTTCTAATTTTAATGGCAAGTGCACAATATTTGCGTAAAAACGTGTAGATAATGTTAATTTATAGGCCAGATTTTACGAAGATAAAATCTGTTCTCAATTTCCTGCCAAATACTCCTGTTTCATACATAGGTCAACTCATGCTTCATGCATCCTTTGATAATAATATATTGAAAAAACGAATTCTATTGATATTTGGATTATAACCACGATGTTTAATGATACTCATCTAACAGTCATTTCAGAAATTGTACAAGATTGAGATTGCTCAAAGTTTAATTTTCAATCCGTAATAAATTCTAAATCTAACAAAATGTCAGTTTTGTATACATTGTATTGGCATTACATGATTACAGTATTAGCTAGATTTAGAACGATAACTCAGTATAGTTCTCAAGTAGAACATGAAATAATTAATCTCGACCATTTTCTAATAAACCTTGTAAAAGTACGTAATACAAAATTATTTACATAGAGTATTTATGTGCGTGAGTATGTTACAAGGGAGTTGAAATAAATTTCCACCCAACCCTCAGGCAAATTGCAGGTCTTTCACTCACACCAAATAACATAATTCTTCTAACAAATCGGTATTAAATTTTAAGAAATTGTTAACTTGCATAAAAATATTAATATCTTACAACCGTTGTTGGTTGTTGAGAAAACGACGCTTTTGACACGCTTGGCCTTCGGAGAGACTTCGCGCGAAGTCGTACATACGTGGAGACGTATGCATACTAACGACTGCACGATAAGGAAGAGATTTGGATTGAGGTCACAGCTGAGGTTTTTCCACAGCGCTTCAATATGGGGTTTTTCAAAAAGAGTGTCATACATTTTTTTCGAAACCGGCAGCGCTTTAGTGATATGTCTGATGTCACAAACGTCTTTAGGAGAAGATATCCGCTTACCACCAAGTGGGCTGTCAACGTAACTGCTGTACTCCAGCTATAAAAGAAAATTGCATCGAAAATCGAAATTGCATAACTAAATATCTCTTTGTTGAGTTTAAAAATGCATTTAAAAAATGTTTATAACTGTTGATTCCATAAACAATAGTTTCCCACCAACTAGGTTATGTTCTGTGTACTTGTATTGAGGTGCCATTTCACAACCGTTTTGGATTTAATGTCCCCGCCATTGTTTGGTATTTAAATCATCCGATCGTCTGATTATTTACATTCAACCTTTCACGATTGTCTCATATGTTTCCATGCATTTAGAATATTCGTTAGGAACTGTCAGTGGCATTATATGTAACTGTTTAATTATTGATCATAATAGGTATTACCTATTCTTAAGAAGACTAATCTCCTTCTGTAGAATCGTATGTATATCACCTGAACTACCTAGCGTTAAAGTATTTATCGTCCCCCATGGACATTTTTAAAACCATATGATATAAACTCTTTGATTTTTTGATTATTGACAGATCATCTAGGATTTAGATTGTAGTGCTTTGGTAGTTGGTAAGAGATAATTGGCTAATGATCGAACGGTTTGCTTTGCAAATGACAAATCAAAACATGCAGAGCTGAATGCCAGTCTCTACTGGTTATAGAGGCATCAAAAGTAGAAGAAAGATTTTACCCAATATTCGATAGACGATAAGATAGTTTTGGGCACCGAAAAGTATTTAAGAAGGTGGGTGTATAAACATAACATTTTGTGCAGACGGGATTCAACACTCCCTCTCATTTTGTTCACACCTGTTTCTAATTATTTAAGGTGGGCAGAATGTCTTTTTTCTCCCTATTTTTCAAGCTTAAATGTTTTTTTCTATGATATTCATCCCTTCTAATATATGCATTAGTGAAATTAATTTTTTTGTAGTGAAATTTCTTTAGAATCTTTGTGATTTGAAATTCGATGAAACGAACAAGCGTCACTAAAAAGAGATAAACACATCAATCTATAGGTCTAAGCCTGCGGGAGAATGACATATGAGTTTTACATTGTGCAGCACATAACTTTTTAGACTAAAATAGTGAAAAATTGAAAGTGATACTTAAGAAGTTTATTTTAAATTATAATATGTTGACGGATGTAGGCTAAAGGAATTATATATGTATTAATAAAAGTTAGAGAAGAATTATCTGTGAGTATATTCTCTGAAGTTTCACTTCTACTGCGTGTAATCTGCACACACACGATGTTTTTGTTATTTTCAGTTACAGGTACAATTTTTAAATCAATCGAGTGGTCTTCTTGGTTATGGCGTCCATTTCATATATCAGCGATAAATTTAGTGTTAAATTTATTAGCTATCATATGCAGGCTCGTGCCCTATGGCGTATGTCAGATATATTTTGCGCAGGCAATAAGTGCAAGTTTGAGTTATGGGTTAATTAAGCCCGCTGTCTCGGGAAGCGCAATTATCCCCAGCGAGCCATTGACGGGTTAACAGGAACAAATTGTTTCGAACAAAACGTACGATTCGTCCTGCTGCGATGTATCAAAAGCATATTTTTTTAAATAAATGTTTAAATTTGATAAATGCAATTAAATATTTTTAATAGAAATACAAAATATATTTTTAAGCAATCATCATCATCAATAAGTGTATCAATGGTTTAAAAAATACTACCTCTAAATAGAATACCCATTTTTGCTAAAAAAAAATATATATATATATATATATATATATATATATATATATATATATATATATATATATATATATATATAGAGAGAGAGAGAGAGAGAGAGAGAGAGAGAGAGAAATAACACTTTATTGCACACCAAAATATACAATTACGAAAACAGACCATATTTACAATATTTTTCTAGGCAATACAAGAGGCGGCTTTATCGCTCAAAAGGACCTCTTCCAGGCAACCTAAATGAAAAAAAAATTGAATCAGGCGATATAGGTGGTGCAGGAAAACGGCTATGAATACATAAATACTCAAACTAGTTTAAGAAATGTATATACAAATACATACACATATACGTTGTCATATATATACAATAATACATAAGTTATTTATATATTATATATATTTTGTTATTATTCATTTCGGTGAACAATAAAGTTTATGTACTCATTATAGCAACTGCCATTTTATTAGATCTTGAAAAATCACTATCTTTCAAGCATATCTGCAAATCTGGGAACATAGATGTTGGCCGGGACCCGAAAATGTTACTAGTTACCTGTGTTCGTAGTAACGAAACGAATGAACTATCATTCGTGCAGGATTATCAATATTTAATTGAATATTGCAAGATATCAAAAATGCGATAAACACGGAATTTATCAGTTTTAATCCCTGAAATTTTTATTGAAATCCTTTAAGCCTTTTCGGAGTCTATTCAAGAGAATATTTCAGACAGATCGTTATAGAGAAATTTCAAAATATCAGTTATCACTTAAATTTAGCCATTTATTTTAAAATCACAAACAGACTGACCAATTTTTTTCTCTTGACATAGCCGATGATGAGTTGATGACATGAATTCAACTTTCGCCTTCATGTCAACAATTAAATGTAACACGACTTCGCTTTTCGTGACAGTGAGGCGTGTTGTACTCAAGTGTTAACATGCGCTTATATTACGGTTCGACTGATACACCTGTGTGACCACGCCCATCCCTCCTCGTCCCTCTCACACCCCTCGGTCTTTCGCCTCACCATCATCAAGATACCATAATACCATTCTACGTTGAACCACGGTACAGTGTGGTCGTTGATGTCGCTCCTGCATATAACGCAATCGTGTTCGAACTAAGTGCTGTGTAAAAAAAACTAAGTGCAAAACGTCTTGATACTTTCGCAGAAAATTTTCCTATGTGATGTAAGTTTTTATGTTTTGTAAACACGTTTTAATTTTGGCAACTATTCATAATTATTTGTGTATGTATGTTTTTTTTACTATATCGCACAATGTGTATGTTATTAATGTAAATATTTAATTTCATTTCGTGCGATAATAGATATCGATATTTTTTTAAACGATTGATGACCTGGCGTTAAATGTAAACTGGTAAATTTTATTTTTAATTGTACTGATAACCAAGTTTTATCATATCGCTATTAAATCGAACTGAACGAAAAATAGTCTTTACTTAGTAACCGTTATAATTAAGTTTGTGACCTGATATTATTATCATAATTTAAATTTATAACCCATAAATTACATATTATTACGGTTTTATTTACTTGTGACTTGAGTATTCTCAGTGAATATAGAGGTAGGTAAATTTTATAATTAAATATGTCTGAATATTTGTATTTATAATAGGGTAAACAACTTTTTGTGTAGTTTTTAACCAGACTTCAGTCCGATCAGTATTGTTGTAAAATAAATATGTATGTATTGTATATTTTAACACTTAGAATATAATTAATATAAAAGTTAATTATATATACTCCGACGTGCGTAAACATCATGGATGAACTTAATAAACTGACTACTTTACTTTAACTACCACACTCAGAAAGTTTAATGGATCATTAATTTAAAGAGCAAATAACATTTATTGCAGAGGGAGATGTTGTTTTAAACTTACTCTTACTTTTCTACTGATTGACTGACTCGAAGTACAGACGTAAGTTACGGGGGAACTTTAAACTTGACAATTGAAAACTAATGACATGACTCTGAGTGTACCAGTGTGGTTTTTTACTACTTTAAGAATAAACAACTACATACTGTTGTCTTGTTCAACACAGAGTATTGACTCAAAAATTCAAAGTTAGGATTTCTATAATTATTTGGTCAACCTCATCTAATATATTTTATAAAATAACTAGGGTTGTGCTATAGTTATAGACCATATTTATTTATTATTTGAGATATAAAGTGAATTTCGGGTGAAATAAACAAGAATAACCACGAAGGCTGCCTCCGCTGAGAGGCAGGCTTGTTGCCTGCCTCTCAGCGGAGATTGTAACTATTTCAAATATTTGCTACGCAAGCGTAAACCCGCCTTTTTGGTAAGGTGTTTAGTCACCCAAAAAATACATCCTTTTCCATATTGTTTGTCAATTGTCATTTAAGATGGTAAATTTTTTACAGTTTCTCGCTTAATTTTGTCTTCGTAATCTATGTCTATTATACTTTTTCTATTTATATTATAGTAAGACAATGTTAGTGTTAGAATTAACTAATTGTTAATTATATTATATATTATAGTCATTAAGAATCGAAGCGAACGCTCCGGAGCAAGTATTGTTTAAAGCATAGGTCCCCAAAGTGGTCCACATCGAACTTCAAGGAGTCCACGTCAGCGAAAAGAAAATTTGGGGGTCCGAGAGCTGCAAATAGGGGTCCACAATAATAAATTCCGTTTAAGCAAGTCGTGACGAAATTTTAACTTCCTATAAATAGAATAATAAAATATGATAGTACACGTTTATATGTAAGTATAAAATGTTTATGAGACCAACTAGAAACTATGCTGAATCCAATGCAAAAACAATTATCAAAATAAGTTCAGAAATAAAAAAAAATATGGCTGAACACATATATAAAAAAATATATTTACACAACAAATTGAGAACATCCTCCTTTTTTTAGGCCGGTTAAAAAGATAGGGGGGGTCCACCGAATGCAGTAAAAATGGGTAAGGGGTCTGTCTATGACACAAAATAGTTTAGGACCATTGGTTTAAAGTTTAAACGCTAGGATGATGACATGCTATATTTAGCTACATAAGTATGCTAGAGACTGTTTGCTCAAACTCACGTAAATCATACCAAAAATTAAAACTGTAGTAAGTCTGTACGTGATTTTAAAGCTCATACAAAAATATTACAATCACGTACACTTTCTTTTATTAGAATCTTCTGATAATCATTTATCTATGTACCAATTATAAGAATTTTTCTGTGTAGCGGTCTAATTATTTGTCTCTAATATTATATGATCCGAAATTGCTCAACGTAAATTCAATGAACATTGTCGAGATTTAAACATGAACAATTTTGGTTTCTGAAATTTTCTTCGGAATACGTGGGATTTTACTTTTAAAACAATAATTAATGCGTTATTTTACTCCTTTTAATTGTACACATCTATGACGTCATATGCGCTCGTACGAAATCTATATGGCGGCGACGTTTTGTGAGACGATAAAAAGTATTTCAGTCCATTTGACTATCCGCCCCCCTGTTGTGGCTTGAAAAATTATTGGATTTCAAAATTTTATCTTTATCTTCGTATGTGTTTTATTTCGAAGACTTTTAGAATTTTGTAATATAACTAGGATATGCCTGCGACTTCGTCCACGCTTGACTTGAAATTTCCACGGGATTCCCGGGACACAAAGTACCGCGTCATTGAAAATATAATGTAAGCTGTCGTTTTAGTGAAAACTGCCGTAACAAGCTAATTTTGATGCACCCGAACAAGTACAAACCGCTCTTCCCGGGATAAAAAGTAGCGCAGATTTTAAGTCTAAGAATTTGCTGTCGATCAGCGAAAACCACATCGAAATCGTCCCAGTAGTGTTTACATGAATTCCGAACAGACAAGAAATGTAAAAAAAATTGCATCGTGCTCTCCATTTTTTATATAGTCTATTCCAGTTGTTTTTTTAAATTGCTACAATGTACAGACACGGCATGTTTAGAATTTTATAATATTATAGATGTATGAATATAAAGTGCAAGTCACGTGCAAACACAGTAGCAGTCGCAGTTAGTAGTGAATTAAAAGACTTGTAGAAAATTGCATCTTTTGATGCGACTAAAATCTTGGTCAGAAAATCCTATCTTGTCACATGTCATTCATTTAATAAACTGCCAATTAAGTTAGTTATCATTAAGCTATTACCAATCAACTTGATTACACCAAATTTTATATATGTATTAATTTAGTATGACCGTTGTATAACTTGAATTGATTAAAAACACAAATCAACATTTTAAAATAATAAATGATAGAGAAATAACGTACAACAATAATTCGAAGAAATCGTTGAATAATGATTGATTCTCAAGCGGGTTTGTTGACAGAAATCATGTAGTTATTTCTATTTATATGACCACTAGCTGACCCGGCGAACTTCGTACCGCCATATTTTCTGAATTCCTAAAAGACTTTGTTTCATGACATAAAAATAAAATCACCAAAATCGGTCTAGGTGATTAGGAGAATTCTAGAACGCGATCTCAGCGCCACCTACCGGCTCTAATTGTGAATCTAAACCATCCGGGAACCAAAAACAAAATCGCTCCAGGTGACTAGGAGGATTCTAGAACCCGACCTCAGCGCCACCTACCGGTTCCAATTGTGAATATAAACCTAACTATCATCAAAATCGGTCCAGCCGTTTAGGAGGAGTTCACTGCCAACACACGTACAAAAGAATTATATATATATATATATATATATATATATATATATATATATATATATATATATATATATATGTATATATATATATGCTAGTTTGAATGTTATCTAGAAAATGATTTTGCTAAAGTTAAAATCTAAATTGATTATTTTGTGACTTGAATGTGTTATTAGCACATTATTTATTTCCAAAAATTTATAACAAGATTAACGTCAAATAAAACACCGTTTTAAAAATCCCGCCTCTTTAAACACATTAATCTCCAAATTGTTGTTAGGAGATTTCAACATTTTAATTTAGCTTGGCTTAGTGTGGCAATATATGTTTAGTGCATCTATGACATTTTATACAGGTGAAATTTCCAAATGGGCTTTCAGGGCCAATTCCGAAACTATACGAAATGGAGAAATATATTCAAAGAAGTTTCGAGGCCGATTTTGACGTAATCTGAAGTGGTATTATTAGATTTTTGAAAAATCAATCACCCTTACTAGGAATTGAATCGGCTGATTTTGAAAAAATAAACACAGCCTTATTATTATACCAAATTATAGTGTAGCTTGTAAGGATCAATATCTGTGAAAAAATGTGAAACGGCAAACTAAGGGAAGGTGATGGTTTTGAACAAAATGTGCTATTTTTCTACATTAATTGAACATACAATACTTCCGTGAAAGAACCGAAAAAGAATACCTACAATTTGCTGCATTGAGGCGGCCTGTCGTAAGTGGCGACTAAACAACCCACAGCTGGGTGGTAGGGTGTTTACCCGTCTGGATGACTGCCACCCCTGGTCTTGAGTATAGCGCCATAACAACCTTGAGTTGCGTTCCGGCATTAGTGGCCAGGTCCCAGTCTCCCTTTAGAGAGCGGCAGCACCTACATGTGTTACAAATGTCCATAGGTGATGGTAACAGCTTTCCAACAAGTGGGCCGTCTGCCTGTCTGCTGATTTCACGCGATAAAAAATATCACATTGCGCCGGTCATTTGACCGCACCTCATTTTATTAAATATAGAAATAATAAAAATTATCATGTTTGAATTTCGGGCAATTACATTGCTAAGATGTTGCCAAAATCTAGTATAAAACGCACGTATAAATAAAAATACCTTAGATACACACTATGTAGGTAGTAGCTACTCATAACAGCATACATACATACATACATACATACATCATATATATATATATATATATATATATATATAAATTCGATATCATCATATATATATATATGATATCGAATTTTACTGCAAATAATAACATATATTATTTGCAGTAAAATTGTATTTAGATTATTTACTTTATTTCACTACTTACCATACTTTTTCATGAGATGCCCTTAGAGATAATTCAATCGTGGAAACCATGACGATGTGTGAAAACATTGTTAGTTAAAAACAATGACTCTGCAATATGAAAGGTAGTAAAATTGATTGAGGCAACGTAACCAAAATGTTTAAAAGTCTAGACCAATATTTCAGACGAGTCTAGTAAACTTATAATATGAATGCAGTTGTGTTATTAGAAATTAAGTTGAAGCAAGAAAATCCTCTGAAGAATTTTGTAATTTTAAATTGTCGGATATATCTTTGGCAAATTAATTTATATTTCCATTTATAGTTTTGAATCAGATCTTTGCATGTCTAATTTTTCTATCCTCATCCATGAAACTGATTTAGTTTGTTTGGAAGCAAAAGTATTATTATAACTTACTTTGTATATTTTTATCAATACATTAAATTCAATTCGTTTATGCCGCGGGCTTATTATATCAACAAAAATTATGTCGAAATGTAGAATACGCATTTGCGATATATTATAATATGGATGTAATTGCGGTTTCACTGTTATGGTTCCATTGTTCCATTTTGATAGAACCGAAATCCTTATAAAATATCAGTGATTTTTTTAATTAATTAATTTCTGTTCAAATGACAATAAAGGGCTTAAATCGTCTGTTTGGCAATTTAACTTACTTCTTAACCAATGCAAAATAAAATTAATTTTAACATTTGACTTATGAGGTGTATAATTCTGAAAAAAATTAGAATATGGCGTCAAAAATATGTTTAAATAAGATCCGTTGAGCAATTTTAAGATACGAAGTGTTTTCGATTAAATATTGTTTTATGATTCCATAGCCAAATGACAAAAATAGTGAGATGTTCATCACCTCTACGGCACCCATTACTGAGCATAAACTAACAAGCACTTAGCTTTGCACTTTGTATTGCAATTCACAAAAACGTGTTTAAAGAAAAGTTCCGCTACTCAACAGGTAATATACATCTCTTTAATATATCCAATAGATTATTGTTGACATTTTTTTATTGAGCTATTATTTTTCTTAGACATCGAAATTTGTCTCATACCACAACCTCGAGTAATTCTTTAAAATTTATGATTACTATTACTAAGTTATTTTTTGCAATTTATAAAAGCTTCTTATAATTTATTCATTGTATTCTTTTGTAATACCATTTTGCTATTATTTATTATTGCTATTATTGTCCATAGGTGATGGTAACCGTTTTCCATCAGGTGGGCCGTCTGCCTATCTGTTGAACTCATGCAATAAAAAAATATTGTTATGTATTTCTCATTGCATATGCTGCTAATCTTCTTCACCACTTCATCATGAACTGATAGCCTTATCACAAATTATTATTGTTGACCTTTTTATAATTTATTTTTCTATACACTAATGTGATTGAAAATATTAGGAGGCATAACAACTAAGCTTGAATGCCTTAGAGTCTAAGGCTTCGGCCTCACCGCAAGTGACACGCTTGAAGATTAGCTAGGAGGCAAGCTGAATGGTCGAAGTACTTCGATACATAGTGGCCGCACTGATAGTTGCCATGCTGTCATATCTGGGGATCTAAAGTGTGTTTGTAGACGTATATTTTGTTGTGGTAAAGATTGTCTCAAGTTGTCTAGAAAATTACTTGTTACAGAAAGTACCACCACCAAATTTATCGAACATGTTGGTACATGATATTAATATGTTAAGGTTAACTGAGGCAGAATTTGAATTGCATCCCAGTGATCCAAGCAAATAACCGACGCGTCCGTTCGCGTAGCTAACCGTTAGGCTACTATTGAGGCGCCAGCGTCCTACTAAGCGAGCGGTGGGGCCGCGCGCATTACACGCTATTGCGTGTTGGTTCACTAGAATGAGTCATATAAGCGATCAACTACCCTCTTGCCGCTAAGCGTGCCACTTGCGGTGAGGCCGAAGCCTAAGGCATTCACCCGCATTTCTATTCCAATAACGTCAGCTGGAATCCTCACTGACTCACTATTCACCTATTAGTCAGTTCTTTGGGCCTAATGTGCCCATCTAATCTTATGCGATGTTAACCTATACCTATCCACACGGGACTTGGTAAGGCTCAGATTATGAGTAACGATAACAATATACCAATAGATAAACACAAATTTCAGCAGAGTTTCATTGTATAGCAGAACATCATAAGAAAATTTGTATATTGAGCACAACCCCCAATCGGCTTAGATAATGGCGGATTTGCTGTCCACTCCTCCAGAAATGAAAATACAGTGCGTAATTAATGTATAATACTGGTATTATTATAAGTGTATAATATCAACATGCATGTATTAACTTTAAACTTTACCTGTTTTGAGTAAAATATGTGTATTTCATTTCCATATTATAACAGAAGTCGGTGTCAAAGTGGCAGTGCGTAGGTGTCGGCCCACCGGGGTTACCGGAGCGTACAATGTTTTATGAGTTTTATGACCGCTAATGGCTAATAATGTGCACGTATTGACACCAAATGCGAGGGGTTAACTTATAAGACCCAAATAAGAAACTGTATAGCGGGATTATCATTTTCGTACTGTTTTTAATGATAGTTTAACACGTGTATGTTTGATTAGGCGATGTGTGTGATCACATTTCTTAGTATTTTAAATATATTGTATATCATCATCATCATCATCCAAGTGTTAAATCCCGGTTGCGTTCGGAGCGTTCACCCCGACGCCCAGGGTCCGCTTTCCTATTTTAAATATATTGTATAAATGACTAAGAATTTTATCGTGGCCAGTGTACATTTCGGAATCGTATCTCGCAGACACTTGCATTTTTAGAGGAATTACCATGTGTTTATCTCGTCTTTAAAATTTAATACGGTTTACATTTAAACCTAAATAAAGATTTTCTTATTTCTGTGTAACATTAAATACAATAGACCTAATGTATTTAAAGATAAAAGTGGTCTTTCAATCCTTAAGTATTTTATAAAAATTCCTAGAGCCGTTTTGGAGCCTTTTCGAGACAAATTTCCAGACAGCCTAACGATCAAAATTTCAAAAGTTGATTACAATTACATTTTGTTTTTATGTTTTTAATTTAAAATCGCAGACAGACATGTCATATTTATTTATTGATATAGATTCAAAAATTACTAGGAAGATAGTGGAGTTAACTATGCAGGTAATATTGAAGTATCAAATTTTAGCTCGCCTTACAAATCGACACCGCGTGTGGTTCGCATGTCTTCCAGTCTTTAACCTTAGAGCTAATAGCTTTGACGTGACTTTATATGTTCGAATCGCAAACGTTAATCTAAGCCTTAACACGAGCTTAATGTCTTCGGTTGATTCTATACCATTTCTTGCCTTTAAGTCTTCGCACACGACTGCTGCGTTCCATGCGGAGTGGGTGACTGCATAATGCTTTAAATAGTTTTTATCCAACTCCCAAAAGCAGGAGGTTCTCAAACCGACTGTATGTTTGTTACGCAATTATCCGTCAATTGTGGATTGATTTTTTTTATTTTATTCGAATTAACATACTCCTGAGGTGGTCCCATTGTCACCAAGCCAAGGTGTAATGAGTGGATCCTAGGGAAATCGAGAGCTACCCTCGTTGAAGAGTTCTCAGCGCTTACACTCTTCAAAAGGCAAACTTGTATACAACACGTATGTATACGCGTGCCAGTAGTACAATTTCTACAGGCGCTGAATATATTATTTCTAAAGGTATTCAAGTATTTCTGCAACTAAAAAGTAGAAAAAAAATTTTTTTTACATAAGCAAAACCGAACTAAAAGGCAAAAATATATTTTACAGCATCTTAAAGTCAGTGCCAAGTAAAACATTAAAGACAACACTAAAATTGCAACACCAAAATTGCAAAATGCACCGACTTCAAGATGTTGTAGAAAATATTTATTTTTTAGTTTAAAGTCTGTTTTGTTTTTGTAAAAAAATTGACTTTATTTCGATTAAATTTAACTAGAAGTGTATTCTATGCTACTAATGGTTGTAGTCTAATTTTAAAAAATGAGGGCGACAGTTTCCAAAGTTGGTAAAAAATGCCCTTCCTACTTTCTATCTTTTGAACTATGAGGTAGATGATTGATTCAGCTAGTTGAAAGAAATCAAGATAATTTAGGTTCTCTCTCTCTTTTCTTTCACCATATCCCAATTAATTGGGGTCGGTAAAATATGTCTTTTCCTTCCACATACATCTTCGGTCACACCACAAATCATCATATCATCCTTCACACAATCCATCCATCTTTATTTTGGTCTACCTAATACATTTGTACCCATCCATCTTGTAGGTAATTTAGGTTATATATAATATGAAATAAATAATTTTTCGGGTTATAATTTGAAAAAATATTTTAGGTCTACGCAGGCACCCCAAGTACAATGTTAATTAAAATAACTTTGTTATTATTAAAATTGCTTTCAACGCTGCATATATACCGAACCAATTTTGTATGATTAATTTATTGCTAGAATATTGTAGGAGGTTTTATGGAAGAAACCGCTGTATAAAAAATGTATTCAAATTCTTTTAATTAACAAAGGTAACATAGCGTAATTACATTACAATACCTATAAGCAATATACATGACGCAGAATACAATGCAGCCAATAACGTATTTGATTTAATCAATTTAATTCTGGGGTCGGCTGCAGCGACGGGAAGTCTTCAATTATAATTACTGAGTTCTCCATTCGCACTTGTATGAATTGTATGAATGTACGTTTTGTATGGCTGTGTATGACTAACATCCGGCCCAGAGACATCTGTCCCGTTTTCATTCACTAATTATTGATGGTTGATGTCATCTTAAGTAGTTCCCTTATCAAAATTTGTTATCGTTGAAAAATAATGAGTTTCACAATCGTTATTAGATATTATAATTTACGATTAAGTTCAAAGTTCGAAAGTTTTTATTCAAACTAAGTTCCACTCGATAACATTTTTTAAAGGCCCATATTTTAAGTTAAGAATTAATTTCCTGCTCTATGTACTAGTGGCGCGGGGTGCAAAGTCGGCTAGGATAAGCCTGTTGAAAAAAACATACCATATGATGCAAGCGCCGACTACACCGCTGTTGTAAAAATTAGGCTCCAGTATCAGCATACAAAAAGCATAAGATTTGCTGACAGTGACTTTGATGTATGAAAAAGTGGTTTTGAAAAAAGCGTTTTTAGACGTGCGCAAAACTAGTAATAATATGTTTGGACAGAACATGCAAACACCAACTAATGCATGGCGCTTTCGACCTTTTGGTCACTAGTCGCTAGTTTCTTAAAGGTAGGCTATGGGGAATCGGGTTGTATGAAGTCCACGCCACTGCTATGTACACCGCTTCGTTTTATTACTGCTTTAAGGACAAGAAGCTGCCAAAAACTCCCCACCAATACGTCTAGCTAAAATTCTTATATTTAAGTAATTTAGTTTATAATTGAATTAATGAAAATTCTTTATTGTTGTTCACCATAACTTAAACCTAGACAATTCAACATGAATACCTTTCCATTAGAACAATGGGCGCCTTATCGCTCATAGCGATATAGTTATTTATTTTTATTTTATTTATTTGGTTTACCAGCAATTACTTGCACTAATATCAAGGATGTATACATAGCTTAATAAAAAAAGACATGACAAATGCAATAATCACTTATAGGCAAACACTACATGCAATTTGATATTTTGTAGTTTGAAAAAAATATAATTAATTTAAAGAAGAAAAAATTGATAAGGCTTTCTTTAATAGCTATTTAGTTTCAAACATATAAAGAATTTAAAAAAAGAGAAGTTAATTGGTAATGTGAGATGCAATGATTTGACGAAATTTGTAATATGAATTTGCATGTAGATCAGTAATATCACTATAAAGTTTTATTAGTTTACATAGTGTAGGTATGGGAGAGTTGGAAGCAAGAATGGTGCGACGCAAAGGCGGACACAGGGGTGCGATAGGTGTTCGAGGGCATCTAGTCGGTACTTTAAAACTAAAGCTAGTTATAGTTAGTTGTATCCTACTATTAGCTATGACAGCTATTTTATTCGTTTGAGACTTGAACTTCGTATCCATATCTTCTGAATCCTGTAAAATAGATACTGTTGTAATCATTAAAATTTCTATTCCAATCCGTTGAACCACCTCGTAGCTTATTGGAGACGACCTCCCAGACCGATACAAAAACAAAACTATTAAAAACGGTAATTTTGATTAGGCATTGTATAAATAGCAGTTTTTATTTTAATTTTGGTATTTATTTTGGATTCACCATCATCATTATTTTTTTTAGTATATTGAGATAGATATTAAGTAAATTTAATATTTTTGGAGCTCTATTAGAGATGCTGATTGGAATAATGAATAAATATAATCATTTCAATAAAATAGTTGTTTCGGACTAATGAAGCGGTTTGTGTCAATAATAATTTTTCCTCAATTTTGTTAAAGCAATCATAAATAACAAAATCCAATTACTAGATACCAGTAGAGGCACTTGTTGATTTATATAGTTGATGTATTTCCGTATTCATTTTATGTTCAGGTTACGTATTGATCTCGGATGTTTCAATAAAATTTATGTCAATAGCGCCATTCATTCGTCTTTACATTCATCCATCCATACTATCTATCACCGGTTTGCTTTGAATTATGCAAATGACATTTAGGAAATGGTCATTTTGATTTCATTGCTACGATCTATCTGTTACCAAATTTGATTTATTGATCGGCCGTTTGCATATGACGCATCGGCGATTAAAGCGGCTCTTTATAAGAAAGTATCCGCCAGTTTATCGTCTGACAGGAGATGGATGTCTGGATGTAACCTGTTCCTTATTGCTGTCGTTTGTACATGAATTTATTGGACACGAAGTAACGGTTGCGCGTGCGCTGGTCCTACAGTGGACGCTGATTGGTGCCTGTCTCATATATTGTAGTAAGAAAACACGTTTCTAGTAAACGCGTAGAGTGGTACTCATTGTAAGTTTTGGAAATAATAATATATAGCTTCACTCTCGATACTGCATAGATATGTTCAATGCTCAATTCATAGAAGAATATAATAATTATAGATATGAAATGCAAGTTTAAGAAAAAAATTGTTCAAGCCGCCCAAGGTTATTCTTAATTATAATTGTTTCGACCGTATATTATTCGACTGTTCTTAAGCTTTCTTAGTTGATTAGTTTTTGCTATTTTGAGTCCACTCTCAAGTCTTCCACTTATTTAAAAGAATCTTTATTTTTTATTTTTCTAGAAACCTCACGCTAGTATCGTACTACAACATAATAGGATTTTATCTACTCGTTTTACCAATCTTCCTTTTTGTCTTTGTTATTTTATTTTTTATATACAGATAAAATATATATTATCCTAGCAAATAAATTTCATTTAGTTAAAATGTGATTATAACAATACACGAATAACAAACTCTACCAGATATGATATAGTACATACACTACAATATTCATCATTGTGCACTTATTTAATATACTGCTCTTATGTAATCTAACACACCTACCAGGAATAGGCTCGATTTTTTTCCAAGAACGTAATACAGGCAAATCTAGCAATCGTCCGTATCACCACAGTTGATGGTTAAACTGATATCACATCTCGAGTCTCACGAAAGCGATAAAGCAATGAATGTGTACTAACTAGCGGTGGCGGCGTTATTTATGACGGTCGATGCCATCGCTACGGACTTGTCAATCATCCTTGGTGCATGGCAGACATCGCATTAAAATTACACTTGCCCACGTCTCCAAGTATTCAAATATATGCCTTCTCCGGTCAGGATAAGAAACATGTTGGTCGCAGTACCATTTTAGACTTGTCTTCCAGTGATGAAGATTAAACATTTTGTGCATGACGAGTATTCTATTTTCACTATCGTGTTGCAGCAGTATAATGGCAAACCTATGCATATCTCCATCTTTAATTAAAAATAAATTCTCCATCGGCTATTTAGCAGAAAATTATTCATAGTAAATTTAAAGTATTCTGCAAAATCTACGTCATCGTGCTTAAGTAGTACTCCGTACGAAATACTTACTTAATACATAATATGTCTCTTTATTGTACACAACTTAAAAAAGTAACACACTTTGACTTAAATAGTGTAAAGTAGGGCAATGGGAGGCCTTATTGCTTAGAGCAATCTGTTCCAGGCAACCTTTGGTTGGACAAGATTGTGTGCAGTTTATTAATATACTAAAAAATATATATATATATATATATATATAATTCATATAATTACATAAACGCAGAATTTACTATATTTAATTAATATCGCTTAGAATTAATTATTCGCATCATTTATCTTGGAGATTTTTATAGGACAAGCCTTATTCGAGATCGGCGCGCTCGGCGTGCTGGTCGATCGGCTACGGCTATCCATCATTCGAAAAGTCGAGCGCGTAACGAGCCTCCATTTGACGGAACAACAGATGCGCCTGCGACGCTATTTCAAACCATCGCGCTATGTCAAGTGTATAACTATTCTTATTGATGGATCACGAATTTGTTTACAATATTCTCATGTACTTCACTATCTGTAACGGGCTTTGTTATTCATATTTTACAAGAATATATTTTTACTGAATACACATTGTTATTTCTCTTTTCATTGAAATAACTACGAAAGCCCCGTTGAACCGGCTATCTGATAGTCGGGCTGCGCATAATTGAATAACTAATGTGGCTAGGCTCCCCACGTACGTTGTCCGTTGGTAAAAGGCCAGCGGGTGCCCTAATGATGGTCAGATGGTATCTCACCAGTGACGTTTCAATACAACGTTGGATCAATCCGTTGGTGCCGTTTGACGTTACAGAAGTATCGGAAGATCTTGATGCTTGTTTGCTGTGGGATATTTAATCATTGGAATCTTAAACTTCTATGTTCATAGGTCTAAAAAGGTATCGTGTACCTGTCTACAAACAATCAAAACTAATATTAATACTAAAGCCTTTGATTATGTAACATAATCAAAGACCAGGGGACCTAAAGAAGTCGTTTTCGCAGATTTATATTACGAACACGACAAGTATAAAAA